>CM066202.1:0-600000 GCA_033675215.1 Rhodiola kirilowii
GACGAACTTTGACAAACCTTAGAATGAGACTAAAGTTTGTCATTGTTCTTCTCAAGTTAGTCTCGTTACTCTCATTCTAAGGTTTATCTAAGTTCGTCCTTATAAATAGTCTAACTTGGGACGAATTTAGATAAACCTTAGAATGAGACTAAAGTTTGTCTTTGTTCGTCCCATGTTTTTCTCGTTAGTCTCATTCTAAGGTTTGTCTAAGTTCGTCCTTAGAAAGAGACTAACTTGGGATGAACTTAGACAAACCTTAAAATGAGACCAAAGTTTGTCTTTGTTCGTCCCAAGTTAGTCTCTTAGTTTCATTCTAAGGTTTATCTAAGTTCGTTCTTAGAAATAGACTAACTTGGGACGAACTTAGACTAACCTTAGAATGAGACTAATGTTTGTCTTTGTTCTTCCCAAGTTAGTCTCGTTAGTCTCATTCTAAGGTTTGTCTAAGTTCGTCCTTAGAAATAGACTATCTTGGGACGAACTTTGAAAAATTTGGGACGAACTTTGACAAACCTTAGAATGTGACTAAAGTTTGTCTTTGTTCGTCTCAAGTTAGTCTCGTTACTCTCATTCTAAGGTTTATCTAAGTTCGTCCTTAGAAATAGACTAACTTGGGACGAATTTAGATAAACCTTAGAATGAGCCTAAAGTTTGTCTTTGTTCGTCCCAAGTTTGTCTCGTTAGTCTCATTCTAAGGTGTGTCTAAGTTCGTCCTTAGAAAGAGACTAACTTGGGACGAACTTAGACTAACTTAAGATGAACTTAGATAAATCTTAGAATGAGACTAAAGTTTGTCTTTGTTCGTCCCAAGTTAGTCTCATTAGTCTCATTATAAGGTTTCTCTAAGTTCGCCCTCAGAAAGAGACTAACGTGGGACGAACTTAGACTAACTTGGAACGAACTTAGACAAACTATAGAATGAGACTAAAGTTTGTCTTTGTTCGTCCCAAGTTAGTCTCTTAGTCTCATTCTAATGTTTATCTAAGTTCGTTCTTAGAAATAGACTATTTTGGGACGAACTTAGACTAACCTTAGAATGAGACTAATGTTTGTCTTTGTTCTTCCCAAGTTAGTCTCGTTAGTCTCATTCTAAGGTTTGTCTAAGTTCGTCCTTAGAAATAGACTAACTTGGGACGAACTTTGACAAACTTGGAACGAACTTAGACAAACCTTAGAATGAGACTAAAGTTTGTCTTTGTTCGTCCCAAGTTAGTCTCGTTAGTCTCATTCTAAGGTTTCTCTAAGTTCGTTCTCAGAAAGAGACTAACGTGGGACGAACTTAGACTAACTTGGAACGAACTTAGACAAACTTTAGAATGAGATTAAAGTTTGTCTTTGTTCGTCCCAAGTTAGTCTCTTAGTCTCATTCTAATGTTTATCTAAGTTCGTTCTTAGAAATAGACTATTTTGGGACGAACTTAGACTAACCTTAGAATGAGAGTAATGTTTGTCTTTGTTCTTCCCAAGTTAGTCTCCTTAGTCTCATTCTAAGGTTTGTCTAAGTTTGTCCTTAGAAATAGACAAACTTGGGACGAACTTTGCCAAACTTGGGACGAACTTAGACAAACCTTAGAATGAGACTAAAGTTTGTCTTTGTTCTTCCCAAGTTAGTCTCGTTAGTCTCATTCTAAGGTTTGTCTAAGTTCATCCTTAGAAAGAGACAAACGTGGGACGAACTTAGACTAACTTGGGACGAACTTAGACAAACCTTAGAATGAGACTAAAGTTTGTCTTTGTTCGTCCAAAGTTAGTCTCGTTAGTCTCAGTCTAAGGTTTTTCTATGTTCGTCCTTAGAAAGAGACAAACGTGGGACAAACTTCTACTAACTTGGGACGAACTTAGAGAAACCTTAGAATGAGACTAAAGTTTGTCTTTGTTCGTCCCAAGTTAGTCTCGTTAGTCTCATTCTAAGGTTTATCTAAGTTCATCCTTAGAAATAGACTAACTTGGGACGAACTTAGACAAACCTTAGGATGAGACTAAAGTTTGTCTTTGTTCGTCCCAAGTTAGTCTCGTTAGTCTCATTCTAAGGTTTGTATTAGTTCATCCTTAGAAACAGACAAACTTGGGACGAACTTTGACAAACCTTAGAATGAGACTAAAGTTTGTCTTTGTTCGTCTCAAGTTAGTCTCGTTACTCTCATTCTAAGGTTTATCTAAGTTCGTCCTTAGAAATAGACTAACTTGGGATGAATTTAGATAAACCTTAGAATGAGACTAAAGTTTGTCTTTGTTCGTCCCAAGTTCGTCTCGTTAGTCTCATTCTAAGGTTTGTCTAAGTTCATCCTTAGAAAGAGACAAACGTGGGACGAACTTAGACTAACTTGGGACGAACTTAGACAAACCTTAAAATGAGACTAAAGTTTGTCTTTGTTCGTCCAAAGTTAGTCTCGTTAGTCTCAGTCTAAGGTTTTTCTATGTTCGTCCTTAGAAAGAGACAAACGTGGGACAAACTTCTACTAACTTGGGACGAACTTAGACAAACCTTAGAATGAGACTAGAGTTTGTCTTTGTTCGTCCCAAGTTAGTCTCGTTAGTCTCATTCTAAGGTTTATCTAAGTTCATCCTTAGAAATAGACTAACTTGGGACGAACTTAGACAAACCTTAGGATGAAACTAAAGTTTGTCTTTGTTCGTCCCAAGTTAGTCTCGTTAGTCTCATTCTAAGGTTTGTATTAGTTCATCCTTAGAAACAGACAAACTTGGGACGAACTTTGACAAACCTTAGAATGAGACTAAAGTTTGTCTTTGTTCGTCTCAAGTTAGTCTCGTTACTCTCATTCTAAGGTTTATCTAAGTTCATCCTTAGAAATAGACTAACTTGGGACGAATTTAGATAAACCTTAGAATGAGACTAAAGTTTGTCTTTGTTCGTCCCAAGTTTGTCTCGTTAGTCTCATTCTAAGGTGTGTCTAAGTTCGTCCTTAGAAAGAGACTAACTTGGGACGAACTTAGACTAACTTAAGATGAACTTAGACAAATCTTAGAATGAGACTAAAGTTTGTCTTTGTTCGTCCCAAGTTACTCTCGTTAGTCTCATTATAAGGTTTCTCTAAGTTCGCCCTCAGAAAGAGACTAACGTGGGACGAACTTAGACTAACTTGGAACGAACTTAGACAAACTTTAGAATGAGACTAAAGTTTGTCTTTGTTCGTCCCAAGTTAGTCTCTTAGTCTCATTCTAATGTTTATCTAAGTTCGTTCTTAGAAATAGACTATTTTGGGACGAACTTAGACTAACCTTAGAATGAGACTAATGTTTGTCTTTGTTCTTCCCAAGTTAGTCTCGTTAGTCTCATTCTAAGGTTTGTCTAAGTTCGTCCTTAGAAATAGACTAACTTGGGACGAACTTTGACAAACTTGGGACGAACTTAGACAAACCTTAAAATGAGACTAAAGTTTGTCTTTGTTCGTCCAAAGTTAGTCTCGTTAGTCTCAGTCTAAGGTTTTTCTATGTTCGTCCTTAGAAAGAGACAAACGTGGGACAAACTTCTACTAACTTGGGACGAACTTAGACAAACCTTAGAATGAGACTAAAGTTTGTCTTTGTTCGTCCCAAGTTTGTCTCGTTAGTCTCATTCTAAGGTTTATCTAAGTTCGTCCTTAGAAATAGACTAACTTGGGACGAACTTAGACAAACCTTAGACCGAACTTAGACAAACCTTAGAATGAGACTAAAGTTTGTCTTTGTTCGTCCCAAGTTAGTCTCGTTAGTCTCATTCTAAGGTTTCTCTAAGTTCAGCCTCAGAAAGAGACTAACTTGGGACGACCTTAGACTAACTTGGAACGAACTTAGACAAACTTTAGAATGAGACCAAAGTTTGTCTTTCTTCGTCCCAAGTTAGTCTCTTAGTTTCATTCTAAGGTTTATCTAAGTTCGTGCTTAGAAATGGACTAACTTGGGACGAACTTAGACAAACCTTAGGATGAGACTAAAGTTTGTCTTTGTTCGTCCCAAGTTAGTCTCGTTAGTCTCATTCTAAGGTTTGTATAAGTTCGTCCTTAGAAACAGACAAACTTGGGACGATTTTGACAAACCTTAGAATGAGACTAAAGTTTGTCTTTGTTCGTCCCAAGTTAGTCTCGTTAGTCTCATTCTAAGGTTTATCTAAGTTCGTCCTTAGACATAGACTAACTTGGGACGAACTTAGACAAACCTTAGGATGAGACTAAAGTTTGTCTTTGTTCGTCCCAAGTTAGTCTCGTTAGTCTCATTCTAAGGTTTGTATAAGTTCGTCCTTAGAAAAAGACAAACTTGGGATGAACTTTGACAAACCTTAGAATGAGACTAAAGTTTGTCTTTATTCGTCTCAAGTTAGTCTCGTTACTCTCATTCTAAGGTTTATCTAAGTTCGTCCTTAGAAATAGACTAACTTGGGACGAATTTAGATAAACCTTAGAATGAGACTAAAGTTTGTCTTTGTTCGTCCCAAGTTTGTCTCGTTAGTCTCATTCTAAGGTGTGTCTAAGTTCGTCCTTAGAAAGAGACTAACTTGGGACGAACTTAGACTAACTTAAGATGAACTTAGACAAATCTTAGAATGAGACTAAAGTTTGTCTTTGTTCGTCCCAAGTTACTCTCGTTAGTCTCATTATAAGGTTTCTCTAAGTTCGCCCTCAGAAAGAGACTAACGTGGGACGAACTTAGACTAACTTGGAACGAACTTAGACAAACTTTAGAATGAGACTAAAGTTTGTCTTTGTTCGTCCCAAGTTAGTCTCTTAGTCTCATTCTAATGTTTATCTAAGTTCATCCTTAGAAATAGACTAACTTGGGACGAACTTAGACAAACCTTAGGATGAAACTAAAGTTTGTCTTTGTTCGTCCCAAGTTAGTCTCGTTAGTCTCATTCTAAGGTTTGTATTAGTTCATCCTTAGAAACAGACAAACTTGGGACGAACTTTGACAAACCTTAGAATGAGACTAAAGTTTGTCTTTGTTCGTCTCAAGTTAGTCTCGTTACTCTCATTCTAAGGTTTATCTAAGTTCATCCTTAGAAATAGACTAACTTGGGACGAATTTAGATAAACCTTAGAATGAGACTAAAGTTTGTCTTTGTTCGTCCCAAGTTTGTCTCGTTAGTCTCATTCTAAGGTGTGTCTAAGTTCGTCCTTAGAAAGAGACTAACTTGGGACGAACTTAGACTAACTTAAGATGAACTTAGACAAATCTTAGAATGAGACTAAAGTTTGTCTTTGTTCGTCCCAAGTTACTCTCGTTAGTCTCATTATAAGGTTTCTCTAAGTTCGCCCTCAGAAAGAGACTAACGTGGGACGAACTTAGACTAACTTGGAACGAACTTAGACAAACTTTAGAATGAGACTAAAGTTTGTCTTTGTTCGTCCCAAGTTAGTCTCTTAGTCTCATTCTAATGTTTATCTAAGTTCGTTCTTAGAAATAGACTATTTTGGGACGAACTTAGACTAACCTTAGAATGAGACTAATGTTTGTCTTTGTTCTTCCCAAGTTAGTCTCGTTAGTCTCATTCTAAGGTTTGTCTAAGTTCGTCCTTAGAAATAGACTAACTTGGGACGAACTTTGACAAACTTGGGACGAACTTAGACAAACCTTAAAATGAGACTAAAGTTTGTCTTTGTTCGTCCAAAGTTAGTCTCGTTAGTCTCAGTCTAAGGTTTTTCTATGTTCGTCCTTAGAAAGAGACAAACGTGGGACAAACTTCTACTAACTTGGGACGAACTTAGACAAACCTTAGAATGAGACTAAAGTTTGTCTTTGTTCGTCCCAAGTTTGTCTCGTTAGTCTCATTCTAAGGTTTATCTAAGTTCGTCCTTAGAAATAGACTAACTTGGGACGAACTTAGACAAACCTTAGACCGAACTTAGACAAACCTTAGAATGAGACTAAAGTTTGTCTTTGTTCGTCCCAAGTTAGTCTCGTTAGTCTCATTCTAAGGTTTCTCTAAGTTCAGCCTCAGAAAGAGACTAACTTGGGACGACCTTAGACTAACTTGGAACGAACTTAGACAAACTTTAGAATGAGACCAAAGTTTGTCTTTCTTCGTCCCAAGTTAGTCTCTTAGTTTCATTCTAAGGTTTATCTAAGTTCGTGCTTAGAAATGGACTAACTTGGGACGAACTTAGACAAACCTTAGGATGAGACTAAAGTTTGTCTTTGTTCGTCCCAAGTTAGTCTCGTTAGTCTCATTCTAAGGTTTGTATAAGTTCGTCCTTAGAAACAGACAAACTTGGGACGATTTTGACAAACCTTAGAATGAGACTAAAGTTTGTCTTTGTTCGTCCCAAGTTAGTCTCGTTAGTCTCATTCTAAGGTTTATCTAAGTTCGTCCTTAGACATAGACTAACTTGGGACGAACTTAGACAAACCTTAGGATGAGACTAAAGTTTGTCTTTGTTCGTCCCAAGTTAGTCTCGTTAGTCTCATTCTAAGGTTTGTATAAGTTCGTCCTTAGAAAAAGACAAACTTGGGATGAACTTTGACAAACCTTAGAATGAGACTAAAGTTTGTCTTTATTCGTCTCAAGTTAGTCTCGTTACTCTCATTCTAAGGTTTATCTAAGTTCGTCCTTAGAAATAGACTAACTTGGGACGAATTTAGATAAACCTTAGAATGAGACTAAAGTTTGTCTTTGTTCGTCCCAAGTTAGTCTCGTTAGTCTCATTCTAAGGTTTGTCTAAGTTCGTCCTTAGAAAGAGATTAACTTGGGACAAACTTAGACTAACTTGGGATGAACTTAGACAAACCTTAGAATGAGACCAAAGTTTGTCTTTCTTCGTCCCAAGTTAGTCTCTTAGTTTCATTCTAAGGTTTGTCTAAGTTCGTTCTTAGAAATAAACTAATTTGGGACGAACTTAGACTAACCATAGAATGAGACTAATGTTTGTCTTTGTTCTTCCCAGGTTAGTCTCGTTAGTCTCATTCTAAGGTTTGTCTAAGTTCTTCCTAAGAAATAGACAAACTTGGGACGAACTTTGAAAAACTTGGGACGAACTTAGAATAACCTTAGAATGAGACTAAAGTTTGTCTTTGTTCGTCCAAAGTTACTTTCGTTAGTCTCATTCCAATGTTTGTCTGAGTTCGTCCTTAGAAATATAGTAACTTGGGATGAACTTAGACAAACCTTAGAATGAGACTAAAGTTTATCTTTGTTCGTCCCAAGTTAGTCTCGTTAGTCTCATTCTAAGGTTTGTGTAAGTTCGTCCTTAGAAATAGACTTACTTGGGACGAACTTAGACAAACCTTAGAATGAGACTAAAGTTTTTCTTTGTTCGTCCCAAGTTAGTCTCGTTAGTCTCATTCTAAGGTTTCTCTAAGTTCATCCTCAGAAAGAGACTAACTTGGGACGAACTTAGACTAACTTGGAACGAACTTAGACAAACTTTAGAATGAGACCAAAGTTTGTCTTTCTTCATCCCAAGTTAGTCTCTTAGTTTCAATCTAAGGTTTATCTAAGTTTGTTCATAGAAATAGACTAACTTGGGACGAACTTAGACCAACCATAGAATGAGACTAATGTTTGTCTTTGTTCTTCCCAAGTTAGTCTCGTTAGTCTCATTCTAAGGTTTGTCTAAGTTCATCCTTAGAAATAGACTAACTTGGGATGAACTTTGACGAAATTGGGACGAACTTTGACCTACTTGGGATGAACTTAGACAAACCTTAGAATGAGACTAAAGTTTGTCTTTGTTCTTCCCAAGTTAGTCTCGTTAGTCTCATTCTAAGGTTTGTCTAAGTTCGTCCTTAGAAAGAGACAAACGTGGGACGAACTTAGACTAACTTGGGACGAACTTAGACAATCCTCAGAATGAGACTAAAGTTTGTCTTTGTTCGTCCCAAGTTAGTCTCGTTAGTCTCATTCTAAGGTTTATCAAAGTTCATCTTTAGAAATAGACTAACTTGGGATGAACTTAGACAAACCTTAGAATGAGACTAAAGTTTATCTTTATTCGTCCCAAGTTAGTCTCGTTAGTCTCATTATAAGGTTTGTGTAAGTTCGTCCTTAGAAATAGACTAACTTGGGAGGAACTTTGACAAACCTTAGAATGAGACTAAAGTTTGTCTTTGTTCGTCTCAAGTTAGTCTCGTTACTCTCATTCTAAGATTTATCTAAGTTCGTCCTTAGAAATAGACTAACTTGGGATGAACTTTGAGAAACTTGGGACGCACTTTGAAAAACCTAAGAATGAGACTAAAGTTTGTCTTTGTTCGTCCCAAGTTAGTCTCGTTAGTCTCATTCTAAGGTTTTTCTATGTTCGTCCTTAGAAAGAGACAAACGTGGGACGAACTTCGACTAACTTGGGACGAACTTAGACAAACCTTAGAATGAGACTAAAGTTTGTCTTTGTTCGTCCCAAGTTAGCCTCGTTAGTCTCATTATAAGGTTTATCTAAGTTCGTCCTTAGAAATAGACTAACTTGGGACGAACTCAGACAAACCTTAGGATGAGACTAAATTTTTCTTTGTTCGTCCCAAGTTTGTCTCGTTAGTCTCATTCTAAGGTTTGTATAAGTTCGTTCTTAGAAATAGACTAACTTGGGACGAACTTTGACAAACCTTAGAATGAGACTAAAGTTTGTCTTTGTTCGTCTCAAGTTAGTCTCGTTACTCTCATTCTAAGGTTTATCTAAGTTCGTCCTTAGAAATAGACTAACTTGGGACGAATTTAGATAAACCTTATAATGAGACTAAAGTTTGTCTTTGTTCGTCCCAAGTTTGTCTCGTTAGTCTCATTCTAAGGTGTGTCTAAGTTCGTCCTTAGAAAGAGACTAACTTGGGACGAACTTAGACAAACTTGGGATGAAATTAGACAAATCTTAGAATGAGACCAACGTTTGTCTTTGTTCGTCCCAAGTTAGTCTCTTAGTTTCATTCTAAGGTTTATCTAAGTTCGTTCTTAGAAATAGACTAACTTGGGACGAACTTGGGACGAACTTAGAATGTTTGTCTTTGTTCTTCCCAAGTTAGTCTCGTTAGTCTCATTCTAAGGTTTGTCTAAGTTCTTCCTTATAAATAGACTATCTTGGGACGAACTTTGAAAAACTTGGGACGAACTTAGACAAACCTTAGAATGAGACTAAAGTTTGTCTTTGTTCGTCCCAAGTTAGTCTCGTTAGTCTCATTCTAAGCTTTCTCTAAGTTCGCCCTCAGAAAGAGACTAACTTGGGACGAACTTAGACTAACTTGGAACGAATTTAGACAAACTTTAGAATGAGACCAAAGTTTGTCTTTCTTCTTCCCAAGTTAGTCTCTTAGTTTCATTCTAAGGTTTATCTAAGTTCGTTCTTAGAAATAGACTAACTTGGGACGAACTTAGACAAACCTTAGGATGAGACTAAAGTTTGTCTTTGTTCGTCCCAAGTTAGTCTCGTTAGTCACATTCTAAGGTTTGTATAAGTTCGTCCTTAGAAACAGACAAACTTGGGACGAACTTTGACAAACCTTAGAATGAGACTAA
Source organism: Rhodiola kirilowii (assembly GCA_033675215.1). Lineage (NCBI taxonomy): Eukaryota > Viridiplantae > Streptophyta > Magnoliopsida > Saxifragales > Crassulaceae > Rhodiola > Rhodiola kirilowii. The sequence goes on from CM066202.1 coordinate 9,434, forward strand.
AGTTTGTCTTTGTTCGTCTTAAGTTAGTCTCATTACTCTCATTCTAAGGTTTATCTAAGTTTGTCCTTAGAAATAGACTAACTTGGGATGAATTTAGATAAACCTTAGAATGAGACTAAAATTTATCTTTGTTCGTCGCAAGTTTGTCTCGTTAGTCTCATGCTAAGGGTTGTCTAAGTTCATCCTTAGAAAGAGACTAACTTTGGACGAACTTAGACTAACTTGGGATGAACTTAGAAAAATCTTAGAATGAGACCAAAGTTTGTCTTTGTTTGTCCCAAGTTAGTCTCTTAGTTTCATTCTAAGGTTTATCTAAGTTCGTTCTTAGAAATTGACTAACTTGGGACGAACTTAGACTGACCTTACAATGAGACTAATGTTTGTCTTTGTTCTTCCCAAGTTAGTCTCGTTAGTCTCATTCTAAGGTTTGTCTAAGTTCATCCTTAGAAATAGACTATCTTGGGACGAACTTTGAAAAACTTGGGACGAACTTAGACAAACCTTAGATGAGACAAAAGTTTGTCTTTGTTCGTCCCAAATTAGTCTCGTTAGTCTCATTTTAAGGTTTGTCTAAGTACGTCCTTAGAAAGAGACAAACGTGGGACGAACTTAGACTAACTTGGGACGAACTTAGACAAACCTTAGAATGAGACTCAAGTTTGTCATTGTTCGTCCCAAGTTAGTCTCGTTAGTCTCATTCTAAGGTTTGTCTAAGTTCGTCCATAGAAAGTGACAAACGTGGGACGAAGTTAGACGAACTTGGGACAAACTTAGACAAACCTTAGAATGAGAGTAAAGTTTGTCTTTGTTCGTCCCAAGTTAGTCACGTTAGTCTCAGTCTAAGGTTTTTCTATGTTCGTCCTTAGAAAGAGACAAACGTGGGACGAACTTAGACTAACTTGGGACGAATTTAGACAAACCTTAGAATGAGACTAAAGTTTGTCTTTGTTTGTCCCAAGTTAGTCTCGTTAGCCTCATTCTAAGGTTTGTATAAGTTCGTCCTTAGAAATAGACTAACTTGGGATGAACTTTGACAAACCTTAGAATGAGACTAAAGTTTGTCTTTGTTCGTCTCAAGTTAGTCTCGTTACTCTCATTCTAAGGCTTATCTAAGTTCGTCCTTAGAAATAGTCTATGATGTTCCCTTGTGTGGCATGTGTTTGGTAAAACGTTGTTAGACAGTTCGAGCAGGAGTTCAGGGGGAGTTCGAACATATCCTAGTACTCCTGTACAGCGTGATCAAGACGCAAAGGATATTTTCCGGAAGATATTGGGAACGAAGATTTTGTCAAACTAAAGCTGGCGTGCGACTTATTCGAACAAGATATTCGAATGAATATTCACAAGTGAAGATGGCGTGACTTGCTTGGGAAAGAAGACGACTTCGTATATTCTTCCAAGGATTTGTTAAAGTTATGCATCAAATATTCAGGAGTATCTCCCGAAATATTTGATGGGATTATCTTATGCGAATTAGGGTTTCGTCCGAGCATATAAATACAATGCAAAGGCAACCCTAATTCCCATCGCTTTCAAGATCAAAAATACACGAAGAAATCCTATCGATTGGAAAAGAAGAAAGCGACAGCCGTTGTGTTTTCCCCACTGGAAAAACATCGGTGTGAGCTCAGTCTGATACGTGCCATTCAGATTGACCAGAGGTGATCAAGTTCAGAGCACAAACAGAACGACCAGCTTTCAAGTGAAAGCGACCGAGCTTCAGGAAAGGTTCGAGTACGTTCGGACAGAAGGTCTGAACGAAGGGGATCAAGGGGAGTTGCGACGAACCTTGGTTGCAAATCTGAGAGACGGAGTAGTAGAGGCTAGGCAATTACAAGGTGTAAGTGTAAGTCCACTAAAAAGCTCTATACTCGTAATAATTTCAATTGGTATCAGAGCAAACACTCGACACACTGAGTGGGATCCTGAACTGTTCAAGATGACCCTGAAAGAAGGACAAAGCATCACCAGACCTCCGCTGCTCGAAGGCTCGAACTATGCCACCTGGAAGCCCGTGATGAGATCATTTCTGAAATCTCTAGACGAAAAGGCTTGGAGAGCAGTGATGAGAGGTTGGACTGAACCCATGATGAACAATCTCACTGGAGAACCGGTTCCGAAACCAGAAGCTCTGTGGACAGAAGAGGAGGACAAAGCATCTATGGGAAATTCAAAGGCTATGAATGCGATCTTTTCTGCAGTAGATGAGAATGTCATGAAACTGATTATCAACTGTGAAGTAGCCAAGGAAGCTTGGGATATCCTCCAAACTGCCTTTGAAGGAACAGACAAGGTTCGTAATTCTCGGATGCAGGATGTTACCACCAAGTTCGAAGAGATGAAAATGAAGTAAAGTGAAACTATCGCTGAGTACAACACCCGAGTTCTGGAACTGTCCAACGAGGCATCTGCTCTAGGGAAACTTATCGATGAAGAAAGGTTGGCCAGTAAAGTCCTGAGATCACTACCTCCAAGATTTACAATGAAGGTCACAGCCATTGAGGAAATGCACGACATCTCAAAACTAAAGCTGGACGAATTGATAGGTTCTCTCAGAACTTACGAGATCAATCATGACTTCCAACCCGGAGATGTGAAGGGAATCACCACTGACAGAAGACATGACAGAAGACAAACTGGACGGTGGGTGCACCACTGAGCAACTGGCCATGATGGCTCAGAACTTTGGAAGAATGGTGCGGAAAATCAATAGGCGTGGTCCAGAACAGGGGCAGTCCTCATCAACCGGTTTCCGAAACTGGAAAATCGACAGGTCTAGGTCCAGTGACTCAAGGAAAGACTCCTCTGACAGAAGAAAGGAAGAAATTCAGTGTCATGAATGCAGAGGGTTTGGTCATATTGCTTCACAATGTGCGAACACACTCATGAAGAAGAAGGCAATGGTCGCAAGTCTCAGTGACAGTGAGTCAGATGAAGAAAAAGGAGGCACAACCACAAACTTTGTGGCCTTTGCTTCAACTCTGGAGCAATACGGTAGCACCACTGAAACTGTTCCACCTCTGTTGGAACTCCCAGCTGAAGACCTCTCAGACAGTGACGGTGAAGAACTGACGCAGGAATCTCTGGCCGAGACATATAAGGATCTATATGAAAAGTGGCTGCTACTGATCAAGGTAAACAAGAAGCTGAATGAAACAGTTGCAAGCATCACTACAGAAAAGGATAAGGTCTGGGAAGAAGTGGAGATTCTGGTCACACAGAAGGCTGAACTTGAAGGCACGGTAACTTCCCTAAACTCTCAACTGGCTGATATGAAACAGGAAAGCCTGTGTTTGCTTGCTCAGAAGACGGAGCTCCTGGGCACTATCTCCTCGCTGAAAGTCGACATTGAAAAAGACCGTGAAACTCATCCTGTTGGCATGACTGGGCTAAGAAAGGTTATCTCAGATCTAAAACACAAGGAGGTGTTCCAACACAGAAAGATAGAACAGCTAGAACTCCAGCTAGAATCAGAAAAAATGGACCGAGAAGTTGCTGAAAAGGAGCTCACTCACTTCAAACAGTCAGTGAGGATGTTGAACTCTGGCTCAGAAAATTTAGATGAAATCCTCAACGCTCAAAGGATGGAGGCGGGACGTAGAGGATTGGGGTTCGTGGGAAAAAGGAGTTCAAAGGACACTATGTGTGTTAAAGCTAAATCTGTGTCTGAACAGTTGCCTGAACAGAAGGTGAGAGAGCACCCTAGACAGAAAGTGGATCTGTCCCAAAACAAGTCCAGGACTACTTACCTCAGTTCAAATCAGAAGAAAGACTTGCTGACATGTTGGTACTGCTACCAGATGGGACACATCAGACGGCAGTGTCGACTGTTTCTTGCTGAACGTCGAGGACACCAACAGCAACAGATCCAACCTCGACAGAAACAAGTTTGGATTCCGAAGGAACGACAGACAGTATGCATGGTAGCATGCTGCTCATCAGGAGATACAGTGCAAGCCAGTTGGTTCTTCGATAGTGGATGCTCTGCACACATGACAAGTAACTCTGAATATCTCTCTCATATTAGACCTGTTGAGCAGATGCGGTTTGTCACCCTCGCGGATGGTCGGAAGAGTCAGGTGATCGGCTGTGGAACACTGAAGGTTCCGGATCTCCCTGCACTCGAGGACACTCTCCTGGTTGAAGGTCTGACTATGAATCTCATTAGCATCAGTCAACTGTGCGACAATGGACACTATGTGTCATTCTCTCGTGACTCATGCCTCGTTCTTAACGAGAATGGTGATTCCGTAATGAAAGGGAGAAGAAGGGCCAATGACCGTTACACCATCAGAATGGGAAACGAGAAGCTAAGGTCTACTCTCAACTGTATTCAAGCCAAACATCGAGTTCTGCGAGGGGGAGTGAAAAAAAACCTACACAATAGAAGGATCGCACAAATCGATTTTGGCAACTGTACCAGGCGACTGCTGGATCAAAAGGTGTCACAGTTACAGCGAGAGTTTGAACAGAAGATCACATAGTTGCAGAAGGAGTTCGAACTGCTTGCACAGATGAATGCCAGTTCACCAGAAAAGAAATTGAATGAGATTCCTCGGTTTGGAACTCCTAGATCCTCCTTGGGTCTGCGTGGGTTCATGAACTGAGTGTTCCATGCAGTGGTCAGTCAAAGGCGAATCCCCAGCTACAACAGTTGGACTGACCACCTAAGAAGGGAGCTGGAATAGATGGGAAAGTTCTTATGATCAAATATTTTATTCCGAAAGATTCGAATTACGCCGTTTTATTTGGAAAGCGACTGGCGTATATTGAGAAGACGAAAAGGCAGGAGGATACTTTATTTTCAAATCTCAACTGTTGAGCGAGTCTTCTCTTCTCGTCTCCGAAACCCTAGATTGGAAGTCTCTCACTCTCGACTGCTCCGAAATCGACGATGGTGAACACAAGGAAGTCAGCAAAATACAGTGCTATATCCGCGGAGAAAAGGAAGGAAAGCATGCAAATCTCAAAGGCGATGACAGCGAAATCAAAGATTCCAAAATCCAAGGCTGCGAAGATGAAAAAGGCATCGCCTTTACACGAGATGTCTGCCGAGGAGATAACTGCTGAAACTTCTCAGACAGTCACAGTGATTTCTACCCCTCAAGCGTGTCCACAATCGGAGGTAAATCCCGTCCTTCCTTTGGTTTCTGCAGTCGTTAAAGAATATGTGTTTGTTGATGAAATTATTATGGGAGTTAAGAATGTTGGGAGTTTGGGTGCTGAAGCTAGGAGGGTTGTTAGTGATGAAGAAGCCGGTAGGGCTGAGATTTGTGTTGACAAGGACAAGATTGTGGTTGGTGAAAAGGGTGATGAAGTTTCTAAATCTGTTGAAGAAACGGAACCCAGAATGTCAGTGCCAAGAAAGTCTGGTGTTTCAGACGTTTGGAAGGCAAAGATTCAAGCTTCCGGGTACGTTCGCCCAGGAGGTTTTCAAAGAAAGAAGGTGTCTCACCGAGCTGCCTCTCCCAGACAATGCCTAGCCAGGATCTGTTCTATCAGAGGGAGGGTCCCTGATATTTCTAATAAGGAAAGGAAGAGTATGAGGAATTTGGGTCTGAAGGATGCACCTGTTGATAACTTGATTGAGGAGATTGGAGTCTTAGAAGGTGAAGTTGCTGAGACTGTGAGTAAAGGACCAGATTCATCTGTGAAGAGTGTTGGGGAGATTGATGCTGTTGCAGAAGAGCCTGAGACTGCTGATGAAGACCTGGAGGATATGCTCAAAGACATAGATGATTTTGTTGAGAATCTACCAAAGGAAGTCCCCGGTGTTCCAGCTGAAGAGGAGTTAATTGATACTCCAGAGAATGTTGTGAGTAAGGAGACGACAACTGTTCCAGATGCTGTTCAGGACAGTCACCATGGTTCTCAGATGGATATTGATGACTCTAAGAAGACTGATGTTGAAGCAGTTCCTCAGATGGGGGATGATGAGGATTTGGTTCCTCTTGTGAAGTTAAAGAAGATGTCAAAAAGGAAGGAAAAGGAAAAAGTGGCCTTTGCGAAGTCTACAAAGGATTCTGCCCAGAAGGGTGCTGATGTACGCAGTGGTGCAGAGGGAGCTGGTTCCTCCAAGAAAAGGAAGCGTGTCGCTCCAATGCCTGTTTCAGAAGACGCTGGGGGATGTGAAGTCCCAGGCCCTGATGCTGTGACTGTGCCAGTTGGCTTGGTTAAGAAGGGTGTATGGTTTGTTAACAAAGATGCTGCAAGAAAGTGGCCATGCATCCAGAAGAGGAAAATCATACCTGAAAGATTGCTAGATGAGTCCCGGTATAAGGGAAAGGAGGTGGTTAAGGTTCTGAAAGAATCGAATCTGTTTTGGACGCTGGCTAGGTGCAAACCCTACAGTGAACAGCTTGTGCGTGAGGCAATGGCGAACTTGCCCCCTCACTTTGGGGTAGTTGGAGATCCTGAGTATGGAGTCTTCTTTGTTAGAGGAAGGAGAATTAAGATTGATCCGGAGCTAATCAATGTGTATTTCTCGATGGATGACCCGGCTGTTGACGAGGAGGAGGCAAATTTTGAGAAGATTGTGAGTACCATCACTGCGGGCTCTGTCAGGTGGAGACCTGAATCAGTTGTGCACACAGCAGACTTATCAACGTTTTATTCCATGCTGTTCTTCATTGCTGTCTTCAACTGGAGACCTTCTACACATCGATCAACAGTCAATAAGGACGTGGCTCAACTGCTGTATCAGATAGGGAACAAGCGGAAATTCAATTTGGGAAGAGTCATGTTCAAACAGATTGCTGAACATGCTACGTCAAAGAGGACTCTTCACCAGATCTGCTTCCCATCACTGATTCATGAGTTGATTGTTTATCATGCCCCTGCTTTGATGTCCTCCATTGATCAGCTCTCAAAGTCTCCCAGCAAGTTTGTCGTAGACCACAAGCTATTTAAAGGGCGTCATATTAATGATCTCAAGGAGGAGACCTCGAAGGGCAAAGATATTGCCGAGCCATCAAGGCGAGGAGGAGCAAGGTTGGCCCGTGATGAAAGGAACAGAATTCTCATGGACCTGTATGACATCATTGAAGCGGACAAGAAGCAGCGCAAGCGTATCAACAAGCTCGCTCGTGCCCTCATCTTTCCAAGTGACGATGAAGCTGATGATACAGTCTCTGAGGAGGGCACCGATGATGGTTCGTCTTCATGAAGGTCTCCTAATAACTTTTTCTCTGAACTCAGACCGTATTTGAAACTCTAGTTATTGTGTGCTTGTTCTGGCACTTATTTGATTTGCTGTTCGAACTCGATCGGCCCCTTGCCAGTTTGTGGCAAAATGGGGGAGTATTTTGAGGTGGTGACAATTTTTGTTCCCTCAAGGTTTCCTACTGTCTAGACAGTTAGATAGATCTAGTGATTTGGTTTTGCCAAAATGCCAAGAGGGAGATTGATGTTCCCTTGTGTGGCATGTGTTTGGCAAAATGTTGTTAGACAGTTCGAGCAGGAGTTCAGGGGGAGTTCGAACATATCCTAGTACTCCTGTACAGCGTGATCAAGACGCAAAGGATATTTTCCGGAAGATATTGGGAACAAAGATTTCGTCAAACTAAAGCTGGCGTGCGACTTATTCGAACAAGATATTCGAATGAATATTCACAAGTGAAGATGGCGTGACTTGCTTGGGAAAGAAGACGACTTCGTATATTCTTCCAAGGATTTGTTAAAGATATGCATCAAATATTCAGGAGTATCTCCCGAAATATTTGATGGGATTATCTTATGCGAATTAGGGTTTCGTCCGAGCATATAAATACAATGCAAAGGCAACCCTAATTCCCATCGCTTTCAAGATCAAAAATACAAGAAGAAATCCTATCGATTGGAAAAGAAGAAAGCGACGGCCGTTGTGTTTTCCCCACTGGAAAAACATCGGTGTGAGCTCAGTATGATACGTGCCATTCAGATTCACCAGAGGTGATCAAGTTCAGAGCACAAACAGAACGACCAGCTTTCAAGTGAAAGCGACCGAGCTTCAGGAAAGGTTCGAGTACGTTCGGACAGAAGGTCTGAACGAAGGGGATCAAGGGGAGTTGCGACGAACCTTGGTTGTAAATCTGAGAGACGGAGTAGTAGAGGCTAGGCAATTTCCGGGTGTGGGAAACCCCCCAGAGTAGGCGTAGCCGAACTGGGTTATCAATCTGTGCGTACTCGTATTTTATTGTTCTGTTCGTACTTATTGTGGAACTGTGGTAGAAAGAGTTCAAGGTCTGTCCAAACACAACCTAGAACACTTTCTTGAACAGGGGATATAATTCCAGTCTAACTTGGGACGAATTTAGATAAACCTTAGATTGAGACTAAAGTTTGTCTTTGTTCGTCCCATGTTTTTCTCGTTAGTCTCATTCTAAGGTTTGTCTAAGTTCGTCCTTAGAAAGAGACTAAATTGGGACGAAATTAGACTAACTTGGGATGAACTTAGACAAACCTTAGAATGAGACCAAAGTTTGTCTTTGTTCGTCCCAAGTTAGTCTCTTAGTTTCATTCTAAGGTTTATCTAAGTTCGTTCTTAGAAATAGACTAACTTGGGACGAACTTAGACTAACCTTAGAATGAGACTAATGTTTGTCTTTGTTTTTCACAAGTTAGTCTCGTTAGTCTCACTCTAAGGTTTGTCAAACTTTGTCCTTAGAAATAGACTATCTTGGGACGAACTTTGAAAAACTTGGGACGAACTTAGACAAACCTTAGAATGAGACTAAAGTTTGTCTTTGTTCGTCCCAAATTAGTCTCGTTAGTCTCATTCTAAGGTTTGTCTAAGATCATCCTTAGAAAGAGACAAACGCGGGACGAACTTAGACAAACCTTAGAATGAGACTAAAGTTTGTCTTTGTTCGTCCCAAGTTAGTCTCGTTAGTCTCATTCTAAGGTTTATCAAAGTTCATCTTTAGAAATAGACTAACCTTGGATGAACTTAGACAAACCTTAGAATGAGACTAAAGTTTATCTTTATTCGTCCCAAGTTAGTCTCGTTAGTCTCATTCTAAGGTTTGTGTAAGTTCGTCCTTAGAAATAGACTTACTTGGGAGGAACTTTGACAAACCTTAGAATGAGACTTAAGTTTGTCTTTGTTCGTCTCAAGTTAGTCTCGTTACTCTCATTCTAAGGTTTATCTAAGTTCGTCCTTAGAAATAGACTAACTTGGGATGAACTTTGAGAAACTTGGGACGAACTTAGAAAAACCTTAGAGTGAGACTAAAGTTTGTCTTTGTTCGTCCCAAGTTAGTCTGGTTAGTCTCATTCTCAGGTTTCTGTAAGTTCGTCCTCAGAAAGAGACTAACGTGGGACAAACTTAGACTAACTTGGAACGAACTTAGACAAACTTTAGAATGAGACTAAAGTTTGTCTTTGTTCGTCCCAAGTTAGTCTCTTAGTCTCATTCTAATGTTTTTCTAAGTTCTTTCTTAGAAATAGACTATTTTGGGATGAACTTAGACTAAACTTAGAATGAGACTAATGTTTGTCTTTGTTCTTCCCAAGTTAGTCTCGTTAGTCTCATTCTAAGGTTTGCATATGTTCGTCCTTAGAAATAGACAAACGTGGGACGAACTTAGACTAACTTGGGACGAACTTAGACAAACCTTAGAATGAGACTAAAGTTTTTCTTTGTTTGTCCGAAGTTAGTCTCGTTAGTCTTAGTCTAAGGTTTTTCTATGTTCGTCCTTAGAAAGAGACAAACGTGGGACGAACTTCGACTAACTTGGGGCAAACTTAGACAAACCTTAGAATGAGACTAAAGTTTGTCGTTGTTTGTCTCAAGTTAGTCTCGTTAGTCTCATTCTAAGGTTTATCTAAGTTCGTCCTTAGAAATAGACTAACTTGGGATGAACTTAGACAAACCTTAGGATGAGACTAAAGTTTGTCTTTGTTCGTCCCAAGTTAGTCTCGTTAGTCTCATTCTAAGGTTTGTATAAGTTCGTTCTTAGAAATAGACTAACTTGGGACGAACGTTGACAAACCTTATAATGAGACTAAAGTTTGTCTTTGTTCGTCTCAAGTTAGTCTCGTTACTCTCATTCTAAGGTTTATCTAAGTTCGTCCTTAGAAATAGACTAACTTGGGATGAATTTAGATAAACCTTAGAATGAGACTAAAGTTTATCTTTGTTCGTCCCAAGTTTGTCTCGTTAGTCTCATTCTAAGGTTTGTCTAAGTTCGTCCTTAGAAAGAGACTAACTTTGGACGAACTTAGACTAACTTGGGATGAACTTAGACAAATCTTAGAATGAGACAAAAAGTTTGTCTTTATTCGTCCAAAGTTAGTCTCTTAGTTTCATTCTAAGGTTTATCTAAGTTCGTTCTTAGAAATTGACTAACTTGGGACGAACTTAGACTAACCTTACAATGAGACTAATGTTTGTCTTTGTTCTTCACAAGTTAGTCTTGTTAGTCTCAGTCTAAGGTTTGTCTAAGTTCGTCCTTAGAAATAGACTATCTTGGGACGAACTTTGAAAAACTTGGGACGAACTTAGACTAACCTTAGATGAGACTAAAGTTTGTCTTTGTTCGTCCCAAATTAGTCTCGTTAGTCTCATTCTAAGGTTTGTCTAAGTACGTCCTTAGAAAGAGACAAACGTGGGACGAACTTAGACTAACTTGGGACGAACTTAGACAAACCTTAGAATGAGACTCAAGTTTGTCATTGTTCGTCACAAGTTAGTCTCGTTAGTCTCATTATAAGGTTTGTCTAAGTTCGTCCATAGAAAATGACAAACGTGGGACGAACTTGGGACGAACTTAGACAAACCTTAGAATGAGTCTAAAGTTTGTCTTTGTTCGTCCCAAGTTAGTCTCGTTAGTCTCATTCTAAGGTTTTTCTAAGTTCGTCCTTAGAAATAGACTAACTTGGGACGAACTTAGACAAACCTTAGAATGAGACTGAAGTTTGTCTTTGTTCGTCCCAAGTTAGTCTCGTTAGTCTCATTCTAAGGTTTATCTAAGTTCGTCCTTAGAAATAGACTAACTGGGGACGAACTTAGACAAACCTTAGGATGAGACTAAAGTTTGTCTTTGTTCGCCCCAAGTTAGTCTCGTTAGTCTCATTCTAAGGTTTGTATAAGTTCGTTCTTAGAAATAGACTAACTTGGGACGAACTTTGACAAACCTTAGAATGAGACTAAAGTTTGTCTTTGTTCGTCTCAAGTTAGTCTCGTTACTCTCATTCTAAGGTTTATCTAAGTTCGTCCTTAGAAATAGACTAACTTGGGATGAATTCAGATAAACCTTAGAATGAGACTAAAATTTATCTTTGTTCGTCCCAAGTTTGTCTTGTTAGTCTGATTCTAAGGTTTGTCTAAGTTCGTCCTTAGAAAGAGATTAACTTTGGACGAACTTAGACTAACTTGGGATGAACTTAGACAAATCTTAGAATGATACCAAAGTTTGTCTTTGTTCGTCCCAAGTTAGTCTCTTAGTTTCATTCTAAGGTTTATCTAAGTTCGTTCTTAGAAATTGACTAACTTGGGACGAACTTAGACTAACCTTACAATGAGACTAATGTTTGTCTTTGTTCTTCCCAAGTTAGTCTCGTTAGTCTCATTCTAAGGTTTGTCTAAGTTCGTCCTTAGAAATAGACTATCTTGGGACGAACTTTGAAAAACTTGGGGCGAACTTAGACAAACCTTAGATGAGACTAAAGTTTGTCTTTGTTCGTCCCAAATTAGTCTCGTTAGTCTCATTCTAAGGTTTGTCTAAGTACGTCCTTAGAAAGAGACAAACGTGGGACGAACTTAGACTAACTTGGGACGAACTTAGACAAACCTTAGAATGAGACTCAAGTTTGTCATTGTTCGTCCCAAGTTAGTCTCGTTAGTCTCATTCCAAGGTTTGTCTAAGTTCGTCCATAGAAAGTGACAAACGTGGGACGAACTTATAGTAACTTGGGACGAACTTAGACAAACCTTAGAATGAGACTAAAGTTTGTCTTTGTTCGTCCCAAGTTAATCTCGTTAGTCTCATTCTAAGGTTTTTCTAAGTTCATCCTTAGAAATATACTAACTTGGGACGAACTTATACATACCTTAGAATGAGACTGAAGTTTGTCTTTGTTCGTCCCAAGTTAGTCTCGTTAGTCTCATTCTAAGGTTTGTATTAGTTCGTCCTTAGAAATAGACTAACTTGGGACGAACTTTGACAAACCTTAGAATGAGACTAAAGTTTGTCTTTGTTCGTCTCAAGTTAGTCTCGTTACTCTCATGCTAAGGTTTATCTAAGTTCGTCCTTAGAAATAGTCTAACTTGGCACGAATTTAGATAAACCTTAGATTGAGACAAAGTTTGTCTTTGTTCGTCCCATGTTTTTCTCGTTAGTCTCATTCTAAGGTTTGTCTAAGTTCGTCCTTAGAAAGAGACTAACTTGGGACGAACTTAGACTAACTTGGGATGAACTTAGACAAACCTTAGAATGAGACCAAAGTTTGTCTTTGTTTGTCCCAAGTTAGTCTCTTAGTTTCATTCTAAGGTTTATCTAAGTTCGTTCTTAGAAATAGACTAACTTGGGACGAACTTAGACTAACCTTAGAATAAGACTAATGTTTGTCTTTGTTTTTCCCAAGTTAGTCTTGTTAGTCTCACTCTAAGTGATGAGGACCCTATACGCCTACAAGCTGATACATCGACTAAGGATGCTTATCTTGGTCCCATGACAAGGAATCGTGCCAAACAAATCCAGCAAGAGGTGAATGCGCTCCTAACTAACTTTCATGATGATATTGATGAGAATTATATACTGCCTAAGTCTCGAATGCTTCTTTTACTTAGGTTTTTAACTACAGAAGAAATTCAAGATAAAGGAGCATACAAGGAGAATCAAAGCTTAGCTATTGGCGTGCATTGCCTACAAGCATCAATTAATGAAGAATATGATGTGCTGAAATCCAAGTGTGACATGAAGAATGATAGCAAGCTTTCCGCACCATCACTTAGTGCACATCTAAAAATAGGGGTTCGTCCTTCCACACCTCAATATGGACATCTCAATTCCAAGAGGAGGTGCAACTCCCCAAGAATTTAATGCAGCCATCAAGACATGAATATTGCACAAGGTTCAACCATGGCTGTACAAGATCCAATTTGGCTACACAAAACTCAACCATGGGTGCACAAGACTTGAGGATGGCTGCACATGAATCAAAAACACAAGATTTATTGTTTTCTTAGCATAAGTACCACATTTTCATTTCTGTTACAAACAGAATAGACATTACTTTGAATCTGATTTCTACATGAAACTTAGCCAAGTGCTATTTCAATATCAATGAGAGATTTCTCTACCCCTTTGCTCTTGTAATTTCTTAAGTGATATTGCAGAAGCGGTCGTTCGACGGCAACTTTTCCGTGCTTCCAACTTCGTGCGTGGTTAGGAAACTTAGAGTGTGGTTAGGCGTCTACTTGTCGCAGGTCATTGCACTAGCAGTGGTTGGCATCAAGAATCGTCGGGTTGCACAATTATCACCCCATTTCTTTGAGTGGCTCTAATAGTTAAAGTTCATCAAAATCCTACGTCGTGAAGATCGAAACCAACCCCGTATCACAAACCTTAGAATGAGACTAACGAGACTAACTTGGGAAGAAGAAAGACAAACTTTAGTCTCATTCTTAGGTTTGTCTAAGTTCGTCCCAAGTTTGTCTATTTCTAAGGACGAACTTAGACAAACCTTAGAATGAGACTAACGAGACTAACTTGCGAAGAACAAAGACAAACATTAGTCTCATTCTAAGGTTAGTCTAAGTTCGTCCCAAAATAGTCTATTTCTAAGAACGAACTAAGATAAACATTAGAATTAGACTAAGAGACTAACTTGGGACGAACAAAGACAAACTTTAGTCTCATTCTAAAGTTTGTGTAAGTTCGTCCCAAGTTTGTCAAAGTTCATCTTAAGTTAGTCTATTTCTTAGGACGAACTTAGATAAACCTTAGAATGAGAGTAACGAGACTAACTTGGGACGAACAAAGACAAACTTTAGTCTTATTCTAAGGTTTGTAAAAGTTCATCCCAAGTTAGTCTATTTCTAAGGACGAACTTACACAAACCTTATAATGAGACTAACGAGACTAACTTGGGACGAACAAAGACACACTTTAGTCTCATTCTAAGGTTTGTCTAAGTTCATCCCAAGTTAGTCTATTTCTAAGGACGAACTTAGATAAACCTTAGAATGAGACTAACGAGACTAACTTGGGACGAACAAAGACAAACTTTAGTCTCATTCTAAGGTTTGTCTTAGTTCGTCCCAAGTTAGTCTAAGTTCGTCCCACGTTTGCCTCTTTCTATGGACAAACTTAGACAAACCTTAGAATGAGACTAACGAGACTAACTTGGGAAGAACAAAGACAAACATTAGTCTCATTCTAAGGTTAGTCTAAGTTCGTCCCAAAATAGTCTATTTCTAAGAACGAACTTAGATAAACATTAGAATGAGACTAAGAGACTAACTTGGGACGAACAAAGACTAACTTTAGTCTCATTCTAAAGTTTGTCTAAGTTCGTTCCAAATTAGTCTAATTTCGTCCCACGTTAGTCTCTTTCTAATGGCGAACTTAGAGAAACCTTAGAATGAGACCAACGAGACTAACTTGGGACGAACAAAGACAAACTTTAGTCTCATTCTAAGATTTGTCAAAGTTCCTCCCAAGTTAGTCTAAGTTCGTCCCAAGTTAGTCTCTTTCTAATGACGAACTTAAACACACCTTAGAATGAGACTAACGAGACAAACTTGGGAGGAACAAAGATAAACTTTAGTCTCATTCTAAGGTTTATCTAAATTCGTCCCAAGTTAGTCTATTTCTAAGGACGAACTTAGATAAACCTTAGAATGAGAGTAACGAGACTAACTTGAGACGAACAAAGACAAACTTTAGTCTCATTCTAAGGTTTGTCAAAGTTCGTCCCAAGTTAGTCTATTTCAAAGAACGAACTTATACAAACCTTAGAATGAGACTAACGAGACTAAATTGTGACGAACAAAGACAAACTTTAGTCTCATCCTAAGGTTTGTCTAAGTTCGTCCCAAGTTAGTCTATTTCTAAGGACGAACTTAGATAAACTTTTGAATGAGACTAACGAGACTAACTTGGGACGAACAAAGACAAACTTTAGTCTCATTCTAAGGTTTGTCTAAGTTCGTCCCAAATTAGTCGAAGTTTGTCCCACGTTTGTCTCTTTCTAAAGACGAATATAGAAAAACCTTAGACTGAGACTAACGAGACTAACTTCGGACGAACAAAGACAAACTTTAGTCTCATTCTAAAGTTTGTTTAAGTTCATTCCAAGTTAGTCAAATTTCGTCCCACGTTTGTCTCTTTCTGAGGACGAACTTAGACAAACCTTCGAATGAGACTAACGAGACTAACTTGGGAAGAACAAAGACAAACTTTAGTGTCATTCTAAGGTTTGTCAAAGTTCGTCCCAAGTTTGTCAAAGTTCGTCCCAAGTTTGTCAAAGTTCATCCCAAGTTTGTCTATTTCTAAGGACGAACTTAGGCAAACCTTAGAATGAGACTAACGAGACTAACTTGGGAAGAACAAAGACAAACATTACTCTCATTCTAAGGTTTGTCAAAGTTCGTCCCAAGTTAGTCTATTTCTAAGGACGAACTTATACAAACCTTAGAATGAGACTAACGAGACTAACTTGGGACGAACAAAGACAAACTTTAGTCTCATTCTAAGGTTTGTCTAAGTCCGTCCCAAGTTAGTCTAAGTTCGTCCCACGTTTGTCTCTTTCTAATGACGAATATAGAAAATACTTAGACTGAGACTAACGAAACTAACTTGGGACGAACAAAGACAAACTTTAGTCTCATTCTAAGGTTTGTGTAAGTTCGTCCCAAGTTATTTTAAGTTCGTGCCATGTTTGTCTCTTTCTAAGGACGAACTTAGACAAACCTTAGAATGAGACTAACGAGACTAACTTGGGAAGAAGAAAGACAAACTTTAGTCTATTTCTAAGGACGAACTTAGACAAACCTTAGAACGAGACTAACGACACTAACTTGCGAAGAACAAAGACAAACATTAGTCTCATTCTAAGGTTAGTCTAAGTTCGTCCCAAAATAGTCTATTTCTAAGAACGAACTAAGATAAACATTAGAATTAGACTAAGAGACTAACTTGGGACGAACAAAGACAAACTTTAGTCTCATTCTAAAGTTTGTCTAAGTTCGTCCCAAGTTTGTCAAAGTTCGTCTTAAGTTAGTCTATTTCTAAGGACGGACTTAGATAAACCTTAGAATGAGAGTAACGAGACTAACTTGGGACGAACAAAGACAAACTTTAGTCTCATTCTAAGGTTTGTCAAAGTTCATCCCAAGTTAGTCTATTTCTAAGGACGAACTTACACAAACCTTAGAATGAGACTAACGAGACTAACTTGGGACGAACAAAGACAAACTTTAGTCTCATTCTAAGGTTTGTCTAAGTTCATCCCAAAATAGTCTATTTCTAAGAATGAACTTAGATAAACATTAGAATGAGACTAAGAGACTAACTTGGGACGAACAAAGACAAACTTTAGTCTCATTCTAAAGTTTGTCTAAGTTCGTTCCAAGTTAGTCTAAGTTCGTCCCACGTTAGTCTCTTTTTGAGGGCGAACTTAGAGAAACCTTAGAATGAGACTAACGAGACTAACTTGGGACGAACAAAGACAAACTTTAGTCTCATTCTAAGATTTGTCTAAGTTCATCCCAAGTTAGTCTAAGTTCGTCCCAAGTTAGTCTCTTTCTAAGGATGAACTTAGACACACCTTAGAATGAGACTAACGAGACAAACTTGGGACGAACAAAGACAAACTTTAGTCTCATTATAAGGTTTATCTAAATTCGTCCCAAGTTAGTCTATTTCTAAGGACGAACTTAGATAAACCTTAGAATGAGGGTAACGAGACTAACTTGAGACAAACAAAGACAAACTTTAGTCTCATTCTAAGGTTTGTCAAAGTTCGTCCCAAGTTAGTCTATTTCTAAGATCGAACTTATACAAACCTTAGAATGAGACTAGCGAGACTAACTTGGGACGAACAAAGACAAACTTTAGTCTCATCCTAAGGTTTGTCTAAGTTCGTCCCAAGTTAGTCTATTTCTAAGGACGAACTTAGATAAACTTTAGAATTAGACTAACGAGACTAACTTGGGACGAACAAAGACAAACTTTAGTCTCATTCTAAGGTTTGTCTAAGTTCGTCCCAAGTTAGTCGAAGTTTGTCCCACGTTTGTCTCTTTCTAAAGACGAATATAGAAAAACCTTAGACTGAGACTAACGAGACTAACTTCGGACGAACAAAGACAAACATTCGTCTCATTCTAAAGTTTGTCTAAGTTCGTCCCAAGTTAGTCAAAGTTCGTCCCACGTTTGTCTCTTTCTAAGGACGAACTTAGACAAACCTTAGAATGAGACTAACGAGACTAACTTGGGAAGAACAAAGACAAACTTTAGTCTCATTCTAAGGTTTTTCTATGTTCGTCCCAAGTTTGTCAAAGTTCATCCCAAGTTTGTCTATTTTTAAGGACGAACTTAGGCAAACCTTAGAATGAGACTAACGAGACTAACTTGGGAAGAACAAAGACAAACATTACTCTCATTCTAAGGTTAGTCTAAGTTCGTCCCAAAATAGTCTATTTCTAAGAACGAACTTAGATAAACATTAGAATGAGACTAAGAGACTAACTTGGGACGAACAAAGACAAACTTTCGTCTCATTCTAAAGTTTGTCTAAGTTCGTCCCAAGTTAGTCAAAGTTCGTCCCACGTTTGTCTCTTTCTAAGGACGAATTTAGACAAACCTTAGAATGAGACTAACGAGACTAACTTGGGAAGAACAAAGACAAACTTTAGTCTCATTCTAAGGTTTGTCTAAGGTCGTCCCAAGTTTGTCAAAATTCGTCCCAAGTTAGTCTATTTCTAAGGACGAACTTAGACAAACCTTAGAATGAGACTAACGAGACTAACTTGGGAAGAACAAAGACAAACATTAGTCTCATTCTAAGGTTAGTCTAAGTTCGTCCCAAAATAGTCTATTTCTAAGAACGAACTTAGATAAACATTAGAATGAGACTAAGAGAGTAACTTGGGACGAACAAAGACAAACTTTAGTCTCATTCTAAAGTTTGTCTAAGTTCATTCCAAGTTAGTCTAAGTTCGTCCCACGTTAGTCTCTTTCTGAGGGCGAACTTAGAGAAACCTTAGAATGAGACAAACGAGACTAACTTGGGACGAACAAAGACAAACTTTAGACTCATTCTAAGGTTTGTCTAAGTTCGTCCCAATTTAGTCTAAGTTTGTCCCACGTTTGTCTATTTCTAAGGACAAACTTAGACAAACCTTAGAATGAGACTAACGAGACAAACTTGGGACGAACAAAGGCAAACTTTAGTCTCATTCTAAGGTTTGTCAAAGTTCGTCCCAAGTTAGTCTATTTCTAAGAACGAACTTATACAAACCTTAGAATGAGACTAACGAGACTAACTTGGGACAAACAAAGACAAACTTTAGTCTCATCCTAAGGTTTGTATAAGTTCGTCCCAAGTTAGTCTATTTCTAAGGACGAACTTAGATAAACCTTAGAATGACACTAACGAGACTAACTTGGGACGAACAAAGACAAACTTTAGTCTCATTCTAAGGTTTGTCTAAGTTCGTCCCAAGTTAGTCGAAGTTTGTCCCACGTTTGTCTCTTTCTAAGGACGAAAATAGAAAAACCTTAGACTGAGACTAACGAGACTAACTTCGGACGAACAAAGACAAACTTTAGTCTCATTCTAAGGTTTATCTAAGTTCGTCCCAAGTAGTCTAAGTTCGTCCCACGTTTGTCTCTTTCTAAGCACGAACTTAGACAAACCTTAGAATGAGACTAACGAGACTAACTTGGGAAGAACAAAGACAAACTTTAGTCTCATTCTAAGGTTTGTTTAAGTTCGTCCCAAGTTTGTCAAAGTTCGTCCCAAGTTTGTCTATTTCTAAGGACGAACTTAGACAAACCTTAGAATGAGACTAACGAGACTAACTTGGGAAGAACAAAGACAAACATTACTCTCATTCTAAGGTTAGTCTAAGTTCGTCCCAAAATAGTCTATTTCTGAGAACGAACTTAGAGAAACCTTAGAATGAGACTAACGAGCCTAACTTGGGACGAACAAAGACAAACTTTAGTCTGATTCTAAGGTTTGTCTAAGTTCGTCCCAAGTTTGTCAAAGTTCGTCCCAAGTTAGTCTATTTCTAAGGACGAACTTAGACAAACCTTTGAATGAGAGTAACGAGACTAAGAGACAAACTTTAGTCTCATTCTATGGTTTGTCTAAGTTCATCCCAATTTTCTCAAAGTTCATCCCAAGTTAGTCTATTTCTAAGGACGAACTTAGATAAACCTTAGAATGAGAGTAACGAGACTAACTTGAGACGAACAAAGACAAACTTTAGTCTCATTCTAAGGTTTGTCAAAGTTCCTCCCAAGTTAGTCTATTTCTAAGGACGAACTTACACAAACCTTAGAATGAGACTAACGAGACTAACTTGGGACGAACAAAGATAAACTTTAGTCTCATTCTAAGGTTTGTCTAAGTTTATCCCAAGTTAGTCTATTTCTAAAGAAGAACTTAGATAAACCTTAGAATGAGACTAACGAGACTAACTTTAGTCTCATTCTAAAGTTTGTCTAAGTTCGTTCCAAGTTAGTCTAAGTTCGTCCCACGTTAGTCTCTTTCTGAGAACGAACTTAGAGAAACCTTAGAATGAGACTAACGAGACTAACTTGGGACGAACAAAGACAAACTTTAGTCTCATTCTAAGGTTTGTCTAAGTTCGTCCCAAGTTTGTCAAAGTTCGTCCCAAGTTAGTCTATTTCTAAGGACGAACTTAGACAAACCTTTGAATGAGAGTAACGAGACTAAGAGACCAACTTTAGTCTCATTCTATGGTTTGTCTAAGTTCGTCCCAAGTTTCTCAAAGTTCATCCCAAGTTAGTCTATTTCTAAGGGCGAACTTAGATAAACCTTAGAATGAGAGTAACGAGACTAACTTGAGACGAACAAAGACAAATTTTAGTCTCATTCTAAGGTTTGTTAAAGTTCCTCCCAAGTTAGTCTATTTCTAAGGACGAACTTACACAAACCTTAGAATGAGACTAACGAGACTAACTTGGGACGAACAAAGATAAACTTTTGTCTCATTCTAAGGTTTGTCTAAGTTTATCCCAAGTTAGTCTATTTCTAAAGAAGAACATAGATAAACCTTAGAATGAGACTAACGAGACTAACTAGGGACGAACAAAGACAAACTTTAGTCTCATTCTAAGGTTTGTCTAAGTTCGTCCCAAGTTAGTCTAATTTTGTCCCAAGTTAGTCTAAGTTCGTCCCACGTTAGTCTCTTTCTAAGGACGAACTTAGACAAACCTTAGAATGAGACTAACGAGACTAATTTGGGACGAACAAAGACAAACTTTAGTCTCATTCTAAAGTTTGTCTAAGTTCGTTCCTAGTTAGTCTAAGTTCGTCCCACGTTAGTCTATTTCTGAGAACGAACTTAGAGAAACCTTAGAATGAGACTAACGAGCCTAACTTGGGACGAACAAAGACAAACTTTAGTCTGATTCTAAGGTTTGTCTAAGTTCGTCCCAAGTTTGTCAAAGTTCGTCCCAAGTTAGTCTATTTCTAAGGACGAACTTAGACAAACCTTTGAATGAGAGTAACGAGACTAAGAGACAAACTTTAGTCTCATTCTATGGTTTGTCTAAGTTCGTCCCAAGTTTCTCAAAGTTCATCCCAAGTTAGTCTATTTCTAAGGACGAACTTAGATAAACCTTAGAATGAGAGTAACGAGACTAACTTGAGACGAACAAAGACAAAGTTTAGTCTCATTCTAAGGTTTGTCAAAGTTCCTCCCAAGTTAGTCTATTTCTAAGGATGAACTTACACAAACCTTAGAATGAGACTAACGAGACTAACTTGGGACGAACAAAGATAAACTTTAGTCTCATTCTAAGGTTTGTCTAAGTTTATCCCAAGTTAGTCTATTTCTAAAGAAGAACTTAGATAAACCTTAGAATGAGACTAACGAGACTAACTTTAGTCTCATTCTAAAGTTTGTCTAAGTTCGTTCCAAGTTAGTCTAAGTTCGTCCCACGTTAGTCTCTTTCTGAGAACGAACTTAGAGAAACCTTAGAATGAGACTAACGAGACTAACTTGGGACGAACAAAGACATACTTTAGTCTCATTCTAAGGTTTGTCTAAGTTCGTCCCAAGTTTGTCAAAGTTCGTCCCAAGTTAGTCTATTTCTAAGGACGAACTTAGACAAACCTTTGAATGAGAGTAACGAGACTAAGAGACCAACTTTAGTCTCATTCTATGGTTTGTCTAAGTTCGTCCCAAGTTTCTCAAAGTTCATCCCAAGTTAGTCTATTTCTAAGGGCGAACTTAGATAAACCTTAGAATGAGAGTAACGAGACTAACTTGAGACGAACAAAGACAAATTTTAGTCTCATTCTAAGGTTTGTCAAAGTTCCTCCCAAGTTAGTCTATTTCTAAGGACGAACTTACACAAACCTTAGAATGAGACTAACGAGACTAACTTGGGACGAACAAAGATAAACTTTAGTCTCATTCTAAGGTTTGTCTAAGTTTATCCCAAGTTAGTCTATTTCTAAAGAAGAACATAGATAAACCTTAGAATGAGACTAACGAGACTAACTAAGGACGAACAAAGACAAACTTTAGTCTCATTCTAAGGTTTGTCTAAGTTCGTCCCAAGTTAGTCTAAGTTTGTCCCAAGTTAGTCTAAGTTTGTCCCACGTTTGTATCTTTCTAAGGACGAACTTAGACAAACCTTAGAATGAGACTAACGAGACTAATTTGGGACGAACAAAGACAAACTTTAGTCTCATTCTAAAGTTTGTCTAAGTTCGTTCCAAGTTAGTCTAAGTTCGTCCCACGTTGGTCTCTTTCTGAGAACGAACTTAGAGAAACCTTAGAATGAGACTAACGAGACTAACTTGGGACGAACAAAGACAATCTTTAGTCTCATTCTAAGGTTTGTCTAAGTTCGTCCCAAGTTTGTCAAAGTTCGTCCCAAGTTAGTCTATTTCTAAGGACGAACTTAGACAAACCTTTGAATGAGAGTAACGAGACTAAGAGACAAACTTTAGTCTCATTCTATGGTTTGTCTAAGTTCGTCCCAAGTTTCTCAAAGTTCATCCCAAGTTAGTCTATTTCTAAGGTGAACTTAGATAAACCTTAGAATGAGCGTAACGAGACTAACTTGAGACGAACAAAGACAAACTTTAGTCTCATTCTAAGGTTTGTCAAATATCCTCCCAAGTTAGTCTATTTCTATGGACGAACTTACACAACCCTTAGAATGAGACTAACGAGACTAACTTGGGACGAACAAAGACACACTTTAGTCTCATTCTAAGGTTTGTCTAAGTTCATCCCAAGTTAGTCTATTTCTAAGGACGAACTTAGATAAACCTTAGAATGAGACTAACGAGACTAACTTGGGACGAACAAAGACAAACTTTAGTCTCATTCTAAGGTTTGTCTTAGTTCGTCCCAAGTTAGTCTAAGTTCGTCCCACGTTTGTCTCTTTCTATGGACGAACTTAGACAAACCTTAGAATGAGACTAAGGAGAATAACTTGGGAAGAACAAAGACAAACATTAGTCTCATTCTAAGGTTAGTCTAAGTTCGTCCCAAAATAGTCTATTTCTAAGAACGAACTTAGATAAACATTAGAATGAGACTAAGAGACTAACTTGGGACGAACAAAGACAAACTTTAGTCTCATTCTAAAGTTTGTCTAAGTTCATTCCAAATTAGTCTAAGTTCGTCCCACGTTAGTCTCTTTCTAAGGGCGAACTTAGAGAAACCTTAGAATGAGACCAACGAGACTAACTTGGGACGAACAAAGACAAACTTTAGTCTCATTCTAAGATTTGTCTAAGTTCCTCCCAAGTTAGTCTAAGTTCGTCCCAAGTTAGTCTCTTTCTAAGGACGAACTTAGACACACCTTAGAATGAGACTAACGAGACAAACTTGGGACGAACAAAGACAAACTTTAGTCTCATTCTAAGGTTTATCTAAATTCGTCCCAAGTTAGTCTATTTCTAAGGACGAATTTAGATAAACCTTAGAATGAGAGTAACGAGACTAACTTGAGACGAACAAAGACAAACTTTAGTCTCATTCTAAGGTTTGTCAAAGTTCGTCCCAAGTTAGTCTATTTCAAAGAACGAACTTATACAAACCTTAGATTGAGACTAACGAGACTAACTTGTGACGAACAAAGACAAACTTTAGTCTCATCCTAAGGTTTGTCTAAGTTCGTCCCAAGTTAGTCTATTTCTAAGGACGAACTTAGATAAACTTTAGAATGAGACTAACGAGACTAACTTGGGACGAAAAAAGACAAACTTTAGTCTCATTCTAAGGTTTGTCTAAGTTTGTCCCAAGTTAGTCGAAGTTTGTCCCACGTTTGTCTCTTTC
Organism: Rhodiola kirilowii; assembly: GCA_033675215.1. Classification (NCBI taxonomy): domain Eukaryota; kingdom Viridiplantae; phylum Streptophyta; class Magnoliopsida; order Saxifragales; family Crassulaceae; genus Rhodiola; species Rhodiola kirilowii. The sequence goes on from CM066202.1 coordinate 32,913, forward strand.
TAAAGACGAATATAGAAAAACCTTAGACTGAGACTAACGAGACTAACTTCGGACGAACAAAGACAAACTTTAGTCTCATTCTAAAGTTTGTTTAAGTTCGTCCCAAGTTAGTCAAAGTTCGTCCCACGTTTGTCTCTTTCTAAGGACGAACTTAGACAAACCTTAGAATGAGACTAACGAGACTAACTTGGGAAGAACAAAGACAAACTTTAGTCTCATTCTAAGGTTTGTCTAAGTTCGTCCCAAGTTTGTCAAAGTTCGTCCCAAGTTTGTCAAAGTTCATCCCAAGTTTGTCTATTTCTAAGGACGAACTTAGGCAAACCTTAGAATGAGACTAACGAGACTAACTTGGGAAGAACAAAGACAAACATTACTCTCATTCTAAGGTTTGTCAAAGTTCGTCCCAAGTTAGTCTATTTCTAAGGACGAACTTATACAAACCTTAGAATGAGACTAACGAGACTAACTTGGGACGAACAAAGACAAACTTTAGTCTCATTCTAAGGTTTGTCTAAGTCCGTCCCAAGTTAGTCTATTTCTAAGGACGAACTTATACAAACCTTAGAATGAGACTAACGAGACTAACTTGGGACGAACAAAGACAAACTTTAGTCTCATTCTAAGGTTTGTCTTAGTTCGTCCCAAGTTAGTCTAAGTTCGTCCCACGTTTGTCTCTTTCTATGGACGAACTTAGACAAACCTTAGAATGAGACTAACGTGACGAACTTGGGAAGAACAAAGACAAACATTAGTCTCATTCTAAGGTTAGTCTAAGTTCATCCCAAAATAGTCTCTTTCTAAGAATGAACTTAGATAAACATTAGAATGAGACTAAGAGACTAACTTGGGACGAACAAAGACAAACTTTAGTCTCATTCTGAAGTTTGTCTAAGTTCGTTCCAAGTTAGTCTAAGTTCGTCCCACGTTAGTCTCTTTCTGAGGGCGAACTTAGAGAAACATTAGAATGAGACTAACGAGACTAACTTGGGACGAACAAAGACAAACTTTAGTCTCATTCTAAGATTTGTCTAAGTTCATCCCAAGTTAGTCTAAGTTCGTCCCAAGTTAGTCTCTTTCTAAGGATGAACTTAGACACACCTTAGAATGAGACTAACGAGACAAACTTGAGACGAACAAAGACAAACTTTAGTCTCATTCTAAGGTTTGTCAAAGTTCGTCCCAAGTTAGTCTATTTCTAAGAACGAACTTATACAAACCTTAGAATGAGACTAGCGAGACTAACTTGGGACGAACAAAGACAAACTTTAGTCTCATCCTAAGGTTTGTCTAAGTTCGTCCCAAGTTAGTCTATTTCTAAGGACGAACTTAGATAAACTTTAGAATGAGACTAACGAGACTAACTTGGGACGAACAAAGACAAACTTTAGTCTCATTCTAAGGTTTGTCTAAGTTCGTCCCAAGTTAGTCGAAGTTTGTCCCACGTTTGTCTCTTTCTAAAGACGAATATAGAAAAACCTTAGACTGAGACTAACGAGACTAACTTCGGACGAACAAAGACAAACTTTCGTCTCATTCTAAAGTTTGTCTAAGTTCGTCCCAAGTTAGTCAAAGTTCGTCCCACGTTTGTCTCTTTCTAAGGACGAACTTAGACAAACCTTAGAATGAGACTAACGAGACTAACTTGGGAAGAACAAAGACAAACTTTAGTCTCATTCTAAGGTTTGTCTAAGTTCGTCCCAAGTTTGTCAAAGTTCGTCCCAAGTTTGTCTATTTCTAAGGACGAACTTAGGCAAACCTTAGAATGAGACTAACGAGACTAACTTGGGAAGAACAAAGACAAACATTACTCTCATTCTAAGGTTAGTCTAAGTTCGTCCCAAAATAGTCTATTTCTAAGAACGAACTTAGATAAACATTAGAATGAGACTAAGAGACTAACTTGGGACGAACAAAGACAAACTTTCGTCTCATTCTAAAGTTTGTCTAAGTTTGTCCCAAGTTAGTCAAAGTTCATCCCACGTTTGTCTCTTTCTAAGGACGAATTTAGACAAACCTTAGAATGAGACTAACTAGACTAACTTGGGAAGAACAAAGACAAACTTTAGTCTCATTCTAAGGTTTGTCTAAGGTCGTCCCAAGTTTGTCAAAATTCGTCCCAAGTTAGTCTATTTCTAAGGACGAACTTAGACAAACCTTAGAATGAGACTAACGGGACTAACTTGGGAAGAACAAAGACAAACATTAGTCTCATTCTAAGGTTAGTCTAAGTTCGTCCCAAAATAGTCTATTTCTAAGAACGAACTTAGATAAACATTAGAATGAGACTAAGAGACTAACTTGGGACGAACAAAGACAAACTTTAGTCTCATTCTAAAGTTTGTCTAAGTTCGTTCCAAGTTAGTCTAAGTTCGTCCCACGTTAGTCTCTTTCTGAGGGCGAACTTAGAGAAACCTTAGAATGAGACTAACGAGACTAACTTGGGACGAACAAAGACAAACTTTAGACTCATTCTAAGGTTTGTCTAAGTTCGTCCCAAGTTAGTCTAAGTTTGTCCCACGTTTGTCTATTTCTAAGGACGAACTTAGACAAACCTTAGAATGAGACTAACGAGACAAACTTGGGACGAACAAAGACAAACTTTAGTCTCATTCTAAGGTTTGTCAAAGTTCATCCCAAGTTAGTCTATTTCTAAGAACGAACTTATACAAACCTTAGAATGAGACTAACGAGACTAACTTGGGACAAACAAAGACAAACTTTAGTCTCATCCTAAGGTTTGTATAAGTTCGTCCCAAGTTAGTCTATTTCTAAGGACGAACTTAGATAAACCTTAGAATGACACTAACGAGACTAACTTGGGACGAACAAAGACAAACTTTAGTCTAATTCTAAGGTTTATCTAAGTTCGTCCCAAGTAGTCTAAGTTCGTCCCACGTTTGTCTCTTTCTAAGCACGAACTTAGACAATCCTTAGAATGAGACTAACGAGACTAACTTGGGAAGAACAAAGACAAACTTTAGTCTCATTCTAAGGTTTGTTTAAGTTCGTCCCAAGTTTGTCAAAGTTCGTCCCAAGTTTGTCTATTTCTAAGGACGAACTTAGACAAACCTTAGAATGAGACTAACGAGACTAACTTGGGAAGAACAAAGACAAACATTACTCTCATTCTAAGGTTAGTCTAAGTTCGTCCCAAAATAGTCTATTTCTGAGAACGAACTAAGATAAACATTAGAATTAGACTAAGAGACTAACTTGGGACGAACAAAGACAAACTTTTGTCTCATTCTAAAGTTTGTCTAAGTTCGTCCCAAGTTTGTCAAAGTTCGTCTTAAGTTAGTCTATTTCTAAGGACGAACTTAGATAAACCTTAGAATGAGAGTAACGAGACTAACTTGGGACGAACAAAGACAAACTTTAGTCTCATTCTAAGGTTTGTAAAAGTTCATCCCAAGTTAGTCTATTTCTAAGGACGAACTTACACAAACCTTAGAATGAGACTAACGAGACTAACTTGGGACGAACAAAGACAAACTTTAGTCTCATTCTAAGGTTTGTCTAAGTTCGTCCCACGTTTGTCTCTTTCTATGGACGAACTTAGACAAACCTTAGAATGAGACTAACGAGACTAACTTGGGACGAACAAAGACAAACTTTAGTCTCATTCTAAGGTTTGTCTTAGTTCGTCCCAAGTTAGTCTAAGTTCGTCCCACGTTTGTCTCTATCTATGGACGAACCTAGACAAACCTTAGAATGAGACTAACGAGACTAACTTGGGAAGAACAAAGACAAACATTAGTCTCATTCTAAGGTTAGTCTAAGTTCATCCCAAAATAGTCTATTTCTAAGAATGAACTTAGATAAACATTAGAATGAGACTAAGAGACTAACTTGGGACGAACAAAGACAAACTTTAGTCTCATTCTAAAGTTTGTCTAAGTTCGTTCCAAGTTAGTCTATGTTCGTCCCACGTTAGTCTCTTTCTGAGGGCGAACTTAGAGAAACCTTAGAATGAGACTAACGAGACTAACTTGGGACGAACAAAGACAAACTTTAGTCTCATTCTAAGATTTGTCTAAGTTCATCCCAAGTTAGTCTAAGTTCGTCCCAAGTTAGTCTCTTTCTAAGGATGAACTTAGCCACACCTTAGAATGAGACTAACGAGACAAACTTGGGACGAACAAAGACAAACTTTAGTCTCATTCTAAGGTTTATCTAAATTCATCCCAAGTTAGTCTATTTCTAAGGACGAACTTAGATAAACCTTAGAATGAGAGTAACGAGACTAACTTGAGACGAACAAAGACAAACTTTAGTCTCATTCTAAGGTTTGTCAAAGTTCGTCCCAAGTTAGTCTATTTCAAAGAACGAACTTATGCAAACCTTAGAATGAGACTAACGAGACTAACTTGTGACGAACAAAGACAAACTTTAGTCTCATCCTAAGGTTTGTCTAAGTTCGTCCCAAGTTAGTCGAAGTTTGTCCCACGTTTGTCTCTTTCTAAAGACGAATATAGAAAAACCTTAGACTGAGACTAACGAGACTAACTTCGGACGAACAAAGACAAACTTTCGTCTCATTCTAAAGTTTGTCTAAGTTCGTCCCAAGTTAGTCAAAGTTCATCCCACGTTTGTCTCTTTCTAAGGACGAACTTAGACAAACCTTAGAAGGAGACTAACGAGACTAACTTGGGAAGAACAAAGACAAACTTTAGTCTCATTCTAAGGTTTGTCTAAGTTCGTCCCAAGTTTGTCAAAGTTCGTCCCAAGTTTGTCTATTTCTAAGGACGAACTTAGGCAAACCTTAGAATGAGACTAACGAGACTAACTTGGGAAGAACAAAGACAAAAATTACTCTCATTCTAAGGTTAGTCTAAGTTCGTCCCAAAATAGTCTATTTCTAAGAACGATCTTAGATAAACATTAGAATGAGACTAAGAGACTAACTTGGGACGAACAAAGACAAACTTTTGTCTCATTCTAAAGTTTGTCTAAGTTCGTCCCAAGTTAGTCAAAGTTCGTCCCACGTTTGTCTCTTTCTAAGGACGAATTTAGACAAACCTTAGAATGAGACTAACGAGACTAACTTGGGAAGAACAAAGACAAACATTAGTCTCATTCTAAGGTTAGTCTAAGTTCGTCCCAAAATAGTCTATTTCTAAGAACGAACTTAGATAAACATTAGAATGAGACTAAGAGACTAACTTGGGACGAACAAAGACAAACTTTAGTCTCATTCTAAAGTTTGTCTAAGTTCGTTCCAAGTTAGTCTAAGTTCGTCCCACGTTAGTCTCTTTCTGAGGGCGAACTTAGAGAAACCTTAGAATGAGACTAACGAGACTAACTTGGGACGAACAAAGACAAACTATAGACTCATTCTAAGGTTTGTCTAAGTTCATCCCAAGTTAGTCTAAGTTTGTCCCACGTTTGTCTATTTATAAGGACGAACTTAGACAAACCTTAGAATGAGACTAACGAGACAAACTTGGGACGAACAAAGACAAACTTTAGTCTCATTCTAAGGTTTGTCAAAGTTCATCCCAAGTTAGTCTATTTCTAAGAACGAACTTATACAAACCTTAGAATGAGACTAACGAGACTAACTTGGGACAAACAAAGACAAACTTTAGTCTCATCCTAAGGTTTGTATAAGTTCGTCCCAAGTTAGTCTATTTCTAAGGACGAACTTAGATAAACCTTAGAACGACACTAACGAGACTAACTTGGGACGAACAAAGACAAACTTTAGTCTCATTCTAAGGTTTATCTAAGTTCGTCCCAAGTAGTCTAAGTTCGTCCCACGTTTGTCTCTTTCTAAGCACGAACTTAGACAAACCTTAGAATGAGACTAACGAGACTAACTTGGGAAGAACAAAGACAAACTTTAGTCTCATTCTAAGGTTTGTTTAAGTTCGTCCCAAGTTTGTCAAAGTTCGTCCCAAGTTTGTCTATTTCTAAGGACGAACTTAGACAAACCTTAGAATGAGACTAACAAGACTAACTTGGGAAGAACAAAGACAAACATTACTCTCATTCTAAGGTTAGTCTAAGTTCGTCCCAAAATAGTCTATTTCTTAGAACGAACTTAGAGAAACCTTAGAATGAGACTAACGAGCCTAACTTGGGACGAACAAAGACAAACTTTAGTCTGATTCTAAGGTTTGTCTAAGTTCGTCCCATGTTTGTCAAAGTTCGTCCCAAGTTAGTCTATTTTTAAGGACGAACTTAGACAAACCTTTGAATGAGAGTAACGAGACTAAGAGACAAACTTTAGTCTCATTCTATGGTTTGTCTAAGTTCATCCCAAGTTTCTCAAAGTTCATCCCAAGTTAGTCTATTTCTAAGGACGAACTTAGATAAACCTTAGAATGAGAGTAACGAGACTAACTTGAGACGAACAAAGACAAACTTTAGTCTCATTCTAAGGTTTGTCAAAGTTCCTCCCAAGTTAGTCTATTTCTAAGGACGAACTTACACAAACCTTAGAATGAGACTAACGAGACTAACTTGGGACGAACAAAGATAAACTTTAGTCTCATTCTAAGGTTTGTCTAAGTTTATCCCAAGTTAGTCTATTTCTAAAGAAGAACTTAGATAAACCTTAGAATGAGACTAACGAGACTAACTAGGGATGAACAAAGACAAACTTTAGTCTCATTCTAAGGTTTGTTTAAGTTCGTCCCAAGTTAGTCTAAGTTTGTCCCAAGTTAGTCTAAGTTCGTCCCACGTTTGTCTCTTTCTAAGGACGAACTTAGACAAACCTTAGAATGAGACTAACGAGACTAATTTGGGACGAACAAAGACAAACTTTAGTCTCATTCTAAAGTTTGTCTAAGTTCGTTCCAAGTTAGTCTAAGTTCGTCCCACGTTAGTCTCTTTCTGAGAACGAACTTAGAGAAACCTTAGAATGAGACTAACGAGACTAACTTGGGACGAACAAAGACAAACTTTAGTCTCATTCTAAGGTTTGTCTAAGTTCGTCCCAAGTTTGTCAAAGTTCGTCCCAAGTTAGTCTATTTCTAAGGACGAACTTAGACAAACCTTTGAATGAGAGTAACGAGACTAAGAGACAAACTTTAGTCTCATTCTATGGGTTGCTTAAGTTCGTCCCAAGTTTCTCAAAGTTCATCCCAAGTTAGTCTATTTCTAAGGATGAACTTAGATAAACCTTAGAATGAGAGTAACGAGACTAACTTGAGACGAACAAAGACAAACTTTAGTCTCATTCTAAGGTTTGTCAAAGTTCCTCCCAAGTTAGTCTATTTCTATGGACGAACTTACACAAACCTTAGAATGAGACTAACGAGACTAACTTGAGACGAACAAAGATAAACTTTAGTCTCATTCTAAGGTTTGTCTAAGTTTATCCCAAGTTAGTCTATTTCTAAAGAACAACTTAGATAAACCTTAGAATGAGACTAACGAGACTAACTAGGGACGAACAAAGACAACCTTTAGTCTCATTCTAAGGTTTGTCTAAGTTCGTCCCAAGTTAGTCTAAGTTCATCCCAAGTTAGTCTAAGTTCGTCCCACGTTTGTCTCTTTCTAAGGACGAACTTAGACAAACCTTAGAATGAGACTAACGAGACTAATTTGGGACGAACAAAGACAAACTTTAGTCTCATTCTAAGGTTTGTCGAAGTTCGTCCCAAATTTTTCAAAGTTCGACCCAAGATAGTCTATTTCTAAGGACGAACTTAGACAAACCTTAGAATGAGACTAACGAGACTAACTTGGGAAGAACAAAGACAAACATTAGTCTCATTCTAAGGTTAGTCGAAGTTCGTCCCAAGTTTGTCAAAGTTCGTCCCAAGTTAGTCTATTTCTAAGGACGAACTTAGACAAACCTTTGAATGAGAGTAACGAGGCTAAGAGACAAACTTTAGTCTCATTCTATGGTTTGTCTAAGTTCGTCCCAAGTTTCTCAAAGTTCATCCCAAGTTAGTCTATTTCTAAGGACGAACTTAGATAAACCTTAGAATGAGAGTAACGAGACTAACTTGAGACGAACAAACACAAACTTTAGTCTCATTCTAAGGTTTGTCAAAGTTCCTCCCAAGTTAGTCTATTTCTAAGGACGAACTTACACGAACCTTTGAATGAGACTAACGAGACTAACTTGGGACGAACAAAGATAAACTTTAGTCTCATTCTAAGGTTTGTCTAAGTTTATCCCAAGTTAGTCTATTTCTAAAGAAGAACTTAGATAAACCTTAGAATGAGACTAACGAGACTAACTTTAGTCTCATTCTAAAGTTTGTCTAAGTTTGTTCCAAGTTAGTCTAAGTTCGTCCCACGTTAGTCTCTTTCTGAGAACGAACTTAGAGAAACCTTAGAATGAGACTAACGAGACTAACTTGGGACGAACAAAGACAAACTTTAGTCTCATTCTAAGGTTTGTCTAAGTTCGTCCCAAGTTTGTCAAATTTCGTCCCAAGTTAGTCTATTTCTAAGGACGAACTTAGACAAACCTTTGAATGAGAGTAACGAGACAAAGAGACAAACTTTAGTCTCATTCTATGGTTTGTCTAAGTTCGTCCCAAGTTTCTCAAAGTTCATCCCAAGTTAGTCTATTTCTAAGGACGAACTTAGATAAATCTTAGAATGAGAGTAACGAGACTAACTTGAGACGAACAAAGACAAACTTTAGTCTCATTCTAAGGTTTGTCAAAGTTCCTCCCAAGTTAGTGTATTTCTAAGGACGAACTTACACAAACCTTAGAATGAGACTAACGAGACTAACTTGGGACGAACAAAGATAAACTTTAGTCTCATTCTAAGGTTTGTCTAAGTTTATCCCAAGTTAGTCTATTTCTAAAGAAGAACTTAGATAAACCTTAGAATGTGACTAACGAGACTAACTTTAGTCTCATTCTAAAGTTTGTCTAAGTTCGTTCCAAGTTAGTCTAAGTTCGTCCCACGTTAGTCTCTTTCTGAGAACGAACTTAGAGAAACCTTAGAATGAGACTAACGAGACTAACTTGGGACGAACAAAGACAAACTTTAGTCTCATTCTAAGGTTTGTCTAAGTTCGTCCCAAGTTTGTCAAAGTTCGTCCCAAGTTAGTCTATTTCTAAGGACGAACTTAGACAAACCTTTGAATGAGAGTAACCAGACTAAGAGACAAACTTTAGTCTCATTCTATGGTTTGTCTAAGTTCGTCCCAAGTTTCTCAAAGTTCATCCCAAGTTAGTCTATTTCTAAGGACGAACTTAGATAAACCTTAGAATGAGAGTAACGAGACTAACTTGTGACGAACAAAGACAAACTTTAGTCTCATTCTAAGGTTTGTCAAATTTCCTCCCAAGTTAGTGTATTTTTAAGGACGAACTTACACAAACCTTAGAATGAGACTAACGAGACTAACTTGGGACGAACAAAGATAAACTTGAGTCTCATTCTAAGGTTTGTCTAAGTTTATCCCAAGTTAGTCTATTTCTAAAGAAGAACTTAGATAAACCTTAGAATGAGACTAACGAGACTAACTAGGGACGAACAAAGAAAAACTTTAGTCTCATTCTAAGGTTTGTCTAAGTTCGTCCCAAGTTAGTCTAAGTTCATCCCAAGTTAGTCTAAGTTCGTCCCACGTTTGTCTCTTTCTAAGGACAAACTTAGACAAACCTTAGAATGAGACTAACGAGACTAACTTGGGAAGAACAAAGACAAACATTAGTCTCATTCTAAGGTTAGTCGAAGTTCGTCCCAAGTTTGTCAAAGTTCGTCCCAAGTTAGTCTATTTCTAAGGACGAACTTAGACAAACCTTTGAATGAGAGTAACGAGACTAAGAGACAAACTTTAGTCTCATTCTAAGGTTTGTCTAAGTTCGTCCCAAGTTTCTCAAAGTTCATCCCAAGTTAGTCTATTTCTAAGGACGAACTTAGATAAACCTTAGAATGAGAGTAACGAGACTAACTTGAGACGAACAAAGACAAACTTTAGTCTCATTCTAAGGTTTGTCAAAGTTCCTCCCAAGTTAGTCTATTTCTAAGGACGAACTTACACAAACCTTAGAATGAGACTAACGAGACTAACTTGGGATGAACAAAGATAAACTTTAGTCTCATTCTAAAGTTTGTCTAAGTTTATCCCAAGTTAGTCTATTTCTAAAGAAGAACTTAGATAAACCTTAGAATGAGACTAACGAGACTAACTAGGGACGAACAAAGACAAACTTTAGTCTCATTCTAAGGTTTGTCTAAGTTCGTCCCAAGTTAGTCTAAGTTTGTCCCAAGCTAGTCTAAGTTCGTCCCACGTTTGTCTCTTTCTAAGGACGAACTTAGACAAACCTTAGAATGAGACTAACGAGACTAATTTGGGACGAACAAAGACAAACTTTAGTCTCATTCTAAGGTTTGTCGAAGTTCGTCCCAAATTTTTCAAAGTTCGACCCAAGATAGTCTATTTCTAAGGACGAACTTAGACAAACCTTAGAATGAGACTAACGAGACTAACTTGGGAAGAACAAAGACAAACATTAGTCTCATTCTAAGGTTAGTCGAAGTTCGTCCCAAGTTTGTCAAAGTTCGTCCCAAGTTAGTCTATTTCTAAGGACGAACTTAGACAAACCTTTGAATGAGAGTAACGAGACTAAGAGACAAACTTTAGTCTCATTCTATGGTTTGTCTAAGTTCGTCCCAAGTTTCTCAAAGTTCATCCCAAGTTAGTCTATTTCTAAGGACGAACTTAGATAAACCTTAGAATGAGAGTAACGAGACTAACTTGAGACGAACAAAGACAAACTTTAGTCTCATTCTAAGGTTTGTCAAAGTTCCTCCCAAGTTAGTCTATTTCTAAGGACGTACTTACACAAACCTTAGAATGAGACTAACGAGACTAACTTGGGATGAACAAAGATAAACTTTAGTCTCATTCTAAGGTTTGTCTAAGTTTATCCCAAGTTAGTCTATTTCTAAAGAAGAACTTAGATAAACCTTAGAATGAGACTAACGAGACTAACTTTAGTCTCATTCTAAAGTTTGTCTAAGTTTGTTCCAAGTTAGTCTAAGTTCGTCCCACGTTAGTCTCTTTCTGAGAACGAACTTAGAGAAACCTTAGAATGAGACTAACGAGACTAACTTGGGACGAACAAAGACAAACTTTAGTCTCATTCTAAGGTTTGTCTAAGTTCTTCCCAAGTTTGTCAAAGTTCGTCCCAAGTTAGTCTATTTCTAAGGACGAACTTAGACAAACCTTTGAATGAGAGTAACGAGACTAAGAGACAAACTTTAGTCTCATTCTATGGTTTGTCTAAGTTCGTCCCAAGTTTCTCAAAGTTCATCCCAAGTTAGTCTATTTCTAAGGACGAACTTAGATAAACCTTAGAATGAGAGTAACGAGACTAACTTGAGACGAACAAAGACAAACTTTAGTCTCATTCTAAGGTTTGTCAAAGTTCCTCCCAAGTTAGTGTATTTCTAAGGACGAACTTACACAAACCTTAGAATGAGACTAACGAGACTAACTTGGGACGAACAAAGATAAACTTTAGTCTCATTCTAAGGTTTGTCTAAGTTTATCCCAAGTTAGTCTATTTCTAAAGAAGAACTTAGATAAACCTTAGAATGAGACTAACGAGACTAACTAGGGACGAACAAAGACAAACTTTAGTCTCATTCTAAGGTTTGTCTAAGTTCGTCCCAAGTTAGTCTAAGTTCATCCCAAGTTAGTATAAGTTCGTCCCACGTTAGTCTCTTTCTAAGGACAAACTTAGACAAACCTTAGAATGAGACTAACGAGACTAATTTGGGACGAACAAAGACAAACTTTAGTCTCATTCTAAGGTTTGTCGAAGTTCGTCCCAAATTTTTCAAAGTTCGACCCAAGATAATCTATTTCTAAGGACGAACTTAGACAAACCTTAGAATGAGACTAACAAGACTAACTTGGGAAGAACAAAGACAAACATTAGTCTCATTCTAAGGTTAGTCGAAGTTCGTCCCAAGTTCTTCAAAGTTCGTCCCAAGTTAGTCTATTTCTAAGGACGAACTTAGACAAACCTTTGAATGAGAGTAACGAGACTAAGAGACAAACTTTAGTCTCATTCTATGGTTTGTCTAAGTTCGTCCCAAGTTTCTCAAAGTTTATCCCAAGTTAGTCTATTTCTAAGGACGAACTTAGATAAACCTTAGAATGAGAGTAACGAGACTAACTTGAGACGAACAAAGACAAACTTTAGTCTCATTCTAAGGTTTGTCAAAGTTCCTCCCAAGTTAGTCTATTTCTAAGGACGAACTTACACAAACCATAGAATGAGACTAACGAGACTAACTTGGGACGAACAAAGATAAACTTTAGTCTCATTCTAAGGTTTGTCTAAGTTTATCCCATGTTAGTCTATTTCTAAAGAAGAACTTAGATAAACCTTAGAATGAGACTAACGAGACTAACTAGGGACGAACAAAGACAAACATTAGTCTCATTCTAAGGTTTGTCTAAGTTCGTCCCAAGTTAGTCTAAGTTCGTCCCAAGTTAGTCTAAGTTCGTCCCACGTTTGTCTCTTTCTAAGGACGAACATAGACAAACCTTAGAATGAGACTAACGAGACTAATTTGGGACGAACAAAGACAAACTTTAGTCTCATTCTAAAGTTTGTCTAAGTTCGTTCCAAGTTAGTCTAAGTTCGTCCCACGTTAGTCTCTTTCTGAGAACGAACTTAGAGAAACCTTAGAATGAGACTAACGAGACTAACTTGGGACGAACAAAGACAAACTTTATTCTCATTCTAAGGTTTGTCTAAGTTCGTCCCAAGTTCCTCCCAAGTTAGTCTATTTCTAAGGACGAACTTAGACAAACCTTTGAATGAGAGTAACGAGACTAAGAGACAAACTTTAGTCTCATTCTATGGTTTGTCTAAGTTCGTCCCAAGTTTCTCAAAGTTCATCCCAAGTTAGTCTATTTCTAAGGGCGAACTTAGATAAACCTTAGAATGAGAGTAACGAGACTAACTTGAGACGAACAAAGACAAACTTTAGTCTCATTCTAAGGTTTGTCAAAGTTCCTCCCAAGTTAGTCTATTTCTAAGGATGAACTTACACAAACCTTAGAATGAGACTAACGAGACTAACTTGGGACGAACAAAGATAAACTTTAGTCTCATTCTAAGGTTTGTCTAAGTTTATCCCAAGTTAGTCTATTTCTAAAGAAGAACTTAGATAAACCTTAGAATGAGACTAACGAGACTAACTAGGGACGAACAAAGACAAACTTTAGTCTCATTCTAAGGTTTGTCTAAGTTCGTCCCAAGTTAGTCTAAGTTCATCCCAAGTTAGTCTAAGTTCGTCCCACGTTAGTCTCTTTCTAAGGACAAACTTAGACAAACCTTAGAATGAGACTAACGAGACTAATTTGGGACGAACAAAGACAAACTTTAGTCTCATTCTAAGGTTTGTCGAAGTTCGTCCCAAATTTTTCAAAGTTCGACCCAAGATAGTCTATTTCTAAGGACGAACTTAGACAAACCTTAGAATGAGACTAACGAGACTAACTTGGGAAGAACAAAGACAAACATTAGTCTCATTCTAAGGTTAGTCGAAGTTCGTCCCAAGTTTGTCAAAGTTCGTCCCAAGTTAGTCTATTTCTAAGGACGAACTTAGACAAACCTTTGAATGAGAGTAACGAGACTAAGAGACAAACTTTAGTCTCATTCTATGGTTTGTCTAAGTTCGTCCCAAGTTTCTCAAAGTTCATCCCAAGTTAGTCTATTTCTAAGGACGAACTTAGATAAACCTTAGAATGAGAGTAACGAGACTAACTTGAGACGAACAAAGACAAACTTTAGTCTCATTCTAAGGTTTGTCAAAGTTCCTCCCAAGTTAGTCTATTTCTAAGGACGAACTTACACAAACCTTAGAATGAGACTAACGAGACTAACTTGGGACGAACAAAGATAAACTTTAGTCTCATTCTAAGGTTTGTCTAAGTTTATCCCATGTTAGTCTATTTCTAAAGAAGAACTTAGATAAACCTTAGAATGAGACTAACAAGACTAACTAGGGACGAACAAAGACAAACATTAGTCTCATTCTAAGGTTTGTCTAAGTTCGTCCCAAGTTAGTCTAAGTTCGTCCCAAGTTAGTCTAAGTTCGTCCCACGTTTGTCTCTTTCTAAGGACGAACATAGACAAACCTTAGAATGAGACTAACGAGACTAATTTGGGACGAACAAAGACAAACTTTAGTCTCATTCTAAAGTTTGTCTAAGTTCGTTCCAAGTTAGTCTAAGTTCGTCCCACGTTAGTCTCTTTCTGAGAACGAACTTAGAGAAACCTTAGAATGAGACTAACGAGACTAACTTGGGACGAACAAAGACAAACTTTATTCTCATTCTAAGGTTTGTCTAAGTTCGTCCCAAGTTCGTCAAAGTTCGTCCCAAGTTAGTCTATTTCTAAGGACGAACTTAGACAAACCTTTGAATGAGAGTAACGAGACTAAGAGACAAACTTTAGTCTCATTCTATGGTTTGTCTAAGTTCGTCCCAAGTTTCTCAAAGTTCATCCCAAGTTAGTCTATTTCTAAGGGCGAACTTAGATAAACCTTAGAATGAGAGTAACGAGACTAACTTGAGACGAACAAAGACAAACTTTAGTCTCATTCTAAGGTTTGTCAAAGTTCCTCCCAAGTTAGTCTATTTCTAAGGATGAACTTACACAAACCTTAGAATGAGACTAACGAGACTAACTTGGGACGAACAAAGATAAACTTTAGTCTCATTCTAAGGTTTGTCTAAGTTTATCCCAAGTTAGTCTATTTCTAAAGAAGAACTTAGATAAACCTTAGAATGAGACTAACGAGACTAACTAGGGACGAACAAAGACAAACTTTAGTCTCATTCTAAGGTTTGTCTAAGTTCGTCCCAAGTTAGTCTAAGTGACGAACTTAGACAAACCTTAGAATGAGACTAACGAGACTAATTTGGGACGAACAAAGACAAACTTTAGTCTCATTCTAAGGTTTGTCGAAGTTCGTCCCAAATTTTTCAAAGTTCGACACAAGATAGTCTATTTCTAAGGACGAACTTAGACAAACCTTAGAATGAGACTAACGAGACTAACTTGGGAAGAACAAAGACAAACATTAGTCTCATTCTAAGGTTAGTCGAAGTTCGTCCCAAGTTTGTCAAAGTTCGTCCCAAGTTAGTCTATTTCTAAGGACGAACTTAGACAAACCTTTGAATGAGAGTAACGAGACTAAGAGACAAACTTTAGTCTCATTCTATGGTTTGTCAAAGTTCGTCCCAAGTTTCTCAAAGTTCATCCCAAGTTAGTCTATTTCTAAGGACGAACTTAGATAAACCTTAGAATGAGAGTAACGAGACTAACTTGAGACGAACAAAGACAAACTTTAGTCTCATTCTAAGGTTTGTCAAAGTTCCACCCAAGTTAGTCTATTTCTAAGGACGAACTTACACAAACCTTAGAATGAGACTACCGATACCTAACTTGGGACGAACAAAGATAAACTTTAGTCTCATTCTAAGGTTTGTCTAAGTTTATCCCATGTTAGTCTATTTCTAAAGAAGAACTTAGATAAACCTTAGAATGAGACTAACAAGACTAACTAGGGACGAACAAAGACAAACATTAGTCTCATTCTAAGGTTTGTCTAAGTTCGTCCCAAGTTAGTCTAAGTTCGTCCCAAGTTAGTCTAAGTTCGTCCCACGTTTGTCTCTTTCTAAGGACGAACATAGACAAACCTTAGAATGAGACTAACGAGGCTAATTTGGGACGAACAAAGACAAACTTTAGTCTCATTCTAAAGTTTGTCTAAGTTCGTTCCAAGTTAGTCTAAGTTCGTCCCACGTTAGTCTCTTTCTGAGAACGAACTTAGAGAAACCTTAGAATGAGACTAACGAGACTAACTTGGGACGAACAAAGACAAACTTTATTCTCATTCTAAGGTTTGTCTAAGTTCGTCCCAAGTTCGTCAAAGTTCGTCCCAAGTTAGTCTATTTCTAAGGACGAACTTAGACAAACCTTTGAATGAGAGTAACGAGACTAAGAGACAAACTTTAGTCTCATTCTATGGTTTGTCTAAGTTTGTCCCAAGTTTCTCAAAGTTCATCCCAAGTTAGTCTATTTCTAAGGACGAACTTAGATAAACCTTAGAATGAGAGTAACGAGACTAACTTGAGACGAACAAAGACAAACTTTAGTCTCATTCTAAGGTTTGTCAAAGTTCCTTCCAAATTAGTCTATTTCTAAGGACGAACTTACACAAACCTTAGAATGAGACTAACGAGACTAACTTGGAACGAACAAAGATAAACTTTCGTCTCATTCTAAGGTTTGTCTAAGTTTATCCCATGTTAGTCTATTTCTAAAGAAGAACTTAGATAAACCTTAGAATGAGACTAACGAGACTAACTAGGGACGCACAAAGA
This sequence comes from Rhodiola kirilowii, assembly GCA_033675215.1. Classification (NCBI taxonomy): domain Eukaryota; kingdom Viridiplantae; phylum Streptophyta; class Magnoliopsida; order Saxifragales; family Crassulaceae; genus Rhodiola; species Rhodiola kirilowii. Next base: position 49,249 of record CM066202.1, read on the forward strand.
CAAACATTAGTCTCATTCTAAGGTTTGTCTAAGTTCGTCCCAAGTTAGTCTAAGTTCGTCCCAAGTTAGTCTAAGTTCGTCCCACGTTTGTCTCTTTCTAAGGACGAACATAGACAAACCTTAGAATGAGACTAACGAGACTAATTTGGGACGAACAAAGACAAACTTTAGTCTCATTCTAAAGTTTGTCTAAGTTCGTTCCAAGTTAGTCTAAGTTCGTCCCACGTTAGTCTCTTTCTGAGAACGAACTTAGAGAAACCTTAGAATGAGACTAACGAGACTAACTTGGGATGAACAAAGACAAACTTTATTCTCATTCTAAGGTTTGTCTAAGTTCGTCCCAAGTTCGTCAAAGTTCGTCCCAAGTTAGTCTATTTCTAAGGACGAACTTAGACAAACCTTTGAATGAGAGTAACAAGACTAAGAGACAAACTTTAGTCTCATTCTATGGTTTGTCTAAGTTCGTCCCAAGTTTCTCAAAGTTCATCCCAAGTTAGTCTATTTCTAAGGACGAACTTAGATAAACCTTAGAATGAGAGTAACGAGACTAACTTGAGACGAACAAAGACAAACTTTAGTCTCATTCTAAGGTTTGTCAAAGTTCCTTCCAAGTTAGTCTATTTCTAAGGACGAACTTACACAAACCTTAGAATGAGACTAACGAGACTAACTTGGAACGAACAAAGATAAACTTTAGTCTCATTCTAAGGTTTGTCTAAGTTTATCCCATGTTAGTCTATTTCTAAAGAAGAACATAGATAAACCTTAGAATGAGACTAACGAGACTAACTAGGGACGCACAAAGACAAACATTAGTCTCATTCTAAGGTTTGTCTAAGTTCGTCCCAAGTTAGTCTAAGTTCGTCCCAAGTTAGTCTAAGTTCGTCCCACGTTTGTCTCTTTCTAAGGACGAACATAGACAAACCTTAGAATGAGACTAACGAGACTAATTTGGGACGAACAAAGACAAACTTTAGACTCATTCTAAAGTTTGTCTAAGTTCGTTCCAAGTTAGTCTAAGTTCGTCCCACGTTAGTCTCTTTCTGAGAACGAACTTAGAGAAACCTTAGAATGAGACTAACGAGACTAACTTGGGATGAACAAAGACAAACTTTATTCTCATTCTAAGGTTTGTCTAAGTTCGTCCCAAGTTCGTCAAAGTTCGTCCCAAGTTAGTCTATTTCTAAGGACGAACTTAGACAAACCTTTGAATGAGAGTAACAAGACTAAGAGACAAACTTTAGTCTCATTCTATGGTTTGTCTAAGTTCGTCCCAAGTTTCTCAAAGTTCATCCCAAGTTAGTCTATTTCTAAGGGCGAACTTAGATAAACCTTAGAATGAGAGTAACGAGACTAACTTGAGACGAACAAAGACAAACTTTAGTCTCATTCTAAGGTTTGTCAAAGTTCCTCCCAAGTTAGTCTATTTCTAAGGATGAACTTACACAAACCTTAGAATGAGACTAACGAGACTAACTTGGGACGAACAAAGATAAACTTTAGTCTCATTCTAAGGTTTGTCTAAGTTTATCCCAAGTTAGTCTATTTCTAAAGAAGAACTTACATAAACCTTAGAATGAGACTAACGAGACTAACTAGGGACGAACAAAGACAAACTTTAGTCTCATTCTAAGGTTTGTCTAAGTTCGTCCCAAGTTAGTCTAAGTTTGTCCCAAGTTAGTCTAAGTTCGTCCCACATTTGTCTCTTTCTAAGGACGAACTTAGACAAACCTTAGAATGAGACTAACGAGACTAATTTGGGATGAACAAAGACAAACTTTAGTCTCATTCTAAAGTTTGTCTAAGTTCGTTCCAAGTTAGTCTAAGTTCGTCCCACGTTAGTCCCTTTCTGAGAACGAACTTAGAGAAACCTTAGAATGAGACTAACGAGACTAACTTGGGACGAACAAAGACAAACTTTAGCCTCATTCTAAGGTTTGTCTAAGTTCGTCCCAAGTTTGTCAAATTTCGTCCCAAGTTAGTCTATTTCTAAGGACGAACTTAGACAAACCTTTGAATGAGAGTAACGAGACTAAGAGACAAACTTTAGTCTCATTCTATGGTTTGTCTAAGTTCGTCCCAAGTTTCTCAAAGTTCATCCCAAGTTAGTCTATTTCTAAGGACGAACTTAGATAAACCTTAGAATGAGAGTAACGAGACTAACTTGAGACGAACAAAGACAAACTTTAGTCTCATTCTATGGTTTGTCAAAGTTCCTCCCAAGTTAGTCTATTTCTATGGCCGAACTTACACAAACCTTAGAATGAGACTAACGAGACTAACTTGGGACGAACAAAGATAAACTTTAGTCTCATTCTAAGGGTTGTCTAAGTTTATCCCAAGTTAGTCTATTTCTAAAGAAGAACTTAGATAAACCTTAGAATGAGACTAACGAGACTAACTAGGGACGAACAAAGACAAACTTTAGTCTCATTCTAAGGTTTGTCTAAGTTCGTCCCAAGTTAGTCTAAGTTCATCCCAAGTTAGTCTAAGTTCGTCCCACGTTTGTCTCTTTCTAAGGGCGAACTTAGACAAACCTTAGAATGAGACTAACGTGACTAATTTGGGACGAACAAAGACAAACTTTAGTCTCATTCTAAGGTTTGTCTAAGTTCGTCCCAAATTTTTCAAAGTTCGTCCGAAGATAGTCTATTTCTAAGGACGAACTTAGACAAACCTTAGAATGAGACTAACGAGACTAACTTGGGAAGAACAAAGACACACATTAGTCTTATTCTAAGGTTAGTCGAAGTTCGTCCCAAGTTTGTCAAAGTTCGTCCCAAGTTAGTCTATTTCTAAGGACGAACTTAGACAAACCTTTGAATGAGAGTAACGAGACTAAGAGACAAACTTTAGTCTCATTCTATGGTTTGTCTAAGTTCGTCCCAAGTTTCTCAAAGTTCATCCCAAGTTAGTCTATTTCTAAGGACGAACTTAGATAAACCTTAGAATGAGAGTAACGAGACTAACTTGAGACGAACAAAGACAAACTTTAGTCTCATTCTAAAGTTTGTCAAAGTTCCTCCCAAGTTAGTCTATTTCTAAGGACGAACTTACACAAACCTTAGAATGAGACTACCGAGACTAACTTGGGACGAACAAAGATAAACTTTAGTCTCATTCTAAGGTTTGTCTAAGATTATCCCAAGTTAGTCTATTTCTAAAGAAGAACTTAGATAAACCTTAGAATGAGACTAACGAGACTAACTTTAGTCTCATTCTAAAGTTTGTCTAAGTTCGTTCCAAGTTAGTCTAAGTTCGTCCCACGTTAGTCTCTTTCTGAGAACGAACTTAGAGAAACCTTACAATGAGACTAACGAGACTAACTTAGGACGAACAAAGACAAACTTTAGCCTCATTCTAAGGTTTGTCTAAGTTCATCCCAAGTTTGTCAAAGTTCGTCCCAAGTTAGTCTATTTCAAAGGACGAACTTAGACAAACCTTTGAATGAGAGTAACGAGACTAAGAGACAAACTTTAGTCTCATTCTAAGGTTTGTCTAAGTTCGTCCCAAGTTTCTCAAAGTTCATCCCAAGTTAGTCTATTTCTAAGGACGAACTTAGATAAACCTTAGAATGAGAGTAACGAGACTAACTTGAGACGAACAAAGACAAACTTTAGTCTCATTCTAAGGTTTGTCAAAGTTCCTCCCAAGTTAGTCTATTTCTAAGGACGAACTTACACAAACCATAGAATGAGACTAACGAGACTAACTTGGGACGAACAAAGATAAACTTTAGTCTCATTCTAAGGTTTGTCTAAGTTTATCCCATGTTAGTCTATTTCTAAAGAAGAACTTAGATAAACCTTAGAATGAGACTAACGAGACTAACTAGGGACGAACAAAGACAAACATTAGTCTCATTCTAAGGTTTGTCTAAGTTCGTCCCAAGTTAGTCTAAGTTCGTCCCAAGTTAGTCTAAGTTCGTCCCACATTTGTCTCTTTCTAAGGACGAACATAGACAAACCTTAGAATGAGACTAACGAGACTAATTTGGGACGAACAAAGACAAACTTTAGTCTCATTCTAAAGTTTGTCTAAGTTCGTTCCAAGTTAGTCTAAGTTCGTCCCACGTTAGTCTCTTTCTGAGAACGAACTTAGAGAAACCTTAGAATGAGACTAACGAGACTAACTTGGGACGAACAAAGACAAACTTTATTCTCATTCTAAGGTTTGTCTAAGTTCGTCCCAAGTTCGTCCCAAGTTAGTCTATTTCTAAGGACGAACTTAGACAAACCTTTGAATGAGAGTAACGAGACTAAGAGACAAACTTTAGTCTCATTCTACGGTTTGTCTAAGTTCGTCCCAAGTTTCTCAAAGTTCATCCCAAGTTAGTCTATTTCTAAGGGCGAACTTAGATAAACCTTAGAATGAGAGTAACGAGACTAACTTGAGACGAACAAAGACAAACTTTAGTCTCATTCTAAGGTTTGTCAAAGTTCCTCCCAAGTTAGTCTATTTCTAAGGATGAACTTACACAAACCTTAGAATGAGACTAACGAGACTAACTTGGGACGAACAAAGATAAACTTTAGTCTCATTCTAAGGTTTGTCTAAGTTTATCCCAAATTAGTCTATTTCTAAAGAAGAACTTAGATAAACCTTAGAATGAGACTAACGAGACTAACTAGGGACGAACAAAGACAAACTTTAGTCTCATTCTAAGGTTTGTCTAAGTTCGTCCCAAGTTAGTCTAAGTTCATCCCAAGTTAGTCTAAGTTCGTCCCACGTTAGTCTCTTTCTAAGGATAAACTTAGACAAACCTTAGAATGAGACTAACGAGACTAATTTGGGACGAACAAAGACAAACTTTAGTCTCATTCTAAGGTTTGTCGAAGTTCGTCCCAAATTTTTCAAAGTTCGACCCAAGATAGTCTATTTCTAAGGACGAACTTAGACAAACCTTAGAATGAGACTAACGAGACTAACTTGGGAAGAACAAAGACAAACATTAGTCTCATTCTAAGGTTAGTCGAAGTTCGTCCCAAGTTTGTCAAAGTTCGTCCCAAGTTAGTCTATTTCTAAGGAAGAACTTAGACAAACCTTTGAATGAGAGTAACGAGACTAAGAGACAAACTTTAGTCTCATTCTATGGTTTGTCTAAGTTCGTCCCAAGTTTCTCAAAGTTCATCCCAAGTTAGTCTATTTCTAAGGACGAACTTAGATAAACCTTAGAATGAGAGTAACGAGACTAACTTGAGACGAACAAAGACAAACTTTAGTCTCATTCTAAGGTTTGTCTAAGTTCCTCCCAAGTTAGTCTATTTCTAAGGACGAACTTACACAAACCTTAGAATGAGACTAACGAGACTAACTTGGGACGAACAAAGATAAACTTTAGTCTCATTCTAAGGTTTGTCTAAGTTTATCCCATATTAGTCTATTTCTAAAGAAGAACTTAGATAAACCTTAGAATGAGACTAACGAGACTAACTAGGGACGAACAAAGACAAACATTAGTCTCATTCTAAGGTTTGTCTAAGTTCGTCCCAAGTTAGTTTAAGTTCGTCCCAAGTTAGTCTAAGTTCGTCCCACGTTTGTCTCTTTCTAAGGACGAACATAGACAAACCTTAGAATGAGACTAACGAGACTAATTTGGGACGAACAAAGACAAACTTTAGTCACATTCTAAAGTTTGTCTAAGTTCGTTCAAAGTTAGTCTAAGTTCGTCCCACGTTAGTCTCTTTCTGAGAACGAACTTAGAGAAACCTTAGAATGAGACTAACGAGACTAACTTGGGACGAACAAAGACAAACTTTATTCTCATTCTAAGGTTTGTCTAAGTTCGTCCCAAGTTCGTCCCAAGTTCGTCAAAGTTCGTCCCAAGTTAGTCTATTTCTAAGGACGAACTTAGACAAACCTTTGAATGAGAGTAACGAGACTAAGAGACAAACTTTAGTCTCATTCTATGGTTTGTCTAAGTTCGTCCCAAGTTTCTCAAAGTTCATCCCAAGTTAGTCTATTTCTAAGGGCGAACTTAGATAAACCTTAGAATGAGAGTAACGAGACTAACTTGAGACGAACAAAGACAAACTTTAGTCTCATTCTAAGGTTTGTCAAAGTTCCTCCCAAGTTAGTCTATTTCTAAGGATGAACTTACACAAACCTTAGAATGAGACTAACGAGACTAACTTGGGACGAACAAAGATAAACTTTAGTCTCATTCTAAGGTTTGTCTAAGTTTATCCCAAGTTAGTCTATTTCTAAAGAAGAACTTAGATAAACCTTAGAATGAGACTAACGAGACTAATTTGGGACGAACAAAGACAAACTTTAGTCTCATTCTAAAGTTTGTCTAAGTTCGTTCCAAGTTAGTCTAAGTTCGTCCCACGTTAGTCCCTTTCTGAGAACGAACTTAGAGAAACCTTAGAATGAGACTAACGAGACTAACTTGGGACGAACAAAGAAAAACTTTAGTCTCATTCTAAGGTTTGTCTAAGTTCGTCCCAAGTTTGTCAAAGTTCGTCCCAAGTTAGTCTATTTCTAAGGACGAACTTAGACAAACCTTTGAATGAGAGTAACGAGACTAAGAGACAAACATTAGTCTCATTCTATGGTTTGTCTAAGTTCGTCCCAAGTTTCTCAAAGTTCATCCCAAGTTAGTCTATTTCTAAGGACGAACTTAGATAAACCTTAGAATGAGAGTAACGAGACTAACTTGAGACGAACAAAGACAAACTTTAGTCTCATTCTAAGGTTTGTCAAAGTTCCTCCCAAGTTAGTCTATTTCTAAGGACGAACTTACACAAACCTTAGAATGAGACTAACGAGACTAACTTGGAACGAACAAAGATAAACTTTAGTCTCATTCTAAGGTTTGTCTAAGTTTATCCCATGTTAGTCTATTTCTAAAGAAGAACTTAGATAAACCTTAGAATGAGACTAACGAGACTAACTAGGGACGAACAAAGACAAACATTAGTCTCATTCTAAGGTTTGTCTAAGTTCGTCCCAAGTTAGTCTAAGTTCGTCCCAAGTTAGTCTAAGTTCGTCCCACGTTTGTCTCTTTCTAAGGACGAACATAGACAAACCTTAGAATGAGACTAACGAGACTAATTTGGGACGAACAAAGACAAACTTTAGTCTCTCATTCTAAAGTTTGTCTAAGTTCGTTCCAAGTTAGTCTAAGTTCGTCCCACGTTAGTCTCTTTCTGAGAACGAACTTAGAGAAACCTTAGAATGAGACTAACGAGACTAACTTGGGATGAACAAAGACAAACTTTATTCTCATTCTAAGGTTTGTCTAAGTTCGTCCCAAGTTCGTCAAAGTTCGTCCCAAGTTAGTCTATTTCTAAGGACGAACTTAGATAAACCTTAGAATGAGACTAACGAGACTAACTAGGGACGAACAAAGACAAACTTTAGTCTCATTCTAAGGTTTGTCTAAGTTCGTCCCAAGTTAGTCTAAGTTTGTCCCAAGTTAGTCTAAGTTCGTCCCACATTTGTCTCTTTCTAAGGACGAACTTAGACAAACCTTAGAATGAGACTAACGAGACTAATTTGGGACGAACAAAGACAAACTTTAGTCTCATTCTAAGGTTTGTCTAAGTTCGTCCCAAATTTTTCAAAGTTCGTCCGAAGATAGTCTCTTTCTAAGGACGAACTTAGACAAACCTTAGAATGAGACTAACGAGACTAACTTGGGAAGAACAAAGACACACATTAGTCTTATTCTAAGGTTAGTCGAAGTTCGTCCCAAGTTTGTCAAAGTTCGTCCCAAGTTAGTCTATTTCTAAGGACGAACTTAGACAAACCTTTGAATGAGAGTAACGAGACTAAGAGACAAACTTTAGTCTCATTCTATGGTTTGTCTAAGGTCTTCCCAAGTTTCTCAAAGTTCATCCCAAGTTAGTCTATTTCTAAGGACGAACTTAGATAAACCTTAGAATGAGAGTAACGAGACTAACTTGAGACGAACAAAGACAAACTTTAGTCTCATTCTAAGGTTTGTCAAAGTTCCTCCCAAGTTAGTCTATTTCTAAGGACGAACTTACACAAACCTTAGAATGAGACTACCGAGACTAACTTGGGACGAACAAAGATAAACTTTAGTCTCATTCTAAGGTTTGTCTAAGATTATCCCAAGTTAGTCTATTTCTAAAGAAGAACTTAGATAAACCTTAGAATGAGACTAACGAGACTAACTTTAGTCTCATTCTAAAGTTTGTCTAAGTTCGTTCCAAGTTAGTCTAAGTTCGTCCCACGTTAGTCTCTTTCTGAGAACGAACTTAGAGAAACCTTATAATGAGACTAACGAGACTAACTTAGGACGAACAAAGACAAACTTTAGTCTCATTCTAAGGTTTGTCTAAGTTCATCCCAAGTTTGTCAAAGTTCGTCCCAAGTTAGTCTATTTCTAAGGGCGAACTTAGACAAACCTTTGAATGAGAGTAACGAGACTAAGAGAAAAACTTTAGTCTCATTCTAAGGTTTGTCTAAGTTCGTCCCAAGTTTCTCAAAGTTCATCCCAAGTTAGTCTATTTCTAAGGACGAACTTAGATAAACCTTAGAATGAGAGTAACGAGACTAACTTGAGACGAACAAAGACAAACTTTAGTCTCATTCTAAAGTTTGTCAAAGTTCCTCCCAAGTTAGTCTATTTCTAAGGACGAACTTACACAAACCTTAGAATGAGACTAACGAGACTAACTTGGGACGAACAAAGATAAACTTTAGTCTCATTCTAAGGTTTGTCTAAGTTTATCCCAAGTTAGTCTATTTCTAAAGAAGAACTTAGATAAACCTTAGAATGAGACTAACGAGACTAACTAGGGACGAACAAAGACAAACTTTAGTCTCATTCTAAGGTTTGTCTAAGTTCGTCCCAAGTTAGTCTAAGTTCATCCCAAGTTAGTCTAAGTTCGTCCCACGTTTGTCTCTTTCTAAGGACGAACTTAGACAAACCTTAGAATGAGACTAACGAGACTAATTTGGGACGAACAAAGACAAACATTAGTCTCATTCTAAGGTTTGTCTAAGTTCGTCCCAAATTTTTCAAAGTTCGTCCCAAGATAGTCTATTTCTAAGGACGAACTTAGACAAACCTTAGAATGAGACTAACGAGACTAACTTGGGAAGAACAAAGACAAACATTAGTCTCATTCTAAGGTTAGTCGAAGTTGTCCCAAGTTTGTCAAAGTTTGTCCCAAGTTAGTCAATTTCTAAGGACGAACTTAGACAAACCTTTGAATGAGAGTAACGAGACTAAGAGACAAACTTTAGTCTCATTCTATGGTTTGTCTAAGTTCGTCCCATGTTTCTCAAAGTTCATCCCAAGTTAGTCTATTTCTAAGGACGAACTTAGATAAACCTTAGAATGAGAGTAACGAGACTAACTTGAGACGAACAAAGACAAACTTTAGTCTCATTCTAAGGTTTGTCAAAGTTCCTCCCAAGTTAGTCTATTTCTAAGGACGAACTTACACAAACCTTAGAATGAGACTAACGAGACTAACTTGGGACGAACAAAGATAAACTTTAGTCTCATTCTAAGGTTTGTCTAAGTTTATCCCAAGTTAGTCTATTTCTAAAGAAGAACTTAGATAAACCTTAGAATGAGACTAACGAGACTAACTAGGGACGAACAAAGACAAACTTTAGTCTCATTCTAAGGTTTGTCTAAGTTCGTCCCAAGTTAGTCTAAGTTCATCCCAAGTTAGTCTAAGTTCGTCCCACGTTTGTCTCTTTCTAAGGACGAACTTAGACAAACCTTAGAATGAGACTAACGAGACTAATTTGGGACGAACAAAGACAAACATTAGTCTCATTCTAAGGTTTGTCTAAGTTCGTCCCAAATTTTTCAAAGTTCGTCCCAAGATAGTCTATTTCTAAGGACGAACTTAGACAAACCTTAGAATGAGACTAACGAGACTAACTTGGGAAGAACAAAGACAAACATTAGTCTCATTCTAAGGTTAGTCGAAGTTGTCCCAAGTTTGTCAAAGTTTGTCCCAAGTTAGTCAATTTCCAAGGACGAACTTAGACAAACCTTTGAATGAGAGTAACGAGACTAAGAGACAAACTTTAGTCTCATTCTATGGTTTGTCTAAGTTCGTCCCATGTTTCTCAAAGTTCATCCCAAGTTAGTCTATTTCTAAGGACGAACTTAGATAAACCTTAGAATGAGAGTAACGAGACTAACTTGAGACGAACAAAGACAAACTTTAGTCTCATTCTAAGGTTTGTCAAAGTTCCTCCCAAGTTAGTCTATTTCTAAGGACGAACTTACACAAACCTTAGAATGAGACTAACGAGACTAACTTGGGACGAACAAAGATAAACTTTAGTCTCATTCTAAGGTTTGTCTAAGTTTATCCCATGTTAGTCTATTTCTAAAGAAGAACTTAGATAAACCTTAGAATGAGACTAACGAGACTAACTAGGGACGAACAAAGACAAACATTAGTCTCATTCTAAGGTTTGTCTAAGTTCGTCCCAAGTTAGTCTAAGTTCGTCCCAAGTTAGTCTAAGTTCGTCCCACATTTGTCTCTTTCTAAGGATGAACTTAGACAAACCTTAGAATGAGACTAACGAGACTAATTTGGGACGAACAAAGACAAACTTTAGTCTTATTCTAAAGTATGTCTAAGTTCGTTCCAAGTTAGTCTAAGTTCGTCCCACGTTATTCTCTTTCTGAGAACGAACTTAGAGAAACCTTAGAATGAGACTAACGAGACTAACTTGGGTCGAACAAAGACAAACTTTAGTCTCATTCTAAGGTTTGTCTAAGTTCGTCCCAAGTTTGTCAAAGTTCGTCCCAAGTTAGTCTATTTCTAAGGACGAACTTAGACAACCCTTTGAATGAGAGTAACGAGACTAAGAGACAAACTTTAGTCTCATTCTATGGTTTGTCTAAGTTCGTCCCAAGTTTCTCAAAGTTCATCCCAAGTTAGTCTATTTCTAAGGGCGAACTTAGATAAACCTTAGAATGAGAGTAACGAGACTAACTTGAGACGAACAAAGACAAACTTTAGTCTCATTCTAAGGTTTGTCAAAGTTCCTCCCAAGTTAGTCTATTTCTAAGGACGAACTTACACAAACCTTAGAATGAGACTAACGAGACTAACTTGGGACGAACAAAGATAAACTTTAGTCTCATTCTAAGGTTTGTCTCAGTTTATCCCAAGTTAGTCTATTTCTAAAGAAGAACTTAGATAAACCTTAGAATGAGACTAACAAGACTAACTAGGGACGAACAAAGACAAACTTTAGTCTCATTCTAAGGTTTGTCTAAGTTCGTCCCAAGTTAGTCTAAGTTCGTCCCAAGTTAGTCTAAGTTCGTCCCACGTTTGTCTCTTTCTAAGGACGAACATAGACAAACCTTAGAATGAGACTAACGAGACTAATTTGGGACGAACAAAGACAAACTTTAGTCTCATTCTAAAGTTTGTCTAAGTTCGTTCCAAGTTAGTCTAAGTTCGTCCCACGTTAGTCTCTTTCTGAGAACGAACTTAGAGAAACCTTAGAATGAGACTAACGAGACTAACTTGGGACGAACAAAGACAAACTTTAGTCTCATTCTAAGGTTTGTTTAAGTTCGTCCGAAGTTTGTCAAAGTTCGTCCCAAGTTAGTCTATTTCTAAGGACGAACTTAGACAAACCTTTGAATGAGAGTAACGAGACTAAGAGACAAACTTTAGTCTCATTCTATGGTTTGTCTATGTTCGTCCCAAGTTTCTCAAAGTTCATCCCAAGTTAGTCTATTTCTAAGGGCGAACTTAGATAAACCTTAGAATGAGAGTAACGAGACTAACTTGAGACGAACAAAGACAAACTTTAGTATCATTCTAAGGTTTGTCAAATTTCCTCCCAAGTCAGTCTATTTCTAAGGATGAACTTACACAAACCTTAGAATGAGACTAACGAGACTAACTTGGGACGAACAAAGATAAACTTTAGTCTCATTCTAAGGTTTGTCTAAGTTTATCCCAAGTTAGTCTATTTCTAAAGAAGAACTTAGATAAACCTTAGAATGAGACTAACGAGACTAACTAGGGACGAACAAAGACAAACTTTAGTCTCATTCTAAGGTTTGTCTAAGTTCGTCCCAAGTTAGTCTAAGTTCATACCAAGTTAGTCTAAGTTCGTCCCACGTTAGTCTCTTTCTAAGGACAAACTTAGACAAACCTTAGAATGAGACTAACGAGACTAATTTGGGACGAACAAAGACAAACTTTAGTCTCATTCTAAGGTTTGTCGAAGTTCGTCCCAAATTTTTCAAAGTTCGACCCAAGATAGTCTATTTCTAAGGACGAACTTAGACAAACCTTAGAATGAGACTAACGAGACTAATTTGGGACGAACAAAGACAAACTTTAGTCTCATTCTAAGGTTTGTCGAAGTTCGTCCCAAATTTTTCAAAGTTCGACCCAAGATAGTCTATTTCTAAGGACGAACTTAGATAAACCTTAGAATGAGACTAACGAGACTAACTTGGGACGAACAAAGACAAACTTTAGTCTCATTCTAAGGTTTGTCTAAGTTCGTCCCAAGTTTGTCAAAGTTCGTCCTAAGTTAGTCTATTTCTAAGGACGAACTTAGACAAACCTTTGAATGAGAGTAACGAGACTAAGAGACAAACTTTAGTCTCATTCTATGGTTTGTCTAAGTTCGTCCCAAGTTTCTCAAAGTTCATCCCAAGTTAGTCTATTTCTAAGGACGAACTTAGATAAACCTTAGAATGAGAGTAACGAGACTAACTTGAGACGAACAAAGACAAACTTTAGTCTCATTCTAAGGTTTGTCAAAGTTCCTCCCAAGTTAGTCTATTTCTAAGGACGAACTTACACAAACCTTAGAATGAGACTAACGAGACTAACTCGGGACGAACAAAGATAAACTTTAGTCTCATTCTAAGGTTTGTCTAAGTTTATCCCATGTTAGTCTATTTCTAAAGAAGAACTTAGATAAACCTTAGAATGAGACTAACGAGACTAACTAGGGACGAACAAAGACAAACATTAGTCTCATTCTAAGGTTTGTCTAAGTTCGTCCCAAGTTAGTCTAAGTTCGTCCCACGTTTGTCTCTTTCTAAGGACGAACATAGACAAACCTTAGAATGAGACTAACGAGACTAATTTGGGACGAACAAAGACAAACTTTAGTCTCATTCTAAAGTTTGTCTAAGTTCGTTCCAAGTTAGTCTAAGTTCGTCCCACGTTAGTCTCTTTCTGAGAACGAACTTAGAGAAACCTTAGAATGAGACTAACGAGACTAACTTGGGACGAACAAAGACAAACTTTATTCTCATTCTAAGGTTTGTCTAAGTTCGTCCCAAGTTCGTCAAAGTTCGTCCCAAGTTAGTCTATTTCTAAGGACGAACTTAGACAAACCTTTGAATGAGAGTAACGAGACTAAGAGACAAACTTTAGTCTCATTCTATGGTTTGTCTAAGTTCGTCCCAAGTTTCTCAAAGTTCATCCCAAGTTAGTCTATTTCTAAGGACGAACTTAGATAAACCTTAGAATGAGAGTAACGAGGCTAACTTGAGACGAACAAAGACAAACTTTAGTCTCATTCTATGGTTTGTCAAAGTTCCTCCCAAGTTAGTCTACTTCTATGGACGAACTTACACAAACCTTAGAATGAGACTAACGAGACTAACTTGGGACGAACAAAGATAAACTTTAGTCTCATTCTAAGGGTTGTCTAAGTTTATCCCAAGTTAGTCTATTTCTAAAGAAGAACTTAGATAAACCTTAGAATGAGACTAACGAGACTAACTAGGGACGAACAAAGACAAACTTTAGTCTCATTCTAAGGTTTGTCTAAGTTCGTCCCAAGTTAGTCTAAGTTCATCCCAAGTTAGTCTAAGTTCGTCCCACGTTTGTCTCTTTCTAAGGACGAACTTAGACAAACCTTAGAATGAGACTAACGAGACTAATTTGGGACGAACAAAGACAAACTTTAGTCTCATTCTAAGGTTTGTCTAAGTTCGTCCCCAATTTTTCAAAGTTCGTCCGAAGATAGTCTATTTCTAAGGACGAACTTAGACAAACCTTAGAATGAGACTAACGAGACTAACTTGGGAAGAACAAAGACACACATTAGTCTTATTCTAAGGTTAGTCGAAGTTCGTCCCAAGTTTGTCAAAGTTCGTCCCAAGTTAGTCTATTTCTAAGGACGAACTTAGACAAACCTTTGAATGAGAGTAACGAGACTAAGAGACAAACTTTAGTCTCATTCTATGGTTTGTCTAAGTTCGTCCCAAGTTTCTCAAAGTTCATCCCAAGTTAGTCTATTTCTAAGGACGAACTTAGATAAACCTTAGAATGAGAGTAACGAGACTAACTTGAGACGAACAAAGACAAACTTTAGTCTCATTCTAAGGTTTGTCAAAGTTCCTCCCAAGTTAGTCTATTTCTAAGGACGAACTTACACAAACCTTAGAATGAGACTACCGAGACTAATTTGGGACGAACAAAGATAAACTTTAGTCTCATTCTAAGGTTTGTCTAAGTTTATCCCAAGTTATTCTATTTCTAAAGAAGAACTTAGATAAACCTTAGAATGAGACTAACGAGACTAACTTTAGTCTCATTCTAAAGTTTGTCTAAGTTCGTTCCAAGTTAGTCTAAGTTCGTCCCACGTTAGTCTCTTTCTGAGAACGAACTTAGAGAAACCTTACAATGAGACTAACGAGACTAACTTAGGACGAACAAATACAAACTTTAGTCTCATTCTAAGGTTTGTCTAAGTTCGTCCCAAGTTTGTCAAAGTTCGTCCCAAGTTAGTCTATTTCTAAGGACGAACTTAGACAAACCTTTGAATGAGAGTAACGAGACTAAGAGACAAACTTTAGTCTCATTCTAAGGTTTGTCTAAGTTCGTCCCAAGTTTCTCAAAGTTCATCCCAAGTTAGTCTATTTCTAAGGACGAACTTAGATAAACCTTAGAATGAGAGTAACGAGACTAACTTGAGACGAACAAAGACAAACTTTAGTCTCATTCTAAGGTTTGTCAAAGTTCCTCCCAAGTTAGTCTATTTCTAAGGACGAACTTACACAAACCTTAGAATGAGACTAACGAGACTAACTTGGGACGAACAAAGATAAACTTTAGTCTCATTCTAAGGTTTGTCTAAGTTTATCCCAAGTTAGTCTATTTCTAAAGAAGAACTTAGATAAACCTTAGAATGAGACTAACGAGACTAACTAGGGACGAACAAAGACAAACTTTAGTCTCATTCTAAGGTTTGTCTAAGTTCGTCCCAAGTTAGTCTAAGTTCATCCCAAGTTAGTCTAAGTTCGTCCCACGTTTGTCTCTTTCTAAGGACGAACTTAGACAAACCTTAGAATGAGACTAACGAGACTAATTTGGGACGAACAAAGACAAACATTAAGTCTCATTCTAAGGTTTGTCTAAGTTCGTCCCAAATTTTTCAAAGTTCGTCCCAAGATAGTCTATTTCTAAGGACGAACTTAGACAAACCTTAGAATGAGACTAACGAGACTAACTTGGGAAGAACAAAGACAAACATTAGTCTCATTCTAAGGTTAGTCGAAGTTGTCCCAAGTTTGTCAAAGTTCGTCCCAAGTTAGTCTATTTCTAAGGATGAACTTAGACAAACCTTAGAATGAGACTAACGAGACTAATTTGGGACGAACAAAGACAAACTTTAGTCTTATTCTAAAGTTTGTCTAAGTTCGTTCCAAGTTAGTCTAAGTTCGTCCCACGTTAGTCTCTTTCTGAGAACGAACTTAGAGAAACCTTAGAATGAGACTAACGAGACTAACTTGGGTCGAACAAAGACAAACTTTAGTCTCATTCTAAGGTTTGTCTAAGTTCGTCCCAAGTTTGTCAAAGTTCGTCCCAAGTTAGTCTATTTCTAAGGACGAACTTAGACAAACCTTTGAATGAGAGTAACGAGACTAAGAGACAAAGTTTAGTCTCATTCTATGGTTTGTCTAAGTTCGTCCCAAGTTTCTCAAAGTTCATCCCAAGTTAGTCTATTTCTAAGGGCGAACTTAGATAAACCTTAGAATGAGAGTAACGAGACTAACTTGAGACGAACAAAGACAAACTTTAGTCTCATTCTAAGGTTTGTCAAAGTTCCTCCCAAGTTAGTCTATTTCTAAGGACGAACTTACACAAACCTTAGAATGAGACTAACGAGACTAACTTGGGGCGAACAAAGATAAACTTTAGTCTCATTCTAAGGTTTGTCTCAGTTTATCCCAAGTTAGTCTATTTCTAAAGAAGAACTTAGATAAACCTTAGAATGAGACTAACGAGACTAACTAGGGACGAACAAAGACAAACTTTAGTCTCATTCTAAGGTTTGTCTAAGTTCGTCCCAAGCTAGTCTAAGTTCGTCCCAAGTTAGTCTAAGTTCGTCCCACGTTTGTTTCTTTCTAAGGACGAACATAGACAAACCTTAGAATGAGACTAACGAGACTAATTTGGGACGAACAAAGACAAACTTTAGTCTCATTCTAAAGTTTGTCTAAGTTCGTTCCAAGTTAGTCTAAGTTCGTCCCACATTAGTCTCTTTCTGAGAACGAACTTAGAGAAACCTTAGAATGAGACTAACGAGACTAACTTGGGACGAACAAAGACAAACTTTAGTCTCATTCTAAGGTTTGTTTAAGTTCGTCCGAAGTTTGTCAAAGTTCGTCCCAAGTTAGTCTATTTCTAAGGATGAACTTAGACAAACCTTTGAATGAGAGTAACGAGACTAAGAGACAAACTTTAGTCTCATTCTATGGTTTGTCTATGTTCGTCCCAAGTTTCTCAAAGTTCATCCCACGTTAGTCTATTTCTAAGGATGAACTTAGATAAACCTTAGAATGAGAGTAAGGATACTAACTTGAGACGAACAAAGACAAACTTTAGTCTCATTCTAAGGTTTGTCAAAGTTCCTCCCAAGTTAGTCTATTTCTAAGGACGAACATACAGAAACCTTAGAATGTGACTAACGAGACTAACTTGGGACGAACAAAGATAAACTTTAGTCTCATTCTAAAGTTTGTCTAAGTTTATCCCAAGTTAGTCTATTTCTAAAGAAGAACTTAGATAAACCTTAGAATGAGACTAACGAGACTAACTAGGGACGAACAAAGACAAACTTTAGTCTCATTCTAAGGTTTGTCTAAGTTCATCCCAAGTTAGTCTAAGTTTGTCCCAAGTTAGTCTAAGTTCATCCCACGTTTGTCTCTTTCTAAGGACGAACTTAGACAAACCTTAGAATGAGACTAACGAGACTAATTTGGGACGAACAAAGACAAACTTTAGTCTCATTCTAATGTTTGTCTAAGTTCGTTCCAAGTTAGTCTAAGTTCATCCCACGTTAGTGTCTTTCTGAGAACGAACATAGAGAAACCTTAGAATGAGACTAACGAGACTAACTTGGGACGAACAAAGACAAACTTTAGTCTCATTCTAAGGTTTGTCTAAGTTCGTCCCAAGTTTGTCAAAGTTCGTCCCAAGTTAGTCTATTTCTAAGGACGAACTTAGACAAACCTTTGAATGAGAGTAACGAGACTAAGAGACAAACTTTAGTCTCATTCTATGGTTTGTCTAAGTTCATCCCAAGTTAGTCTATTTCTAAGGATGAACTTAGATAAACCTGAGAATGAGAGTAACGAGACTAACTTGAGATGAACAAAGACAAACTTTAGTCTCATTCTAAGGTTTGTCAAAGTTCCTCCCAAGTTAGTCTATTTCTAAGGACGAACTTACACAAACCTTAGAATGAGACTAACGAGACTAACTTGGGACGAACAAAGATAAACTTTAGTCTCATTCTAAGGTTTGTCTAAGTTTATCCCAAGTTAGTCTATTTCTAAAGAAGAACTTAGATAAACCTTAGAATGAGACTAACGAGACTAACTAGGGACGAACAAAGACAAACTTTAGTCTCATTCTAAGGTTTGTCTAAGTTCGTCCCAAGTTAGTCTAAGTTCGTCCCAAGTTAGTCTAAGTTCGTCCCAAGTTAGTCTAAGTTCGTCCCACGTTTGTCTCTTTCTAAGGACGAACTTAGACAAACCTTAGAATGAGACTAACGAGACTAATTTGGGACGAACAAAGACAAACTTTAGTCTCATTCTAAAGTTTGTCTAAGTTCGTTCCAAGTTAGTCTAAGTTCGTCCCACGTTAGTCTCTTTCTGAGAACGAACTTAGAGAAACCTTAGAAAGAGACTAACGAGACTAACTTGGGACGAACAAAGACAAACTTTAGTCTCATTCTAAGGTTTGTCTAAGTTCGTCCCAAGTTTGTCAAAGTTCGTCCCAAGTTAGTCTATTTCTAAGGACGAACTTAGACAAACTTTTGAATGAGAGTAACGAGACTAAGAGACAAACTTTAGTCTCATTCTATGGTTTGTCTAAGTTCGTCCCAAGTTTCTCAAAGTTCATCCCAAGTTAGTCTATTTCTAAGGACAAACTTAGATAAACCTTAGAATGAGAGTAAGGATACTAACTTGAGACGAACAAAGACAAACTTTAGTCTCATTCTAAGGTTTGTCAAAGTTCCTCCCAAGTTAGTCTATTTCTAAGGAAGAACTTACACAAACCTTAGAATGAGACTAACGAGACTAACTTGGGACGAACAAAGATAAACTTTAGTCTCATTCTAAAGTTTGTCTAAGTTTATCCCAAGTTAGCCTATTTCTAAAGAAGAACTTAGATAAACCTTAGAATGAGACTAACGAGACTAACTAGGGACGAACAAAGACAAACTTTAGTCTCATTCTAAAGTTTGTGTAAGTTCGTCCCAAGTTTGTCTAAGTTCATCCCAAGTTAGTCTAAGTTCGTCCCACGTTTGTCTCTTTCTAAGGACAAACTTAGACAAACCTTAGAATGAGACTAACGAGACTAATTTGGGACGAACAAAGACAAACTTTAGTCTCATTCTAAGGTTTGTCTAAGTTCGTCCCAAATTTTTCAAAGTTCGTCCCAAGATAGTCTATTTCTAAGGACGAACTTAGACAAACCATAGAATGAGACTAACGAGACTAACTTTGGAAGAACAAAGACAAACATTAGTCTCATTCTAAGGTTAGTCTAAGTTCGTCCCAAGTTAGTCTATTTCTAAGAACGAACTTAGATAAACCTTAGAATGAAACTAAGAGACTAACTTGGGACGAACAAAGACAAACTTTGGTCTCATTTTAAGGTTTGCCTAAGTTCATCCCAAGTTAGTCTAAGTTCGTCCCATGTTAGTCTCTTTCTAAGGACAAACTTAGACAAACCTTAGAATGAGAATAACGAGAAAAACATGGGACGAACAAAGACAAACTTTAGTCTCATTCTAAGGTTTATCTAAATTTGTCCCAAGTTAGACTATTTCTAAGGACGAACTTAGATAAACCTTAGAATGAGAGTAACGAGACTAACTTGAAACGAACAATGACAAACTTTAGTCTCATTCTAAGGTTTGTCAAAGTTCGTCCTAAGTTAGTCTATTTCTAAGGACGAACTTATACAAACCTTAGAATGAGACTAACGAGACTAACTTGGGACGAACAAAGACAAACTTTAGTCTCATTCTAAGGTTTGTCTAAGTTCGTCCCAAGTTAGTCTAAGTTCGTCCCACGTTTGTCTCTTTCTAAGGACGAACATAGAAAATACTTAGACTGAGACTAACGAGACTAACTTGGGACGAACAAAGACAAACTTTAGTCTCATTCTAAGGTTTGTGTAAGTTCGTCCCAAGTTATTTTAAGTTCGTCCCATGTTTGTCTCTTTCTAAGGACGAACTTAGACAAACCTTAGAATGAGACTAACGAGACTAACTTGGGAAGAAGAAAGACAAACTTTAGTCTCATTCTAAGGTTTTTCTAAGTTCGTCCCAAGTTTGTCAAAGTTCGTCCCATGTTTGTCTATTTCTAAGGACGAACTTAGACAAACCTTAGAATGAGACTAACGAGACTAACTTGGGAAGAACAAAGACAAACATTAGTCTCATTCTAAGGTTAGTCTAAATTCGTCCCAAAATAGTCTATTTCTAAGAACGAACTAAGATAAACATTAGAATTAGACTAAGAGACTAACTTGGAATGAACAAAGACAAACTTTAGTCTCATTCTAAAGACAAACTTTAGTCTCATTCTAAAGTTTGTCAAAGTTCGTTCCAAGTTAGTCTAAGTTCGTCCCACGTTAGTCTCTTTCTGAGAACGAACTTAGAGAAACCTTAGAATGAGACTAACGAGACTGACTTGGGACGAACAAAGACAAACTTTAGTCTCATTTTAAGGTTTGTCAAAGTTCATCCCAAGTTTGTCTGTTTCTAAGGACGAACTTATACAAACCTAAGAATGAGACTAACGAGACTAACTTGGGACGGACAAAGACAAACTTTAGTCTCATCCTAAGGTTTGTCTAAGTTCGTCCCAAGTTAGTCTATTCTAAGGACGAACTTAGATAAACCTTAGAATGAGACCAACGAGACTAACTTGGGACGAACAAAGACAAACTTTAGTCACATTTTAAGGTTTGTCTAAGTTCGTCCCAATTTAGTCTAAGTTCATCCCACGTTTGTCTCTTTTTAATTCGAACATAGAAAAACCTTAGACTGAGACTAACGAGACTAACTTCGGACGAACAAAGAAAAACTTTAGTCTCATTCTAAGGTTTGTCTAACTTCGTCCCAAGTAGTCTAAGTTCGTCCCACGTTTGTCTCTTTCTAAGGAGGAACTTAGACAAACCTTAGAATGAGACTAACGACACTAACTTGGGAAGAACAAAGACAAACTTTAGTCTCATTCTAAGGTTTGTTTAAGTTCGTCCCAAGTTTGTCAAAGTTCGTCCCAAGTTTGTCTATTTCTAAGGACGAACTTAGACAAACCTTAGAATGAGACTAACGAGACAAACTTGGGAAGAACAAAGACAAACATTACTCTCATTCTAAGGTTAGTCTAAGTTCGTCCCAAAATAGTCTATTTCTAATAACGAACTTAGATAAACATTAGAATGAGACTAAGAGACTAACTTGGGATGAACAAAGACAAACTTTAGTCTCATTCTAAAGTTTGTCTAAGTTCGTTCCAAGTTAGTCTAAGTTCGTCCCACGTTAGTCTCTTTCTGAGAACGAACTTAGAGAAACCATTGAATGAGACTAACGAGACTAACTTGGGACGAACAAAGACAAACTTTAGTCTCATTCTAAGGTTTGTCTAAGTTCGTCCCAAGCTAGTCTATTTCTAAGGACGAACTTAGACAAACCTTTGAATGAGAGTAACGAGACTAAGAGACAAACTTTAGTCTCATTCTATGGTTTGTCTAAGTTCGTCCCAAGTTTCTCAAAGTTCATCCCAAGTTAGTCTATTTCTAAGGACGAACTTAGATAAACCTTAGAATGAGAGTAACGAGACTAACTTGAGACGAACAGAGACAAACTTTAGTCTCATTCTAAGGTTTGTCAAAGTTCCTCCCAAGTTAGTCTATTTCTAAGAACGAACTTAGACAAACCTTAGAATGAGACTAACGAGAAAAACATGGGACGAACAAAGACAAACTTTAATCTCATTCTAAGGTTTATCTAAATTCGTCCCAAGTTAGACTATTTCTAAAGAAGAACTTAGATAAACCTTAGAATGAGAGTAACGAGACTAACTTGAAACGAACAATGACAAACTTTAGTCTCATTCTATGGTTTGTCAAAGTTCATCCCAAGTTAGTCTATTTCTAAGGACGAACTTATACAAACCCTAGAATGAGACTAACGAGACTAACTTGGGACGAACAAAGACAAACTTTAGTCTCATTCTAATGTTTGTCTAAGTTCGTCCCAAGTTAGTCTAAGTTCGTCCCACGTTTGTCTCTTTCTAAGGAGGAACATAGAAAATACTTAGACTGAGACTAACGAGACTAACTTAGGATGAACAAAGACAAACTTTAGTCTCATTCTAAGGTATGTGTAAGTTCGTCCTAAGTTATTTTAAGTTCGTCCCAAGTTTGTCTATTTATAAGGACGAACTTAGACAAACCATAGAATGAGACTAACAAGACTAACTTGGGAAGAACAAAGACAAACATTAGTCTCATTCTAAGGTTAGTCTAAGTTCGTCCCAAAATAGTCTATTTCTAAGAACGAACTAAGATAAACATTAGAATTAGACTAAGAGACTAACTTGGGATGAACAAAGACAAACTTTAGTCTCATTCTAAAGTTTGTCTATGTTCGACCCAAGTTTGTCAAAGTTCGTCTTAAGTTAGTCTATTTCTAAGGACGAACTTAGATAAACCTTAGAAAGAGAGTAACGAGACTAACTTGGGACGAACAAAGACAAACTTTAGTCTCATTCTAAGGTTTGTAAAAGTTCATCCCAAGTTAGTCTATTTCTAAGGACGAACTTACACAAACCTTAGAATGAGACTAACGAGACTAACTTGGGACGAACAAAGACAAACTTTAGTCTCATTCTAAGGTTTGTCTATGTTCATCCCAAGTTAGTTTATTTCTAAGGACGAACTTAGATAAACCTTAGAATGAGACTAACAAGACTAACTTGGGACGAACAAAGACAAACTTTAGTCTCATTCTAAGGTTTGTCTTAGTTCGTCCCAAGTTAGTCTAAGTTCGTCCCACGTTTGTCTCTTTCTATGGACGAACTTAGACAAACCTTAGAATGAGACTAACGAGACAAACTTGGGAAGAACAAAAACAAACATTAGTCTCATTCTAAGGTTAGTCTAAGTTCGTCCCAAAATAGTCTATTTCTAAGAACGAACTTAGATAAACATTAGAATGAGACTAAGAGACTAACTTGGGACGAACAAAGACAAACTTTAGTCTCATTCTAAAGTTTGTCTAAGTTCGCTCCAAGTTAGTCTAAGTTCGTCCCACGTTAGTCTCTTTCTGAGAACGAACTTAGAGAAACCTTAGAATGAGACTAACGAGACTAACTTGGGACGAACAAAGACAAACTTTAGTCTCATTCTAAGGTTTGTCAAAGTTCATCCCAAGTTTGTCTGTTTCTAAGGACGAACTTATACAAACCTTAGAATGAGACTAACGTGACTAACTTGGGACGAACAAAGACAAACTTTAGTCTCATCCTAAGGTTTGTCTAAGTTCGTCCCAAGTTAGTCTATTTCTAAGGACGAACTTAGATAAACCTTAGATTGAGACTAATGAGACTAACTTGGGACGAACAAAGACAAACTTTAGTCTCATTTTAAGGTTTGTCAAAGTTCGTCCCAATTTAGTCTAAGTTCGTCCCACGTTTGTCTCTTTTTAATTCGAACATAGAAAAACCTTAGACTGAGACTAACGAGACTAACTTGGGACGAACAAAGACAAACTTTAGTCTCATTCTAAGGTTTGTCTAAGTTCGTCCTTAGAAATAGACTAACTTGGGACGAACTTAGACAAACCTTAGGATGAGACTAAAGTTTGTCTTTGTTCGTCCCAAGTTAGTCACGTTAGTCTCATTCTAAGGTTTGTATAAGTTCGTTCTTAGAATGAACTTAGACAAACCTTAGAATGAGACTAAGGTTTGTCTAAGTTCGTCCTTAGAATGAACTTAGACAATTTAGTCTATGTTCGTCCCACGTTTGTCTCTTTCTAAGGATGAACTTAGACAAACCTTAGAATGAGACTAACGAGACTAACTGGCCAAGAACAAAGACAAACATTAGTATCATTCTAAGGTTTGTCTAAGTTCGTCCCAAGTTTGTCTATTTCTAAGGACGAACTTAGATAAATCTTAGAATGAGACTAACAAGACTAACTTGGGACGAACAAAGACAAACTTTAGTCTCTTTCTAAGGTTTGTCTAAGTTCATCCCAAGTTAGTCTATTTCTAAGGATGAACTTAGATAAACCTTAGAATTAGACTAACGAGACAAACTTGGGACGAACAAAGACAAACTTTAATCTCATTCTAAGGTTTGTCTCAGTTCGTCCCAAGTTAGTCTAAGTTCGTCCCACATTTGTCTCTTTCTAAGGACGAACTTAGACAAACCTTTGAATGAGACTAACGAGACTAAATTGGGACGAACCAAGACAAACTTTAGTCTCATTCTAAGGTTTGTCTAAGTTCATCCCAAGTTAGTCTAAGTTCGTCCCACGTTTGTCTCTTTCTAAGGACGAACTTAGACAAACCTTAGAATGAAACTAACGAGACTAATTTGGGACGAACAAAGACAAACTTTAGTCTCATTCTAAGGTTTGTTTAAGTTCGTCCCAAGTTTGTCAAAGTTCGTCCCAAGTTAGTCTCTTTCTAAGGACGAACTTACACAAACCTTAGAATGAGACTAACGAGACTAACTTGGGAATAACAAAGACAAACATTAGTCTCATTCTAAGGTTAGTCTAAGTTCGTACCAAGTTAGTCTATTTCTAAGGACGAACTTAGATGAACCTTAGAATGAGACTAACGAGACTAACTTGGGACGAACAAAGACAAACTTTTGTCTCATTCTAAGGTTTGTCTAAGTTCATCCCAAGTTAATCTATTTCTAAGGACGAACTTAGATAAACTTTAGAATGAGACTAAGAGACTAACTTGGGACAAACAAAGACAAACTTTAGTCACATTCTAAGTTTTCTCTAAGTTCATCCCAAGTTAGTCTAAGTTCGTCTCACGTTTGTCTCTTTCTAAGGACGAACTTAGACAAACCTTAGAATGAAACTAACGAGACTAATTTGGGACGAACAAAGACAAACTTTAGTCTCATTCTAAGGTTTGTCTAAGTTCGTCCCAAGTTTGTCAAAGTTCGTCCCAAATTAGTCTATTTCTAAGAACGAAGTTAGACAAACCTTAGAATGAGACTAACGAGACTAACTTGGGAAGAACAAAGACAAACATTAGTCACATTCTAAGGTTTGTCTAAGTTCGTCCCAAGTTAGTCTATTTCTAAGGACGAACTTAGATAAACCTTAGAATGAGACTAACGAGACTAACTTGGGACGAACAAAGACAAACTTTAGACTCATTCTAAGGTTTGTCTAAGTTCGTCCCAAGTTAGTCTAATTCTAAGGACGAACTTAGATAAACCTTAGAATGAGACTAAGAGACTAACTTGGGTCAAACAAAGACATTCTTTAGTCTCATTCTAAGGTTTGTCTAAGTTCGTCCCAAGTTAGTCTAAGTTCGTCCCAAGTAAGTCTCTTTCTAAGGATGAACTTAGACAAACCTTATAATGAGACTAACGAGACTAACTTGGGACGAACAAAGACAAACTTTAGTCTCATTCTAAGGTTTGTCTAAGTTCGTCCCAAGTTTGTCAAAGTTTGTCCCAAGTTAGTCGTTTTCTAAGGACGAACTTAGATAAACCTTAGAATGAGAGTAACGAGACTAACTTGAGACGAACAAAGACAAACTTTAGTCTCATTCTAAGGTTTGTCAAAGTTCGTCCCAAGTTAGTCTATTTCTAAGGACGAACTTATACAAACCTATGAATGAGACTAACGAGACTAAATTGGGACGAACAAAGACAAACTTTAGTCTCATTCTAAGGTTTGTCTAAGTTCGTCCCAAGTTAGTCTAAGTTCGTCCCACGTTTGTCTCATTCTAAGGACGAACTTAGACAAACCTTAGAATGAGACTAAGGAGACTAACTTGGGACGAACAAAGACAAAATTTAGTCTCATTCTAATGTTTGTCTAAGTTCGTCCCATGTTTGTCAAAGTTCGTCCCAATTTATTCTATTTCTAAGGACGAACTTAGACAAACCTTTGAATGAGACTAACGAGACTAACTTGGGAGGAACAAGGACAAACATTAGTCTCATTCTAAGGTTAGTCTAAGTTCGTCCCAAGTTAGTCTATTTCTAAGAACGAACTTAGATAAACCTTAGAATGAGACTAAGAGACTAACTTGGGACGAACAAAGACAAACTTTAGTCTCATTCTAAGGTTTGTCTAAGTTCATCCCAAGTTATTCTATGTTCGTCCCAAGTTAGTCTCTTTCTAAAGATGAACTTAGACAAACCTTAGAATGAGACTAACGAGACTAACTTTGGACGAACAAAGACAAACTTTAGTCTCATTCTAAGGTTTGTCTAAGTTCGTCCCAAGTTAGTCTATTTCTAAGGATGAACTTATACAAACCTTAGAATGAGACTAACGAGACTAACTTGGGACGAACAAAGACAAACTTTGTCTCATTCTAAGGTTTTTCTAAGTTCGTCCCAAGTAAGTCTATTTCTAAGGACGAACTTAGATAAACCTTAGAATTAGACTAGCGAGACTAACTTGGGATGAACAAACACAAACTTTAGTCTCATTCTAAGGTTTGTCTAAGTTCGTCCTAAGTTAGTCTAAGTTCGTCCCACGTTTGTCTCTTTCTAAGGACGAACTTAGACAAACCTTAGAATGAGACTAAGGAGACTAACTTGGGACGAACAAAGACAAAATTTAGTCTCATTCTAAGGTTTGTCTAAGTTCGTCCCAAGTTTGTTTTTTTTGTATTTTTTTTAAACTGGACGGAGCCAGCGCCTTTATTAAAAAAGGATCCAAAAAGCCTGAATCATGGCGAATACACAACCAGCTCTCAAGAACAAGAGGCAAGGATTATTCCTACCTCTTAAAAATGCCGAACAAGCTAGACACGGCACAGAAAAAAACAAACCAAACCCGAGCAAAAAAGCTAAGCAGACCGGCCCTCAAGCACCGAGACAAGGAACTAGGCCCCAAGCCTCTAACAACGCCGAACAGGCCTAAACAAGACACAGACAAGGCATGTGCGCAACACAAACACAAACAATACGACTAGACAAAGACAAGAACTAGACATAGTCACACATCGTTGACCTATTAACCAGGTCACCATAGATATCCTTATCCAGAGGCATACTGCCGTCCTTGCACCAGCTAGGGAGCTTTAGGTAATCTCCAATCAAGGCAACCTTCACTTGTTTTGGGAGATCATTCACCACCTTGAAGAACCCCATAGGGATCTTAGCAAAACAAAGGGATATAGCCGCCCCATTCACTAACGGCGGGATATGATCAAACTTAACCTACCCCAGCACTTTCTTGATTTTTCTCCATTCAAGGAAGGCGACCAACGGAACACCACGGATCTCACCATACGCCCAGCGAAAGGAAGGATGAGAGCTTTGAATAGAGCCGATACGAAGCTCATACTGATTGCACCAGCTCAGAACCGCACTGAGGGCCTTTAACAAATCATCCGTCTGCAGATCCATTCTAAAACCCAACTTGAAAGTACCGTTCTGGTTCCGGACAATGGCGCCAAGACAGTGATCATTTATGGAAACGGACAGAGTGAGAGCCTTAGCTCCTGGAATCCAGCAGCTCCATGTCCCACCCACTGCTCTCCAAAGGGAGGACCATGAGGCTTATTCTTGTATCGGTGCCTAGCATAGCTAGCCCAAGCAGACTTGTTAAGGAGGTATTTCCATGCCAACTTGGCCATGACAGCCTTCCTTACCTCGGCCAACTTCTTCACGCCCAGCCCACCCTCTTGACGCGGTGTACAGATTAGGTCCCAACTAAGCCAATGCCTTCGAGAGGAGGAGCCACTGTCCCATAAGAAGTTGGACAGGAGCTTTTCAATGCTAAGCAGACAAGCCTTGGGAACAGGAAGGATGGACATGGTATAAATGCTCATGGATGATATGATAGAGTTAATGAGGGGTGAAGGACAAGAAGTGCTTAGCCCAACCAGAGACTCTAGTCCTGATTTTTTTCCCAAATGCTAAAAATTCGAGATGTAAGCTCTCCCAGGGAAAAGGGGGACTCCCAGGTAAGGAGTAGGGAAGGACCCTTCTTTAAACCGAGTATGGCGCAGAAGATCAGTCTTCCTAATTTGGCTAATATGCTTACTAAAAAAGATTTTGCTTTTTTTCGGGCTAAGTTGTTGACCAGAGGCCTTGCAGAAATCCTTCATCAGCTCCAGAAGCTTGGAAACAAAGTTCTTCATGCCACTAGTAAAAATGAGCAGGTCATCAGCATATAGAAGATGCTGCAGACTGGTGCAAGTGCCCTTCACCTGATAGGGGATCACTTTCCTTTGCAGAATAGATTGGTTAATCATTCTGCTAAAATATTCCATGGATAGGATGAAAAGGCTCGGGGACAGGGGGTCACCTTGCCTCACTCCCCTATTCGATTTGAAGAAACCATAAGAATAGCCTTCCCAGATCACCGAATACCAACAATTAGAGATGTTCATGTATATCAAATCACACCATTCAACAGAGAAGCCAAAAGCCCCATCATTTTTATCAGAAACCTCCAAGAGAGCCTATCATAGGCTTTAGACATATCCAGCTTGATAAGAACATTACCTCCAAAGATCTTATGATTGATATCCCGAACCAAATCATGAGCCATTGCGACAGAGTCTTGAATATTTCTTCCCTCAAGAAAGCCAGATTGCTCGAGGCTGATGATGGTATTAAGGACAACCTTCAACCTGTTATTCAAGATCTTGGATAGGATTTTGTGTAGAAAATTACACAAGCTAATAGGTCTTAGCTGATCCAAAGAAGTAGCCTTGGGAACCTTGGGAAGAAGCATTATACTGGTGGAGGAGATGACTTTCGGGAGCTGAAGCCCACTGAAGAAGGCAGCAATGGCAGCATAAAGATCCTCTTTAATGATATCCCAGCAGCCAGTAAAAAACTTCCCAGTAAAACCATCCGGGCCAGGGGAGCTCTTTGTATTCATAGAGAACACAGTTTCTCTAATCTCATGCTCCGAAGGATAAGCAACTAAGGCAGCATTATCAGAGTCAGAGATACAGGGATCAATAAACTCAGAGACATCGATGTCACCTGTGTCCGGAAAAGCACCGAAAAGGGATTTGAAGTATTCTTCAGCTTTTTTGCCAATAACTACCCCGTCATCTGTAAGGCTGCCGTCCTCCAGCTGAAGACAAACTGAGTTCTGAAAATGTCTGGCCTTGATAGCAACATGAAAGATCTTAGAGTTACGGTCACCGTCACGGAGCCAGTCCATCCTAGCTTTCTCCTCAGCTTACCAAATTGAAATCGAAGCAACCCGTCGAGGTCCGATTTAGCCGACGCAACACTGGCAGCAACGTCATCAGACCAAAGCTGATGTAAGTCAGTCTCCAGGGATTGAATCGTAGCCGTAGTGTCCTTGATCCTTCTCCAGATGTCACCAAAAATCTCCCAATTTCAGATCTTGAGCGCCGCACGAAGTCTTTTCAGCTTTAGGGCAAAATTGACTAAGGCATTTAAATGGGCCTTACCTTTCCAGGCCTGTTTGACTATTCTGGGAAAGTCAGCATGATCCAACCAAGGGCCAATAAACTTGAAATTCGAAATCCCTTTTCTATCACTATGAAGCTCCATCAAAAGGGGGCAGTGATCTGAAGAAATTCTTGCAAGATGTTGCACCTTCATGCTCTGAAGTCGGCCATACCAGTACCATTAACCAGAACTCTATCGAGGCGCTCCCAAATACAAGAGTTGCCTTGTTGGTTATTAGACCAAGTAAAGGGACAACCAATATAGCCCGCATCAGAGACACCACTGCTAGCCATAAAATCCACAAAGTCCCGGGTGTGAGAGGCGTTTGGCCTATTACCACCTCTTTTTTCTAGGTGAGAAGCTATAACATTAAAGTCGCCCATGATTAACCAAGGAAGGGAGACTTGCTAAGCCATCGTGCTAAGATCCTCCCACAAATTCTGTGTGATGGTCGCTTCAGTAGACGCATAAACAAAGATGCACAAGAAGGTGATATTGTTACTGCATATAGTGACTGCGGCAGTGACATGCTGAGAGGAGTGATCCACTGGATCCACTCTAACTTTATCATCTCAGAGTAACCATATATGAGTGTTCGCTGGATTGAACTGATTGAAGTTTGGAAACTTAGTTTCTTGAGCCAGCTTAGAGATGCCCTCCCCTCCTGACTTAGGCTTTAAGATAGCACAAACAGAAACTTTATGAGAAACAAGCAGAAATTTGAGATAATCAAGAGTTCCCCGGTTGAGCACTCCCCTAGTATTCCAGCAAAGAATTTTTTCTTTTATCATTGAGAATCGTCGGAAAGGTAGTACTTGCTACATGGGAAGTCATCTTCTATTTGCCCCTTAATTTTTGAATATTTAACCTTTTCTTGTATCTCCAGGAATCTAGGTAGGGCTGCTGGATGAACTAAAACACCATACTCCTCACTATAATAAATGCCATTAGGATTGATAGGCTCACGGGACAGCTCTTCCTCACTATGAGGACCAGAGGAAGTTACAGCAGAGAGCATGGTAAGGGCACGACCATCCTCTATTCCTCCAGCCACAGGAAAGGGTTTTACTTCCTCCCTACCTTTGTATATAACCAGGGCCATATTATCATTTTCCTTTAATCTCACAGAATCTTTTCCGTAAACTTTCATCGTCTCCCCCGAATGGTTTCCCTCCCGTTTCATAACAAAAAAAGGCTTGTTGGACTCTAGGATCAGATCTTCATCTGATAGCTGACTGGACCGGTTAGCCTTCCTTTTAGGGAGTTTAATCCCTTTGTACTTGAATTTGGAAACGCCCTTCATACCTGAGTTGTTAGGAATCTCCATTGCCTTCTGGATAACACTAGGACCAGAACAAGGCACCAACTTATCCGGGAGAGGCAGGTGGGAAGCGTGGGTATTTTCAACCTGCATACTAGCACGCTGCATTTTTGCATCATGGGACACCTGCAGATTCATAGGCTGTGGAATCTTCCCCTTGTGCATTTTGCCTTTCCTCTTTTTGTCAACCACTTGCCATTGTTCCTCCTTCGCAGGGTCAATGTTTTCCCCAGCCGGAGCACAATTACTCGCGACTTTATTTTAAGTTCCTTGTTGTGGAATAGCCTTTTTAGCCTGAGCTTTAATGTCTTTGTGGCAAACGGTCACATCATGACCATGTAATTTACACCTCATGCAATACAACAGATTACCTTCTATAATAACATCTTGGAAAAATCCCTTATCCCCTGGCAAGTTGATCCATACTTTAGCACGGATCTCTTTGGTAACATCAAGCTCGACACACGCTCTAGCAAAGGATAAGGAGGAAACCTCTTTAGTCCTTGTATCAATATCCAGAAAATTTGCAAAAGCAGACACCAACGAACCAATAGCCTGTTTGTCATAGAACTCCAAAGGTAGGCCTGGAAACAGGATCCACATAGTGATCTTGGTTGATTCCTTCTTAGGATCATACTCTGGGGACCACCTAAACGACGGAATAGAGTGTGCCCAATCTTCCTCCACGGGCAGGTAAGCGCTAAGTGAACATCGTTCTCAGAATCGAGAATTATCACAACATGCCGATCATCCCAAATGTTAGTAATGGTAACGTGGCCAACAATTTTCCACTTAGACAGCATGAACTGCTTAACAACTTTGAGCGGCGGGCGACCGACCTGGAACTTAGCAATCAGCGTGTGGTTGAAACGACTCGACAGAGCTTGATACTCAGCAGCCGAGAACGGAATCGATGGAACACCATCCTTCGAACCATACTGTCTGGCAGCTAACTGAACTTCCAGGAGCCGAGGAGGGGAGGCAGGAGTCGACACCACCGACGTGAAGGATAGCTTACTGGGCGATGCGTCCGGATTCCTGGATGTCTCCTAAGGTAAAGGTACCCCCTTAACTCCGTTTGCAACGGAGCAAGGAGTAACCTTTTTCAAAATTGCCGGAAAAGGTCCCACCTTTACGACTGCATGAGGCGAGTTTGAGGGGGGGAGCCCGATGTATGCATCTCCAAGCTCTGCGCCATCCCTTGAGAGTCAGCCACCACCTTTTCATCATTCACATGACAAACTTTAGTCTCGTCCCAAGTTTGTCAAAGTTCGTCCCAAGTTAGTCTATTTCTAAGAAAAAACTTAGACAAACCTTAGAATGAGACTAACAAGACTAACTTGGGAGGAACAAAGACAAACATTAGTCTCATTCTAAGGTT
The DNA here is from genome assembly GCA_033675215.1 of Rhodiola kirilowii. Classification (NCBI taxonomy): domain Eukaryota; kingdom Viridiplantae; phylum Streptophyta; class Magnoliopsida; order Saxifragales; family Crassulaceae; genus Rhodiola; species Rhodiola kirilowii. The sequence goes on from CM066202.1 coordinate 81,080, forward strand.
AGTCTAAGTTCGTCCCAAGTAAGTCTATTTCTAAGAACGAACTTAGATAAACCCTAGAATGACACTAAGAGACTAACTTGGGACGAACAAAGACAAACTTTAGTCTCATTCTAAGGTTTGTCTAAGTTCGTTCCAAGTTAGTCTAAGTTCGTCCCAAGGTAATCTCTTTCTAAGGAAGAACTTAGACAAACCTTAGAATGAGACTAACGAGACTAACTTGGGACGAACAAAGACAAACTTTAGTCTCATTCTAAGGTTAGTCTAAGTTCGTCCCAAGTTTGTCAAAATTCGTCCAAAGTTAGTCTATTTCTAAGGACGAACTTAGATAAACCTTAGAATGAGAGTAAAGAGACTAACTTGAGATGAACAAAGACAAACTTTAGTCTCATTCTAAGGTTTGCCAAAGTTCGTCTTAAGTTAGTCTATTTCTAAGAACGAACTTATACAAACCTTAGAATGAGACTCACGAGACTAACTTGGGATGAACAAAGATAAAATTTAGTCTCATTCTAAGGTTTATCTAAGTTCATCCCAAGTTAGTCTATTTCTAAGGATGAACTTAGATAAACCTTAGAATGAGACTAACGAGACTAACTTGGGACGAACAAAGACAAACTTTAGTCTCATTCTAAGGTTTGTCTAAGTTCGTCCCACATTTGTCTCTTTCTAAGGACGAACTTAGACAAACCTTAGAATGAGAATAACGAGACTAACTTGAGACGAACAAAGACAAACTTTAGTCTCATTCTAAGGTTTGTCAAAGTTCGTCCCAAGTTACATTATTTCTAAGGACGAACTTAGACAAACCTTAGAATGAGAATAACGAGACTAACTTGGGATGAACAAAGACAAACTTTAGTCTTATTCTAAGGTTTGTCTAAGTTCGTCCCAAGTTTGTCAAAGTTCATCCCAAGTCAGTCTATTTCTAAGGACGAACTTAGACAAACCATAGAATGAAACTAACAAGACTAACTTGAGACGAACAAAGACAAACTTTAGTATCATTCTAAGGTTTGTCGTACGTCCCAAGTTAGTCTATTTCTAAGGACGAACTTATACAAACCTTAGAATGAGACTAACAAGACTAACTTGGGACGAACAAAGACAAACTTTAGTCTCATTCTAAGGTTTGTCTAAGTTCGTCCCAAGTTTGTCAAAGTTCATCCCAAGTTAGTCTATTTCTAAGGATGAACTTAGATAAACCTTAGAATGAGAGTAACGAGACTAACTTGAGACGAACAAAGACAAACTTTAGTCTCATTCTCAGGTTTGTCTAAGTTCGTCCCAAGTTTGTCAAAATTCGTCCCAAGTTAGTCTATTTCTAAGGACAAACTTAGATAAACCTTAGAATGAGAGTAACGAGACTAACTTGAGACGAACAAAGACAAACTTTAGTCTCATTCTAAGGTTTGCCAAAGTTCGTCTTAAGTTAGTCTATTTCTAAGGACGAACTTATACAAACCTTAGAATGAGACTCACGAGACTAACTTGGGATGAACAAAGATAAAATTTAGTCTCATTCTAAGGTTTATCTAAGTTCGTCCCAAGTTAGTCTATTTCTAAGGATGAACTTAGATAAACCTTAGAATGAGACTAACGAGACTAACTTGGGACGAACAAAGACAAACTTTAGTCTCATTCTAAGGTTTGTCTAAGTTCGTCCCACGTTTGTCTCTTTCTAAGGACGAACTTAGACAAACCTTAGAATGAGAATAACGAGACTAACTTGAGACGAACAAAGACAAACTTTAATCTCATTCTAAGGTTTGTCAAAGTTAGTCCCAAGTTACATTATTTCTAAGGACGAACTTAGACAAACCTTAGAATGAGACTAACGAGACTAACTTGGGATGAACAAAGACAAACTTTAGTCTTATTCTAAGGTTTGTCTAAGTTCGTCCCAAGTTTGTCAAAGTTCATCCCAAGTCAGTCTATTTCTAAGGACGAACTTAGACAAACCATAGAATGAGACTAACAAGACTAACTTGAGACGAACAAAGACAAACTTTAGTCTCATTCTAAGGTTTGTCAAAGTACGTCCCAAGTTAGTCTATTTCTAAGGACGAACTTATACAAACCTTAGAATGAGACTAACGAGACTAACTTGGGACGAACAAAGACAAACTTTTGTCTCATTCTAAGGTTTGTCTAAGTTCGTCCCAAGTTTGTCAAAGTTCATCCCAAGTTAGTCTATTTCTAAGGACGAACTTAGATAAACCTTAGAATGAGAGTAACGAGACTAACTTGAGACGAACAAAGACAAACTTTAGTCTCATTCTAAGGTTTGTCAAAGTTCGTCCCAAGTTAGTCTATTTCTATGGACAAACTTATAGAAACCTTAGAATGAGACTAACGAGACTAACTTGGGACGAACAAAGACAAACTTTAGTCTCATTCTAAGGTTAGTCTAAGTTCGTCCCACGTTTGTCTCTTTCTAAGGCACTTTCAGGATATCCCATGGACTGAGTTGTATAAGCAGAGGAGTCTTTTCGCTGAGCTACCTGATATTCATTTCCAGAGATGCTTCCCCAAGGCTAATGGCGCTGCTATTGCTGTAGCTTGTGCAGTGGCTCAAGGCTAATGGCTGATGAGAGAGTCCCTCCTTTTGTCAAGCAGGCCATTACTCATGATAATATTACCTTTATCTTCCTTTGTGATCAGCAGGATTGTATTCATGATCATGATAGCGAGGCGTTGGTGTTGCGGAGGATTAGAGATGATCTTTCCAGCTAGGGGTCTGTGGGGCTCCCAGGCTCCTCCGTCAGCTTATTCTTTGTCCAGTCGTCCGGCTGAGGTCTCTCCATCAGTGGCAGGAAGACTGTCTCTGGGTTATCGTAGGTCTAGTTAGGCTTATTCTTCATATTCCTTTCTTTTTGACGGGGTATTTCCTGGTTCATCTTTTCCGCCTGTTCGGCGTTATTAAGGGGAAAGGGATTATAACTCTCCCCTGGCGCTTGAGGGATGGTTTGTATATGCCACGATCCAGGCTTTGTGGATCCTTTATCTAATAAAGGCACTGGCACCGTCCAGTTTAAGAAAAAGACAAACTTAGACAAACCTTAGAATGAGACTAACGAGACCAACTTGGGACGAACAAAGACAAACTTTAGTTTCATTCAATGGTTTGTCTAAGTTCGTCCCAAGTTAGTCTAAGTTCGTCCCACGTTTGTCTCTTTCTAAGGACGAACTTAGACAAACCTTAGAATGAGACTACCGAGACAAATTTGGGACGAACAAAGACGAAATTTAGTCTCATTCTAAGGTTCGTTTAAGTTCGTCCCAAGTTAGTCTAAGTTCGTCCCACGTTTGTCTCTTTCTAAGGACGAACTTAGACAAACCTTAGAAGGAGAATAACGAGACTAACTTGAGACGAACAAAGACAAACTTTAGTCTCATTCTAAGGTTTGTCAAAGCTCGTCCCAAGTTAGTCTAAGTTCGTCCCAAGTTAGTCTATTTCTAAGGACAAACTTAGACAACCCTTAGAATGAGACTAACGAGACTAACTAGGGACGAACAAAGACAAACTTTAGTCTCATTCTAAGTTTTGTCTAAGTTCGTCCTAAGTTTGTCAAAGTTCGTCCCAAGTTAGTCGATTTCTAAGGACGAACTTAGATAAACCCTAGAATGAGAGTAACGAGACTAACTTGAGACGAACAAAGACAAACTTTAGTCTCATTCTAAGGTTTGTCTAAGTTCGTCCCAAGTTTGTCAAAGTTCGTCCCAAGTTAGTCTATTTCTAAGGACGAACTTAGATAAACCTTAGAATGATAGTAACGAGACTAACTTGAGACGAACAAAGACAAACTTTAGTCTCATTCTAAGGTTTGCCAAAGTTCGTCTTAAGTTAGTCTATTTCTAAGGACGAACTTATACAAACCTTAGAATGAGACTAACGAGACTAACTTGGGATGAACAAAGATAAAATTTAGTCTCATTCTAAGGTTTATCTAAGTTCGTCCCAAGTTAGTCTATTTCTAAGGATGAACTTAGATAAACCTTAGAATGAGACTAACGAGACAAACTTGGGACGAACAAAGACAAACTTTAGTCTCATTCTAAGGTTTGTTTAAGTTCGTCCCAAGTTAGTCTAAGTTCGTCCCACGTTTGTCTCTTTCTAAGGACGAACTTAGACAAACCTTAGAATGAGAATAACGAGACTAACTTGAGACGAACAAAGACAAACTTTAGTCTCATTCTAAGGTTTATCAAAGCTCGTCCCAAGTTAGTCTAAGTTCGTCCCAAGTTAGTCTATTTCTAAGGACGAACTTAGACAATCCTTAGAATGAGACTAACGAGACTAACTAAGGACGAACAAAGACAAACTTTAGTCTCATTCTAAGGTTTGTCTAAGTTCGTCCTAAGTTTGTAAAAGTTCGTCCCAAGTTAGTCGATTTCTAATTTGGGACGAACAAAGATATAGTCGATTTCTAAGTTCGTCCTTAGAAAGAGACAAACGTGGGACGAACTTAGACTAACTTGGGACGAACTTAGACAAACCTTAGAATGAGACTAAAGTTTGTCTTTGTTCGTCCCAAGGTAGTCTCGTTTGTCTCTTTCGAAGGACGAACTTAGACAAACCATAGAATGAGACTACCGAGACTAATTTGGGACGAACAAAGACGAACTTTACTCTCATTCTAAGGTTTGTCCAAGTTCGTCCCAAGTTAGTCTATTTCTAAGAACAAACTTAGATAAACCTTAGAATGAGACTAACGAGACTAACTTGGGACGAACAAAGACAAACTTTAGTCTCATTCTAAGGTTTGTCTAAGTTCGTCCCAAATTAGTCTAAGTTCGTCCCACGTTTGTCTCTTACTAAGGACGAACTTAGACAAACTCTAGAATGAGACTAAGGAGACTAACTTGGGACGAACAAAGACAAAATTTTGTCTCATTCTAAGGTTTGTCTAAGTTCGTCACATGTTAGTCTATTTCTAAGGATGAACTTAGATAAACCTTAGAATGAGACTAACGAGACTAACTTGGGATGAACAAAGACAAACTTTAGTCACATTCTAAGGGTTGTCTAAGTTCGTCCCATGTTAGTCTAAGTTCGTCCCACGTTTGTCTCTTTCGAAGGACGAACTTAGACAAACCATAGAATGAGCTTACCGAGACTAATTTGGGACGAACAAAGATGAACTTTACTCTCATTCTAAGGTTTGTCTAAGTTCGTCCCAAGTTAGTCTATTTCTAAGAACGAACTTAGATAAACCTTAGAATGAGACTAACGAGACTAACATGGGACGAACAAAGACAAACTTTAGTCTCATTCTAAGGTTTGTCTAAGTTCGTCCCAAGTTAGTCTAAGTTCGTCCCACGTTTGTCTCTTTCTAAGGACGAACTTATACAACCCTTAGAATGAGACTAACGAGACAAACTTGGGACGAACAAAGACAAACATTAGTCTCATTGTAAGGTTAGTCTAAGTTCGTCCCAAGTAAGTCTATTTATAAGGACGAACTTAGATAAACCTTAGAATGAGACTAACGAGACTAACCTGGGACGAAAAAAGACAAACTTTAGTCTCATTCTAAGGTTTGTCTATGTTCGTCCCAAGTTAGTCTAAGTTCGTCCCACGTTTGTCTCTTTCTAAGGACGAACTTAGACAAACCTTAGAATGAGACTAAGGAGACTAACTTGGGACGAACAAAGACAAAATTTAGTCTCATTCTAAGGTTTGTCTAAGTTCGTCCCAAGTTTGTCAAAGTTCGTCCCATGTTAGTCAATTTCTAAGGACGAACATAGACAAACCTTAGAATGAGACTAACGAGACTAACTTGGGAGGCACAAAGACAAACATTAGTCGCATTCTAAGGTTAGTCTAAGTTCGTCCCAAGTTAGTCTATTTCTAAGATCGAACTTAGATAAACCTTAGAATGAGACTAAGAGACTAACTTGGGACGAACAAAGACAAACTTTAGTCTCATTCTAAGGTTTGTCTAAGTTCATCCCAAGTTAATCTAAGTTCGTCACAAGTTAGTCTTATTCTAAGGACGAACTTAGACAACCCTTAGAATGAGACTAATGAGACAAACTTGGGACGAACAAGGACAAACTTTAGTCTCATTCTAAGGTTTGTCTAAGTTCGTCCCAAGTTAGTCTAAGTTCGTCCCACGTTTGTCTCTTTCTAAGGACGAACTTATACAACCCTTAGAATGAGACTAACGAGACAAACTTGGGACGAACAAAGACAAACATTAGTCTCATTGTAAGGTTAGTCTAAGTTCGTCCCAAGTAAGTCTATTTATAAGGACGAACTTAGATAAACCTTAGAATGAGACTAACGAGACTAACTTGGGACGAAAAAAGACAAACTTTAGTCTCATTCTAAGGTTTGTCTATGTTCGTCCCAAGTTAGTCTAAGTTCGTCCCACGTTTGTCTCTTTCTAAGGACGAACTTAGACAAACCTTAGAATGAGACTAAGGAGACTAACTTGGGACGAACAAAGACAAAATTTAGTCTCATTCTAAGGTTTGTCTAAGTTCGTCCCAAGTTTGTCAAAGTTCGTCCCATGTTAGTCAATTTCTAAGGACGAACATAGACAAACCTTAGAATGAGACTAACGAGACTAACTTGGGAGGCACAAAGACAAACATTAGTCTCATTCTAAGGTTAGTCTAAGTTCGTCCCAAGTTAGTCTATTTCTAAGATCGAACTTAGATAAACCTTAGAATGAGACTAAGAGACTAACTTGGGACGAACAAAGACAAACTTTAGTCTCATTCTAAGGTTTGTCTAAGTTCATCCCAAGTTAATCTAAGTTCGTCACAAGTTAGTCTTATTCTAAGGACGAACTTAGACAACCCTTAGAATGAGACTAATGAGACAAACTTGGGACGAACAAGGACAAACTTTAGTCTCATTCTAAGGTTTGTCTAAGTTCGTCCCAATTTAGTCTAAGTTCGTCCCACGTTTGGCTCTTTCTAAGGACGAACTTAGACAAACCTTAGAATGAGACTAAGGAGACTAACTTGGGACGAACAAAGACAAACTTTAGTCTCATTCTAAGGTTTGTCAAAGCTCATCCCAAGTTAGATTATTTCTAAGGACGAACTAACACAAACCTTAGAATGAGACTAACGAGACTAACTTGGGACGAACAAAGACAAACTTTAGTCTTATTCTAAGGTTTGTCTAAGTTCGTCCAAAGTTTGTCGAAGTTCATCCCAAGTCAATCTATTTCTAAGGACGAACTTAGACAAACCTTAGAATGTGACTAACAAGACTAACTTGAGACGAACAAAGACAAACTTTAGTCTCATTCTAAGGTTTGTCAAAGTTCGTCCCAAGTTAGTCTATTTCCAAGGACGAACTTATACAAACGTTAGAATGAGACTAACGAGACTAATTTGGGACGAACAAAGAGAAACTTTAGTCTCATTCTAAGGTTTGTCTAAGTTCGTCCCAAGTTTGTCAAAGTTCTTCCCAAGTTAGTCTATTTGTAAGGACGAACTTAGATAAACCTTAGAATGAGAGTAACGTGACTAATTTGAGACGAACAAAGACAAACTTTAGTCTCATTCTAAGGTTTGTCAAAGTTCCTCCCAAGTTAGTCTATTTCTAAGGACAAACTTATACAAACCTTAGAATGAGACTTACGAGACTAACTTGGGATGAACAAAGAAAAACTTTAGTCTCATTTTAAGGTTTGTCTAAGTTCGTCCCAAGTTAGTCTATTTCTAAGGATGAACTTAGATAAACCTTAGAATGAGACTAACGAGACTAACTTGGGACGAACAAAGACAAACTTTAGTCTCATTCTAAGGGTTGTCTAAGTTCGTCCCATGTTAGTCTAAGTTGTTCCCATGTTTGTCTCTTTCGAAGGACGAACTTAGACAAACCATAGAATGAGACTACCGAGACTAATTTGGGACGAACAAAGATGAACTTGACTCTCATTCTAAGGTTTGTCTAAGTTCGTCCCAAGTTAGTCTATTTCTTAGAACGAACTTAGATAAACCTTAGAATGAGACTAATGAGACTAACTTGGGACGAACAAAGACAAACTTTAGTCTCATTCTAAGGTTTGTCTAAGTTCGTCCCAAGTTAGTCTAAGTTCGTCCCACGTTTGTCTCTTTCTAAGGACGAACTTAGACAAACTCTAGAATGAGACTAAGGAGACTAACTTGGGACGAACAAAGACAAAATTTTGTCTCATTCTAAGGTTTGTCTAAGTTCGTCCCATGTTTGTCAAAGTTCATCCCAAGTTAGTCTATTTCTAAGGACGCACTTAGACAAACCTTAGAATGAGACTAACGAGACTAACTTGGGAGGAACAAAGACAAACATTAGTCTCATTCTAAGGTTAGTCTAAGTTCGTCCCAAGTTAGTCTAAGTTCGTCCCAAGTTAGTCTCTTTCTAAGGACGAACTTAGACAAACCTTAGAATGAGACTAACGAGACTAACGAGACTAACTTGGGACGAACAAAGACAAACTTTAGTCTCATTCTAAGGTTTGTCTAAGTTCTTCCCATGTTTGTCAAAGTTCATCCCAAGTTAGTCTATTTCTAAGGACGAACTTAGATAAACCTTAGAATGAGAGTAACGAGACTAACTTGAGACGAACAAAGACAAACTTTAGTCTCATTCTAAGGTTTGTCAAAGTTCGTCCCAAGTTAGTCTATTTCCAAGGACGAACTTATACAAACGTTAGAATGAGACTAACGAGACTAATTTGGGACAAACAAAGACAAACTTTAGTCTCATTCTAAGGTTTGTCTAAGTTCGTCCCAAGTTTGTCAAAGTTCTTCCCAAGTTAGTCTATTTCTAAGGACGAACTTAGATAAACCTTAGAATGAGAGTAACGAGACTAATTTGAGACGAACAAAGACAAACTTTAGTCTCATTCTAAGGTTTGTCTAAGTTCGTCCCAAGTTAGTCTAAGTTCGTCCCACGTTTGTCTCTTTCTAAGGACGAACTTAGACAAACTCTAGAATGAGACTAAGGAGACTAACTTGGGACGAACAAAGACAAAATTTTGTCTCATTCTAAGGTTTGTCTAAGTTCGTCCCATGTTTGTCAAAGTTCATCCCAAGTTAGTCTATTTCTAAGGACGAACTTAGACAAACCTTAGAATGAGACTAACGAGACTAACTTGGGAGGAACAAAGACAAACATTAGTCTCATTCTAAGGTTAGTCTAAGTTCGTCCCAAGTTAGTCTAAGTTCGTCCCAAGTTAGTCTCTTTCTAAGGACGAACTTAGACAAACCTTAGAATGAGACTAACGAGACTAACGAGACTAACTTGGGACGAACAAAGACAAACTTTAGTCTCATTCTAAGGTTTGTCTAAGTTCGTCCCATGTTTGTCAAAGTTCATCCCAAGTTAGTCTATTTCTAAGGACGAACTTAGATAAACCTTAGAATGAGAGTAACGAGACTAACTTGAGACGAACAAAGACAAACTTTAGTCTCATTCTAAGGTTTGTCAAAGTTCATCCTAAGTTAGTCTATTTCTAAGGATGAACTTATACAAACCTTAGAATGAGACTCACGAGACTAACTTGGGATGAACAAAGACAAAATTTAGTCTCATTCTAAGGTTTATCTAAGTTCGTCCCAAGTTAGTCTATTTCTAAGGATGAACTTAAATAAACCTTAGAATGAGACTAACGAGACTAACTTGGGACGAACAAAGACAAACTTTAGTCTCATTCTAAGGTTTGTCTAAGTTCGTCCCAAGTTAGTCTAAGTTCGTCCCACGTTTGTCTCTTTCTAAGGACGAACTTAGACAAACCTTAGAATGAGACTACCGAGACTAATTTGGGACGAACAAAGATGAACTTTAGTCTCATTCTAAGGGTTGTCTAAGTTCGTCCCAAGTTTGTCAAAGTTCGTCCCAAGTTAGTCTATTTCTAAGGACGAACTTAGACAACCCTTAACGAGACTAACTAGGGACGAACAAAAACAAACTTTAGTCTCATTCTAAGGTTTGTCTAAGTTCGTCCCAATTTAATCTAAGTTCGTCCCAAGTTAGTCTCTTTCTAAGGACGAACTTAGACAAACCTTAGAATGAGACTAACGAGACTAACTTGGGACGAACAAAGACAAACTTTAGTCTCATTTTAAGGTTTGTCTAAGTTCGTCCTAAGTTTGTCAAAGTTCGTCCCAAGTTAGTCGATTTCTAAGGATGAACTTAGATAAACCCTAGAATGAGAGTACCGAGACAAACTTGAGACGAACAAAGACAAACTTTAGTCTCATTCTAAGGTTGGTCAAAGTTCGTCCCAAGTTAGTCTATTTCTAAGGACGAACTTATACAAACCTTAGAAGGAGACTAACGAGACTAACTTGGGACGAACAAAGACAAACTTTAGTCTCATTCTAAGGTTTGTCTAAGTTCGTCCCAAGTTAGTCTAAGTTCGTCCCACGTTTGTCTCTTTCTAAGGAAGAACTTAGACAAACTCTAGAATGAGACTAAGGAGACTAACTTGGGACGAACAAAGACAAAATTTTGTCTCATTCTAAGGTTTGTCTAAGTTCGTCCCATGTTTGTCAAAGTTCATCCCGAGTTAGTCTATTTCTAAGGACGAACTTAGACAAACCTTAGAATGAGACTAACGAGACTAACTTGGGAGGAACAAAGACAAACATTAGTGTCATTCTAAGGTTAGTCTAAGTTCGTCCCAAGTTAGTCTATTTCTAAGAACGAACTTAGATAACCCTTAGAATGAGACTCAGAGACTAACTTGGGACGAACAAAGACAAACTTTAGTCTTATTCTAAGGTTTGTCTAAGTTCGTCCCAAGTTCGTCACAAGTTAGTCTCTTTCTAAAGACGCACTTAGACAAACCTTAGAATGAAACTAACGAGACTAACTTGGGACGAACAAAGACAAACTTTAGTCTCATTCTAAGATTTGTCTAAGTTCATCCGAAGTTTGTCAAAGTTCGTCCCAAGTTAGTCTATTTCTAAGGATGAACTTAGATAAACCTCAGAATGAGAGTAACAAGACTAACTTGAGACGAACAAAGACAAACTTTAGTCTCATTCTAAGGTTTGTCAAAGTTCATCCCAAGTTAGTTTATTTCTAAGGATGAACTTATACAAACCTTAGAATGAGACTAACGAGACTAACTTGGGATGAACAAAGACAAACATTAGTCTCATTCTAAGGTTTGTCTAAGTTCGTCCCAAGTGAGTCTATTTCTAAGGACGAACTTAGATAAACCTTAGAATGAGACTAACGAGACTAACTTGGGATGAACAAAGACAAACTTTAGTCTCATTCTAAGGTTTGTCTAAGTTCGTCCCAAGTTAGTCTAAGTTCGTCCCACGTTTGTCTCTTTCTAAGGATGAACTTATACAAACCTTAGAATGAGAATAACGAGACAAACTTGGGACGAACAAAGACAAACATTAGTCTCATTCTAAGGTTTTTCTAAGTTCGTCCCAAGTAAGTCTATTTCTAAGGACGAACTTAGATAAACCTTAGAATGAGACTAACGAGACTAACTTGGGACGAACAAAGACAAACTTTAGTCTCATTCTAAGGTTTGTCTAAGTTAGTCCCAAGTTAGTCTAAGTTCGTCCCACGTTTGTCTCTTTCTAAGGACGAACTTAGACAAACATTAGAATGAGACTAAGGAGACTAACTTGGGACGAACAAAGACAAAATTTAGTCTAATTCTAAGGTTTGTCTAAGTTCGTCCCTAGTTTGTCAAAGTTCATCCCATGTTAGTCAATTTATAAGGATGAACATAGACAAACCTTAGAATGAGACTAAAGAGACTAACTTGGGAGGAACAAATACAAACATTAGTCTCATTCTAAGGTGAGTCTAAGTTCGTCCCAAGTTAGTCTATTTCTAAGATCGAACTTAGATAAACCTTAGAATGAGACTAAGAGACTAACTTGGGACGAACAAAGACAAACTTTAGTCTCATTCTAAGGTTTGTCTAAGTTCATCCCAAGTTAGTCTAAGTTCGTCACAAGTTAGTCTCTTTCTAAGGATGAACTTAGACAACCCTTAGAATGAGACTAATGAGACAAACTTGGGACGAACAAGGACAAACTTTAGTCTCATTCTAAGGTTTGTCTAAGTTCGTCCCAATTTAGTCTAAGTTCGTCCCACGTTTGTCTCTTTCTAAGGACGAACTTAGACAAACCCTAGAATGAGACTAAGGAGACTAACTTGAGACGAACAAAGACAAACTTTAGTCTCATTCTAAGGTTTGTCAAAGTTTGTCCCAAGTTAGTCTATTTCCAAGGACGAACTTATACAAACCTTAGAATGAGACTAACGAGACTAACTTGGGACGAACAAAGACAAACTTTAGTCTCATTCTAAGGTTTGTCTAAGTTCGTCCCAAGTTTGTCAAAGTTCATCCCAAGTTATTCTATTTGTAAGGACGAACGTAGATAAACCATAGAATGAGATTAACGAGACTAACTTGAGACGAACAAAGACAAACTTTAGTCTCATTCTAAGGTTTGTCAAAGTTCGTCCCAAGTAAGTCTATTTCTAAGGACGAACTTAGATAAACCTTAGAATGAGACTAACGAGACTAACTTGGGACGAACAAAGACAAACTTTAGTCCCATTCTAAGGTTTGTCTAAGTTCATCCCAAGTTAGTCTAAGTTCGTCCCACGTTTGTCTCTTTCTAAGGATGAACTTATACAAACCTTAGAATGAGAATAAAGAGACAAACTTGGGACGAACAAAGACAAACATTAGTCTCATTCTAAGGTTTTTCTAAGTTCATCCCAAGTAGGTCTATTTCTAAGGACGAACTTAGATAAACCTTAGAATGAGACTAACGAGACTAACTTGGGACGAACAAAGACAAACTTTAGTCTCATTCAAAGGTTTGTCTAAGTTCGTCTAAGTTCTCCCACGTTTGTCTCTTTCTAAGGACGAACTTAGACAAACCTTAGAATGAGACTAAGGAGACTAACTTGGGACGAACAAAGACAAAATTTAGTCTCATTCTAAGGTTTGTCTAAGTTCGTCCCTAGTTTGTCAATGTTCGTCCCATGTTAGTCAATTTCTAAGGACGAACATAGACAAACCTCAGAATAAGACTAACGAGACTAACTTGGGAGGAACAAAGACAAACGTTAGTCTCATTCTAAGGTTAGTCTAAGTTCGTCCCAAGTTAGTCTATTTCTAAGATCAAACTTAGATAAACCTTAGAATGAGACTAAGAGACTAACTTGGGACGAACAAAGACAAACTTTAGTCTCATTCTAAGGTTTGTCTAAGTTCATCCCAAGTTAGTCTAAGTTCGTCACAAGTTAGTCTCTTGCTAAGGATGAACTTAGACAACCCTTAGAATGAGACTAATGAGACAAACTTGGGACGAACAAGGACAAACTTTAGTCTCATTCTAAGGTTTGTCTAAGTTCGTCCCAATTTAGTCTAAGTTCGTCCCACGTTTGTCTCTTTCTAAGGATGAACTTATACAAACCTTAGAATGAGAATAAAGAGACAAACTTGGGACGAACAAAGACAAACATTAGTCTCATTCTAAGGTTTTTCTAAGTTCGTCCCAAGTAAGTCTATTTCTAAGGATGAACTTAGATAAACCTTAGAATGAGACTAACGAGACTAACTTGGGACGAACAAAGACAAACTTTAGTCTCATTCAAAGGTTTGTCTAAGTTCGTCTAAGTTCGTCCCAAGTTAGTCTATTTCCAAGGACGAACTTATACAAACCTTAGAATGAGACTAACAAGACTAACTTGGGACGAACAAAGACAAACTTTAGTCTCATTCTAAGGTTTGTCTAAGTTCGTCCCAAGTTTGTCAAAGTTCATCCCAAGTTAGTCTATTTGTAAGGACGAACTTAGATAAACCTTAGAATGAGAGTAACGAGACTAACTTGAGACGAACAAAGACAAACTTTAGTCTCATTCTAAGGTTTGTCTAAGTTCGTCCCAAGTTAGTCTAAGTTCGTCCCACGTTTGTCTCTTTCTAAGGATGAACTTATACAAACCTTAGAATGAGAATAAAGAGACAAACTTGGGACGAACAAAGACAAACATTAGTCTCATTCTAAGGTTTTTCTAAGTTCGTCCCAAGTAAGTCTATTTCTAAGGACGAACTTAGATAAACCTTAGAATGAGACTAACGAGACTAACTTGGGACGAACAAAGACAAACTTTAGTCTCATTCAAAGGTTTGTCTAAGTTCGTCTAAGTTCGTCCCAAGTTAGTCTATTTCCAAGGACGAACTTATACAAACCTTAGAATGAGACTAACAAGACTAACTTGGGACGAACAAAGACAAACTTTAGTCTCATTCTAAGGTTTGTCTAAGTTCGTCCCAAGTTTGTCAAAGTTCATCCCAAGTTAGTCTATTTGTAAGGACGAACTTAGATAAACCTTAGAATGAGAGTAACGAGACTAACTTGAGACGAACAAAGACAAACTTTAGTCTCATTCTAAGGTTTGTCAAAGTTCCTCCCAGGTTAGTCTATTTCTAAGGACGAACTTATACAAACCTTAGAATGAGACTAACGAGACTAACTTTGGACGAACAAAGACAAACTTTTGTCTCATTCTAAGGTTTGTCTAAGTTCGTCCCAAGGTTGTCAAAGTTCATCCCAAGTTAGTCTATTTGTAAGGACGAACTTAGATAAACCTTAGAATGAGAGTAACGAGACTAATTTGAGACGAACAAAGACAAACTTTAGTCTCATTCTAAGGTTTGTCAAAGTTCCTCCCAGGTTAGTCTATTTCTAAGGACAAACTTATACAAACCATAGAATGAGACTTACGAGACTAACTTGGGACGAACAAAGACAAACTTTAGTCTCATTCTAAGGTTTGTCTAAGTTCGTCCCAAGTTAGTCTATTTCTAAGGATGAACTTAGATAAACCTTAGAATGAGACTAACGAGACTAACTTGGGACGAACAAAGACAAACTTTAGTCTCATTCCAAGGTTTGTCTAAGTTCGTCCCATGTTAGTCTAAGTTCGTCCCACGTTTGTCTCTTTCGAAGGACGAACTTAGACAAACCATAGAATGAGACTACCGAGACTAATTTGGAACGAACAAAGATGAACTTTACTCTCATTCTAAGGTTTGTCTAAGTTCGTCCCAAGTTAGTCTATTTCTAAGAACGAACTTAGATAAACCTTAGAATGAGACTAAGAGACTAACTTGGGACGAACAAAGACAAACTTTAGTCTCATTCTAAGGTTTGTCTAAGTTCGTCCCAAGTTAGTTTAAGTTCGTCCCACGTTTGTCTCTTTCTAAGGACGAACTTAGACAAACTCTATAATGAGACTAAGGAGACTAACTTGGGACGAACAAAGACAAAATTTTGTCTCATTCTAAGGTTTGTCTAAGTTCGTCCCATGTTTGTCAAAGTTCATCCCAAGGTAGTCTATTTCTAAGGACGAACTTAGACAACCCTTAGAATGGGACTAACGAGACTAACTTGGGAGGAACAAAGACAAACATTAGTCTCATTCTAAGGTTAGTCTAAGTTCGTCCCAAGTTAGTCTAAGTTCGTCCCAAGGTATTCTCTTTCTAAGGACGAACTTAGACAAACCTTAGAATGAGACTAACCTTAGAATGAGACTAACGAGACTAACTTGGGACGAACAAAGACAAACTTTAGTCTCATTCTAAGGTTTGTCTAAGTTCGTCCCATGTTTGTCAAAGTTCGTCCCAAGTTAGTCTATTTCTAAGGAAGAACTTAGATAAACCTTAGAATGAGAGTAACGAGACTAACTTGAGACGAACAAAGACAAACTTTAGTCTCATTCTAAGGTTTGTCAAAGTTCGTCCTAAGTTAGTCTATTTCTAAGGATGAACTTATTCAAACCTTAGAATGAGACTCACGAGACTAACTTGGGATGAACAAAGACAAAATTTAGTCTCATTCTAAGGTTTATCTAAGTTCGTCCCAAGTTAGTCTATTTCTAAGGATGAACTTAAATAAACCTTAGAATGAGACTAACGAGACTAACTTGGGATGAACAAAGACAAACTTTAGTCTCATTCTAAGGTTTGTCTAAGTTCGTCCAAAGTTAGTCTAAGTTCGTCCCACGTTTGTCTCTTTCTAAGGACGAACTTAGACAAACCTTAGAATGAGACTACCGAGACTAATTTGGGACGAACAAAGATGCACTTTAGTCTCATTCTAAGGCTTGTCTAAGTTCGTCCCAAGTTTGTCAAAGTTCGTCCCAAGTTAGTCTATTTCTAAGGACGAACTTAGACAACCCTTAACGAGACTAACTAGGGACGAACAAAGACAAACTTTAGTCTCATTCTAAGGTTTGTCTAAGTTCGTCCCAATTTAATCTAAGTTCGTCCCAATTTAGTCTCTTTCTAAGGACGAACTTAGACAAACCTTAGAATGAGACTAACGAGACTAACTTGGGACGAACAAAGACAAACTTTAGTCTCATACTAAGGTTTGTCAAAGTTCGTCCCAAGTTAGTCTATTTCTAAGGACGAACCTATACAAACCTTAGAAGGAGACTAACGAGACTAACTTGGGACGAACAAAGCAAAACTTTAGTCTCATTCTAAGGTTTGTCAAAGTTCGTCCCAAGTTAGTCTAAGTTCGTCCCACGTTTGTCTCTTTCTAAGGACGAACTTAGACAAACTCTAGAATGAGACTAAGGAGACTAACTTGGGATGAACAAAGACAAACATTAGTCTCATTCTAAGGTTAGTCTAAGTTCGTCCCAAGTTAGTCTATTTCTAAGAACGAACTTAGATAACCCTTAGAATGAGACTAAGAGACTCAGTTGGGACGAACAAAGACAAACTTTAGTCTCATTCTAAGGTTTGTCTAAGTTTGTCCCAAGTTCGTCCCAAGTTAGTCTCTTTCTAAAGACGCACTTAGACAAACCTTAGAATGAAACTAACGAGACTAACTTGGGACGAACAAAGACAAACTTTAGTCTCATTCTAAGATTTGTCTAAGTTCATCCGAAGTTTGTCAAAGTTCGTCTCAAGTTAGTCTATTTCTAAGGATGAACTTAGATAAACCTCAGAATGAGAGTAACAAGACTAACTTGAGACGAACAAAGACAAACTTTAGTCTCATTCTAAGGTTTGTCAAAGTTCGTCCCAAGTTAGTCTATTTCTAAGGATGAACTTATACAAACCTTAGAATGAGACTAACGAGACTAACTTGGGATGAACAAAGACAAAATTTAGTCTCATTCTTAGGTTTGTCTAAGTACGTCCCAAGTTAGTCTATTTCTAAGGACGAACTTAGATAAACCATAGAATGAGATTAACGAGACTAACTTGAGACGAACAAAGACAAACTTTAGTCTCATTCTAAGGTTTGTCAAAGTTCATCCCAAGGTAGTCTATTTCTAAGGACGAACTTATACAAACCTTAGAATGAGACTAACGAGACAAACTTAGGACGAACAAAGACAAACATTAGTCTCATTCTAAGGTTTGTCTAAGTTCGTCCCAAGTGAGTCTATTTCTAAGGACGAACTTAGATAAACCTTAGAATGAGACTAAGGAGACTAACTTGGGACGAACAAAGACAAACTTTAGTCTCATTCTAAGGTTTGTCTAAGTTCGTCCCAAGTTAGTCTAAGTTCGTCCCACGTTTGTCTCTTTCTAAGGATGAACTTATACAAACCTTAGAATGAGAATAACGAGACAAACTTGGAACGAACAAAGACAAACATTTGTCTCATTCTAAGGTTTTTCTAAGTTCGTCCCAAGTAAGTCTTTTTCTAAGGACGAACTTAGATAAACCTTAGAATGAGACTAACGAGACTAACTTGGGACGAACAAAGACAAACTTTAGTCTCATTCTAAGGTTTGTCTAAGTTCGTCCCAAGTTAGTCTAAGTTCGTCCCACGTTTGTCTCTTTCTAAGGACGAACTTAGACAAACCTTAGAATGAGACTAAGGAGACTAACTTGGGACGAACAAAGACAAAATTTAGTCTCATTCTAAGGTTTGTCTATGTTCGTCCCAAGTTTGTCAAAGTTCGTCCCATGTTAGTCAATTTCTAATGACGAACATAGACAAACCTTAGAATGAGACTAACGAGACTAACTTGGGAGGAACAAAGACAAACATTAGTCTCATTCTAAGGTTAGTCTAACTTCGTCCCAAGTTAGTCTATTTCTAAGATCGAACTTAGATAAACCTTAGAATGAGACTAAGAGACTAACTTGGGATGAACAAAGACATACTTTAGTCTCATTCTAAGGTTTGTCTAAGTTCATCCCAAGTTAGTCTAAGTTTGTCACAAGTTAGTCTCTTTCTAAGGATGAACTTAGACAACCCTTAGAATGAGACTAATGAGACAAACTTGGGACGAACAAGGACAAACTTTAGTCTCATTCTAAGGTTTGTCTAAGTTCGTCCCAATTTAGTCTAAGTTCGTCCCACGTTTGTCTCTTTCTAAGGACGAACTTAGAAAAACCTTAGAATGAGACTAAGGAGACTAACTTGGGACGAACAAAGACAAACTTTAGTCTCATTCTAAGGTTTGTCAAAGCTCGTCCCAAGTTAGATTATTTCTAAGGACGAACTAAGACAAAACTTAGAATGAGACTAACGAGTCTAACTTGGGACGAACAAAGACAAACTTTAGTCTTATTCTAAGGTTTGTCTAAGTTCGTCCCAAGTTTGTCAAAGTTCATCCCAAGTCAGTCTATTTCTAAGGACGAACTTAGACAAACCTTAGAATGTGACTAACAAGACTAACTTGAGACGAACAAAGACAAACTTTAGTCTCATTCTAAGGTTTGTCAAAGTTCGTCCCAAGTTAGTCTATTTCCAAGGACGAACTTATACAAACCTTAGAATGAGACTAACGAGACTAACTTGGGACGAACAAAGACAAACTTTAGTCTCATTCTAAGGTTTGTCTAAGTTCGTCCCAAGTTTGTCAAAGTTCATCCCAAGTTAGTCTATTTGTAAGGACGAACTTAGATAAACCTTAGAATGAGAGTAACGAGACTAACTCGAGATGAACAAAGACAAACTTTAGTCTCATTCTAAGGTTTGTCAAAGTTCCTCCCAGGTTAGTCTATTTCTAAGGACAAACTTATACAAACCTTAGAATGAGACTAACGAGACTAACTTGGGATGAACAAAGACAAAATTTAGTCTCATTCTTAGGTTTGTCTAAGTACGTCCCAAGTTAGTCTATTTCTAAGGACGAACTTAGATAAACCATAGAATGAGATTAACGAGACTAACTTGAAACGAACAAAGACAAACTTTAGTCTCATTCTAAGGTTTGTCAAAGTTCATCCCAAGGTAGTCTATTTCTAAGGACGAACTTATACAAACCTTAGAATGAGACTAACGAGACAAACTTGGGACGAACAAAGACAAACATTAGTCTCATTCTAAGGTTTGTCTAAGTTCGTCCCAAGTAAGTCTGTTTCTAAGGACGAACTTAGATAAACCTTAGAATGAGACTAACGAGACTAACTTGGGACGAACAAAGACAAACTTTAGTCTCATTCTAAGGTTTGCCTAAGTTCGTCCCAAGTTAGTCTAAGTTCGTCCCACGTTTGTCTCTTTCTAAGGATGAACTTATACAAACCTTAGAATGAGAATAACGAGACAAACTTGGGACGAACAAAGACAAACATTAGTCTCATTCTAAGGTTTTTCTACGTTCGTCCCAAGTAAGTCTATTTCTAAGGACGAACTTAGATAAACCTTAGAATGAGACTAACGAGACTAACTTGGGACGAACAAAGAAAAACTTTAGTCTCATTCTAAGGTTTGACTAAGTTCGTCCCAAGTTAGTCTAAGTTCGTCCCACGTTTGTCTCTTTCTAAGGACGAACTTAGACAAACCTTAGAATGAGACTAAGGAGACTAACTTGGGGCGAACAAAGACAAAATTTAGTCTCATTCTAAGGTTTGTCTAAGTTCGTCCCAAGTTTGTCAAAGTTCGTCCCATGTTAGTCAATTTCTAAGGACGAACATAGACAAACCTTAGAATGAGACTAACGAGACTAACTTGGGAGGAACAAAGACAAACATTAGTCTCATTCTAAGGTTAGTCTAAGTTCGTCCCAAGTTAGTCTATTTCTAAGATCGAACTTAGATAAACCTTAGAATGAGACTAAGAGACTAACTTGGGACGAACAAAGACAAACTTTAGTCTCATTCTAAGGTTTGTCTAAGTTCATCCCAAGTTAGTCTAAGTTCGTCACAAGTTAGTCTCTTTCTAAGGACGAACTTAGACAACCCTTAGAATGAGACTAATGAGACAAACTTGGGACGAACAAGGACAAACTTTAGTTTCATTCTAAGGTTTGTCTAAGTTCGTCCCAATTTAGTCTAAGTTCGTCCCACGTTTGTCTCTTTCTAAGGACGAACTTAGACAAACCTTAGAATGAGACTAAGGAGACTAACTTGGGACGAACAAAGACAAACTTTAGTCTCATTCTAAGGTTTGTCAAAGCTCGCCCCAAGTTAGATTATTTCTAAGGATGAACTAAGACAAACCTTAGAATGAGACTAACGAGACTAACTTGGGACGAACAAAGACAAACTTTAGTCTTATTCTAAGGTTTGTCTAAGTTCGTCCCAAGTTTGTCAAAGTTCATCCCAAGTCAGTCTATTTCTAAGGACGAACTTAGACAAACCTTAGAATGTGACTAACAAGACTAACTTGAGACGAAGAAAGACAAACTTTAGTCTCATTCTAAGGTTTGTCAAAGTTCGTCCCAAGTTAGTCAATTTCCAAGGACGAACTTATACAAACCTTAGAATGAGAATAACGAGACTAACTTGGGACGAACAAAGACAAACTTTAGTCTCATTCTAAGTTTTGTCTAAGTTCGTCCCAAGTTTGTCAAAGTTCATCCCAAGTTAGTCTATTTGTAAGGATGAACTTAGATAAACCTTAAAATGAGAGTAACGAGACTAACTTGAGACGAACAAAGATAAACTTTAGTCTCATTCTAAGGTTTGTCAAAGTTCCTCCCAGGTTAGTCTATTTCTAAGGACAAACTTATACAAACCTTAGAATGAGACTAACTTTTTTTTTAATTAAACTGGGCGGTGCCAGCGCCTTTATTAGATAACGGGTCCAAAAAGCCTGGACCGTGGCGAATACAAGAAACCCTCAAGCGCCAGAGGAAAGTTATAAACCCCTTCCTCTTAACAACGCTGAACAGGCAAATAAAGGGGAACCAGGCAACAACCCGGAAAACCACAGGCCAAACCTGATACAAAAACCCCATGACGGGCAACAAACAAAACAGCCTCATCACTCAAACAGGAGGAATCAAAGGCAAAAAAACTAGACAAGCCATAACTAATCCTGACATGAATTAACCAATAACCAATACCCAAATGGAAAAATGCAATTAGATGCGCAAAAGAATATCATCCCGAACTTGTCTAAGGACAAGGTCCATTGTTTCATCACTGTGGTCGCACTCATCCCTATCACAATAGAAGCAATGTCTGAGTTGATCAAACAAGAGGGCTTGCTTGACAAAGGCCGGCATTCGCTCTAAACTAACATCCTTACCTTGCGCATAAGCACACGCAACAGCAATGGCCAAGCCATTCGCCCTTGGGCAGCACCTGGAAAAAAGCACAGAATGGAACTCATCAAACATATTCCTTTTCCTGTAGATTTCATCCCAAGGAATGTCATCTTTGCGAGATCTATCCAGCCAGTCCATAAAAGGAGAAGATCCAACCACCATCCCAACCTCCAAACTGTCGGAACAAACTCCTCTAATCAAGTCCAACAGACAAATCCACTCATCATTGCCAGCCAAGGCAAGGCCGCGCATCCGGACACAGGAACCTGACGACGCTTTGGCAACAACTCCTCCAAACATCGATCCTCCTCTCCAAACAAGGGCTACATAGACTGTATGCCCATTGCCATGCAAAGGAGCCTTAAGCCATTTACCTGATACAAGCCGCCTACCCGGAATAGAGAAATGAAGCACCTTGCGCAAGGCATGATCGCTCATATTAATAGCATACTTGAGGGGAATAAGGCGACCCAGGTCATAACCCCATTTACTGAGGCACAATTTAATATCAAGGCAAGACTTGTCAAAGAACTTCGCATTTCGATTCTTCCAAATCTCCCACATCGTGCAGCAGGCCATACCAATCTTATAACAATCCATAAAGTCCTTGGGCTTTCTCCCAGCGATAACTCTTAGAAGAGAACCTCTTCCCCTAATAGAATCTCCTCCCAAGATAGAATTGAAGGATTTCCAAGCCATCAAAGCAACATCACCTCTAAAAAAATATATGATCAATGGTCTCTATCTTCGCCTCATGACAACAGCGACATTTAGACGCCATATTAATCCCCATCTCCATCACCTTATCATCTGTTGGTATAGCATCCATGAAAAACTTCCACATAAAACAACTAAGCTTCATAGGAATCCAATGGCTCTAGATATGCTTAGCCCATTGGACATCAGGCCATTTTGTTTGAAAGAAGATTCTGAAGGCTTTGGTAGAAAACCTCCTAGAGTCATTGCCTTCCCAAACAAGAATATCATCCCCACTTGTGAAGGCGATTTGCTCATAAGAACCTCGTCGTTGCTCTGGAATGGTGACTAAAAAGCGAGCCCAATCAGTATTGTTGTTGCGAACTTCCTGTATACTGTAGGAGCTCAAATCCCCGGGGGCCTCAAAGCCCAGACTAGAGCAGAAGGTGTTAAAAGAAATTAACCCTTGCCCTATAGTCCATCGAGATTCTTCCTTCAATTTGAGAATAATATGATCAATGGAATTCCAAATACAGGATCCCCTAACACCATGTTGGAATTTTCTTTTAGCATGAATAGCCCACAAGGAATTAGATGTTAGAAAGCTCCAAGCCAACTTGCCTTTGAGAGCGAGCATAATATCCTCCAAGTTCTTGATGCCCAGGCCTCCAGCAGATTTTTCTCTACAAATATTCTCCCAGTTCACCCAATGCTTCCTTCTCTCATCTCCTTTGTCCCAAAGAAAGCTACGAATCAGACCACCAATTCTATTGAGGACAGTCTTAGGAATAGGCAGGACAGACATGCAATGAATGCCAACAGAGTTCAGAACAGATTCAATCAAGGTGACTTTGCCACCAAAGGATAACAGATTCTTCATCCACCCACCTATCCTCTTACGAATCTTCTCTTCGAGATCCTGGAAGTATTCAATCTTCGTACGGCCAGTATAAAGGGGAACTCCCAAGTACTAAACTGGAAAGATGCCTTTATGGAATTTAGTAGTATCGAGCAGCTGCCGTTGCCTTGAATTACTCATATGCTTTGGAAAGAAAATAAAGCTTTTCTCGTTATTAAGCTGCTGTCCAGACAAGTGACAGAACTCCTCTATAATACCCATCAAGGCTTCCATGGAGTTCTTGCACCCATTAGTGAAGATAAGAATGTCATCTGCAAACATCAAAATATTGATAAACCTGCCATAGACACCATTTTGATATCCCTTGACAAGCCTATCCAGCACAGCATTGTTAATAGCTTTGGTTAGCCATTCCATAGCAATAACAAAGAGAGTGGGTGAGATAGGGTCTCCTTGCCGCAAGCCTTGAGTAGATTTAAAATTCCCATAAGTATGACCATCCCATTTAATAGAAAACCAAGGACTGGAAATACATCTAAACACCAAATCCACAAAGATTTCAGTGCATCCAGAAGCCCTCAAAGCAGCCAAGATAAAACTCCAAGATATTCTATCATAAGCTTTAGACATATCAAGCTTCACCATAACATTCCCTCCTTCTGTCTTCCTTTTAAGATCAAAGACCATATCATGAGCAAGAGCTATGTTCTCATGAATACTTATCTCTTTAACGAAGCCCACTTGCTCAGGACTGACCAATTTATGAAAAAGGAGAGAGAGTCTTGAATTCAGAATTCGGGAGAACAGCTTATGCAGAACATTGCATAAACTAATGGGACGCAAATCAGAGATACCTGTAGGAGTAGTTGATTTTGGAATTAAGGTAAGATAGGTAGCACCCACAATTTTTGGGACTTGAAGACCATAGAAGAAACCAGCCACAGCAGCTACCAAATCAACTTTAATAAGGCTCCAGAAATACACAAAGAATCTGGAAGTAAAGCCATCCGGACCAGGAGCACTATCATCACTCATAGCTTTCAACTCCTGAAGGATCTCCTCCTCCCCGGGACACTTACAAAGGGAAATATTATCTTCATCAGAAATAACCTTCTCAAAGGAGCCAAAAACCTCCGCGTCAGGGGGAGGATTATGGCCAATGAGAAGGTTGGAATAAAACTGCACAGCATCTTCACCAATCTGTTCCGACGTCCGATCAGGGGACCCATCATCTTCCTAAATAAAATTAATCCGGGCACTATTTCTTCTCACCTTAATAGCTCCATGGAAAAAAGCAGAATTGAAGTCACCGTCTTTGACCCATCTGACACGGGCTTTTTCCTTCAGCAAGGCAAAGTCTTGCCGAAGAGCATCCTCCAGCATCGAGTTACAGGTAATAATTTCTAAATAAAGAGTATCATCATGTCTCTCTTGCAAACTCCTCTCCAAAACCTGAATTTTCAACTTCAGCTCTCGAATTCCTTTTTTTGTGCAACGGAAGACTGCCCAGTTCCACACTTTAAGCCTGTCCCGAACTCTCTTTAATTTCAGCCCAACATTCAAAATAGGATTAGTATGTAGGGAGCCCCTCCAAGCTTCCTCCACCACTGATTTGAAGCCTGGATGCTCCTCCCAGATTTTTAAATAATGAAAGAAAGGTCTCCTCTTAACCTTCAGCTCTATATCAATTAGCAAAGGGCAGTGATCTGATTTAATACGAGCCAGATGCTGAACCTGCATATTAGGAAAACAACAGAACGCTTGATCATTACAAAGAACGCGATCCAACCGTTCCCAAATTCTTGTCTCCCCTTTGTGATTGTTGCTCCAAGTAAACGGATTCCCTTTAAACCCAGCATCAGTAATACCTGCATCCATTAGAATGAGACTAACGAGACTAACTTGGGGCGAACAAAGACAAACTTTAGTCTCATTCTAAGGTTTGTCTAAGTTCGTCCCAAGTTAATCTATTTCTAAGGACGAACTTAGATAAACCTTAGAATAAGACTAACGAGACTAACTTGGGACGAACAAAGACAAACTTTAGTCTCATTCTAAGGTTTGTCTAAGTTCGTCCCAAGTTAGTCTAAGTTTGTCCCACGTTTGTCTCTTTCTAAGGAGGAACTTAGACAAACCTTAGAATGAGACTAACGAGACTAACTTGGGAGGAACAAAGACAAACATTAGTCTCATTCTAAGGTTAATCTAAGTTCGTCCCAAGTTAGTCTATTTCTAAGAATGAACTTAGATAAACCTTAGAATGAGACTAAGAGACTAACTTGGGATGAACAAAGACAAACATTAGTCTCATTCTAAGGTTAGTCTAAGTTGGTCCCAAGTTAGTCTATTTCTAAGAACAAACTTAGATAACCCTTAGAATGAGACTAAGAGACTAACTTGGGACGAACAAAGACAAACTTTAGTCTCATTCTAAGGTTTGTCTAAGTTCGTCCCAAGTTAGTCTCTTTCTAAAGACGCACTTAGACAAACCTTAGAATGAAACTAACGAGACTAACTTGGGACGAACAAAGACAAACTTTAGTCTCATTCTAAGATTTGTCTAAGTTCATCCGAAGTTTGTCAAAGTTCATCCGAAGTTTGTCAAAGTTCATCCGAAGTTAGTCTATTTCTAAGGATGAACTTAGATAAACCTTAGAATGAGAGTAACAAGACTAACTTGAGACGAACAAAGACAAACTTTAGTCTCATTCTAAGGTTTGTCAAAGTTCGTCCCAAGTTAGTCTATTTCTAAGGATGAACTTATACAAACCTTAGAAAAGGACTAACGAGACTAACTTGGGATGAAAAAAGACAAAATTTAGTCTCATTCTAAGGTTTGTCTAAGCACGTCCCAAGTTAGTCTATTTCTAAGGACGAACTTAGATAAACCATAGAATGAGAATAACGAGACTAACTTGAGACGAACAAAGATAAACTTTAGTCTCATTCTAAGGTTTGTCTAAGTTTATCCCAAGTTAGCCTATTTCTAAAGAAGAACTTAGATAAACCTTAGAATGAGACTAACGAGACTAACTAGGGACGAACAAAGACAAACATTAGTCTCATTCTAAGGTTTGTCAAAGTTCATCCCAAGTTAGTCTATTTCTAAGGACAAACTTATACAAACCTTAGAATGAGACTAACGAGACAAACTTTGGACGAACAAAGACAAACATTAGTCTCATTCTAAGGTTTGTCTAAGTTCGTCCCAAGTATGTCTATTTCTAAGGAAGAACTTAGATAAACCTTAGAATGAGACTAACGAGACTAACTTGGGACGAACAAAGACAAACTTTAGTCTCATTATAAGGTTTGTCTAAGTTCGTCCCATGTTTGTCTCTTTCTAAGGACGAACTTATACAAACCTTAGAATGAGACTAACGAGACTAACTTGGGACGAACAAAGACAAACATTAGTCTTATTATAAGGTTTGTCTAAGTTCGTCGCAAATAAGTCTATTTCTAAGGACGAACTTAGATAAACCTTAGAATGAGACTAACGAGACTAACTTGGGACGAACAAAGACAAACTTTAGTCTCATTCTAAGGTTTGTCTAAGTTCATCCCATGTTAGTCTAAGTTCGTCCCACGTTTGTCTCTTTCTAAGGACGAACTTAGACAAACCTCAGAATGAGACTAAGGAGACTAAGTTGGGACGAACAAAGACAAAATTTAGTCTCATTCTAAGGTTTTGCTAAGTTCGTCCCAAGTTTGTCAAAGTTTGTCCCAAGTTAGTCAATTTCTAAGGACGAACATAGACAAACCTTAGAATGAGACTAACGAGACTAACTTAGGAGGAACAAAGACAAACATTAGTCTCATTCTAAGGTTAGTCTAAGTTCGTCCCAAGTTAGTCTATTTCTAAGATCGAACTTAGATAAACCTTAGAATGAGACTAAGAGACTAACTTGGGACGAACAAAGACAAAATTTAGTCTCATTCTAAGTTTTGTCTAAGTTCGTCCCAAGTTTGTCAAAGTTCGTCCCAAGTTAGTCAATTTCAAAGGACGAACATAGACAAACCTTAGAATGAGACTAACGAGACTAACTTGGGAGGAACAAAGACAAACATTAGTCTCATTCTAAGGTTAGTCTAAGTTCGTCCCAAGTTAATCTATTTCTAAGATCGAACTTAGATAAACCTTAGAATGAGACTAAGAGACTAACTTGGGACGAACAAAGACAAACTTTAGTCTCATTCTATGGTTTGTCTAAGTTCGTCCCAAGTTAGTCTAAGTTCGTCCCAAGTTAGTCTCTTTCTAAGGACGAACTTAGACAACCCTTAGAATGAGACTAACGAGACTAACTTGGAACGAACAAAGACAAACTTTAGCCTCATTCTAAGGTTTGTCTAAGTTCATCCCAATTTAGTTTAAGTTCGTCCCAAGTTAGTCTCTTTCTAAGGACGAACTTAGACAAACCTTAGAATGAGATTAACGAGACTAACTTGGGACAAACAAAGACAAACTTTAGTCTCATTCTAAGGTTTGTCTAAGTTCATCCCATGTTAGTCTAAGTTCGTCCCACGTTTGTCTCTTTCTAAGGACGAACTTAGACAAACCTCAGAATGAGACTAAGGAGACTAAGTTGGGACGAACAAAGACAAAATTTAGTCTCATTCTAAGGTTTTGCTAAGTTCGTCCCAAGTTTGTCAAAGTTTGTCCCAAGTTAGTCAATTTCTAAGGACGAACATAGACAAACCTTAGAATGAGACTAACGAGACTAACTTAGGAGGAACAAAGACAAACATTAGTCTCATTCTAAGGTTAGTCTAAGTTCGTCCCAAGTTAGTCTATTTCTAAGATCGAACTTAGATAAACCTTAGAATGAGACTAAGAGACTAACTTGGGACGAACAAAGACAAAATTTAGTCTCATTCTAAGGTTTGTCTAAGTTCGTCCCAAGTTTGTCAAAGTTCGTCCCAAGTTAGTCAATTTCTAAGGACGAACATAGACAAACCTTAGAATGAGACTAACGAGACTAACTTGGGAGGAACAAAGACAAACATTAGTCTCATTCTAAGGTTAGTCTAAGTTCGTCCCAAGTTAATCTATTTCTAAGATCGAACTTAGATAAACCTTAGAATGAGACTAAGAGACTAACTTGGGACGAACAAAGACAAACTTTAGTCTCATTCTATGGTTTGTCTAAGTTCGTCCCAAGTTAGTCTAAGTTCGTCCCAAGTTAGTCTCTTTCTAAGGACGAACTTAGACAACCCTTAGAATGAGACTAACGAGACTAACTTGGAACGAACAAAGACAAACTTTAGTCTCATTCTAAGGTTTGTCTAAGTTCATCCCAATTTAGTTTAAGTTCGTCCCAAGTTAGTCTCTTTCTAAGGACGAACTTAGACAAACCTTAGAATGAGACTAACGAGACTAACTTGGGACAAACAAAGACAAACTTTAGTCTCATTCTAAGGTTTGTCTAAGTTCGTCACAAGTTAGTCTAAGTTCGTCCCACGTTTGTCTTTTTCTAAGGACGAACATAGACAAACTTTAGAATTAGACTAACGAGACTAACTTGGGAGGAACAAAGACAAACATTAGTCTCATTCTAAGGTTAGTCTAAGTTCGTCCCAAGTTAGTCTATTTCTAAGATCGAACTTAGATAAACCTTAGAATGAGACTAAGAGACTAACTTGGGACGAACAAAGACAAACTTTAGTCTCATTCTAAGGTTTGTCTAAGTTCATCCCAAGTTAGTCTAAGTTCGTCACAAGTTAGTCTCTTTCTAAGGACGAACTTAGACAACCCTTAGAATGAGACTAATGAGACAAACTTGGGACGAACAAAGACAAACTTTAGTCTCATTCTAAGGTTTGTCTAAGTTCGTCCCAATTTAGTCTAAGTTTGTCCCACGTTTGTCTCTTTCTAAGGACAAACTTAGACAAACCATAGAATGAGACTAAGGAGACTAACTTGGGACGAACAAAGACAAACTTTAGTCTCATTCTAAGGTTTGTCAAAGCTCGTCCCAAGTTAGATTATTTCTAAGGACAAACTAAGACAAACCTAAGAATGAAACTAACGAGACTAACTTGGGACGAACAAAGACAAACTTTAGTCTTATTCTAAGGTTTGTCTAAGTTCGTCCCAAGTTTGTCAAAGTTCATCCCAAGTCAGTCTATTTCTAAGGACGAACTTAGACAAACCTTAGAATGTGACTAACAAGACTAACTTGAGACGAACAAAGACAAACTTTAGTCTCATTCTAAGGTTTGTCAAAGTTCGTCCCAAGTTAGTCTATTTCTAAGGACGAACTTATACAAACCTTAGAATGAGACTAACGAGACTAACTTGGGACGAACAAAGACAAACTTTAGTCTCATTCTAAGGTTTGTCTAAGTTCGTCCCAAGTTTGTCAAAGTTCATCCCAAGTTAGTCAATTTGTAAGGACGAACTTAGATAAACCTTAGAATGAGAGTAACGAAACTAACTTGAGACGAACAAAGACAAACTTTAGTCTCATTCTAAGGTTTGTCAAAGTTCCTCCCAGGTTAGTCTATTTCTAAGGACAAACTTATACAAACCTTAGAATGAGACTAACGAGACTAACTTGGGGCGAACAAAGACAAACTTTAGTCTCATTCTAAGGTTTGTCTAAGTTCGTCCCAAGTTAATCTATTTCTAAGGACGAACTTAGATAAACCTTAGAATGAGACTAACGAGACTAACTTGGGACGAACAAAGACAAACTTTAGTCTCATTCTAAGGTTTGTCTAAGTTCGTCCCAAGTTAGTCTAAGTTTGTCCCACGTTTGTCTCTTTCTAAGGAGGAACTTAGACAAACCTTAGAATGAGACTAACGAGACTAACTTGGGAGGAACAAAGACAAACATTAGTCTCATTCTAAGGTTAGTCTAAGTTCGTCCCAAGTTAGTCTATTTCTAAGAACGAACTTAGATAAACCTTAGAATGAGACTAAGAGACTAACTTGGGACGAACAAAGACAAACTTTAGTCTCATTCTAAGGTTTGTCTAAGTTCGTCCCAAGTTAGTCTAAGTTCGTCCCACGTTTGTCTCTTTCTAAGGACGAACTTAGACAAACCTTAGAATGACACTAAGGAGACTAACTTGGGATCAACAAAGACAAAATTTAGTCTCATTCTAAGGTTTGTCTAAGTTCGTCCCAAGTTTTTCAAAGTTCATCCCAAGTTAGTCAATTTCTAAGGACGAACATAGACAAACCTTAGAATGAGACTAACGAGACTAACTTGGGAGGAACAAAGACAAACATTAGTCTCATTCTAAGGTTAGTCTAAGTTCGTCCCAAGTTAGTCTATTTCTAAGATCGAACTTAGATAAATCTTAAAATGAGACTAAGAGACTAACTTGGGACGAACAAAGACAAACTTTAGTCTCATTCTATGGTTTGTCTAAGTTCGTCCCAAGTTAGTCTAAGTTCGTCCCAAGTTAGTCTCTTTCTAAGGACGAACTTAGACAACCCTTAGAATGAGACTAACGAGACTAACATGGGACGATCAAAGACAAACTTTAGTCTCATTCTAAGGTTTGTCTAAGTTTGTCCCAAGTTAGTCTCTTTCTAAGGACGAACTTAGACAAACCTTAGAATGAGACTAACGAGACTAACTTGGGACGAACAAAGACAAACTTTAGTCTCATTCTAAGGTTTGTCTAAGTTCGTCCCAAGTTAGTCTCTTTCTAAGGACGAACTTAGACAACCCTTAGAATGAGACTAACGAGACTAACATGGAACGAACAAAGACAAACTTTAGTCTCATTCTAAGGTTTGTCTAAGTTCATCCCAATTTAGTCTAAGTTCGTCCCAAGTTAGTCTCTTTCTAAGGACGAACTTAGACAAACCTTAGAATGAGACTAACGAGACTAACTTGGGACAAACAAAGACAAACTTTAGTCTCATTCTAAGGTTTGTCTAAGTTCGTCACAAGTTAGTCTAAGTTCGTCCCACGTTTGTCTCTTTCTAAGGACGAACATAGAGAAACTTTAGAATTAGACTAACGAGACTAACTTGGGAGGAACAAAGACAAACATTAGTCTCATTCTAAGGTTAGTCTAAGTTCGTCCCAAGTTAGTCTATTTCTAAGATCGAACTTAGATAAACCTTAGAATGAGACTAAGAGACTAACTTGGGACGAACAAAGACAAACTTTAGTCTCATTCTAAGGTTTGTCTAAGTTCATCCCAAGTTAGTCTAAGTTCGTCACAAGTTAGTCTCTTTCTAAGGACGAACTTAGACAACCCTTAGAATGAGACTAATGAGACAAACTTGGGACGAACAAAGACAAACTTTAGTCTCATTCTAAGGTTTGTCTAAGTTCGTCCCAATTTAGTCTAAGTTTGTCCCACGTTTGTCTCTTTCTAAGGACGAACTTAGACAAACCATAGAATGAGACTAAAGAGACTAACTTGGGACGAACAAAGACAAACTTTAGTCTCATTCTAAGGTTTGTCAAAGCTCGTCCCAAGTTAGATTATTTCTAAGGACGAACTAAGACAAACCTAAGAATGAAACTAACGAGACTAACTTGGGACGAACAAAGACAAACTTTAGTCTTATTCTAAGGTTTGTCTAAGTTCGTCCCAAGTTTGTCAAAGTTCATCCCAAGTCAGTCTATTTCTAAGGACGAACTTAGACAAACCTTAGAATGTGACTAACAAGACTAACTTGAGACGAACAAAGACAAACTTTAGTCTCATTCTAAGGTTGGTCAAAGTTCGTCCCAAGTTAGTCTATTTCTAAGGACGAACTTATACAAACCTTAGAATGAGACTAACGAGACTAACTTGGGACGAACAAAGACAAACTTTAGTCTCATTCTAAGGTTTGTCTAAGTTCGTCCCAAGTTTGTCAAAGTTCATCCCAAGTTAGTCAATTTGTAAGGACGAACTTAGATAAACCTTAGAATGAGAGTAACGAAACTAACTTGAGACGAACAAAGTCAAACTTTAGTCTCATTCTAAGGTTTGTCAAAGTTCCTCCCAGGTTAGTCTATTTCTAAGGACAAATTTATACAAACCTTAGAATGAGACTAACGAGACTAACTTGGGGCGAACAAAGACAAACTTTAGTCTCATTCTAAGGTTTGTCTAAGTTCGTCCCAAGTTAATCTATTTCTAAGGACGAACTTAGATAAACCTTAGAATGAGACTAACGAGACTAACTTTGGACGAACAAAGACAAACTTTAGTCTCATTCTAAGGTTTGTCTAACTTCGTCCCAAGTTAGTCTAAGTTTGTCCCACGTTTGTCTCTTTCTAAGGAGGAACTTAGACAAACCTTAGAATGAGACTAACGAGACTAACTTGGGAGGAACAAAGACAAACATTAGTCTCATTCTAAGGTTAGTCTAAGTTCGTCCCAAGTTAGTCTATTTCTAAGAACGAACTTAGATAAACCTTAGAATGAGACTAAGAGACTAACTTGGGACGAACAAAGACAAACTTTAGTCTCATTCTAAGGTTTGTCTAAGTTCGTCCCAAGTTAGTCTAAGTTCGTCCCAAGTTAGTCTAAGTTCGTTCCAAGTTAGTATCTTTCTAAGGACGAACTTAGACAACCCTTAGAATGAGACTAACAAGACTAACATGGGACGATCAAAGACAAACTTTAGTCTCATGCTAAGGTTTGTCTAAGTTTGTCCCAAGTTAGTCTCTTTCTAAGGACGAACTTAGACAAACCTTAGAATGAGACTAACGAGACTAACTTGGGACGAACAAAGACAAAATTTAGTCTCATTCTAAGGTTTGTCTAAGTTCGTCCCAAGTTAGTCTAAGTTCGTCTCACGTTTGTCACTTTCTAAGGACGAACTTAGACAAACCTTAGAATGAGAATAACGAGACTAACTTGAGACGAACAAAGACAAACTTTAGTCTCATTCTAAGGTTTGTCAAAGCTCGTCCCAAGTTAGATTATTTCTAAGGACGAACTTAGACAAACCTTAGAATGAGACTAACAAGACTAACTTGGGACGAACAAAGACAAACTTTTAGTCTTATTCTAAGGTTTGTCTAAGTTCGTCCCAAGTTTGTCAAAGTTCATCCCAAGTCAGTCTATTTCTAAGGACGAACTTAGACAAACCTTAGAATGAGACTAACAAGATTAACTTGAGACGAACAAAGACAAACTTTAGTCTCATTCTAAGGTTTGTGAAAGTTCGTCCTAAGTTGGTCTATTTCTAAGGACGAACTTATATAAACCTTAGAATGAGACTAACAAGACAAACTTGGGATGAACAAAGACAAACATTAGTCTGATTCTAAGGTTTGTCTAAGTTCGTCCCAACTAAGTCATTTCTAAGGACGAACTTAGATAAACCTTATAATGAGACTAACGAGACTAACTTGGGACGAACAAAGACAAACTTTAGTCTCATTCTAAGGTTTGTTTAAGTTCGTCCCAAGTTAGTGTAAGTTCGTCCGAAGTTTGTTTCTTTCTAAGGACGAACTTAGACAAACCTTAATATGAGACTAAGGAGATTAGCTTGGGACGAACAGAGACAAAATTTAGTCTCATTCTAAGGTTTGTCTAAGTTCGTCCCAAGTTTGTCAAAGTTCGTCCCTTGTTAGTCTATTTCTAAGGACTAACATAGACAAACCTTAGAATTAGACTAACGAGACTAACTAGGGAGGAACAAAGACAAACATTAGTCTCATTCTAAGGTTAGTCTAAGTTCGTCCCAAGTTAGTCTATTTCCAAGATCGAACTTAGATAAACCTTTGAATGAGACTTAGTGACTAACTTGGGACGAACAAAGACAAACTTTAGTCTCACTCTAAGGTTTGTCTAAGTTCGTCCCAAGTTAGTCTAAGTTCGTCCCAAGGTAGTCTCTTTCTAAGGACGAACTTAGGTAAACCTTAGAATGAGACTAACGAGACTAACTTGGGACGAACAAAGACAAACTTTAGTCGCATTCGAAGGTTTGTCTAAGTTCGTCCAAATTTAGTCTAAGTTCATCCCACGTTTGTCTCTTTCTGAGGACGAACTTAGACAAACCATAGAATCAGACTAAGGAGACTAACTTGGGACGAACAAAGACAAAATTTAGTCTCATTCTAAGGTTTGTCTAAGTTCGTCCCAAGTTTGTCAAAGTTCATCCCAAGTTAGTCTATTTGTAAGGACGAACTTAGATAAACCTTAGAATGAGAGTAACGAGAATAACTTAAGATGAACAAAGATAAACTTTAGTCTCATTCTAAGGTTTGTCAAAGTTCCTCCCAGGTTAGTCTATTTCTAAGGACGTACTTACACAAACCTTAGAATGAGACTAACGAGACTAACTTGGGATGAACAAAGACAAACATTAGTCTCATTCTAAGGTTAGTCTAACTTCGTCCCACGTTAGTCTATTTCTAAGAACGAACTTAGATAAACCTTAGAATGAGACTAAGAGACTAACTTGGGATGAACAAAGACAAACTTTAGTCTCATTCTAAGGTTTGTCTAAGTTCGTCCCAAGTTTGTCTATTTCTAAACACGCACTTAGACAAACCTTAGAATGAGACTAACGAGACTAATTTGGGACGAACAAAGACAAACTTTAGTCACATTCTAAGATTTGTCTAAGTTCATCCCAAGTTTGTCAAAGTTCGTCCCAAGTTAGTCTATTTCTAAGGATGAACTTAGATAAACCTTAGAATGAGAGTAACAAGACTAACATGAGATGAAGAAAGACAAACTTTAGTCTCATTCTAAGGTTTGTCAAAGTTCGTTCCAAGTTAGTCTATTTCTAAGGACGAACTTATACAAACCTTAGAATGAGACTAACGAGACTAAATTGGGATGAACAAAGACAAAATTTAGTCTCATTCTAAGGTTTGTCTAAGTACGTCCCAAGTTAGTCTATTTCTAAGGACGAACTTAGATAAACCTTAGAATGAGAGTAACGAGACTAACTTGAGACGAACAAAGACAAACTTTAGTCTCATTCTAAGGTTTGTCAAAGTTCGTCCCAAGTTAGTCTATTTCTAAGGACGAACTTATACAAACCTTAGAATGAGACTAACGAGACAAACTTGGGATGAACAAAGACAAACATTAGTCTCATTCTAAGGTTTGTCTAAGTTCGTCCCAAGTAAATCTATTTCTAAGGACGAACTTAGATAAACCTTAGAATGAGACTAACGAGACTTACTTGGGATGAACAAAGACAAACTTTAGTCTCATTCTAAGGTTTGTCTATGTTCGTCCCAAGATAGTGTAAGTTCCTCCCACGTTAGTCTCTTTCTAAGGACGAACTTAGACAAACCTTAGAATGAGACTAACGAGACTAACTTGGGACGAACAAAGACAAACTTTAGTCTCATTCTATGGTTAGTCTAAGTTCGTCCCAAGTTAGTCTAAGTTCGTCTCACGTTTGTCTCTTTCTAAGGATGAACTTAGACAAACCTTAGAATTAGAATAACGAGACTAACTTGAGACGAACAAAGACAAACTTTTAGTCTTATTCTAGGGTTTGTCTAAGTTCGTCCCAAGTTTGTCAAAGTTCATCCCAAGTCAGTCTATTTCTAAGGACGAACTTAGACAAACCTTAGAATGAGACTAACGAGACAAACTTGGGACGAACAAAGACAAACTTTAGTCTCATTCTAAGGTTTGTCTAAGTTCGTCCCAAGTTAGTCTATTTCTAAGGACGAACTTAGACAAACTTTAGTCTCATTCTAAGGTTTGTTTAAGTTTGTCCCAAGTTAGTGTAAGTTCGTCCCAAGTTTGTTTCTTTCTAAGGACGAACTTAGACAAACCATAATATGAGACTAAGGAGATTAGCTTGGGACGAACAGAGACAAAATTTAGTCTCATTCTAAGGTTTGTCTAAGTTCGTCCCAAGTTTGTCAAAGTTCGTCCCTTGTTAGTCTATTTCTAAGGACAAACATAGACAAACCTTAGAATTAGACTAACGAGACTAACTAGGGAGGAACAAAGACAAACATTAGTCTCATTCTAAGGTTAGTCTAAGTTCGTCCCAAGTTAGTCTATTTCTAAGATCGAACTTAGATAAACCTTTGAATGAGACTTAGTGACTAACTTGGGACGAACAAAGACAAACTTTAGTCTCACTCTAAGGTTTGTCTATGTTCGTCCCAAGTTAGTCTAAGTTCGTCCCAAGGTAGTCTCTTTCTAAGGACGAACTTAGGTAAACCTTAGAATGAGACTAACGAGACTAACTTGGGACGAACAAAGACAAACTTTAGTCCCATTCTAAGGTTTGTCTAAGTTCGTCCAAATTTAGTCTAAGTTCATCCCACGTTTGTCTCTTTCTGAGGACGAACTTAGACAAACCATAGAACCAGACTAAGGAGACTAACTTGGGACGAACAAAGACAAAATTTAGTCTCATTCTAAGGTTTGTCTAAGTTCGTCCCAAGTTTGTCAAAGTTCATCCCAAGTTAGTCTATTTGTAAGGACGAACTTAGATAAACCTTAGAATGAGAGTAACGAGAATAACTTAAGACGAACAAAGATAAACTTTAGTCTCATTCTAAGGTTTGTCAAAGTTCCTCCCAGGTTAGTCTATTTCTAAGGACAAACTTATACAAACCTTAGAATGAGACTAACGAGACTAACTTGGGGCGAACAAAGACAAACTTTAGTCACATTCTAAGGTTTGTCTAAGTTCGTCCAAAGTTAATCTATTTCTAAGGATGAACTTAGATAAACCTTAGAATGAGACTAACGAGACTAACTTGGGACGAACAAAGACAAACTTTAGTCTCATTCTAAGGTTTGTCTAAGTTCGTCCCAAGTTATTCTAAGTTTGTCCCACGTTTGTCTCTTTCTAAGGAGGAACTTAGACAAACCTTAGAATGAGACTAACGAGACTAACTTGGGAGGAACAAAGACAAACATTAGTCTCATTCTAAGGTTAGTCTAACTTCGTCCCAAGTTAGTCTATTTCTAAGAACGAACTTAGATAAACCTTAGAATGAGACTAAGAGACTAACTTGGGACGAACAAAGACAAACTTTAGTCTCATTCTAAGGTTTGTCTAAGTTCGTCCCAAGTTTGTCTATTTCTAAACACGCACTTAGACAAACCTTAGAATGAGACTAACGAGACTAACTTGGGACGAACAAAGACAAACTTTAGTCACATTCTAAGATTTGTCTAAGTTCATCCCAAGTTTGTCAAAGTTCGTCCCAAGTTAGTCTATTTCTAAGGATGAACTTAGATAAACCTTAGAATGAGAGTAACAAGACTAACATGAGATGAAGAAAGACAAACTTTAGTCTCATTCTAAGGTTTGTCAAAGTTCGTCCCAAGTTAGTCTATTTCTAAGGACGAACTTATACAAACCTTAGAATGAGACTAACGAGACTAAATTGGGATGAACAAAGACAAAATTTAGTCTCATTCTAAGGTTTGTCTAAGTACGTCGCAAGTTAGTCTATTTCTAAGGACGAACTTAGATAAACCTTAGAATGAGAGTAACGAGACTAACTTGAGACGAACAAAGACAAACTTTAGTCTCATTCTAAGGTTTGTCAAAGTTCATCCCAAGTTAGTCTATTTCTAAGGACGAACTTATACAAGCCTTAGAATGAGACTAACGAGACAAACTTGGGACGAACAAAGACAAACATTAGTCTCATTCTAAGGTTTGTCTAAGTTCGTCCCAAGTAAATCTATTTCTAAGGACGAACTTAGATAAACCTTAGAATGAGACTAACGAGACTTACTTGGGATGAACAAAGACAAACTTTAGTCTCATTCTAAGGTTTGTCTATGTTCGTCCCAAGATAGTGTAAGTTCCTCCCACGTTAGTCTCTTTCTAAGGACGAACTTAGACAAACCTTAGAATGAGACTAACGAGACTAACTTGGGACGAACAAAGACAAACTTTAGTCTCATTCTATGGTTAGTCTAAGTTCGTCCCAAGTTAGTCTAAGTTCATCCCAAGTTAGTCTCTTTCTAAGGACGAACTTAGACAACCCTTAGAATGAGACTAACGAGACTAACTTGGGACGATCAAAGACAAACTTTAGTCTCATTCTAAGGTTTGTCTAAGTTCGTCCCAATTTAGTCTCAGTTCGTCCCAAGTTAGTCACTTTCTAAGGACGAACTTAGACAAACCTTAGAACGAGACTAACGAGACTAACTTGGGACGAACAAAGACAAACTTTAGTCTCATTCTAAAGTTTGTCTAAGTTCGTCCCAAGTTAGTCTCTTTCTAAGGACGAACTTAGATAAACCTTAGAATGAGACTAACGAGACAAACTTGGGATGAACAAAGACAAACTTTAGTCGCATTCTAAGGTTTGTCTAAGTTCGTCCCAATTTAGTCTAAGTTCGTCCTACGTTTGTCTCTTTCTTAGGACGAACTTAGACAAACCTTCGAATGAGACCAAGGAGACTAACTTGGGACGAACAAAGACAAAATTTAGTCTCATTCTAAGGTTTGTCTAAGTTCGTCCCACGTTTGTCTCTTTCTAAGGACGAACTTATTCAAACCTTAGAATGAGACTAACGAGACAAACTTGGGACGAACAAAGACAAACATTAGTCTCCTTCTAAGGGTTGTCTAAGTTCGTCCCAAGTAAGTCTATTTCTAAGGACGAACTTAGATAAACCTTAGAATGAGACTAACGAGACTAACTTGGGACGAACAAAGACAAACTTTGGTCTCATTCTAAGGTTTGTCTAAGTTCGTCCCAAGTTTTTCAAAGTTCATCCCAAGTTAGTCAATTTCTAAGGACGAACATAGACAAACCTTAGAATGAGACTAAGGAGACTAACTTGGGACCAACAAAGACAAACATTAGTCTCATTCTAAGGTTAGTTTAAGTTTGTCCCAAGTTAGTCTATTTCTAAGATCGAACTTAGATAAACCTTAGAATGAGACTAAGAGACTAACTTGGGACGAACAAAGACAAACTTTAGTCTCATTCTAAGGTTTGTCTAAGTTTGTCCCAAGTAAGTCTATTTCTAAGGACGAACTTAGATAAACCTTAGAATGAGACTAACGAGACTTACTTGGGATGAATAAAGACAAACTTTAGTCTCATTCTAAGGTTTGTCTATGTTCGTCCCAAGATAGTGTAATTTCCTCCCACGTTAGTCTCTTTCTAAGGACGAACTTAGACAAACCTTAGAATGAGACTAACGAGACTAACTTGGGACGAACAAAGACAAACTTTAGTCTCATTCTATGGTTAGTCTAAGTTCATCCCAAGTTAGTCTAAGTTCATCCCAAGTTTGTCTCTTTCTAAGGACAAACTTAGACAACCCTTAGAATGAGACTAACGAGACTAACTTGGGACGATCAAAGACAAACTTTAGTCTCATTCTAAGGTTTGTCTAAGTTCGTCACAATTTAGTCTAAGTTTGTCCCAAGTTAGTCACCTTCTAAGGACGAACTTAGACAAACCTTAGAACGAGACTAACGAGACTAACTTGGGACGAACAAAGACAAACTTTAGTCTCATTCTAAAGTTTGTCTAAGTTCGTCCCAAGTTAGTCTAAGTTCGTCTCACGTTTGTCTCTTTCTAAGGATGAACTTAGACAAACCTTAGAATGAGAATAACGAGACTAACTTGAGACGAACAAAGACAAACTTTAGTCTCATTCTAAGGTTTGTCAAAGCTCGTCCCAAGTTAGATTATTTCTAAGGACGAACTTAGACAAACCTTAGAATGAGACTAACGAGACTAACTTGGGACGAACAAAGACAAACTTTTAGTCTTATTCTAAGGTTTGTCTAAGTTCGTCCCAAGTTTGTCAAAGTTCATCCCAAGTCAGTCTATTTCTAAGGACGAACTTAGACAAACCTTAGAATGAGACTAACGAGACAAACTTGGGACGAACAAAGACAAACTTTAGTCTTATTCTAAGGTTTGTCTAAGTTCTTCCCAAGTTTGTCAAAGTTCATCCCAAGGTAGTCTATTTGTGTGGGCGTGTCTGAAGGCGCAGGTGCTCTCGTTTTCTAGATCCGGAAAGCAGATCTGAAAACCTGCGCGTGGTTGGTCCTTTGAAGGCGTCTTCTCCCTCGACGTTCGTCTGACGCTGGCGTCCTCTTCTAATCCCAGATCTAAGAAAGCTGAAATGGCAAAGCTCGTGCCTGGTTCTTCTCGGCGGTTGTCTCATCCCAGTCCCACGGCTGATTCGAGAGCGTTTTTCTCATCCCAGTCTTCGACACACTCAGCTTCTCCAGCTTCTCCAGATCTGGTTCTGTTTGATGCAACGGGTGGACCTGCGTGGCCGAGTCTAGCTCCCGGGTCAAAGGAGCAGCAGTCTCCACCGGGTATGGTGAATGCGAAGGAGATGAGTTTGTATGCTTCGGCAGTGAAGGGCAACATTCAGACGAATTCTTTTGCTTCGGCGGTGGCCACTTCTAGATTAGTTCCTCGCTTCAAGCCAATCAATTTACCATCCCGTCAATACTCGACTATCGATGGGAAGCCTTCAGTTCATTTAGCAACAGCTGAGTTTGAAGCAGGGGTAGCTCTCTTCAAACACTCGCTTGTTGCGAAGTTCACCATGGGGAGGCCAACCATTGAGGTTATCCGGCAAGTATTCAAGGAAAACTGGCCTATTAAAGGCAGAGCTACGGTCAGTAATATATGGGATTCTCGGCATTTGATGATAATATTAGATTCTGAGGAAGATGCGAATGCGGTCCTTACTTCTCCTCTCCGGAAGGTAGGGCATGCTATGTTTCACCTATTTCGGTATTCCCGTGATTACAGTCCGAAGAGGGAATCGTCTACTACGACTAAGTGGGTCAGGTTACGAGGTATTCATCCAGGTTTCGTTACTCGTAACTATGTGGCTAGTATTGTGAATTCCTTTGGTTG
The DNA here is from genome assembly GCA_033675215.1 of Rhodiola kirilowii. Taxonomy (NCBI): domain Eukaryota; kingdom Viridiplantae; phylum Streptophyta; class Magnoliopsida; order Saxifragales; family Crassulaceae; genus Rhodiola; species Rhodiola kirilowii. The sequence continues at coordinate 121,870 of CM066202.1, forward strand.
TTTTCTTGACTTGGATGAGAGATCAAAGGCTTGTGCCACTCTTAGATATGTTAGAGCTTGTGTGGAGCTTGATGTTTGTATTCCTATCCCGGAGGAAGTTAGGATTTCTCTATCTGATGGGAGAGTTTTCTGGCAAAAAATTGAAGTGGAGGGCAATATGGCCTATTGTTCCTACTGCAAGGTTCATGGGCATGACTTATCGATGTGTAGGAAGAAACATGTCTCAAAAAGTGTTACAAAGGAGCAGTTCAATATGCCTGTTATGAAGGAGCACAATCCCATAGAAATTATTATCCAGAATAGCCCCAAGGGTCCGGGGTATGAGAATTTGGACAATTGCAAGAAAGATGAATGGGTGCAAGTCAAGAAGAAAAAGAGTGCTAGGAAAGTCCGAAAGAAGAACACTGCTGAAAGTGTCAGTCAGCTTGTGGCACAAGTAGTTTCCCCTTGCGAGACTGTTGTTGCTTTGCCAAGTGAAGAAGCTCAGGAGGAAACTCCTAATGATCCCAACTCGGCTGTGGTTGTTTCGAATGAAAAGGAGGCAGGAGATTTGAATATGGCTGAAGCTTTTATCATTAGCCCCCTCACGGACAATCTTGAAGAGATAAAAAAGAGTTATGACAGTGTGATTCCAGATCTCATTCTCTCCAAAGAAGACAAGATCAGACTCATGCAAGATAGCTTCCTTCCTCCTAGCTCTCAAATAAAGCCTATCCTAAAGCTGTCGTGCTCTTGCTTGTCCTGTTTTTTTTCTTTGGGCTATGTCCCGTTAATAAATAGTTTTAGAAAAAAAAGTTAGTCTATTTGTAAGGATGAACTTAGATAAACCTTAGAATGAGAGTAATGAGACTAACTTGAGACGAACAAAGACAAACTTTAGTCTCATTCTAAGGTTTGTCAAAGTTCCTCCCAGGTTAGTCTATTTCTAAGTACAAACTTATACAAACCTTAGAATGAGACTAACGAGACTAACTGGGGACGAACAAAGACAAACTTTAGTCTCATTCTAAGGTTTGTCTAAGTTCGTACCAAGTTAGTCTATTTCTAAGGACGAACTTAGACAACCCTTAGAATGAGACTAACGAGACTAACTTGGGACGAACAAAGACAAACTTTAGTCTCATTCTGAGGTTTGTCTAAGTTTTTCCCAATTTAGTCAAAGTTCGTCCCAAGTTAGTCTCTTTCTAAGGACGAACTTAGACAACCCTTAGAATGAGACTAACGAGACTAACTTGGGACGAACAAAGACAAACTTTAGTCTCATTCTAAGGTTTGTCTAAGTTCGTCCCAAGTTAGTCTAAGTTCGTCCCACGTTTGTCTCTTTCTAAAGACAAACTTAGACAAACCTTAGAATGAGACTAACGAGACTAACTTGAGACGAACAAAGACAAACTTTAGTCTCATTCTAAGGTTTGTCTAAGTTCGTCCCAATTTAGTCTAAGTTCGTCCCACGTTTGTCTCTTTCTAAGGACGAACTTTGACAAACCTTAGAATGAGACTAACGGGACTAACTTGGGACGAACAAAGACAAACTTTAGTCTCCTTCTAAGGTTTGTCTAAGTTCGTCCCAAGTTTGTCAAAATTTGTTCCAAGTTAGTCTATTTCTAAGGACGAACTTAGATAAACCTTAGAATGAGACAAACGAGACTAACTTGGGACAAAAAAAGACAAACTTTAGTCTCATTCTAAGGTTTGTCTAAGTTCGTCCCAAGTTAGTCTATTTCTAAGGACGAACTTAGACAAACCTTAGAATGAGACTAACGAGACTAACTTGGGAGGAACAAAGACAAACATTAGTCTCATTCTAAGGTTAGTCTAACTTCGTCCCAAGTTTGTCTATTTCTAAACACGCACTTAGACAAACCTTAGAATGAGACTAACGAGACTAACTTGGGACGAACAAAGACAAACTTTAGTCATATTCTATGATTTGTCTAAGTTCATCCCAAGTTTGTCAAAGTTCGTCCCAAGTTAGTCTATTTCTAAGGATGAACTTATATAAATCTTAGAATGAGAGTAACAAGACTAACATGAGATGAACAAAGACAAACTTTAGTCTCATTCTAAGGTTTGTCAAAGTTCGTCCCAAGTTAGTCTATTTCTAAGGACGAACTTATACAAACCTTAGAATGAGACTAACAAGACTAAATTGGGATGAACAAAGACAAAATTTAGTCTCATTCTAAGATTTGTCTAAGTACGTCCCAAGTTAGTCTATTTCTAAGGACGAACTTAGATAAACCTTAGAATGAGAGTAACGAGACTAACTTGAGACGAACAAAGACAAACTTTAGTCTCCTTCTAAGGTTTGTCAAAGTTCGTCCCAAGTTAGTCTATTTCTAAGGACGAACTTATACAAACCTTAGAATGAGACTAACGAGACAAACTTGGGACAAACAAAGACAAACATTAGTCTCATTCTAAGGTTTGTCTAAGTTCGTCCCAAGTAAGTCTATTTCTAAGGACGAACTTAGATAAACCTTAGAATGAGACTAACGAGACTTACTTGGGATGAACAAAGACAAACTTTAGTCTCATTCTAAGGTTTGTCTATGTTCGTCCCAAGATAGTGTAATTTCCTCCCACGTTAGTCTCTTTCTAAGGACGAACTTAGACAAACCTTAGAATGAGACTAACGAGACTAACTTGGGACGAACAAAGACAAACTTTAGTCTCATTCTATGGTTAGTCTAAGTTCATCCCAAGTTAGTCTAAGTTCATCTCAAGTTTGTCTCTTTCTAAGGACAAACTTAGACAACCCTTAGAATGAGACTAACGAGACTAACTTGGGACGATCAAAGACAAACTTTAGTCTCATTCTAAGGTTTGTCTAAGTTCGTCACAATTTAGTCTAAGTTCGTCACAATTTAGTCTAAGTTCGTCCCAAGTTAGTCACCTTCTAAGGACGAACTTAGACAAACCTTAGAACGAGACTAACGAGACTAACTTGGGACGAACAAAGACAAACTTTAGTCTCATTCTAAAGTTTGTCTAAGTTCGTCCCAAGTTAGTCTAAGTTCGTCTCACGTTTGTCTCTTTCTAAGGATGAACTTAGACAAACCTTAGAATGAGAATAACGAGACTAACTTGAGACGAACAAAGACAAACTTTAGTCTCATTCTAAGGTTTGTCAAAGCTCTTCCCAAGTTAAATTATTTCTAATGACGAACTTAGACAAACCTTAGAATGAGACTAACGAGACTAACTTGGGACGAACAAAGACAAACTTTTAGTCTTATTCTATGGTTTGTCTAAGTTCGTCCCAAGTTTGTCAAAGTTCATCCCAAGTCAGTCTATTTCTAAGGACGAACTTAGACAAACCTTAGAATGAGACTAACGAGACAAACTTGGGACGAACAAAGACAAACTTTAGTCTCATTCTAAGGTTTGTCTAAGTTCGTCCCAAGTTAGTCTATTTCTAAGGACGAACTTAGACAAACTTTAGTCTCATTCTAAGGTTTGTTTAAGTTTGTCCCAAGTTAGTGTAAGTTCGTCCCAAGTTTGTTTCTTTCTAAGGACGAACTTAAGCAAACCTTAATATGAGACTAAGGAGATTAGCTTGGGACGAACAGAGACAAAATTTAGTCTCATTCTAAGGTTTGTCTAAGTTCGTCCCAAGTTTGTCAAAGTTCGTCCCTTGTTAGTCTATTTCTAAGGACAAACATAGACAAACCTTAGAATTAGACTAACGAGACTAACTAGGGAGGAACAAAGACAAACATTAGTCTCATTCTAAGGTTAGTCTAAGTTCGTCCCAAGTTAGTCTATTTCTAAGATCGAACTTAGATAAACCTTTGAATGAGACTTAGTGACTAACTTGGGACGAACAAAGACAAACTTTAGTCTCACTCTAAGGTTTGTCTATGTTCGTCCCAAGTTAGTCTAAGTTCGTCCCAGGGTAGTCTCTTTCTAAGGACGAACTTAGGTAAACCTTAGAATGAGACTAACGAGACTAACTTGGGACGAACAAAGACAAACTTTAGTCGCATTCTAAGGTTTGTCTAAGTTCGTCCAAATTTAGTCTAAGTTCATCCCACGTTTGTCTCTTTCTGAGGACGAACTTAGACAAACCATAGAACCAGACTAAGGAGACTAACTTGGGACGAACAAAGACAAAATTTAGTCTCATTCTAAGGTTTGTCTAAGTTCGTCCCAAGTTTGTCAAAGTTCATCCCAAGTTAGTCTATTTGTAAGGACGAACTTAGATAAACCTTAGAATGAGAGTAACGAGAATAACTTAAGACGAACAAAGATAAACTTTAGTCTCATTCTAAGGTTTGTCAAAGTTCCTCCCAGGTTAGTCTATTTCTAAGGACAAACTTATACAAACCTTAGAATGAGACTAACGAGACTAACTTGGGGCGAACAAAGACAAACTTTAGTCACATTCTAAGGTTTGTCTAAGTTCGTCCAAAGTTAATCTATTTCTAAGGATGAACTTAGATAAACCTTAGAATGAGACTAACGAGACTAACTTGGGACGAACAAAGACAAACTTTAGTCTCATTCTAAGGTTTGTCTAAGTTCGTCCCAAGTTATTCTAAGTTTGTCCCACGTTTGTCTCTTTCTAAGGAGGAACTTAGACAAACCTTAGAATGAGACTAACGAGACTAACTTGGGAGGAACAAAGACAAACATTAGTCTCATTCTAAGGTTAGTCTAACTTCGTCCCAAGTTAGTCTATTTCTAAGAACGAACTTAGATAAACCTTAGAATGAGACTAAGAGACTAACTTGGGACGAACAAAGACAAACTTTAGTCTCATTCTAAGGTTTGTCTAAGTTCGTCCCAAGTTTGTCTATTTCTAAACACGCACTTAGACAAACCTTAGAATGAGACTAACGAGACTAACTTGGGACGAACAAAGACAAACTTTAGTCACATTCTAAGATTTGTCTAAGTTCATCCCAAGTTTGTCAAAGTTCGTCCCAAGTTAGTCTATTTCTAAGGATGAACTTAGATAAACCTTAGAATGAGAGTAACAAGACTAACATGAGATGAAGAAAGACAAACTTTAGTCTCATTCTAAGGTTTGTCAAAGTTCGTCCCAAGTTAGTCTATTTCAAAGGACGAACTTATACAAACCTTAGAATGAGACTAACGAGACTAAATTGGGATGAACAAAGACAAAATTTAGTCTCATTCTAAGGTTTGTCTAAGTACGTCCCAAGTTAGTCTATTTCTAAGGACGAACTTAGATAAACCTTAGAATGAGAGTAACGAGACTAACTTGAGACGAACAAAGACAAACTTTAGTCTCATTCTAAGGTTTGTCAAAGTTCATCCCAAGTTAGTCTATTTCTAAGGACGAACTTATACAAGCCTTAGAATGAGACTAACGAGACAAACTTGGTACGAACAAAGACAAACATTAGTCTCATTCTAAGGTTTGTCTAAGTTCGTCCCAAGTAAATCTATTTCTAAGGACGAACTTAGATAAACCTTAGAATGAGACTAACGAGACTTACTTGGGATGAACAAAGACAAACTTTAGTCTCATTCTAAGGTTTGTCTATGTTCGTCCCAAGATAGTGTAAGTTCCTCCCACGTTAGTCTCTTTCTAAGGACGAACTTAGACAAACCTTAGAATGAGACTAACGAGACTAACTTGGGACGAACAAAGACAAACTTTAGTCTCATTCTATGGTTAGTCTAAGTTCGTCCCAAGTTAGTCTAAGTTCATCCCAAGTTAGTCTCTTTCTAAGGACGAACTTAGACAACCCTTAGAATGAGACTAACGAGACTAACTTGGGACGATCAAAGACAAACTTTAGTCTCATTCTAAGGTTTGTCTAAGTTCGTCCCAATTTAGTCTCAGTTCGTCCCAAGTTAGTCACTTTCTAAGGACGAACTTAGACAAACCTTAGAACGAGACTAACGAGACTAACTTGGGACGAACAAAGACAAACTTTAGTCTCATTCTAAAGTTTGTCTAAGTTCGTCCCAAGTTAGTCTGAGTTCGTCTCACGTTTGTCTCTTTCTAAGGATGAACTTAGACAAACCTTAGAATTAGAATAACGAGACTAACTTGAGACGAACAAAGACAAACTTTAGTCTCATTCTAAGGTTTGTCAAAGCTCTTCCCAAGTTAAATTATTTCTAAGGACGAACTTAGACAAACCTTAGAATGAGACTAACGAGACTAACTTGGGACGAACAAAGACAAACTTTTAGTCTTATTCTATGGTTTGTCTAAGTTCGTCCCAAGTTTGTCAAAGTTCATCCCAAGTCAGTCTATTTCTAAGGACGAACTTAGACAAACCTTAGAATGAGACTAACGAGACAAACTTGGGACGAACAAAGACAAACTTTAGTCTCATTCTAAGGTTTGTCTAAGTTCGTCCCAAGTTAGTCTATTTCTAAGGACGAACTTAGACAAACTTTAGTCTCATTCTAAGGTTTGTCTAAGTTCGTCCCAAGTTAGTCTATTTCAAAGGACGAACTTAGACAAAAATTAGTCTCATTCTAAGGTTAGTCTAAGTTCGTCCCAAGTTAGTCTATTTCTAAGATCGAACTAAGATAAACCTTAGAATGAGACTAAGTGACTAACTTGGGACAAACAAAGACAAACTTTAGTCTCATTCTAAGGTTTGTCTATGTTCGTCCCAAGTTAGTCTAAGTTCGTCCCAAGTTAGTCTCTTTCTAAGGACGAACTTAGATAAACCTTAGAATGAGACTAACGAGACTAAGTTGGGATGAACAAAGACAAACTTTAGTCGCATTCTAAGGTTTGTCTAAGTTCGTCCCAATTTAGTCTAAGTTCGTCCTACGTTTGTCTCTTTCTTAGGACGAACTTAGACAAACCTTCGAATGAGACCAAGGAGACTAACTTGGGACGAACAAAGACAAAATTTAGTCTCATTCTAAGGTTTGTCTAAGTTCGTCCCACGTTTGTCTCTTTCTAAGGACGAACTTATTCAAACCTTAGAATGAGACTAACGAGACAAACTTGGGACGAACAAAGACAAACATTAGTCTCCTTCTAAGGGTTGTCTAAGTTCGTCCCAAGTAAGTCTATTTCTAAGGACGAACTTAGATAAACCTTAGAATGAGACTAACGAGACAAACTTGGGACGAACAAAGACAAACTTTAGTCTCATTCTAAGGTTTGTCTAAGTTCGTCCCAAGTTTTTCAAAGTTCATCCCAAGTTAGTCAATTTCTAAGGACGAACATAGACAAACCTTAGAATGAGACTAAGGAGACTAACTTGGGACCAACAAAGACAAACATTAGTCTCATTCTAAGGTTAGTTTAAATTTGTCCCAAGTTAGTCTATTTCTAAGATCGAACTTAGATAAACCTTAGAATGAGACTAAGAGACTAACTTGGGACGAACAAAGACAAACTTTAGTCTCATTCTATGGTTTGTCTAAGTTCGTCCCAAGTTAGTCTAAGTTCGTCCCAAGTTAGTCTCTTTCTAAGGACGAACTTAGACAACCCTTAGAATGAGACTAACGAGACTAACTTGGGACGATCAAAGACAAACTTTAGTCTCATTCTAAGGTTTGTCTAAGTTCGTCCCAATTTAGTCTAAGTTTGTCCCAAGTTAGTCTCTTTCTAAGGACGAACTTAGACAAACCTTAGAATGAGACTAACGAGACTAACTTGGGACGAACAAAGACAAACTTTAGTCTCATTCTAAGGTTTGTCTAAGTTCGTCCCAAGTTAGTCTAAGTTCGTCTCACGTTTGTCTTCTTCTAAGGACGAACTTAGACAAACCTTAGAATGAGAATAACGAGACTAACTTGAGACGAATAAAGACAAACTTTAGTCTCATTCTAAGGTTTGTCAAAGCTCGTCCCAAGTTAGATTATTTCTAAGGACGAACATAGACAAACCTTAGAATGAGACTAACAAGACTAACTTGGGACGAACAAAGACAAACTTTTAGTCTTATTCTAAGGTTTGTCTAAGTTCGTCCCAAGTTTGTCAAAGTTCATCCCAAGTCAGTCTATTTATAAGGACGAACTTAGACAAACCTTAGAATGAGATTAACAAGATTAACTTGAGACGAACAAAGACAAACTTTAGTCTCATTCTAAGGTTTGTCAAAGTTCGTCCCAACTAAGTCATTTCTAAGGACGAACTTAGATAAACCGTAGAATGAGACTAACGAGACTAACTTGGGACGAACAAAGACAAACTTTAGTCTCATTCTAAGGTTTGTTTAAGTTCGTCCCAAGTTAGTGTAAGTTCGTCCCAAGTTTGTCTCTTTCTAAGGACGAACTTAGGCAAACCTTAATATGAGACTAAGGAGATTAGCTTGGGACGAACGGAGACAAAATTTAGTCTCATTCTAAGGTTTGTCTAAGTTCGTCCCAAGTTTGTCAAAGTTCGTCCCTTGTTAGTCTATTTCTAAGGACGAACATAGACAAACCTTAGAATTAGACTAACGAGACTAACTTGGGAGGAACAAAGACAAACATTAGTCTCATTCTAAGGTTAGTCTAAGTTCGTCCCAAGTTAGTCTATTTCTAAGATCGAACTTAGATAAACCTTTGAATGAGACTTAGTGACTAACTTGGGACGAACAAAGACAAACTTTAGTCTCATTCTAAGGTTTGTCTAAGTTCATCCCAAGTTAGTCTAACTTCATCCCAAGGTAGTCTCTTTCTAAGGACGAACTTAGGTAAACCTTAGAATGAGACTAACGAGACTAACTTGGAACGAACAAAGACAAACTTTAGTCGCATTCTAAGGTTTGTCTAAGTTCGTCCACATTTAGTCTAAGTTCGTCCCACGTTTGTCTCTTTCTGAGGCCGAACTTAGACAAACCTTAGAATCAGACTAAGGAGACTAACTTGGGACGAACAAAGACAAAATTTAGTCTCATTCTAATGTTTGTCTAAGTTCGTCCCAAGTTTGTCAAAGTTCATCCCAAGTTAGTCTATTTGTAAGGACGAACTTAGATAAACCTTAGAATGAGAGTAACGAGACTAACTTAAGACGAACAAAGACAAACTTTAGTCTCATTCTAAGGTTTGTCAAAGTTCCTCCCAGGTTAGTCTATTTCTAATGACAAACTTATACAAACCTTAGAAAGAGACTAACGAGACTAACTTGGGGCGAACAAAGACAAACTTTAGTCACATTCTAAGGTTTGTCTAAGTTCATCCAAAGTTAATCTATTTCTAAGGACGAACTTAGATAAACCTTAGAATGAGACTAACGAGACTAACTTGGGACGAACAAAGACAAACTTTAGTCTCATTCTAAGGTTTGTCTAAGTTCGTCCCAAGTTAGTCTAAGTTTGTCCCACGTTTGTCTCTTTCTAAGGAGGAACTTAGACAAACCTTAGAATGAGACTAACGAGACTAACTTGGGAGGAACAAAGACAAACATTAGTCTCATTCTAAGGTTAGTCTAACTTCGTCCCAAGTTAGTCTATTTCTAAGAACGAACTTAGATAAACCTTAGAATGAGACTAAGAGACTAACTTGGGACGAACAAAGACAAACTTTAGTCTCATTCTAAGGTTTGTCTAAGTTCGTCCCAAGTTTGTCTATTTCTAAACACGCACTTAGACAAACCTTAGAATGAGACTAACGAGACTAACTTGGGACGAACAAAGACAAACTTTAGTCATATTCTATGATTTGTCTAAGTTCATCCCAAGTTTGTCAAAGTTCGTCCCAAGTTAGTCTATTTCTAAGGATGAACTTATATAAATCTTAGAATGAGAGTAACAAGACTAACATGAGATGAACAAAGACAAACTTTAGTCTCATTCTAAGGTTTGTCAAAGTTCGTCCCAAGTTAGTCTATTTCTAAGGACGAACTTATACAAACCTTAGAATGAGACTAACAAGACTAAATTGGGATGAACAAAGACAAAATTTAGTCTCATTCTAAGATTTGTCTAAGTACGTCCCAAGTTAGTCTATTTCTAAGGACGAACTTAGATAAACCTTAGAATGAGAGTAACGAGACTAACTTGAGACGAACAAAGACAAACTTTAGTCTCCTTCTAAGGTTTGTCAAAGTTCGTCCCAAGTTAGTCTATTTCTAAGGATGAACTTATACAAACCTTAGAATGAGACTAACGAGACAAACTTGGGACGAACAAAGACAAACATTAGTCTCATTCTAAGGTTTGTCTAAGTTCGTCCCAAGTAAGTCTATTTCTAAGGACGAACTTAGATAAACCTTAGAATGAGACTAACGAGACTTACTTGGGATGAACAAAGACAAACTTTAGTCTCATTCTAAGGTTTGTCTATGTTCGTCCCAAGATAGTGTAATTTCCTCCCACGTTAGTCTCTTTCTAAGGACGAACTTAGACAAACCTTAGAATGAGACTAACGAGACTAACTTGGGACGAACAAAGACAAACTTTAGTCTCATTCTATGGTTAGTCTAAGTTCATCCCAAGTTAGTCTAAGTTCATCCCAAGTTTGTCTCTTTCTAAGGACAAACTTAGACAACCCTTAGAATGAGACTAACGAGACTAACTTGGGACGATCAAAGACAAACTTTAGTCTCATTCTAAGGTTTGTCTAAGTTCGTCACAATTTAGTCTAAGTTCGTCCCAAGTTAGTCACCTTCTAAGGACGAACTTAGACAAACCTTAGAACGAGACTAACGAGACTAACTTGGGACGAACAAAGACAAACTTTAGTCTCATTCTAAAGTTTGTCTAAGTTCGTCCCAAGTTAGTCTAAGTTCGTCTCACGTTTGTCTCTTTCTAAGGATGAACTTAGACAAACCTTAGAATGAGAATAACGAGACTAACTTGAGACGAACAAAGACAAACTTTAGTCTCATTCTAAGGTTTGTCAAAGCTCGTCCCAAGTTAGATTATTTCTAAGGACGAACTTAGACAAACCTTAGAATGAGACTAACGAGACTAACTTGGGACGAACAAAGACAAACTTTTAGTCTTATTCTAAGGTTTGTCTAAGTTCATCCCAAGTTTGTCAAAGTTCATCCCAAGTCAGTCTATTTCTAAGGACGAACTTAGACAAACCTTAGAATGAGACTAACGAGACAAACTTGGGACGAACAAAGACAAACTTTAGTCTCATTCTAAGGTTTGTCTAAGTTCTTCCCAAGTTTGTCAAAGTTCATCCCAAGGTAGTCTATTTGTGTGGGCGTGTCTGAAGGCGCAGGTGCTCTCGTTTTCTAGATCCGGAAAGCAGATCTGAAAACCTGCGCGTGGTTGGTCCTTTGAAGGCGTCTTCTCCCTCGACGTTCGTCTGACGCTGGCGTCCTCTTCTAATCCCAGATCTAAGAAAGCTGAAATGGCAAAGCTCGTGCCTGGTTCTTCTCGGCGGTTGTCTCATCCCAGTCCCACGGCTGATTCGAGAGCGTTTTTCTCATCCCAGTCTTCGACACACTCAGCTTCTCCAGCTTCTCCAGATCTGGTTCTGTTTGATGCAACGGGTGGACCTGCGTGGCCGGGTCTAGCTCCCGGGTCAAAGGAGCAGCAGTCTCCACCGGGTATGGTGAATGCGAAGGAGATGAGTTTGTATGCTTCGGCAGTGAAGGGCAACATTCAGACGAATTCTTTTGCTTCGGCGGTGGCCACTTCTAGATTTGTTCCTCGCTTCAAGCCAATCAATTTACCATCCCGTCAATACTCGACTATCGATGGGAAGCCTTCAGTTCATTTCACAACAGCTGAGTTTGAAGCAGGGGCAGCTCTCTTCAAACACTCGCTTGTTGCGAAGTTCACCATGGGGAGGCCAACCATTGAGGTTATCCGGCAAGTATTCAAGGAAAACTGGCCTATTAAAGGCAGAGCTACGGTCAGTAATATATGGGATTCTCGGCATTTGATGATAATATTAGATTCTGAGGAAGATGCGAATGCGGTCCTTACTTCTCCTCTCCGGAAGGTAGGGCGTGCTATGTTTCACCTATTTCGGTATTCCCGTGATTACAGTCTGAAGAGGGAATCGTCTACTACGACTAAGTGGGTCAGGTTACCAGGTATTCATCCAGGTTTCGTTACTCGTAACTATGTGGCTAGTATTGTGAATTCCTTTGGTTGTTTTCTTGACTTGGATGAGAGATCAAAGGCTTGTGCCACTCTTAGATATGTTAGAGCTTGTGTGGAGCTTGATGTTTGTATTCCTATCCCGGAGGAAGTTAGGATTTCTCTATCTGATGGGAGAGTTTTCTGGCAAAAAATTGAAGTGGAGGGCAATATGGCCTATTGTTCCTACTGCAAGGTTCATGGGCATGACTTATCGATGTGTAGGAAGAAACATGTCTCAAAAAGTGTTACAAAGGAGCAGTTCAATATGCCTGTTATGAAGGAGCACAATCCCATAGAAATTATTATCCAGAATAGCCCCAAGGGTCCGGGGTATGAGAATTTGGACAATTGCAAGAAAGATGAATGGGTGCAAGTCAAGAAGAAAAAGAGTGCTAGGAAAGTCCGAAAGAAGAACACTGCTGAAAGTGTCAGTCAGCTTGTGGCACAAGTAGTTTCCCCTTGCGAGACTGTTGTTGCTTTGCCAAGTGAAGAAGCTCAGGAGGAAACTCCTAATGATCCCAACTCGGCTGTGGTTGTTTCAAATGAAAAGGAGGCAGGAGATTTGAATATGGCTGAAGCTTTTATCATTAGCCCCCTCACGGACAATCTTGAAGAGATAAAAAAGAGTTATGACAGTGTGATTCCAGATCTCATTCTCTCCAAAGAAGACAAGATCAGACTCATGCAAGATAGCTTCCTTCCTCCTAGCTCTCAAATAAAGCCTATCCTAAAGCTGTCGTGCTCTTGCTTGTCCTGTTTTTTTTCTTTGGGCTATGTCCCGTTAATAAATAGTTTTAGAAAAAAAAGTTAGTCTATTTGTAAGGATGAACTTAGATAAACCTTAGAATGAGAGTAACGAGACTAACTTGAGACGAACAAAGACAAACTTTAGTCTCATTCTAAGGTTTGTCAAAGTTCCTCCCAGGTTAGTCTATTTCTAAGTACAAACTTATACAAACCTTAGAATGAGACTAACGAGACTAACTGGGGACGAACAAAGACAAACTTTAGTCTCATTCTAAGGTTTGTCTAAGTTCGTACCAAGTTAGTCTATTTCTAAGGACGAACTTAGACAACCCTTAGAATGAGACTAACGAGACTAACTTGGGACGAACAAAGACAAACTTTAGTCTCATTCTGAGGTTTGTCTAAGTTTGTCCCAATTTAGTCAAAGTTCGTCCCAAGTTAGTCTCTTTCTAAGGACGAACTTAGACAACCCTTAGAATGAGACTAACGAGACTAACTTGGGACGAACAAAGACAAACTTTAGTCTCATTCTAAGGTTTGTATAAGTTCGTCCCAAGTTAGTCTAAGTTCGTCCCATGTTTGTCTCTTTCTAAAGACAAACTTAGACAAACCTTAGAATGAGACTAACGAGACTAACTTGAGACGAACAAAGACAAACTTTAGTCTCATTCTAAGGTTTGTCTAAGTTCGTCCCAATTTAGTCTAAGTTCGTCCCACGTTTGTCTCTTTCTAAGGACGAACTTTGACAAACCTTAGAATGAGACTAACGGGACTAACTTGGGACGAACAAAGACAAACTTTAGTCTCCTTCTAAGGTTTGTCTAAGTTCGTCCCAAGTTTGTCAAAATTTGTTCCAAGTTAGTCTATTTCTAAGGACGAACTTAGATAAACCTTAGAATGAGACAAACGAGACTAACTTGGAACAAAAAAAGACAAACTTTAGTCTCATTCTAAGGTTTGTCTAAGTTCGTCCCAAGTTAGTCTATTTCTAAGGACGAACTTAGACAAACCTTAGAATGAGACTAACGAGACTAACTTGGGAGGAACAAAGACAAACATTAGTCTCATTCTAAGGTTAGTCTAACTTCGTCCCAAGTTTGTCTATTTCTAAACACGCACTTAGACAAACCTTAGAATGAGACTAACGAGACTAACTTGGGACGAACAAAGACAAACTTTAGTCATATTCTTTGATTTGTCTAAGTTCATCCCAAGTTTGTCAAAGTTCGTCCCAAGTTAGTCTATTTCTAAGGATGAACTTATATAAATCTTAGAATGAGAGTAACAAGACTAACATGAGATGAACAAAGACAAACTTTAGTCTCATTCTAAGGTTTGTCAAAGTTCGTCCCAAGTTAGTCTATTTCTAAGGACGAACTTATACAAACCTTAGAATGAGACTAACAAGACTAAATTGGGATGAACAAAGACAAAATTTAGTCTCATTCTAAGATTTGTCTAAGTACGTCCCAAGTTAGTCTATTTCTAAGGACGAACTTAGATAAACCTTAGAATGAGAGTAACGAGACTAACTTGAGACGAACAAAGACAAACTTTAGTCTCCTTCTAAGGTTTGTCAAAGTTCGTCCCAAGTTAGTCTATTTCTAAGGACGAACTTATACAAACCTTAGAATGAGACTAACGAGACAAACTTGGGACAAACAAAGACAAACATTAGTCTCATTCTAAGGTTTGTCTAAGTTCGTCCCAAGTAAGTCTATTTCTAAGGACGAACTTAGATAAACCTTAGAATGAGACTAACGAGACTTACTTGGGATGAACAAAGACAAACTTTAGTCTCATTCTAAGGTTTGTCTATGTTCGTCCCAAGATAGTGTAATTTCCTCCCACGTTAGTCTCTTTCTAAGGACGAACTTAGACAAACCTTAGAATGAGACTAACGAGACTAACTTGGGACGAACAAAGACAAACTTTAGTCTCATTCTATGGTTAGTCTAAGTTCATCCCAAGTTAGTCTAAGTTCATCTCAAGTTTGTCTCTTTCTAAGGACAAACTTAGACAACCCTTAGAATGAGACTAACGAGACTAACTTGGGACGATCAAAGACAAACTTTAGTCTCATTCTAAGGTTTGTCTAAGTTCATCACAATTTAGTCTAAGTTCGTCCCAAGTTAGTCACCTTCTAAGGACGAACTTAGATAAACCTTAGAATGAGACAAACGAGACTAACTTGGGACAAAAAAAGACAAACTTTAGTCTCATTCTAAGGTTTGTCTAAGTTCGTCCCAAGTTAGTCTATTTCTAGGGACGAACTTAGACAAACCTTAGAATGAGACTAACGAGACTAACTTGGGAGGAACAAAGACAAACATTAGTCTCATTCTAAGGTTAGTCTAACTTCGTCCCAAGTTTGTCTATTTCTAAACACGCACTTAGACAAACCTTAGAATGAGACTAACGAGACTAACTTGGGACGAACAAAGACAAACTTTAGTCATATTCTATGATTTGTCTAAGTTCATCCCAAGTTTGTCAAAGTTCGTCCCAAGTTAGTCTATTTCTAAGGATGAACTTATATAAATCTTAGAATGAGAGTAACAAGACTAACATGAGATGAACAAAGACAAACTTTAGTCTCATTCTAAGGTTTGTCAAAGTTCGTCCCAAGTTAGTCTATTTCTAAGGCCGAACTTATACAAACCTTAGAATGAGACTAACAAGACTAAATTGGGATGAACAAAGACAAAATTTAGTCTCATTCTAAGATTTGTCTAAGTACGTCCCAAGTTAGTCTATTTCTAAGGACGAACTTAGATAAACCTTAGAATGAGAGTAACGAGACTAACTTGAGACGAACAAAGACAAACTTTAGTCTCCTTCTAAGGTTTGTCAAAGTTCGTCCCAAGTTAGTCTATTTCTAAGGACGAACTTATACAAACCTTAGAATGAGACTAACGAGACAAACTTGGGACAAACAAAGACAAACATTAGTCTCATTCTAAGGTTTGTCTAAGTTCGTCCCAAGTAAGTCTATTTCTAAGGACGAACTTAGATAAACCTTAGAATGAGACTAACGAGACTTACTTGGGATGAACAAAGACAAACTTTAGTCTCATTCTAAGGTTTGTCTATGTTCGTCCCAAGATAGTGTAATTTCCTCCCACGTTAGTCTCTTTCTAAGGACGAACTTAGACAAACCTTAGAATGAGACTAACGAGACTAACTTGGGACGAACAAAGACAAACTTTAGTCTCATTCTATGGTTAGTCTAAGTTCATCCCAAGTTAGTCTAAGTTCATCTCAAGTTTGTCTCTTTCTAAGGACAAACTTAGACAACCCTTAGAATGAGACTAACGAGACTAACTTGGGACGATCAAAGACAAACTTTAGTCTCATTCTAAGGTTTGTCTAAGTTCATCACAATTTAGTCTAAGTTCGTCCCAAGTTAGTCACCTTCTATGGACGAACTTAGACAAACCTTAGAACGAGACTAACGAGACTAACTTGGGACGAACAAAGACAAACTTTAGTCTCATTCTAAAGTTTGTCTAAGTTCGTCCCAAGTTAGTCTAAGTTCGTCTCACGTTTGTCTCTTTCTAAGGATGAACTTAGACAAACCTTAGAATGAGAATAACGAGACTAACTTGAGACGAACAAAGACAAACTTTAGTCTCATTCTAAGGTTTGTCAAAGCTCGTCCCAAGTTAGAATATTTCTAAGGACGAACTTAGACAAACCTTAGAATGAGACTAACGAGACTAACTTGGGACGAACAAAGACAAACTTTTAGTCTTATTCTAAGGTTTGTCTAAGTTCGTCCCAAGTTTGTCAAAGTTCATCCCAAGTCAGTCTATTTCTAAGGACGAACTTAGACAAACCTTTGAATGAGACTAACGAGACAAACTTGGGACGAACAAAGACAAACTTTAGTCTCATTCTAAGGTTTGTCTAAGTTCTTCCCAAGTTTGTCAAAGTTCATCCCAAGGTAGTCTATTTGTGTGGGCATGTCTGAAGGCGCAGGTGCTCTCGTTTTCTAGATCTGGAAAGCAGATCTGAAAACCTGCGCGTGGTTGGTCCTTTGAAGGCGTCTTCTCCCTCGACGTTCGTCTGACGCTGGCGTCGTCTTCTAATCCCAGATCTAAGAAAGCTGAAATGGCAAAGCTCGTGCCTGGTTCTTCTCGGCGGTTGTCTCAAACCAGTCCCACGGCTGATTCGAGAGCATTTTTCTCATCCCAGTCTTCGACACACTCAGCTTCTCCAGCTTCTCCAGATCTGGTTCTGTTTGATGCAACGGGTGGACCTGCGTGGCCGGGTCTAGCTCCCGGGTCAAAGGAGCAGCAGTCTCCAGAAGGGTATGGTGAATGCGAAGGAGATGAGTTTGTATGCTTCGGCAGTGAAGGGCAACATTCAGACGAATTCTTTTGCTTCGGCGGTGGCCACTTCTAGATTTGTTCCTCGCTTCAAGCCAATCAATTTACCATCCCGTCAATACTCGACTATCGATGGGAAGCCTTCAGTTCATTTCACAACAGCTGAGTTTGAAGCAGGGGCAGCTCTCTTCAAACACTCGCTTGTTGCGAAGTTCACCATGGGGAGGCCAACCATTGAGGTTATCCGGCAAGTATTCAAGGAAAACTGGCCTATTAAAGGCAGAGCTACGGTCAGTAATATATGGGATTCTCGGCATTTGATGATAATATTAGATTCTGAGGAAGATGCGAATGCGGTCCTTACTTCTCCTCTCCGGAAGGTAGGGCGTGCTATGTTTCACCTATTTCGGTATTCCCGTGATTACAGTCCGAAGAGGGAATCGTCTACTACGACTAAGTGGGTCAGGTTACCAGGTATTCATCCAGGTTTCGTTACTCGTAACTATGTGGCTAGTATTGTGAATTCCTTTGGTTGTTTTCTTGACTTGGATGAGAGATCAAAGGCTTGTGCCACTCTTAGATATGTTAGAGCTTGTGTGGAGCTTGATGTTTGTATTCCTATCCCGGAGGAAGTTAGGATTTCTCTATCTGATGGGAGAGTTTTCTGGCAAAAAATTGAAGTGGAAGGCAATATGGCCTATTGTTCCTACTGCAAGGTTCATGGGCATGACTTATCGATGTGTAGGAAGAAACATGTCTCAAAAAGTGTTACAAAGGAGCAGTTCAATATGCCTGTTATGAAGGAGCACAATCCCATAGAAATTATTATCCAGAATAGCCCCGAGGATCTGGGGTATGAGAATTTGGACAATTGCAAGAAAGATGAATGGGTGCAAGTCAAGAAGAAAAAGAGTGCTAGGAAAGTCCGAAAGAAGAACACTGCTGAAAGTGTCAGTCTGCTTGTGGCACAAGTAGTTTCCCCTTGCGAGACTGTTGTTGCTTTGCCAAGTGAAGAAGCTCAGGAGGAAACTCCTAATGATCCCAACTCGGCTGTGGTTGTTTCGAATGAAAAGGAGGCAGGAGATTTGAATATGGCTGAAGCTTCTATCATTAGCCCCCTCACGGACAATCTTGAAGAGATAAAAAAGAGTTATGACAGTGTGATTCCAGATCTCATTCTCTCCAAAGAAGACAAGATCAGACTCATGCAAGATAGCTTCCTTCCTCCTAGCTCTCAAATAAAGCCTATCCTAAAGCTGTCGTGCTCTTGCTTGTCCTGTTTTTTTTCTTTGGGCTATGTCCCGTTAATAAATAGTTTTAGAAAAAAAAGTTAGTCTATTTGTAAGGATGAACTTAGATAAACCTTAGAATGAGAGTAACGAGACTAACTTGAGACGAACAAAGACAAACTTTAGTCTCATTCTAAGGTTTGTCAAAGTTCCTCCCAGGTTAGTCTATTTCTAAGTACAAACTTATACAAACCTTAGAATGAGACTAACGAGACTAACTGGGGACGAACAAAGACAAACTTTAGTCTCATTCTAAGGTTTGTCTAAGTTCGTACCAAGTTAGTCTATTTCTAAGGACGAACTTATACAACCCTTAGAATGAGACTAACGAGACTAACTTGGGACGAACAAAGACAAACTTTAGTCTCATTCTGAGGTTTGTCTAAGTTTGTCCCAATTTAGTCAAAGTTCGTCCCAAGTTAGTCTCTTTCTAAGGACGAACTTAGACAACCCTTAGAATGAGACTAACGAGACTAACTTGGGACGAACAAAGACAAACTTTAGTCTCATTCTAAGGTTTGTCTAAGTTCGTCCCAAGTTAGTCTAAGTTCGTCCCACGTTTGTCTCTTTCTAAAGACAAACTTAGACAAACCTTAGAATGAGACTAACGAGACTAACTTGAGACGAACAAAGACAAACTTTAGTCTCATTCTAAGGTTTGTCTAAGTTCGTCCCAATTTAGTCTAAGTTCGTCCCACGTTTGTCTCTTTCTAAGGATGAACTTTGACAAACCTTAGAATGAGACTAACGAGACTAACTTGGGACGAACAAAGACAAACTTTAGTCTCCTTCTAAGGTTTGTCTAAGTTCATCCCAAGTTTGTCAAAATTTGTTCCAAGTTAGTCTATTTCTAAGGACGAACTTAGATAAACCTTAGAATGAGACTAACGAGACTAACTTGGGACAAAAAAAGACAAACTTTAGTCTCATTCTAAGGTTTGTCTAAGTTCGTCCCAAGTTAGTCTATTTCTAAGGACGAACTTAGATAAACCTTAGAATGAGACTAACGAGACTAACTTGGGACAAACAAAGACAAACTTTAGTCTCATTCTAAGGTTAGTCTAAGTTCGTCCCAAGTTAGTCTATTTCTAAGGACGAACTTAGATATACCTTAGAATGAGACTAGCGAGACTAACTTGGGACAAACAACGACAAACATTAGTCTCATTCTAAGGTTAGTCTAATTTCGTCCCAAGTTAGTCTATTTCTAAGGATGAACTTAGATATACCTTAGAATGAGACTAGCGAGACTAACTTGGGACGAACAAAGACAAACTTTAGTCTCATTCTAAGGTTTGTCTAAGGTCGTCCCAAGTTAGTCTATTTCTAAGGACGAACTTAGATAAACCTTAGAATGAGACTAACGAGACTAACTTGGGACAAACAAAGACAAACTTTAGTCTCATTCTAAGGTTTGTCTAAGTTTGTCCCAAGTTAGTCTATTTCTAAGGACGAACTTAGATAAACCTTAGAATGAGACTAACGAGACTAACTTGGGACAAACAAAGACAAACTTTAGTCTCATTCTAAGGTTTGTCTAAGTTCGTCCCAAGTTAGTTTATTTCTAAGGATGAACGTATACAAACCTTAGAATGAGACTAACGAGACTAACTTGGGACGAACAAAGAGAAACTTTAGTCTCATTCTAAGATTTGTGAAAGTTCGTCCCAAGTTAGTCTATTTCTTAGGACGAAATTATACAAGTCTTGGAATGAGACTAACGAGACTAACTTGGGACGAACAAAGACAAACTTTAGTCACATTCTAAGGTTTGTCTAAGTTCGTCCCAAGTTACTCTATTTCTAAGGACGAACTTAGATAAACCTTAGAATGAGACTAACGAGACTAACTTGGGACAAACAAAGACAAACTTTAGTCTCATTCTAAGGTTTGTCTAAGTTCGTCCCAAGTTAGTCTATTTCTAAGGACGAACTTAGATAAACCTTAGAATGAGAGTAACGAGACTAACTTGGGACAAACAAAGACAAACTTTAGTCTCATTCTATGGTTTGTCTAAGTTCGTCCCAAGTTAGTCTAAGTGTGTCCCGAGTTTTTCTCTTTCTAAGGACGAACTTAGACAAACCTTAGAATGAGACTAACTAGGGACGAACAAAGACAAACATTAGTCTCATTCTAAAGTTTGTCAAAGTTCGTCCCAAGTTAGTATATTTCTAAGGACGAACTTGGAGAAACCTTAGAATGAGACTAACGAGACTAACTTGGGACGAACAAAGACAAACTTGAGTCTCATTCTAAGGTTTTTCTAAGTTCATCCCAAGGTAGTCTATTTCTAAGGACGAACTTAGACAAACCTTAGAATGAGACTAACGAGACTAACTTGGGACGAACAAAGACAAACTTTATTCTCATTCTAAGGTTTGTCTAAGTTCGTCCCAAGTCTATTTCTAAGGACGAACTTAGATAAACCTTAGAATAAGAGTAACGAGACTAACTTAAGACGAACAAAGGAAAACTTTAGTCTCATTCATAGGTATGTCAAAGTTCGTCCCAAGTTAGTCTATTTCTAAGGACGAACCTATATAAATCTTAGAATGAGACTAACGAGACTAACTTGAGACGAACAAAGCCAAACATTAGTCTCATTCTAAGGTTTGTAAGAGTTCGTCCCAAGTTAGTCTATTTCTAAGGACGAACTTAGAGAAACCTTAGAATGAGACTATTGAGACTATCTTGGGAAGAACAAAGACAAACTTTTGTCTCATTCTATGGTTAGTCTAAGTTCGTACCAAGTTTGTCTATTTCTAAGGACGAACTTAGATAAACCTTAGAATGAGACTAACGAGACTAACTTGGGACGAACAAAGACAAACTTTAGTCTCATTCTAAGGTTTGTCTAAGTTCGTCCCAAGTTAGTCTCTTTCTAAGGACGAACTTAGACAAACCTTAGAATGAGATTAACGAGACTACCTTGGGACGAACAAAGACAAACTTTAGTCTCATTCTAAGGTTTGTCAATGTTCGTCCCAAGTTTGTCAAAGTTCGTCCCAAGTTAGTCAATTTCTAAGGACGAACTTAGATAAACCTTAGAATGAGAGTAACGAGACTAACTTGGGACGAACGAAGACAAACTTTAGTCTCATTCTAAGGTTTGTCTAAATTCGTCCAAAGTTAGTCTATTTCTAAGGACGAACTTATACAAACCTTAGAATGAGACTTACGAGACTAACTTGGGACGAACAAAGATATACTTTAGTCTCATTCTAAGGTTTGTCTAAGTTCGTCCCAAGTTTGTCAAAGCTCGTCCCAAGTTAGTCTATTTCTAAGGACGAACTTAGATAAACCTTAGAATGAGAGTAACGAGACTAACTTGAGACGAACAAAGACAAACTTTAGTCATATCTAAGGTTTGTCAAAGTTCATTCCAAGTTAGTATCTTTCTAAGGACGAACTTAGACAAACCTTAGAATGAGACTAACGAGACTAACTTGGGACGAACAAAGACAAACTTTAGTCTCATTCTAAGGTTTGTATATGTTCGTCCCAAGTTTGTCAAAGTTCATCCCATGTTAGTCTATTTCTAAGGACGAACTTAGATAAACGTTAGAATGAGAGTAACGAGACTAACTTGGGACGAACAAAGACAATCTTTAGTCTCATTCTAAGATTTGTCTAAATTCGTCCAAAGTTAGTCTATTTCTAAGGACGAACTTATACAAACCTTAGAATGAGACTAACGAGACTAACTTGGGACGAACAAAGATATACTTTAGTCTCATTTTAAGGTTTGTCTAAGTTCGTCCCAAGTTTGTCAAAGCTCGTCCCAAGTTAGTCTATTTCTAAGGACGAACTTAGATAAACCTTAGAATGAGAGTAACGAGACAAACTTGAGACGAACAAAGACAAACTTTAGTCATATCTAAGGTTTGTCAAAGTTCGTCCCAAGTTAGTCTCTTTCTAAGGATGAACTTATACAAACCTTAGAATGAGACTAACGAGACTAACTTGGGACGAACAAAGAAAAACTTTAGTCTCATTCTAAGGTTTGTCTAAGTTCGTCCAATGTTAGTCTATTTCTAAGGACGAACTTAGATAAACCTTAGAATGAGACTAACGAGACTAACTTGGGACGAACAAAGACAAACTTTAGTCTCATTCTATGGTTTGTCTAAGTTCCTCCCAAGTTAGTCTATTTCTAAGGACGAACTTAGATAAACCTTAGAATGAGACTAACGAGACTAACTTGGGACAAACAAAGACAAACATTAGTCTCATTCTAAGGTTTGTCTAAGTTCGTCCCAAGTTAGTCTATTTCTAAGGACAAACGTATACAAACCTTAGAATGAGACTAACGAGACTAACTTGGGACGAACAAAGAGAAACTTTAGTCTCATTCTAAGGTTTGTAAAAGTTCGTCCCAAGTTAGTCTATTTCTTAGGACGAAATTATACAAGTCTTGGAATGAGACTAACGAGACTAACTTGGGACGAACAAAGACAAACTTTAGTCTCATTCTAAGGTTTGTCTAAGTTCGTCCCAAGTTACTCTATTTCTAAGGACGAACTGAGATAAACCTTAGAATGAGACTAACGAGACTAACTTGGGACAAACAAAAACAAACTTTAGTCTCATTCTAAGGTTTGTCTAAGTTCGTCCCAAGTTAGTATATTTCTAAGGACGAACTTGGAGAAACCTTAGAATGAGACTAACGAGACTAACTTGGGACGAACAAAGACAAACTTGAGTCTCATTCTAAGGTTTTTCTAAGTTCATCCCAAGGTAGTCTATTTCTAAGGACGAACTTAGACAAACCTTAGAATGAGACTAACGAGACTAACTTGGGACGAACAAAGACAAACTTTATTCTCATTCTAAGGTTTGTCTAAGTTCGTCCCAAGTCTATTTCTAAGGACGAACTTAGATAAACCTTAGAATAAGAGTAACGAGACTAACTTAAGACGAACAAAGGAAAACTTTAGTCTCATTCATAGGTATGTCAAAGTTCGTCCCAAGTTAGTCTATTTCTAAGGACGAACCTATATAAATCTTAGAATGAGACTAACGAGACTAACTTGGGACGAACAAAGCCAAACATTAGTCTCATTCTAAGGTTTGTAAGAGTTCGTCCCAAGTTAGTCTATTTCTAAGGACGAACTTAGAGAAACCTTAGAATGAGACTATTGAGACTATCTTGGGAAGAACAAAGACAAACTTTTGTCTCATTCTATGGTTAGTCTAAGTTCGTACCAAGTTTGTCTATTTCTAAGGACGAACTTAGATAAACCTTAGAATGAGACTAACGAGACTAACTTGGGACGAACAAAGACAAACTTTAGTCTCATTCTAAGGTTTGTCTAAGTTCGTCCCAAGTTAGTCTCTTTCTAAGGACGAACTTAGACAAACCTTAGAATGAGATTAACGAGACTACCTTGGGACGAACAAAGACAAACTTTAGTCTCATTCTAAGGTTTGTCAATGTCCGTCCCAAGTTTGTCAAAGTTCGTCCCAAGTTAGTCAATTTCTAAGGACGAACTTAGATAAACCTTAGAATGAGAGTAACGAGACTAACTTGGGACGAACGAAGACAAACTTTAATCTCATTCTAAGGTTTGTCTAAATTCGTCCAAAGTTAGTCTATTTCTAAGGACGAACTTATACAAACCTTAGAATGAGACTTACGAGACTAACTTGGGACGAACAAAGATATACTTTAGTCTCATTCTAAGGTTTGTCTAAGTTCGTCCCAAGTTTGTCAAAGCTCGTCCCAAGTTAGTCTATTTCTAAGGACGAACTTAGATAAACCTTAGAATGAGAGTAACGAGACTAACTTGAGACGAACAAAGACAAACTTTAGTCATATCTAAGGTTTGTCAAAGTTCATCCCAAGTTAGTCTCTTTCTAAGGACGAACTTAGACAAACCTTAGAATTAGACTAACGAGACTAACTTGGGACGAACAAAGACAAACTTTAGTCTCATTCTAAGGTTTGTATATGTTCGTCCCAAGTTTGTCAAAGTTCGTCCCATGTTAGTCTATTTCTAAGGACGAACTTAGATAAACGTTAGAATGAGAGTAACGAGACTAACTTGGGACGAACAAAGACAAACTTTAGTCTCATTCTAAGATTTGTCTAAATTCGTCCAAAGTTAGTCTATTTCTAAGGACGAACTTATACAAACCTTAGAATGAGACTAACGAGACTAACTTGGGACGAACAAAGATATACTTTAGTCTCATTTTAAGGTTTGTCTAAGTTCGTCCCAAGTTTGTCAAAGCTCGTCCCAAGTTAGTCTATTTCTAAGGACGAACTTAGATAAACCTTAGAATGAGAGTAACGAGACAAACTTGAGACGAACAAAGACAAACTTTAGTCATATCTAAGGTTTGTCAAAGTTCGTCCCAAGTTAGTCTCTTTCTAAGGATGAACTTATACAAACCTTAGAATGAGACTAACGAGACTAACTTGGGACGAACAAAGAAAAACTTTAGTCTCATTCTAAGGTTTGTCTAAGTTCGTCCAAAGTTAGTCTATTTCTAAGGACGAACTTAGATAAACCTTAGAATGAGACTAACGAGACTAACTTGGGACGAACAAAGACAAACTTTAGTCTCATTCTATGGTTTGTCTAAGTTCCTCCCAAGTTAGTCTATTTCTAAGGACGAACTTAGATAAACCTTAGAATGAGACTAACGAGACTAACTTGGGACAAACAAAGACAAACATTAGTCTCATTCTAAGGTTTGTCTAAGTTCGTCCCAAGTTAGTCTATTTCTAAGGACAAACGTATACAAACCTTAGAATGAGACTAACGAGACTAACTTGGGACGAACAAAGAGAAACTTTAGTCTCATTCTAAGGTTTGTAAAAGTTCGTCCCAAGTTAGTCTATTTCTTAGGACGAAATTATACAAGTCTTGGAATGAGACTAACGAGACTAACTTGGGACGAACAAAGACAAACTTTAGTCTCATTCTAAGGTTTGTCTAAGTTCGTCCCAAGTTACTCTATTTCTAAGGACGAACTGAGAAAAACCTTAGAATGAGACTAACGAGACTAACTTGGGACAAACAAAAACAAACTTTAGTCTCATTCTAAGGTTTGTCTAAGTTCGTCCCAAGTTAGTCTATTTCTAAGGACGAACTTAGATAAACCTTAGAATGAGAGTAACGAGACTAACTTGGGACAAACAAAGACAAACTTTAGTCTCCTTCTATGGTTTGTCTAAGTTCGTCCCAAGTTAGTCTAAGTGCGTCCCGAGTTTTTCTCTTTCTAAGGACGAACTTAGACAAACCTTAGAATGAGACTAACTAGGGACGAACAAAGACAAACATTAGTCTCATTCTAAGGTTTGTCAAAGTTCGTCCAAAGTTAGTATATTTCTAAGGACGAACTTGGAGAAACCTTAGAATGAGACAAACGAGACTAACTTGGGACGAACAAAGACAAACTTGAGTCTCATTCTAAGGTTTGTCTAAGTTCATCCCAAGGTAGTCTATTTCTAAGGATGAACTTAGACAAACCTTAGAATGAGACTAACGAGACTAACTTGGGACGAACAAAGACAAACTTTATTCTCATTCGAAGGTTTGTCTAAGTTCGTCCCAAGTCTATTTCTAAGGACGAACTTAGATAAACCTTAGAATAAGAGTAACGAGACTAACTTAAGACGAACAAAGGAAAACTTTAGTCTCATTCATAGGTATGTAAAAGTTCGTCCCAAGTTAGTCTATTTCTAAGGATGAACCTATATAAATCTTAGAATGAGACTAACGAGACTAACTTGGGACGAACAAAGACAAACTTTAGTCTCATTCTAAGGTTTGTCTAAGTTCATCCCAAGTTGGTCTAAGTTCGTCCCAAGTTTTCTCTTTCTAAGGACGAACTTAGACAAACCTTAGAATGAGACTAACGAGACTAACTTGGGACGAACAAAGCCAAACATTAGTCTCATTCTAAGGTTTGTAAGAGTTCGTCCCAAGTTTGTCTATTTCTAAGGACGAACTTAGAGAAACCTTAGAATGAGACTATTGAGACTATCTTGGGAAGAACAAAGACAATATTTTGTCTCATTCTATGGTTAGTCTTAGTTCGTACAAAGTTTGTCTATTTCTAAGGACGAACTTAGATAAACCTTAGAATGAGACTAACGAGACTAACTTGGGACGAACAAAGACAAACTTTAGTCTCATTCTAAGGTTTGTCTAAGTTCGTCCCAAGTTAGTCTCTTTCTAAGGACGAACTTAGACAAACCTTAGAATGAGATTAACGAGACTAACTTGGGACAAACAAAGACAAACTTTAGTCTCATTCTAAGGTTTGTCTATGTTCGTCCCAAGTTTGTCAAAGTTCGTCCCAAGTTAGTCAATTTCTAAGGACGAACTTAGATAAACCTTAGAATGAGAGTAACGAGACTAACTTGGGACGAACGAAGACAAACTTTAGTCTCATTCTAAGGTTTGTCAAAATTCGTCCAAAGTTAGTCTATTTCTAAGGACGAACTTATACAAACCTTAGAATGAGACTTACGAGACTAACTTGGGACGAACAAAGATATACTTTAGTCTCATTCTAAGGTTTGTCTAAGTTCGTCCCAAGTTTGTCAAAGCTCGTCCCAAGTTAGTCTATTTCTAAGGACGAACTTAGATAAACCTTAGAATGAGAGTAACGAGACTAACTTGAGATGAACAAAGACAAACTTTAGTCATATCTAAGGTTTGTCAAAGTTCGTCCCAAGTTAGTCTCTTTCTAAGGATGAACTTATACAAACCTTAGAATGAGACTAACGAGGCTAACTTGGGACGAACAAAGACAAACTTTAGTCTCATTCTAAGGTTTGTCTAAGTTCATCCCAAGTTAGTCTAAGTTCGTCCCACGTTTGTCTCTTTCTAAGGACAAACTTAGACAAACCTTAGAATGAGACTAACGAGACTAACTTGTGACGAACAAAGACAAACTTTAGTCTCATTCTAAGGTTTGTCTAAGTTCGTCCCAATTTAGTCTAAGTTCGTCCCACGTTTGTCTCTTTCTAAGGACGAACTTTGACAAACCTTAGAATGAGACTAACGAGACTAACTTGGGAGGAACAAAGACAAACTTTAGTCTCCTTCTATGGTTTGTCTAAGTTCGTCCCAAGTTTGTCAAAATTCGTCCCAAGTTAGTCTATTTCTAAGGACGAACTTAGATAAACCTTAGAATGAGAGTAACGAGACTAACTTGGGACGAACGAAGACAAACTTTAGTCTCATTCTAAGGTTTGTCTAAATTCGTCCAAAGTTAGTCTATTTATAAGGACGAACTTATACAAACCTTAGAATGAGACTTACGAGACTAACTTGGGACGAACAAAGATATACTTTAGTCTCATTCTAAGGTTTGTCTATGTTCGTCCCAAGTTTGTCAAAGCTCGTCCCAAGTTAGTCTATTTCTAAGGACGAACTTAGATAAACCTTAGAATGAGAGTAACGAGACTAACTTGAGACGAACAAAGACAAACTTTAGTCATATCTAAGGTTTGTCAAAGTTCGTCCCAAGTTAGTCTCTTTCTAAGGATGAACTTATACAAACCTTAGAATGAGACTAACGAGACTAACTTGGGACGAACAAAGACAAACTTTAGTCTCATTCTAAGGTTTGTCTAAGTTCGTCCCAAGTTAGTCTAAGTTCGTCCCACGTTTGTCTCTTTCTAAGGACAAACTTAGACAAACCTTAGAATGAGACTAACGAGACTAACTTGAGACGAACGAAGACAAACTTTAGTCTCATTCGAAGGTTTGTCTAAGTTCGTCCCAATTTAGTCTAAGTTCGTCCCACGTTTGTCTCTTTCAAAGGACGAACTTTGACAAACCTTAGAATGAGACTAACGAGACTAACTTGGGAGGAACAAAGACAAACTTTAGTCTCCTTCTAAGGTTTGTCTAAGTTCGTCCCAAGTTTGTCAAAATTCATCCCAAGTTAGTCTATTTCTAAGGACGAACTTAGACAAACCTTAGAATGAGACTAACGAGACTAACTTGGGAAGAACAAAGACAAATCTTAGTCTCATTCTAGTGTTAGTCGAAGTTCGTCCCAAGTTAGTCTATTTCTAAGGACGAACTTAGATAAACCTTAGAATGAGACTAACGAGACTAACTTGGGACAAACAAAGATAAACTTTAGTCTCATTCTAAGGTTTGTCTAAGTTCGTCCCAAGTTAGTTTATTTCTAAGGAAGAACTTAGATAAACCTTACAATGAGACTAACGAGACTAACTTGGGACAAACAAAGACAAACTTTAGTCTCATTCTAAGGTTTGTCTAAGTTCGTCCCAAGTTAGTCTATTTCTAAGGACGAACTTATATAAACCTTAGAATGAGACTAGCGAGACTAACTTGGGACGAACAAAGACAAACTTTAGTCTCATTCTAAGGTTAGTCTAAGTTCGTCCCAAGTTAGTCTATTTCTAAGGACGAACTTAGATAAACCTTAGAATGAGACTAACGAGACTAACTTGGGACAAACAATGACAAACATTAGTCTCATTCTATGGTTAGTCTAAGTTCGTCCCAAGTTAGTCTATTTCTAAGGACGAACTTAGATAAACCTTAGAATGATAGTAACGAGACTAACTTGGGACAAACAACGACAAACATTAGTCTCATTCTAAGGTTTGTCTAAGTTCGTCCCAAGTTAGTCTATTTCTATGGACGAACTTAGATAAACCTTAGAATGAGACTAGCGAGACTAACTTGGGACAAACAAAGACAAACTTTAGTCTCATTCTAAGGTTAGTCTAAGTTCGTCCCAAGTTAGTCTATTTCTAAGGACGAACTTATATAAACCTTAGAATGAGACTAGCGAGACTAACTTGGGACGAACAAAGACAAACTTTAGTCTCATTCTAAGGTTAGTCTAAGTTCGTCCCAAGTTAGTCTATTTCTAAGGACGAACTTAGATAAACCTTAGAATGAGACTAACGAGACTAACTTGGGACAAACAACGACAAACATTAGTCTCATTCTAAGGTTTGTCTAAGTTCGTCCCAAGTTAGTCTATTTCTATGGATGAACTTAGATAAACCTTAGAATGAGACTAACGAGACTAACTTGGGACGAACAAAGACAAACTTTAGTCTCATTCTAAGGTTTGTCTAAGTTCGTCCCAAGTTAGTCTCTTTCTAAGGACGAACTTAGACAAACCTTAGAATGAGATTAACGAGACTACCTTGGGACGAACAAAGACAAACTTTAGTCTCATTCTAAGGTTTGTCAATGTTCGTCCCAAGTTTGTCAAAGTTCGTCCCAAGTTAGTCAATTTCTAAGGACGAACTTAGATAAACCTTAGAATGAGAGTAACGAGACTAACTTGGGACGAACGAAGACAAACTTTAGTCTCATTCTAAGGTTTGTCAAAATTCGTCCAAAGTTAGTCTATTTCTAAGGACGAACTTATACAAACCTTAGAATGAGACTTACGAGACTAACTTGGGACGAACAAAGATATACTTTAGTCTCATTCTAAGGTTTGTCTAAGTTCGTCCCAAGTTTGTCAAAGCTCGTCCCAAGTTAGTCTATTTCTAAGGACGAACTTAGATAAACCTTAGAATGAGAGTAACGAGACTAACTTGAGACGAACAAAGACAAACTTTAGTCATATCTAAGGTTTGTCAAAGTTCATCCCAAGATAGTCTCTTTCTAAGGACGAACTTAGACAAACCTTAGAATTAGACTAACGAGACTAACTTGGGACGAACAAAGACAAACTTTAGTCTCATTCTAAGGTTTGTATATGTTCGTCCCAAGTTTGTCAAAGTTCGTCCCATGTTAGTCTATTTCTAAGGACGAACTTAGATAAACGTTAGAATGAGAGTAACGAGACTAACTTGGGACGAACAAAGACAAACTTTAGTCTCATTCTAAGATTTGTCTAAATTCGTCCAAAGTTAGTCTATTTCTAAGGACGAACTTATACAAACCTTAGAATGAGACTAGCGAGACTAACTTGGGACGAACAAAGATATACTTTAGTCTCATTTTAAGGTTTGTCTAAGTTCGTCCCAAGTTTGTCAAAGCTCGTCCCAAGTTAGTCTATTTCTAAGGACGAACTTAGATAAACCTTAGAATGAGAGTAACGAGACAAACTTGAGACGAACAAAGACAAACTTTAGTCATATCTAAGGTTTGTCAAAGTTCGTCCCAAGTTAGTCTCTTTCTAAGGATGAACTTATACAAACCTTAGAATGAGACTAACGAGACTAACTTGGGACGAACAAAGAAAAACTTTAGTCTCATTCTAAGGTTTGTCTAAGTTCGTCCAAAGTTAGTCTATTTCTAAGGACGAACTTAGATAAACCTTAGAATGAGACTAACGAGACTAACTTGGGACGAACAAAGACAAACTTTAGTCTCATTCTATGGTTTGTCTAAGTTCCTCCCAAGTTAGTCTATTTCTAAGGACGAACTTAGATAAACCTTAGAATGAGACTAACGAGACTAACTTGGGACAAACAAAGACAAACATTAGTCTCATTCTAAGGTTTGTCTAAGTTCGTCCCAAGTTAGTCTATTTCTAAGGACAAACGTATACAAACCTTAGAATGAGACTAACGAGACTAACTTGGGACGAACAAAGAGAAACTTTAGTCTCATTCTAAGGTTTGTAAAAGTTCGTCCCAAGTTAGTCTATTTCTTAGGACGAAATTATACAAGTCTTGGAATGAGACTAACGAGACTAACTTGGGACGAACAAAGACAAACTTTAGTCTCATTCTAAGGTTTGTCTAAGTTCGTCCCAAGTTACTCTATTTCTAAGGACGAACTGAGATAAACCTTAGAATGAGACTAACGAGACTAACTTGGGACAAACAAAAACAAACTTTAGTCTCATTCTAAGGTTTGTCTAAGTTCGTCCCAAGTTAGTCTATTTCTAAGGACGAACTTAGATAAACCTTAGAATGAGAGTAACGAGACTAACTTGGGACAAACAAAGACAAACTTTAGTCTCATTCTATGGTTTGTCTAAGTTCGTCCCAAGTTAGTCTAAGTGCGTCCCGAGTTTTTCTCTTTCTAAGGACGAACTTAGACAAACCTTAGAATGAGACTAACTAGGGACGAACAAAGACAAACATTAGTCACATTCTAAGGTTTGTCAAAGTTCGTCCCAAGTTAGTATATTTCTAAGGACGAACTTGGAGAAACCTTAGAATGAGACTAACGAGACTAACTTGGGACGAACAAAGACAAACTTGAGTCTCATTCTAAGGTTTGTCTAAGTTCATCCCAAGGTAGTCTATTTCTAAGGATGAACTTAGACAAACCTTAGAATGAGACTAACGAGACTAACTTGGGACGAACAAAGACAAACTTTATTCTCATTCGAAGGTTTGTCTAAGTTCGTCCCAAGTCTATTTCTAAGGACGAACTTAGATAAACCTTAGAATAATAGTAACGAGACTAACTTAAGACGAACAAAGGAAAACTTTAGTCTCATTCATAGGTATGTCAAAGTTCGTCCCAAGTTAGTCTATTTCTAAGGACGAACCTATATAAATCTTAGAATGAGACTAACGAGACTAACTTGGGACGAACAAAGACAAACTTTAGTCTCATTCTAAGGTTTGTCTAAGTTCATCCCAAGTTGGTCTAAGTTCGTCCCAAGTTTTCTCTTTCTAAGGACGAACTTAGACAAACCTTAGAATGAGACTAACGAGACTAACTTGGGACGAACAAAGCCAAACATTAGTCTCATTCTAAGGTTTGTAAGAGTTCGTCCCAAGTTTGTCTATTTCTAAGGACGAACTTAGAGAAACCTTAGAATGAGACTATTGAGACTATCTTGGGAAGAACAAAGACAATCTTTTGTCTCATTCTATGGTTAGTCTTAGTTCGTACCAAGTTTGTCTATTTCTAAGGACGAACTTAGATAAACCTTAGAATGAGACTAACGAGACTAACTTGGGACGAACAAAGACAAACTTTAGTCTCATTCTAAGGTTTGTCTAAGTTCGTCCCAAGTTAGTCTCTTTCTAAGGACGAACTTAGACAAACCTTAGAATGAGATTAACGAGACTAACTTGGGACAAACAAAGACAAACTTTAGTCTCATTCTAAGGTTTGTCTATGTTCGTCCCAAGTTTGTCAAAGTTCGTCCCAAGTTAGTCAATTTCTAAGGACGAACTTAGATAAACCTTAGAATGAGAGTAACGAGACTAACTTGGGACGAACGAAGACAAACTTTAGTCTCATTCTAAGGTTTGTCAAAATTCGTCCAAAGTTAGTCTATTTCTAAGGACGAACTTATACAAACCTTAGAATGAGACTTACGAGACTAACTTGGGACGAACAAAGATATACTTTAGTCTCATTCTAAGGTTTGTCTAAGTTCGTCCCAAGTTTGTCAAAGCTCGTCCCAAGTTAGTCTATTTCTAAGGACGAACTTAGATAAACCTTAGAATGAGAGTAACGAGACTAACTTGAGATGAACAAAGACAAACTTTAGTCATATCTAAGGTTTGTCAAAGTTCGTCCCAAGTTAGTCTCTTTCTAAGGATGAACTTATACAAACCTTAGAATGAGACTAACGAGGCTAACTTGGGACGAACAAAGACAAACTTTAGTCTCATTCTAAGGTTTGTCTAAGTTCATCCCAAGTTAGTCTAAGTTCGTCCCACGTTTGTCTCTTTCTAAGGACAAACTTAGACAAACCTTAGAATGAGACTAACGAGACTAACTTGTGACGAACAAAGACAAACTTTAGTCTCATTCTAAGGTTTGTCTAAGTTCGTCCAAATTTAGTCTAAGTTCGTCCCACGTTTGTCTCTTTCTAAGGACGAACTTTGACAAACCTTAGAATGAGACTAACGAGACTAACTTGGGAGGAACAAAGACAAACTTTAGTCTCCTTCTAAGGTTTGTCTAAGTTCGTCCCAAGTTTGTCAAAATTCGTCCCAAGTTAGTCTATTTCTAAGGACGAACTTAGATAAACCTTAGAATGAGAGTAACGAGACTAACTTGGGACGAACGAAGACAAACTTTAGTCTCATTCTAAGGTTTGTCTAAATTCGTCCAAAGTTAGTCTATTTATAAGGACGAACTTATACAAACCTTAGAATGAGACTTACGAGACTAACTTGGGACGAACAAAGATATACTTTAGTCTCATTCTAAGGTTTGTCTATGTTCGTCCCAAGTTTGTCAATGCTCGTCCCAAGTTAGTCTATTTCTAAGGACGAACTTAGATAAACCTTAGAATGAGAGTAACGAGACTAACTTGAGACGAACAAAGACAAACTTTAGTCATATCTAAGGTTTGTCAAAGTTCGTCCCAAGTTAGTCTCTTTCTAAGGATGAACTTATACAAACCTTAGAATGAGACTAACTTGGGACGAACAAAGACAAACTTTAGTCTCATTCTAAGGTTTGTCTAAGTTCGTCCCAAGTTAGTCTAAGTTCGTCCCACGTTTGTCTCTTTCTAAGGACAAACTTAGACAAACCTTAGAATGAGACTAACGAGACTAACTTGAGACGAACAAAGACAAACTTTAGTCTCATTCGAAGGTTTGTCTAAGTTCGTCCCAATTTAGTCTAAGTTCGTCCCACGTTTGTCTCTTTCAAAGGACGAACTTTGACAAACCTTAGAATGAGACTAACGAGACTAACTTGGGAGGAACAAAGAAAAACTTTAGTCTCCTTCTAAGGTTTGTCTAAGTTCGTCCCAAGTTTGTCAAAATTCATCCCAAGTTAGTCTATTTCTAAGGACGAACTTAGACAAACCTTAGAATGAGACTAACGAGACTAACTTGGGAAGAACAAAGACAAATCTTAGTCTCATTCTAGTGTTAGTCGAAGTTCGTCCCAAGTTAGTCTATTTCTAAGGACGAACTTAGATAAACCTTAGAATGAGACTAACGAGACTAACTTGGGACAAACAAAGACAAACTTTAGTCTCATTCTAAGGTTTGTCTAAGTTCGTCCCAAGTTAGTCTATTTCTAAGGAAGAACTTAGATAAACCTTAGAATGAGACTAACGAGACTAACTTGGGACAAACAAAGACAAACTTTAGTCTCATTCTAAGGTTAGTCTAAGTTCGTCCCAAGTTAGTCTATTTCTAAGGACGAACTTATATAAACCTTAGAATGAGACTAGCGAGACTAACTTGGGACGAACAAAGACAAACTTTAGTCTCATTCTAAGGTTAGTCTAAGTTCGTCCCAAGTTAGTCTATTTCTAAGGACGAACTTAGATAAACCTTAGAATGAGACTAACGAGACTAACTTGGGACAAACAATGACAAACATTAGTCTCATTCTATGGTTAGTCTATGTTCGTCCCAAGTTAGTCTATTTCTAAGGACGAACTTAGATAAACCTTAGAATGAGACTAACGAGACTAACTTGGGACAAACAACGACAAACATTAGTCTCATTCTAAGGTTTGTCTAAGTTCGTCCCAAGTTAGTCTATTTCTATGGACGAACTTAGATAAACCTTAGAATAAGACTAGCGAGACTAACTTGGGACAAACAAAGACAAACTTTAGTCTCATTCTAAGGTTAGTCTAAGTTCGTCCCAAGTTAGTCTATTTCTAAGGACGAACTTATATAAACCTTAGAATGAGACTAGCGAGACTAACTTGGGACAAACAAAGACAAACTTTAGTCTCATTCTAAGGTTTGTCTAAGTTCGTCCCAAGTTAGTCTATTTCTAAGGAAGAACTTAGATAAACCTTAGAATGAGACTAACGAGACTAACTTGGGACAAACAAAGACAAACTTTAGTCTCATTCTAAGTTTAGTCTAAGTTCGTCCCAAGTTAGTCTATTTCTAAGGACGAACTTATATAAACCTTAGAATGAGACTAGCGAGACTAACTTGGGACGAACAAAGACAAACTTTAGTCTCATTCTAAGGTTAGTCTAAGTTCGTCCCAAGTTAGTCTATTTCTAAGGACGAACTTAGATAAACCTTAGAATGAGACTAACGAGACTAACTTGGGACGAACAAAGACAAACTTTAGTCTTATTCTAAGGTTTTTCTAAGGTCGTCCCAAATTAGTCTATTTCTAAGGACGAACTTAGATAAACCTTAGAATGAGACTAACGAGACTAACATGGGACAAACAAAGAAAAACTTTAGTCTCATTCTAAGGTTTGTCTATGTTTGTCCCAAGTTAGTCTATTTCTAAGGACGAACTTAGATAAACCTTAGAATGAGACTAACGAGACTAACTTGGGACAAACAAAGACAAACTTTAGTCTCATTCTAAGGTTTGTCTAAGTTCGTCCCAAGTTAGTCTAAGTTCGTCCCACGTTTATCTCTGTCTAAGGACAAACTTAGACAAACCTTAGAATGAGACTAACGAGACTAACTTGAGACGAACAAAGACAAACTTTAGTCTCATTCTAAGGTTTGTCTAAGTTCGTCCCAATTTAGTCTATGTTCGTCCCACGTTTGTCTCTTTCTAAGGACGAACTTTGACAAACCTTAGAATGAGACTAAGGAGACTAACTTGGGACGAAGAAAGACAAACTTTAGTCTCCTTCTAAGGTTTGTCGAAGTTCGTCCGAAGTTTGTCAAAATTCGTCCCAAGTTAGTCTATTTCTAAGGACGAACTTAGACAAACCTTAGAATTAGACTAACGAGACTAACTTGGGGAGAACAAAGACAAATCTTAGTCTCATTCTAGTGTTAGTCTAAGTTCGTCCCAAGTTAGTCTATTTCTAAGGACGAACTTAGATAAACCTTAGAATGAGACTAACGAGACTTACTTGGGACAAACAAAGACAAACTTTAGTCTCATTCTAAGGTTTGTCTAAGTTCGTCCCAAGTTAGTCTATTTCTAAGGACGAACTTAGATAAACCTTAGAATGAGACTAACGAGACTAACTTGGGACAAACAAAGACAAACTTTAGTCTCATTCTAAGGTTAGTCTAAGTTCGTCCCAAGTTAATCTATTTCTAAGGACGAACTTATATAAACCTTAGAATGAGACTAGCGAGACTAACTTGGGACGAACAAAGACAAACTTTAGTCTCATTCTAAGGTTAGTCTAAGTTCGTCCCAAGTTAGTCTATTTCTAAGGACGAACTTAGATAAACCTTAGAATGAGACTAACGAGACTAACTTGGGACAAACAACGACAAACATTAGTCTCATTCTAAGGTTAGTCTAAGTTCGTCCCAAGTTAGTCAATTTCTAAGGACGAACTTAGATAAACCTTAGAATGAGACTAACGAGACTAACTTGGGACAAACAACGACAAAGATTAGTCTCATTCTAAGGTTTGTCTAAGTTCGTCCCAAGTTAGTCTATTTCTATGGACGAACTTAGATAAACCTTAGAATGAGACTAGCGAGACTAACTTGGGACAAACAAAGAAAAACTTTAGTCTCATTCTAAGGTTAGTCTAAGTTCGTCCCAAGTTAGTTTATTTCTAAGGATGAACTTATATAACCCTTAGAATGAGACTAGCAAGACTAACTTGGGACGAACAAAGACAAACTTTAGTCTCATTCTAAGGTTAGTCTAAGTTCGTCCCAAGTTAGTCTATTTCTAAGGACGAACTTAGATAAACCTTAGAATGAGACTAACGAGACTAACTTGGGACAAACAACAACAAACATTAGTCTCATTCTAAGGTTTGTCTAAGTTCGTCCCAAGTTAGTCTATTTCTATGGACGAACTTAGATAAACCTTAGAATGAGACTAGCGAGACTAACTTGGGACGAACAAAGACAAACTTTAGTCTCATTCTAAGGTTTATCTAAGGTCGTCCCAAATTAGTCTATTTCTAAGGACGAACTTAGATAAACATTAGAATGAGACTAACGAGACCAACTTGGGACAAACAAAGAAAAACTTTAGTCTCATTCTAAGGTTTGTCTAAGTTTGTCCCAAGTTAGTCTATTTCTAAGGACGAACTTAGATAAACCTTAGAATGAGACTAACGAGACTAACTTGGGACAAACAAAGACAAACTTTAGTCTCATTCTAAGGTTTGTCTAAGTTCGTCCCAAGTTAGTCTAAGTTTGTCCCACGTTTGTCTCTTTCTAAGGACAAACTTAGACAAACCTTAGAATGAGACTAACGAGACTAACTTGAGACGAACAAAGACAAACTTTAGTCTCCTTCTAAGGTTTGTCTAAGTTCGTCCCAATTTAGTCTAAGTTCGTCCCACGTTTGTCTCTTTCTAAGGACGAACTTTGACAAACCTTAGAATGAGACTAACGAGATTAACTTGGGAGGAACAAAGACAAACTTTAGTCTCCTTCTAAGGTTTGTCTAAGTTCGTCCCAAGTTAGTCTATGTTCGTCCCAAGTTTGTCAAAGCTCGTCCCAAGTTAGTCTATTTCTAAGGACGAACTTAGATAAACCTTAGAATGAGAGTAACGAGACTAACTTGAGACGAACAAAGACAAACTTTAGTCATATCTAAGGTTTGTCAAAGTTCGTCCCAAGTTAGTCTCTTTCTAAGGATGAACTTATACAAACCTTAGAATGAGACTAACGAGACTAACTTGGGACGAACAAAGACAAACTTTAGTCTCATTCTAAGGTTTGTCTAAGTTCGTCCCAAGTTAGTCTAAGTTCGTCCCACGTTTGTCTCTTTCTAAAGACGAACTTTGACAAACCTTAGAATGAGACTAACGAGATTAACTTGGGAGGAACAAAGACAAACTTTAGTCTCCTTCTAAGGTTTGTCTAAGTTCGTCCCAAGTTTGTCAAAATTCATCCCAAGTTAGTCTATTTCTAAGGACGAACTTAGACAAACCTTAGAATGAGACTAACGAGACTAACTTGGGAAGAACAAAGACAAATCTTAGTCTCATTCTAGTGTTAGTCGAAGTTCGTCCCAAGTTAGTCTATTTCTAAGGACGAACTTAGATAAACCTTAGAATGAGAATAACGAGACTAACTTGGGACAAACAAAGACAAACTTTAGTCTCATTCTAAGGTTTGTCTAAGTTCGTCCCAAGTTAGTCTATTTCTAAGGAAGAACTTAGATAAACCTTAGAATGAGACTAACGAGACTAACTTGGGACAAACAAAGACAAACTTTAGTCTCATTCTAAGGTTAGTCTAAGTTCGTCCCAAATTAGTCTATTTCTAAGGACGAACTTATATAAACCTTAGAAAGAGACTAGCGAGACTAACTTGGGACGAACAAAGACAAACTTTAGTCTCATTCTAAGGTTAGTCTAAGTTCGTCCCAAGTTAGTCTATTTCTAAGGACGAACTTAGATAAACCTTAGAATGAGACTAACGAGACTAACTTGGGACAAACAACGACAAACATTAGTCTCATTCTAAGGTTAGTCTAATTTCGTCCCAAGTTAGTCTATTTCTAAGGACGAACTTAGATAAACCATAGAATGAGACTAACGAGACTAACTTGGGACAAACAACGACAAACATTAGTCTCATTCTAAGGTTTGTCTAAGTTCGTCCCAAGTTAGTCTAATTCTATGGATGAACTTAGATAAACCTTAGAATGAGACTAGCGAGACTAACTTGGGACAAACAAAGACAAACTTTAGTCTCATTCTAAGGTTAGTCTAAGTTCGTCCCAAGTTAGTCTATTTCTAAGGACGAACTTATATAAACCTTAGAATGAGACTAGCGAGACTAACTTGGGACGAACAACGACAAACTTTAGTCTCATTCTAAGGTTAGTCTAAGTTCGTCCCAAGTTAGTCTATTTCTAAGGACGAACTTAGATAAACCTTAGAATGAGACTAACGAGACTAACTTGGGACAAACAACGACAAACATTAGTCTCATTCTAAGGTTTGTCTAAGTTCGTCCCAAGTTAGTCTATTTCTATGGATGAACTTAGATAAACCTTAGAATGAGACTAGCGAGACTAACTTGGGACGAACAAAGACAAACTTTAGTCTCATTCTAAGGTTTGTCTAAGGTCGTCCCAAGTTAGTCTATTTCTAAGGACGAACTTAGACAAACCTTAGAATGAGACTAACGAGACTAACTTGGGAAGAACAAAGACAAATCTTAGTCTTATTCTAGTGTTAGTCTAAGTTCGTCCCAAGTTAGTCTATTTCTAAGGACGAACTTAGATAAACCTTAGAATGAGACTAACGAGACTAACTTGGGACAAACAAAGACAAACTTTAGTCTCATTCTAAGGTTTGTCTAAGTTCGTCCCAAGTTAGTCTAAGTTCATCCCACGTTTATCTCTGTCTAAGGACAAACTTAGATAAACCTTAGAATGAGACTAACGAGACTAACTTGAGACGAACAAAGACAAACTTTAGTCCCATTCTAAGGTTTGTCTAAGTTCGTCCCAATTTAGTCTATGTTCGTCCCACATTTGTCTCTTTCTAAGGACGAACTTAGATAAACCTTAGAATGAGACTAACGAGACTAACTTGGGACAAACAATGACAAACATTAGTCTCATTCTATGGTTAGTCTAAGTTCGTCCCAAGTTAGTCTTTTTCTAAGGACGAACTTAGATAAACCTTAGAATGAGACTAACGAGACTAACTTGGGACAAACAACGACAAACATTAGTCTCATTCTAAGGTTTGTCTAAGTTCGTCCCAAGTTAGTCTATTTCTATGGACGAACTTTGATAAACCTTAGAATGAGACTAGCGAGACTAACTTGGGACAAACAAAGACAAACTTTAGTCTCATTCTAAGGTTAGTCTAAGTTCGTCCCAAGTTAGTCTATTTCTAAGGACGAACTTATATAAACCTTAGAATGAGACTAGCGAGACTAACTTGGGACAAACAAAGACAAACTTTAGTCTCATTCTAAGGTTTGTCTAAGTTCGTCCCAAGTTAGTCTATTTCTAAGGAAGAACTTAGATAAACCTTAGAATGAGACTAACGAGACTAACTTGGGACAAACAAAGACAAACTTTAGTCTCATTCTAAGTTTAGTCTAAGTTCGTCCCAAGTTAGTCTATTTCTAAGGACGAACTTATATAAACCTTAGAATGAGACTAGCGAGACTAACTTGGGATGAACAAAGACAAACTTTAGTCTCATTCTAAGGTTAGTCTAAGTTCGTCCCAAGTTAGTCTATTTCTAAGGACGAACTTAGATAAACCTTAGAATGAGACTAACGAGACTAACTTGGGACGAACAAAGACAAACTTTAGTCTCATTCTAAGGTTTTTCTAAGGTCGTCCCAAATTTGTCTATTTCTAAGGACGAACTTAGATAAACCTTAGAATGAGACTAACGAGACTAACATGGGACAAACAAAGAAAAACTTTAGTCTCATTCTAAGGTTTGTCTAAGTTTGTCCCAAGTTAGTCTATTTCTAAGGACGAACTTAGATAAACCTTAGAATGAGACTAACGAGACTAACTTGGGACAAACAAAGACAAACTTTAGTCTCATTCTAAGGTTTGTCTAAGTTCGTCCCAAGTTAGTCTAAGTTCGTCCCACGTTTATCTCTGTCTAAGGACAAACTTAGACAAACCTTAGAATGAGACTAACGAGACTAACTTGAGACGAACAAAGACAAACTTTAGTCTCATTCTAAGGTTTGTCTAAGTTCGTCTCAATGTAGTCTATGTTCGTCCCACGTTTGTCTCTTTCTAAGGACGAACTTTGACAAACCTTAGAATGAGACTAAGGAGACTAACTTGGGACGACGAAAGACAAACTTTAGTCTCCTTCTAAGGTTTGTCGAAGTTCGTCCGAAGTTTGTCAAAATTCGTCCCAAGTTAGTCTATTTCTAAGGACGAACTTAGACAAACCTTAGAAGGAGACTAACGAGACCAACTTGGGAAGAACAAAGACAAATCTTAGTCTCATTCTAGTGTTAGTCTAAGTTCGTCCCAAGTTAGTCTATTTCTAAGGACGAACTTAGATAAACCTTAGAATGAGACTAACGAGACTTACTTGGGACAAACAAAGACAAACTTTAGTCTCATTCTAAGGTTTGTCTAAGTTCGTCCCAAGTTAGTCTATTTCTAAGGACGAACTTAGATAAACCTTAGAATGAGACTAACGAGACTAACTTGGGACAAACAAAGACAAACTTTAGTCTCATTCTAAGGTTAGTCTAAGTTCGTCCCAAGTTAATCTATTTCTAAGGACGAACTTATATAAACCTTAGAATGAGACTAGCGAGACTAACTTGGGACGAACAAAGACAAACTTTAGTCTCATTCTAAGGTTAGTCTAAGTTCGTCCCAAGTTAGTCTATTTCTAAGGACGAACTTAGATAAACCTTAGAATGAGACTAACGAGACTAACTTGGGACAAACAACGACAAACATTAGTCTCATTCTAAGGTTAGTCTAAGTTCGTCCCAAGTTAGTCAATTTCTAAGGACGAACTTAGATAAACCTTAGAATGAGACTAACGAGACTAACTTGGGACAAACAACGACAAAGATTAGTCTCATTCTAAGGTTTGTCTAAGTTCGTCCCAAGTTAGTCTATTTCTATGGACGAACTTAGATAAACCTTAGAATGAGACTAGCGAGACTAACTTGGGACAAACAAAGACAAACTTTAGTCTCATTCTAAGGTTAGTCTAAGTTCGTCCCAAGTTAGTTTATTTCTAAGGATGAACTTATATAACCCTTAGAATGAGACTAGCAAGACTAACTTGGGACGAACAAAGACAAACTTTAGTCTCATTCTAAGGTTAGTCTAAGTTCGTCCCAAGTTAGTCTATTTCTAAGGACGAACTTAGATAAACCTTAGAATGAGACTAACGAGACTAACTTGGGACAAACAACGACAAACATTAGTCTCATTCTAAGGTTTGTCTAAGTTCGTCCCAAGTTAGTCTATTTCTATGGACGAACTTAGATAAACCTTAGAATGAGACTAGCGAGACTAACTTGGGACGAACAAAGACAAACTTTAGTCTCATTCTAAGGTTTATCTAAGGTCGTCCCAAATTAGTCTATTTCTAAGGACGAACTTAGATAAACCTTAGAATGAGACTAACGAGACTAACTTGGGACAAACAAAGAAAAACTTTAGTCTCATTCTAAGGTTTGTCTAAGTTTGTCCCAAGTTAGTCTATTTCTAAGGACGAACTTAGATAAACCTTAGAATGAGACTAACGAGACTAACTTGGGACAAACAAAGACAAACTTTAGTCTCATTCTAAGGTTTGTCTAAGTTCGTCCCAAGTTAGTCTAAGTTTGTCCCACGTTTGTCTCTTTCTAAGGACAAACTTAGACAAACCTTAGAATGAGACTAAAGAGACTAACTTGAGACGAACAAAGACAAACTTTAGTCTCCTTCTAAGGTTTGTCAAAGTTCGTCCCAAGTTAGTCTCTTTCTAAGGATGAACTTATACAAACCTTAGAATGAGACTAACGAGACTAACTTGGGACGAACAAAGACAAACTTTAGTCCCATTCTAAGGTTTTTCTAAGGTCGTCCCAAATTTGTCTATTTCTAAGGACGAACTTAGATAAACCTTAGAATGAGACTAACGAGACTAACATGGGACAAACAAAGAAAAACTTTAGTCTCATTCTAAGGTTTGTCTAAGTTTGTCCCAAGTTAGTCTATTTCTAAGGACGAACTTAGATAAACCTTAGAATGAGACTAACGAGACTAACATGGGACAAACAAAGAAAAACTTTAGTCTCATTCTAAGGTTTGTCTAAGCTTGTCCCAAGTTAGTCTATTTCTAAGGACGAACTTAGATAAACCTTAGAATGAGACTAACGAGACTAACTTGGGACGAACAAAGACAAACTTAAGTCTCATTCTAAGGTTTTTCTAAGGTCGTCCCAAATTTGTCTATTTCTAAGGAAGAACTTAGATAAACCTTAGAATGAGACTAACGAGACTAACATGGGACAAACAAAGAAAAACTTTAGTCTCATTCTAAGGTTTGTCTAAGGTCTTCCCAAGTTAGTCTATTTCTAAGGACGAACTTAGATAAACCTTAGAATGAGACTAACGAGACTAACTTGGGACAAACAACGACAAAGATTAGTCTCATTCTAAGGTTTGTCTAAGTTCGTCCCAAGTTAGTCTATTTCTATGGACGAACTTAGATAAACCTTAGAATGAGACTAGCGAGACTAACTTGGGACAAACAAAGACAAACTTTAGTCTCATTCTAAGGTTAGTCTAAGTTCGTCCCAAGTTAGTCTATTTCTAAGGATGAACTTATATAAACCTTAGAATGAGACTTGCAAGACTAACTTGGGACGAACAAAGACAAACTTTAGTCTCATTCTAAGGTTAGTCTAAGTTCGTCCCAAGTTAGTCTATTTCTAAGGACGAACTTAGATAAACCTTAGAATGAGACTAGCGAGACTAACTTGGGACGAACAAAGACAAACTTTAGTCTCATTCTAAGGTTAGTCTAAATTTGTCCCAAGTTAGTCTATTTCTAAGGACGAACTTAGATAAACCTTAGAATGAGACTAACGAGACTAACTTGGGACAAACAACGACAAACATTAGTCTCATTCTAAGGTTAGTCTAAGTTCGTCCCAAGTTAGTCTATTTCTAAGGACAACTTAGATAAACCTTAGAATGAGACTAGCGAGACTAACTTGGGACGAACAAAGACAAACTTTAGTCTCATTCTAAGGTTTGTCTAAGGTCGTCCCAAGTTAGTCTATTTCTAAGGACGAACTTAGATAAACCTTAGAATGAGACTAACGAGACTAACTTGGGACAAACAAAGACAAACTTTTGTCTCATTCTAAGGTTTGTCTAAGTTCGTCCCAAGTTAGTCTATTTCTAAAGACGAACGTATACAAACCTTAGAATGAGAATAACGAGACTAACTTGGGACGAACAAAGAGAAACTTTAGTCTCATTCTAAGGTTTGTCAAAGTTCATCCCAAGTTAGTCTATTTCTTAGGACGAAATTATACAAGTCTTGGAA
This sequence comes from Rhodiola kirilowii, assembly GCA_033675215.1. Classification (NCBI taxonomy): domain Eukaryota; kingdom Viridiplantae; phylum Streptophyta; class Magnoliopsida; order Saxifragales; family Crassulaceae; genus Rhodiola; species Rhodiola kirilowii. The sequence continues at coordinate 166,000 of CM066202.1, forward strand.
TGAGACCAACGAGACTAACTTGGGACGAACAAAGACAAACTTTAGTCTCATTCTAAGGTTTGTCTAAGTTTGTCCCAGGTTACTCTATTTCTAAGGACGAACTTAGATAAACCTTAGAATGAGACTAACAAGACTAACTTGGGAGAAACAAAGACAAACTTTAGTTTCATTATAAGGTTTGTCTAAGTTCGTCCCAAGTTAGTCTATTTCTAAGGACGAACTTAGATAAACCTTGGAATGAGACTAACGAGACTAACTTGGGACGAACAAAGAAATACTTTAGTCTTATTCTAAGGTTTGTCTAAGTTTGCCCCAAGTTAGTCTAAGTTCGTCTCACGTTTGTCTCTTTCTAAGGACGAACTTAGACAACCCTTAGAATGAGACAAACGAGACTAACTTGGGACGAAAAAAGGAAAACTTTTGTCACATTCTAAGGTTTGTCGAAGTTCGTCACAAGTTTGTCTATTTCTAAGGACGAACTTAGATAAACCTGAATGAGACTAACGAGACTAAGTTGGGACGAACAAAGACAAACTTTAGTCTCATTCTAAGGTTTGTCTAAGTTCAGCCCAAGTTTGTCAAAATTCATCCCAAGTTAGTCTATTTCCAAGGACGAACTTAGAGAAACCTTAGAATGAGACTAACGAGACTAACTTGGGAAGAACAAAGACAAACATTAGTCTCATTTTAAGGGTAGTCTAAGTTCGTCCCAAGTTAGTCTATTTCTAAAGACGAACTTAGATAAACCTTAGAATGAGACTAAGAGACTAACTTGGGACAAACAAATACAAACTTTAGTCTCATTCTAAGGTTTGTCTAAGTTCGTCCCAAGTTAGTCTATTTATAGAGACGAACTTAGATAAACCTTTGAATGAGACTAACGAGACTAACTTGGGACGAACAAAGACAAACTTTAGTCTGATTCTAAGGTTTGTCTAAGTTCGTCCCATGTTAGTCTAAGTTCATCCCACGTTTGTCTCTTTCTAAGGACGAACTTAGACAAACTTTAGAATGAGACTAACGAGACTAACTTGGGATGAACAAAGAGAAACTTTAGTCTCATTCTAGGGTTTGTCTACGTTCGTCCCAAGTTAGTCTATTTCTAAGGACGAACTTAGATAAACCTTAGAATGAGACTAAGAGACTAACTTGGGACAAACAAAGACAAACTTTAGTCTCGTTCTAAGGTTTGTCTAATTTGTCCCAAGTTAGTGTAAGTTCGTCCCAAGTTAGTCTCTTTCTAAGGACGAACTTAGACAAACCTTAGAAGGAGACTAACGAGACTAACTTGGGACGAACAAAGACAAACTTTAGTCTCATTCTAAGGTTTGTCTAAGTTCGTCCCAAGTTTGTCAAAGTTCATCCCAAGTTAGTCTATTTCTAAGGACGAACTTATACAAACCTTAGAATGAGACTAACGAGACTAACTTGGGATGAACAAAGACAAACTTTAGTCTCATTCCACGGTTTGTCTAAGTTCGTCCCAAGTTTGTAAAAGTTGGTCCCAAGTTAGTCTATTTCTAACGACGAACTTAGATAAACCTTAGAATGAGACTAACGAGACTAACTTGGGAAGAACAAAGAAAACATAAGTCTCGTTCTAAGGTTAGTCTAAGTTTATCCCAAGTTAGTCTATTTCTAAGGACGAACTTAGATAAACCTTAGAATGAGACTAAGAGACTAACTTGGGACAAACAAAGACAAACTTTAGTCTTGTTCTAAGGTTTGTCTAAGTTCATCCCAAGTTAGTCTATGTTCGTCCCAAGTTACTCTCTTTCCAAGGACGAACTTAGACAAACCTTAGAATGAGACTAACGAGACTAACTTGGGACGAACTAAGACAACCTTTAGTCACATTCTAAGGTTTGTCTAAGTTCGTCCCAAGTTTGTCAAAGTTTGTCCCAAGTTAGTCTATTTCTAAGGACGAACTTATACAAACCTTAGAATGAGACTAACGAGACTAACTTGGGACGAACAAAGACAAACTTTAGTCACATTCTAAGGTTTGTCAAAGTTCATCCCAAGTTAGTCTATTTCTAAGGACGAACTTATACAAACCTTAGAATGAGACTAACGAGACTAACTTGGGATGAACAAAGACAAACTTTAGTCTCATTCTAAGGTTTGTCTAAGTTCAGCCCAAGTTTGTCAAAATTCGTCCCAAGTTAGTCTATTTCCAAGGACGAACTTAGAGAAACCTTAGAATGAGACTAACGAGACTAACTTGGGAAGAACAAAGACAAACATTTGTCTCATTCTAAGGGTAGTCTAAGTTCGTCCCAAGTTAGTCTATTTCTAAAGACGAACTTAGATAAACCTTAGAATGAGACTAAGAGACTAACTTGGGACAAACAAAGACAAACTTTAATCTCATTCTAAGGTTTGTCTAAGTTCGTCCCATGTTAGTCTAAGTTCAACCACGTTTGTCTCTTTCTAAGGACGAACTTAGACAAACTTTAGAATGAGACTAACGAGACTAACTTGGGATGAACCAAGAGAAACTTCAGTCTCATTCTAGAGTTTGTCTAAGTTCGTCCCAAGTTTGTCAAAATTCGTCCCAAGTTAGTCTATTTCTAAGGACGAACTTAGACAAACCTTAGAATGAGACTAACGAGACTAACTTGGGATGAACAAAGACAAACATAAGTCTCATTCTAAGGTTAGTCTAAGTTCATCCCAAGTTAGTCTATTTCTAAGGACGAACTTAGATTAACCTTAGAATGAGACTAAGAGACTAACTTGGGACAAACAAAGACAAACTTTAGTCTCGTTCTAATGTTTGTCTAATTTGTCCCAAGTTAGTGTAAGTTCGTCCCAAGTTAGTCTCTTTCTAAGGACGAACTTAGACAAACCTTAGAAGGAGACTAACGAGACAAACTTGGGACGAACAAAGACAAACTTTAGTCTCATTCTAAGGTTTGTCTAAGTTCGTCCCAAGTTTGTCAAAGTTCATCCCAAGTTAGTCTATTTCTAAGGACGAACTTATACAAACCTTAGAATGAGACTAACGAGACTAACTTGGGATGAACAAAGACAAACTTTAGTCTCATTCTACGGTTTGTCTAAGTTCGTCCCAAGTTTGTAAAAGTTCGTCCCAAGTTAGTCAATTTCTAAGGACGAACTTAGATAAACCTTAAAATGAGACTAAGGAGACTAACTTGGGAAGAACAAAGAAAACATAAGTCTCATTCTAAGGTTAGTCTAAGTTTATCCCAAGTTAGTCTATTTCTAAGGACGAACTTAGATAAACCTTAGAATGAGACTAAGAGACTAACTTGGGACAAACAAAGACAAACTTTAGTCTCGTTCTAAGGTTTGTCTAATTTGTCCCAAGTTAGTGTAAGTTCGTCCCAAGTTAGTCTCTTTCTAAGGACGAACTTAGACAAACCTTAGAAGGAGACTAACGAGACTAACTTGGGACGAACAAAGACAAACTTTAGTCTCATTCTAAGGTTTGTCTACGTTCGTCCCAAGTTTGTCAAAGTTCATCCCAAATTAGTCTATTTCTAAGGACGAACTTATACAAAACTTACAATGAGACTAACGAGACTAACTTGGGATGAACAAAGACAAACTTTAGTCTCATTCTACGGTTTGTCTAAGTTCGTCCCAAGTTTGTAAAAGTTCGTCCCAAGTTTGTCTATTTCTAAGGACGAACTTAGATAAACCTTAGAATGAGACTAACGAGACTAACTTGGGAAGAACAAAGAAAACATAAGTCTCATTCTAAGGTTAGTCTAAGTTTATCCCAAGTTAGTCTATTTCTAAGGACGAAATTAGATAAACCTTAGAATGGGACTAAGAGACTAACTTGGGACAAACAAAGACAAACTTTAGTCTTGTTCTAAGGTTTGTCTAAGTTCATCCCAAGTTAGTCTATGTTCGTCCCAAGTTAGTCTCTTTCTAAGGACGAACTTAGACAAACCTTAGAATGAGACTAACGAGACTAACTTGGGACGAACTAAGACAACCTTTAGTCACATTCTAAGGTTTGTCTAAGTTCGTCCCAAGTTTGTCAAAGTTTGTCCCAAGTTAGTATATTTCTAAGGACGAACTTATACAAACCTTAGAATGAGACTAAAGAGACTAACTTGGGACGAACAAAGACAAACTTTAGTCACATTCTGAGGTTTGTCAAAGTTCGTCACAAGTTTGTCTATTTCTAAGGACGAACTTAGATAAACCTGAATGAGACTAACGAGACTAACTTGGGACGAACAAAGACAAACTTTTGTCTCATTCTAAGGTTTGTCTAAGTTCAGCCCAAGTTTGTCAAAATTCGTCCCAAGTTAGTCTATTTCCAAGGACGAACTTAGAGAAACCTTAGAATGAGACTAACGAGACTAACTTGGGAAGAACAAAGACAAACATTTGTCTCATTCTAAGGGTAGTCTAAGTTCGTCCCAAGTTAGTATATTTCTAAAGACGAACTTAGATAAACCTTAGAATGAGACTAAGAGACTAACTTGGGACAAACAAAGACAAACTTTAATCTCATTCTAAGGTTTGTCTAAGTTCGTCCCAAGTTCGTCAAAGTTCATCCCAAGTTAGTCTATTTCTAAGGACGAACTTGGATAAACCTTAGAATGAGAGTAACGGGACTAACTTGAGACGAACAAAGACAAACTTTAGTCTCATTCTAAGGTTTGTCTAAGTTCGTCCCAAGTTAGTCTATTTATAGAGACGAACTTAGATAAACCTTTGAATGAGACTAACGAGACTAACTTGGGACGAACAAAGACAAACTTTAGTCTGATTCTAAGGTTTGTCTAAGTTCGTCCCATGTTAGTCTCTTTCTAAGGACGAACTTAGACAAACTTTAGAATGAGACTAACGAGACTAACTTGGGATGAACAAAGAGAAACTTCAGTCTCATTCTAGAGTTTGTCTAAGTTCGTCCCAAGTTTGTCAAAATTCGTCCCAAGTTAGTCTATTTCTAAGGACGAACTTAGACAAACCTTAGAATGAGACTAACGAGACTAACTTGGGATGAACAAAGACAAACATAAGTCTCATTCTAAGGTTAGTCTAAGTTCATCCCAAGTTAGTCTATTTCTAAGGACGAACTTAGATAAACCTTATAATGAGACTAAGAGACTAACTTGGTACAAACAAAGACAAACTTTAGTCTCATTCTAAGGTTTGTCTAAGTTCATCCCAAGTTAGTCTATGTTCGTCCCAAGTTAGTCTCTTTCTAAGGACGAACTTAGACAAACCTTAGAATGAGACTAACGAGACTAACTTGGGACGAACTAAGACAACCTTTAGTCTCATTCTAAGGTTAGTCTAAGTTTATCCCAAGTTAGTCTATTTCTAAGGACGAACTTAGATAAACCTTAGAATGAGACTAACGAGACTAACTTGGGAAGAACAAAGAAAACATAAGTCTAATTCTAAGGTTAGTCTAAGTTTATCCCAAGTTAGTCTATTTCTAAGGATGAACTTAGATAAACCTTAGAATGAGACTAAGAGACTAACTTGGGACAAACAAAGACAAACTTTAGTCTCATTCTAAGGTTTGTCTAAGTTCGTCCCAAGTACGTCGAAGTTCGTCCCAAGTTAGTCTATTTCTAAGAACGAACTTAGAAAAACCTTAGAATTAGAGTAACGGGACTAACTTGAGACGAACAAAGACAAACTTTAGTCTCATTCTAAGGTTTGTCAAAGTTCGTCCCAAGTTAGTCTATTTATAGAGACGAACTTAGATAAACCTTTGAATGAGACTAACGAGACTAACTTGGGACGAACAAAGACAAACTTTAGTCCGATTCTAAGGTTTGTCTAAGTTCGTCCCATGTTTGTCTAAGTTCATCCCACGTTTGCCTCTTTCTAAGGACGAACTTAGACAAACTTTAGAATGAGACTAACGAGACTAACTTGGGATGAACAAAGAGAAACTTTAGTCTCATTCTAGAGTTTGTCTAAGTTCGTCCCAAGTTTGTCAAAATTCGTCCCAAGTTAGTCTATTTCTGAGGACGAACTTAGAGAAACCTTAGAATGAGACTAACGAGACTAACTTGGGATGAACAAAGACAAACATAAGTCTCATTCTAAGGTTAGTCTAAGTTCATCCCAAGTTAGTCTATTTTTGAGGACGAACTTAGATAAACCTTAGAATGAGACTAAGAGACTAACTTGGGACAAACAAAGACAAACTTTAGTCTCGTTCTAAGGTTTGTCTATGTTCGTCCCAAGTTAGTGTAAGTTCGTCCCAAGTTAGTCTCTTTCTAAGGACGAACTTAGACAAACCTTAGAATGAGACTAACGAGACTAACTTGGGACGAACAAAGACAAACATTAATCTCATTCTAAGGTTTGTCTAAGTTCGTCCCAAGTTCGTCAAAGTTCATCCCAAGTTAGTCTATTTCTAAGGACGAAATTAGATAAACCTTAGAATGAGAGTAACAGGACTAACTTGAGACGAACAAAGACAAACTTTAGTCTCATTCTAAGGTTTGTCTAAGTTCGTCCCAAGTTAGTCTATTTATAGAGATGAAATTAGATAAACCTTTGAATGAGACTAACGAGACTAACTTGGGACGAACAAAGACAAACTTTAGTCTGATTCTAAGGTTTGTCTAAGTTCGTCCCATGTTAGTCTAAGTTCATCCCACGTTTGTCTCTTTCTAAGGACGAACTTAGACAAACTTTAGAATGAGACTAACGAGACTAACTTGGGATGAACAAAGAGGAACTTCAGTCTCATTCTAGAGTTTGTCTAAGTTCGTCCCAAGTTTGTCAAAATTCGTCCCAAGTTAGTCTATTTCTAAGGACGAACTTAGACAAACCTTAGAATGAGACTAACGAGACTAACTTGGGATGAACAAAGACAAACATAAGTCTCATTCTAAGGTTAGTCTAAGTTCATCCCAAGTTAGTCTATTTCTAAGGACGAACTTAGATAAACCTTATAATGAGACTAAGAGACTAACTTAGGACAAACAAAGACAAACTTTAGTCTCATTCTAAGGTTTGTCTAAGTTCATCCCAAGTTAGTCTATGTTCGTCCCAAGTTAGTCTCTTTCTAAGGACGAACTTAGACAAACCTTAGAATGAGACTAACGAGACTAACTTGGGACGAACTAAGACAACCTTTAGTCTCATTCTAAGGTTAGTCTAAGTTTTTCCCAAGTTAGTCTATTTCTAAGGACGAACTTAGATAAACCTTAGAATGAGACTAACGAGACTAACTTGGGAAGAACAAAGAAAACATAAGTCTCATTCTAAGGTTAGTCTAAGTTTATCCCAAGTTAGTCTATTTCTAAGGATGAACTTAGATAAACCTTAGAATGAGACTAAGAGACTAACTTGGGACAAACAAAGACAAACTTTAGTCTCATTCTAAGGTTTGTCTAAGTTCGTCCCAAGTTCGTCGAAGTTCGTCCCAAGTTAGTCTATTTCTAAGGACGAACTTAGAAAAACCTTAGAATTAGAGTAACGGGACTAACTTGAGACGAACAAAGACAAACTATAGTCTCATTCTAAGGTTTGTCAAAGTTCGTCCCAAGTTAGTCTATTTATAGAGACGAACTTAGATAAACCTTTGAATGAGAGTAACGAGACTAACTTGGGACGAACAAAGACAAACTTTAGTCCGATTCTAAGGTTTGTCTAAGTTCGTCCCATGTTTGTCTAAGTTCATCCCACGTTTGCCTCTTTCTAAGGACGAACTTAGACAAACTTTAGAATGAGACTAACGAGACTAACTTGGGATGAACAAAGAGAAACTTTAGTCTCACTCTAGAGTTTGTCTAAGTTCGTCCCAAGTTTGTCAAAATTCGTCCCAAGTTAGTCTATTTCTGAGGACGAACTTAGAGAAACCTTAGAATGAGACTAACGAGACTAACTTGCGATGAACAAAGACAAACATAAGTCTCATTCTAAGGTTAGTCTAAGTTCATCCCAAGTTTGTCTATTTCTAAGGACGAACTTAGATAAACCTTAGAATGAGACTAAGAGACTAACTTGGGACAAACAAAGACAAACTTTAGTCTCGTTCTAAGGTTTGTCTAAGTTCGTCCCAAGTTAGTGTAAGTTCGTCCCAAGTTAGTCTCTTTCTAAGGACGAACTTAGACAAACTATAGAAGGAGACTAACGAGACTAACTTGGGACGAACAAAGACAAACTTTAGTCTCATTCTAAGGTTTGTCCAAGTTCGTCCCAAGTTTGTCAAAGTTCATCCCAAGTTAGTCTATTTCTAAGGACGAACTTATACAAACCATAGAATGAGACTAACGAGACTAACTTGGGACGAACAAAGACAAACTTTAGTCTCATTCTACGGTTTGTCTAAGTTCGTCCCAAGTTTGTAAAAGTTCGTCCCAAGTTAGTCTATTTCTAAGGACGAACTTAGATAAACCCTAGAATGAGACTAACGAGACTAACTTGGGAAGAACAAAGAAAACATAAGTCTCATTCTAAGGTTAGTCTAAGTTTATCCCAAGTTAGTCTATTTCTAAGGATGAACTTAGATAAACCTTAGAATGAGACTAAGAGACTAACTTGGGACAAACAAAGACAAACTTTAGTCTCGTTCTTAGGTTTGTCTAAGTTCATCCCAAGTTAGTCTATGTTCGTCCCAAGTTAGTCTCTTTCAAAGGACGAACTTAGACAAACCTTAGAATGAGACTAACGAGACTAACTTGGGATGAACTAAGACAACCTTTAGTCTCATTCTAAGGTTTGTCTAAGTTCGTCCCAAGTTTGTCAAAGTTTGCCCCAAGTTAGTCTATTTCTAAGGACGAACTTATACAAACCTTAGAATGAGACTAACGAGACTAACTTGGGACGAACAAAGACAAACTTTAGTCACATTCTAAGGTTTGTCGAAGTTCTAAGGACGAATATAGATAAACCTGAATGAGACTAACGAGACTAACTTGGGACGAACAAAGACAAACTTTAGTCTCATTCTAAGGTTTGTCTAAGTTCAGCCCAAGTTTGTCAAAATTCGTCCCAAGTTAGTCTATTTCCAAGGACGAACTTAGAGAAACCTTAGAATGAGACTAATGAGACTAACTTGGGAAGAACAAAGACAAACATTAGTCTCATTCTAAGGGTAGTCTAAGTTCGTCCCAAGTTAGTCTATTTCTAAAGACGAACTTAGATAAACCTTAGAATGAGACTAAGAGACTAACTTGGGACAAACAAAGACAAACTTTAGTCTCATTCTAAGGTTTGTCTAAGTTCATCCCAAGTTCGTCAAAGTTCGTCCCAAGTTAGTCTATTTCTAAGGACGAACTTAGATAAACCTTAGAATGAGAGTAACGGGACTAACTTGAGACGAACAAAGACAAACTTTAGTCTCATTCTAAGGTTTGTCTAAGTTCGTCCCAAGTTAGTCTAAGTTCGTCCCAAGTTAGTCTCATTCTAAGGACAAACTTAGATGAACCTTAGAATGAGACTAACGAGACTAACTTGGGACGAACAAAGACATACTTAGTCTCATTCTAAAGTTTGTCTAAGTTCGTCCCAAGTTAGTCTAAGTTCGTCCAACGTTTGTCTCTTTCTAAGGATGAACTTAGACAAACCTTAGAATGAGACTAAGGAGACTAACTTGGGACAAACAAAGACAAACTTTAGTCTCATTCTAAGGTTTGCCTAAGTTCGTCCCAAGTTTATCAAAGTTCATCCCAAGTTACTCTATTTCTAAGGATGAACTTAGACAAACCTTAGAATGAGACTAACGAGACTAACTTGGGAAGAACAAAGACAAACATTAGTCTCATTCTAAGGTTAGTCTAAGTTCGTCCTAAGTTAGTCTATTTCTAAGGACGAACTTAGATAAACCTTAGAATGAGACTAAGAGACTAACTTGGGACGAACAAAGACAAACTTTAGTCTCATTCAAAGGTTTGTCTAAGTTCGTCCCAAGTTAGTCTCTTTCTATGTACGAACTTAGACAAATCTTAGAATGAGACTTACGAGATTAACTTGGGACGAACAAAGACAAACTTTAGTCTCTTTCTAAGGTTTGTCTAAGTTCGTCCCAAGTTTGTCAAAGTTTGTCCCAAGTTAGTCTATTTCTAAGGACAAACTTAGATAAACCTTAAAATGAGAGTAACGAGACTAACTTGAGACGAACAAAGGAAAAACATTAGTCTGATTATAAGGTTTCTCAAAGTTCATCCCAAGTTAGTCTATTTCTAAGGACGAACTTATTCAAACCTTAGAATGAGACTAACGAGACTAACTTGGGACGAACAAAGACAAACTTTAGTCTCATTATAAGGTTTGTCTAAGTTCGTCCCAAGTTAGTCTAAGTTCGTCCCAAGTTAGTCTCTTTCTAAGGACGAACTTAGACAAACCTTAGAATGAGACTAACGAGACTAACTTGAGATGAACAAAGATAAACATTAGTCTCATTCTAAGGTTTGTCTAAGTTTGTCCCAAGTTTTTCCAAGTTCGTCCCAACTTTGTCTATTTTTAAGAACGAACTTAGATAAACCTTAGTATGAGACTAACGAGCCTAACTTGGGATGAACAAAGACAAAATTTAGTGTAATTGTTAGGTTTCTCTAAGTTCGTACCAAGTTAGTCTATTTTTAAGGACGAACTTAGATAAACCTTAGAATGAGACTAACGAGACTAACTTGGGACGAACAAAGACAAACTTTAGTCTCATTCTAAGGTTTGTCTAAGTTCGTCCCAAGTTAGTCTAAGTTAGTCCCACGTTTGTCTCTTTCGAAGGACAAACTTAGACAAACCATAGAATGAGACTAACGAGACTAACTTGGGACGAACAAAGACAAACTTTAGTCTCATTCTAAGGTTTGTCTAAATTCGTCCCAAGTTTGTCAAAGTTCGTCCCAAGTTATTCTATTTCTAAAGACGAACTTAGACAAACCTTAGAATGAGCCTAACTTGGGACGAACAAAGACAAACTTTAGTCTCATTCTAAGGTTTGTCTAAGTTCGTCCCAAGTTAATCTAAGTTTGTCCCACGTTTGTCTCTTTCTAAGAACAAACTTAGACAAACCTTAGAATGAGACTAACGAGACTAACTTGGGACGAACAAAGACAAACTTTAGTCTCATTCTAAGGTTTGTCTAAGTTCATCCCAAGTTTGTCAAAGATCGTCCCAAGTTAGTCTATTTCAAAGGACAAACTTAGACAAACCTTAGAATGAGACTAACGAGACTAACCTGGGACGAACAAAGACAAACATTAGTTTCATTCTAAGGTTAGTCTAATTTCATCCCAAGTTAGTCTATTTTTAATGACGAACTTAGATAATTCTAAGAATGAGAGTAACTAGACTAACTTGGGACGAACAAAGACAAACTTGAGTCTCATTCTAAGGTTTGTCAAAGTTCGTCCCAAGTTAGACTATTTCTAAGGACGAACGTATACAACCCTTAGAATGAGACTAACGAGACTAACTTGGGACGAACAAAGACAAACATTAGTCTCATTCTAAGGTTAGTCTAAGTTCATCCCAAGTTAGTCTATTTCTAAGGACGAACTTAGATAAACCTTAGAATGAGAGTAACGAGACAAACTTGGGACAAACAAAGACAAACTTTAGTCTCATTCTAAGGTTCGTCAAAGTTCGTCCCAAGTTAGACTATTTCTAAGGACGAACGTATACAAACCTTAGAATGAGACTAACAAGACTATCTTGGGATGAACAAAGGCAACCTTTAGTCTCATTCTAAGGTTTGTCTATGTTTGTTCCAAGTTAGTCTATTTCTAAGGACGAACTTAAATAAACCTTAGAATCAGATTAACGAGACTAACTTGGGACGAACAAAGACAAACTTTAGTCTCATTCTAAGGTTTGTCTAAGTTCGTCCCAAGTTAGTCTAAGTTCGTCCCACATTTGTCTCTTTCTAAGGACGAACTTAGACACATCTTAGAATGAGACTAACGAAACTAACTTGGGACGAACAAAGACAAACTTTAGTGTCATTCTAAGGTTTGTCTAAGTTCTTCCCAAGTTAGTCTATGTTCGTCCCACGTTTGTCTCTTTCTAAGGACGAACTTAGACGAACCTTAGAATGAGACAAACGAGACTAATTTGGGACGAACAAAGACAAACTTTAGTCTCATTCTAAGGTTTGTCTAAGTTTGTCCCAAGTTTGTCAAAGTTTGTCCCAAGTTAGTCTATTTCTAAGGACGAACTTAGACAAACCTTAGAATGAGACTAACAAGACTAACTTGGGACAAACAAAGACAAACTTAGTCTCATTCTAAGGTTTGTCTAAGTTCGTCCCAAGTTAGTCTAGGTTCGTCCCACCTTTGTCTCTTTCTAAGGACGAACTTAGACAAAACTTAGAATGAGACTAACGAAACTAACTTGGGACGAACAAAGACAAACTTTAGTCTCATTCTAAGGTTTGTCTAAGTTCGTCCCAAGTTAGTCTAAGTTTGTCCCACGTTTGTCTCTTTCTAAGGACAAACTTAGACAAACCTTAGAATGAGACTAACGAGACTAACTTGGGACGAACAAAGACAAACTTTAGTGTCATTCTAAGGTTTGTCTAAGTTCGTCCGAAGTTAGTCTATGTTCGTCCCACGTTTGTCTCTTTCTAAGGACAAACTTAGACGAACCTTAGAATGAGACTAACGAGACTAATTTGGGACGACCAAGACAAACTTTAGTCTCATTCTAAGGTTTGTCTAAGTTCATCCCAAGTTTGTCAAAGTTCGTCCCAAGTCAGTCTATTTCTAAGGACGAACTTAGACAAACCTTAGAATGAGACTAACGAGACTAACTTGGGACAGACAAAGACAAACTTAAGTCTCATTCTAAGGTTTGTCTAAGTTCGTCCAAAGTTAGTCTAGGTTCGTCCCACCTTTGTCTCTTTCTAAGGACGAACTTAGACAAACCTTAGAATGAGACTAACGAAACTAACTTGGGACGAACAAAGACAAACTTTAGTCTCATTCTAAGGTTTGTCTAAGTTCGTCCCAAGTTAGTCTAAGTTTGTCCCACGTTTGTCTCTTTCTAAGGACAAACTTAGACAAACCTTAGAATGAGACTAACGAGACTAACTTCGGACGAACAAAGACAAAGTTTAGTCTCATTCTAAGGTTTGTCTAAGTTCGTCCCGAGTTTGTCAAAGTTCGTCCAAGTTAGTCTATTTCTAAGGACGAACTTAGATAAACCTTAGAATGAGAGTAAAGAGACTAACTTGGGACAAACAAAGACAAACTTTAGTCTCATTCTAAGGTTTGTCAAAGTTCGTCCCAAGTTAGACTATTTCTAAGGACGAACGTGTACAAACCTTAGAATGAGACTAACAAGACTAACTTGGAATGAATAAAGACAACCTATAGTCTCATTTTAAGGTTTGTCTAAGTTCGTTCCAAGTTAGTCTATTTCTAAGGACGAACATAGATATACCTTAGAATGAGACTAACGAGACTAACTTGGGACGAACAAAGACAAACTTTAGTCTCATTCTAAGGTTTGTCTAAGTTCATCCCAAGTTTGTCAAAGTTCGTCCCAAGTTAGTCTATTTCCAAGGACAAACTTAGACAAACCTTAGAATGAGACTAACGAGACTAACTTGGGACGAACAAAGACAAACATTAGTTTCATTCTAAGGTTAGTCTAAGTTCATCCCAAGTTAGTCTATTTCTAATGACGAACTTAGATAAACCTTAGAATGAGAGTAACTTCGTATACAACCCTTAGAATGAGACTAACGAGACTAACTTGGGACGAACAAAGACAAACATTAGTCTCATTCTAAGGTTAGTCTAAGTTCATCCCAAGTTAGTCTATTTCTAAGGACGAACTTAGATAAACCTTAGAATGAGAGTAACGAGACAAACTTGGGACAAACAAAAACAAACTTTAGTCTCATTCTAAGGTTTGTCAAAGTTCGTCCCAAGTTAGACTATTTCTAAGGACGAACGTATACAAACCTTAGAATGAGACTAACAAGACTATCTTGGGATGAAGAAAGACAACCTTTAGTCTCATTATAAGGTTTGTCTAAGTTCATTCCAAGTTAGTCTATTTCTAAGGACGAACTTAAATAAACCTTAGAATGAGACTAACGAGACGAACTTGGGACGAACAAAGACAAACTTTAGTCTCATTCTAAGGTTTGTCTAAGTTCGTCCCAAGTTAGTCTAAGTTCGTCCCACGTTTGTCTCTTTCTAAGGACGAACTTAGACAAACCTTAGAATGAGACTAACGAAACTAACTTGGGACGAACAAAGACAAACTTTAGTGTCATTCTAAGGTTTGTCTAAGTTCGTCCGAAGTTAGTCTATGTTCGTCCCAAGTTTGTCTCTTTCTAAGGACAAACTTAGACAAACCTTAGAATGAGACTAACGAGACTAACTTCGGACGAACAAAGACAAAGTTTAGTCTCATTCTAAGGTTTGTCTAAGTTCGTCCCGAGTTTGTCAAAGTTCGTCCAAGTTAGTCTATTTCTAAGGACGAACTTAGATAAACCTTAGAATGAGAGTAAAGAGACTAACTTGGGACAAACAAAGACAAACTATAGTCTCATTCTAAGGTTTGTCAAAGTTCGTCCCAAGTTAGACTATTTCTAACGACGAACGTGTACAAACCTTAGAATGAGACTAACAAGACTAACTTGGGATGAATAAAGACAACCTATAGTCTCATTTTAAGGTTTGTCTAAGTTCGTTCCAAGTTAGTCTATTTCTAAGGACGAACATAGATATACCTTAGAATGAGACTAACGAGACTAACTTGGGACGAACAAAGACAAACTTTAGTCTCATTCTAAGGTTTGTCTAAGTTCATCCCAAGTTTGTCAAAGTTCGTCCCAAGTTAGTCTATTTCCAAGGACAAACTTAGACAAACCATAGAATGAGACTAACGAGACTAACTTGGGACGAACAGAGACAAACATTAGTTTCATTCTAAGGTTAGTCTAAGTTCATCCCAAGTTAGTCTATTTCTAATGACGAACTTAGATAAACCTTAGAATGAGAGTAACTTCGTATACAACCCTTAGAATGAGACTAACGAGACTAACTTGGGACGAACAAAGACAACCTTTAGTCTCATTATAAGGTTTGTCTAAGTTCATTCCAAGTTAGTCTATTTCTAAGGACGAACTTAAATAAACCTTAGAATGAGACTAACGAGACTAACTTGGGACGAACAAAGACAAACTTTAGTCTCATTCTAAGGTTTGTCTAAGTTCGTCCCAAGTTAGTCTAAGTGCGTCCCACGTTTGTCTCTTTCTAAGGACGAACTTAGACAAACCTTAGAAAGAGACTAACGAGACTAACTTGGGACGAACAAAGACAAACTTTAGTCTCATTCTAAGGTTTGTCTAAGTTCGTCCCAAGTTAGTCTAAGTTCGTTCCAAGTTAGTTTATTTCTAAGGACGAACTTAGATAAACCTTGTAATGAGAGTAACGAGACTAACTTGGGATGAACAAGGACAAACTTTAGTCTCATTCTAAGGTTTGTCAAAGTTTGTCCCAAGTTAGACTATTTCTAAGGACGAACGTATACGAACCTTAGAATGAGACTAACGAGACTAACTTGGGACGAACAAAGCCAAAAATTAGTCTAATTCTTAGGATTGTCTAAGTTCGTCCCAAGTTAGTCTATTTCTAAGGATGAACTTAGATAAACCTTAGAATGAGACTAACGAGACTAACTTGGGACGAACAAAGACAAACATTAGTCTCATTCTAAGGTTTGTCTAAGTTTGTCCCAAGTTTTTCCAAGTTCGTCCCAACTTTGTCTATTTTTAAGAACAAACTTAGATAAACCTTAGAATGAGACTAACGAGACTAACTTGGGACGAACAAAGACAAACATTAGTCTCATTCTAAGGTTTGTCTAAGTTTGTCCCAAGTTTTTCCAAGTTCGTCCCAACTTTGTCTATTTTTAAGAACAAACTTAGATAAACCTTAGAATGAGACTAACGAGCCTAACTTGGGACGAACAAAGACAAAATTTAGTTTAATTCTTAGGTTTGTCTAAGTTCGTCCGAAGTTAGTCTATTTCTAAGGAGGAACTTAGATAAACCTTAGAATGAGACTAACGAGACTAACTTGGGACGAACAAAGACAAACTTTAGTCTCATTCTAAGGTTTGTCTAAGTTCGTCCCAAGTTAGTCTAAGTTTGTCCCACGTTTGTCTCTTTCTTAGAACAAACTTAGACAAACCTTAGAATGAGACTAACGAGACTAACTTGGGACGAACAAAGACAAACTTTAGTCTCATTCTAAGGTTTGTCTAAGTTCATCCCAAGTTTGTCAAAGTTCGTCCCAAGTTAGTCTATTTCCAAGGACAAACTTAGACAAACCTTAGAATGAGACTAACGAGACTAACTTGGGACGAACAAAGACAAACATTAGTTTCATTCTAAGGTTAGTCTAAGTTCATCCCAAGTTAGTCTATTTCTAATGACGAACTTAGATAAACCTTAGAATGAGAGTAACTAGACTAACTTGGGACGAACAAAGACAAACTTGAGTCTCATTCTAAGGTTTGTCAAAGTTCGTCCCAAGTTAGACTATTTCTAAGGACGAACGTATACAACCCTTAGAATGAGACTAACGAGACTAACTTGGGACGAACAAAAACAAACATTAGTCTCATTCTATGGTTAGTCTAAGTTCGTCCCAAGTTAGTCTATTTCTAAGGACGAACTTAGATAAACCTTAGAATGAGAGTAACGAGACAAACTTGGGACAAACAAAGACAAACCTTAGTCTCATTCTAAGGTTTGTCAAAGTTCGTCCCAAGTTAGACTATTTCTAAGGACGAACGTATACAAACCTTAGAATGAGACTAACAAGACTATCTTGGGATGAACAAAGACAACCTTTAGTCTTATTATAAGGTTTGTCTAAGTTCGTTCCAAGTTAGTCTATTTCTAAGGACGAACTTAAATAAACCTTAGAATCAGACTAACGAGACTAACTTGGGACGAACAAAGACAAACTTTAGTCTCATTCTAAGGTTTGTCAAAGTTCGTCCCAAGTTAGTCTAAGTTCGTCCCACGTTTGTCTCTTTCTAAGGACGAACTTAGACAAACCTTAGAATGAGACTAATGAAACTAACTTGGGACGAACAAAGACAAACTTTAGTGTCATTCTAAGGTTTGTCAAAGTTCGTCCGAAGTTAGTCTATGTTCGTCCCACGTTTGTCTCTTTCTAAGGACGAACTTAAACGAACCTTAGAATGAGACTAACGAGACTAATTTGGGACGAACAAAGACAAACTTTAGTCTCATTCTAAGGTTTGTCTAAGTTCGTCCCAAGTTTGTCAAAGTTCGTCCCAAGTTAGTCTATTTCTAAGGACGAACTTAGACAAACCTTAGAATGAGACTAACGAGACTAACTTGGGACAAACAAAGACAAACTTTAGTCTCATTCTAAGGTTTGTCTAAGTTCGTCCCAAGTTAGTCTAGGTTCGTCCCACCTTTGTCTCTTTCTAAGGACGAACTTAGACAAACCTTAGAATGAGACTAACGAATTTAACTTGGGACGAACAAAGACAAACTTTAGTCTCATTCTAAGGTTTGTCTAAGTTCGTCCCAAGTTAGTCTAAGTTTGTCCCACGTTTGTCTCTTTCTAAGGAAAAACTTAAACAAACCTTAGAATGAGACTAACGAGACTAACTTCGGACGAACAAAGACAAAGTTTAGTCTCATTCTAAGGTTTGTCTAAGTTTGTCCCGAGTTTGTGAAAGTTCGTCCAAGTTAGTCTATTTCTAAGGATGAACTTAGATAAACCTTAGAATGAGAGTAAAAAGACTAACTTGCGACGAACAAAGACAAACTTTAGTCTCAATCTAAGCTTTGTTTAAGTTCATCCCAAGTTAGTCTATATCTAAGGACAAACTTAGATGAACCTTAGAATGAGACTAACGAGACTAACTTGGGACGAACAAAGACAAACTTTAGTCTCATTCTAAGGTTTGTCTAAGTTCATCCCAAGTTTGTCAAAGTTCGTCCCAAGTTAGTCTATTTCCAAGGACAAACTTAGACAAACCTTAGAATGAGACTAACGAGACTAACTTGGGACGAACAAAGACAAACATTAGTTTCATTCTAAGGTTAGTCTAAGTTCATCCCAAGTTAGTCTATTTCTAATGACGAACTTAGATAAACCTTAGAATGAGAGTAACTAGACTAACTTGGGACGAACAAAGACAAACTTGAGTCTCATTCTAAGGTTTGTCAAAGTTCGTCCCAAGTTAGACTATTTCTAAGGACGAACGTATACAACCCTTAGAATGAGACTAACGAGACTAACTTGGGACGAACAAAAACAAACATTAGTCTCATTCTATGGTTAGTCTAAGTTCGTCCCAAGTTAGTCTATTTCTAAGGACGAACTTAGATAAACCTTAGAATGAGAGTAACGAGACAAACTTGGGACAAACAAAGACAAACCTTAGTCTCATTCTAAGGTTTGTCAAAGTTCGTCCCAAGTTAGACTATTTCTAAGGACGAACGTATACAAACCTTAGAATGAGACTAACAAGACTATCTTGGGATGAACAAAGACAACCTTTAGTCTTATTATAAGGTTTGTCTAAGTTCGTTCCAAGTTAGTCTATTTCTAAGGACGAACTTAAATAAACCTTAGAATCAGACTAACGAGACTAACTTGGGACGAACAAAGACAAACTTTAGTCTCATTCTAAGGTTTGTCAAAGTTCGTCCCAAGTTAGTCTAAGTTCGTCCCACGTTTGTCTCTTTCTAAGGACGAACTTAGACAAACCTTAGAATGAGACTAATGAAACTAACTTGGGACGAACAAAGACAAACTTTAGTGTCATTCTAAGGTTTGTCAAAGTTCGTCCGAAGTTAGTCTATGTTCGTCCCACGTTTGTCTCTTTCTAAGGACGAACTTAAACGAACCTTAGAATGAGACTAACGAGACTAATTTGGGACGAACAAAGACAAACTTTAGTCTCATTCTAAGGTTTGTCTAAGTTCGTCCCAAGTTTGTCAAAGTTCGTCCCAAGTTAGTCTATTTCTAAGGACGAACTTAGACAAACCTTAGAATGAGACTAACGAGACTAACTTGGGACAAACAAAGACAAACTTTAGTCTCATTCTAAGGTTTGTCTAAGTTCGTCCCAAGTTAGTCTAGGTTCGTCCCACCTTTGTCTCTTTCTAAGGACGAACTTAGACAAACCTTAGAATGAGACTAACGAATTTAACTTGGGACGAACAAAGACAAACTTTAGTCTCATTCTAAGGTTTGTCTAAGTTCGTCCCAAGTTAGTCTAAGTTTGTCCCACGTTTGTCTCTTTCTAAGGAAAAACTTAAACAAACCTTAGAATGAGACTAACGAGACTAACTTCGGACGAACAAAGACAAAGTTTAGTCTCATTCTAAGGTTTGTCTAAGTTTGTCCCGAGTTTGTGAAAGTTCGTCCAAGTTAGTCTATTTCTAAGGATGAACTTAGATAAACCTTAGAATGAGAGTAAAAAGACTAACTTGCGACGAACAAAGACAAACTTTAGTCTCAATCTAAGCTTTGTTTAAGTTCATCCCAAGTTAGTCTATATCTAAGGACAAACTTAGATGAACCTTAGAATGAGACTAACGAGACTAACTTGGGACGAACAAAGACAAACTTTAGTCTCATTCTAAAGTTTGTCTAAGTTCGTCCCAAGTTAGACTAAGTTCATCCCACGTTTGTCTCTTTCTAAGGATGAACTTAGACAAACCTTAGAATGAGACTAAGGAGACTAACTTGGGACAAACAAAGACAAACTTTAGTCTCATTCTAAGGTTTGCCTAAGTTCGTCCCAAGTTTATCAAAGTTCATCCCAAGTTAGTCTATTTCTAAGGATGAACTTAGACAAACCTTAGAATGAGACTAACAAGACTAACTTGGGAAGAACAAAGACAAACATTAGTGTCATTCTAAGGTTAGTCTAAGTTCGTCCTAAGTTAGTCTATTTCTAAGGACGAACTTAGATAAACCTTAGAATGAGACTAAGAGACTAACTTGGGACGAACAAAGACAAACTTTAGTCTCATTCAAAGGTTTGTCTAAGTTCGTCCCAAGTTAGTCTAAGTTCGTCCCAAGTTAGTCTAAGTTCGTCCCAAGTTAGTCTCTTTCTATGTACGAACTTAGACAAATCTTAGAATGAGACTTACAAGATTAACTTGGGACGAACAAAGACAAACTTTAGTCTCTTTCTAAGGTTTGTCTAAGTTTGTCTCAAGTTTGTCAAAGTTTGTCCCAAGTTAGTCTATTTCTAAGGACAAACTTAGATAAACCTTAGAATGAGAGTAACGAGACTAACTTGAGACGAACAAAGACAAACATTAGTCTCATTAAAAGGTTTCTCAAAGTTCATCCCAAGTTAGTCTATTTATAAGGACGAACTTATACAAACCTTAGAATGAGACTAACGAGACTAACTTGGGACGAACAAAGACAAACTTTAGTCTCATTATAAGGTTTGTCTAAGTTCGTCCCAAGTTAGTCTAAGTTCGTCGCAAGTTAGTCTCTTTCTAAGGACGAACTGAGACAAACCTTAGAATGAGACTAACGAGACTAACTAGAGACGAACAAAGACAAACATTAGTCTCATTCTAAGGTTTCTCTAAGTTTGTCCCAAGTTTTTCCAAGTTCGTCCCAACTTTGTCTATTTTTAAGAAAGAACTTAGATAAACCTTAGAATGAGACCAACAAGCCTAACTTGGGACGAACAAAGACAAAATTTAGTCTAATTCTTAGATTTCTCTAAGTTCGTCCCATGTTAGTCTATTTCTAAGGACGAACTTAGATAAACCTTGGAATGAGACTAACGAGACTAACTTGGGACGAACAAAGACAAACTTTAGTCTCATTCTAAGGTTTGTCAAAGTTCGTCCCAAGTTAGTCTATTTCTGAGGACGAACTTAGATAAACCTTAAAATGAGAGTAACGAGACTAACCTGAGACGAACAAAGACAAACTTTAGTCTCATTCTAAGGTTTGTCAAAGTTCGTCCCAAGTTTGTCAAAGTTCGTCCCAAGTTAGTCTATTTCTAAGGACAAATTTAGACAAACCTTAGAATGAGACTAACGAGACTAACTTGGGACGAACAACGACAAACTTTAGTCTCATTCTACGGTTTGTCTAAGTTCGTCCCAAGTTTGTAAAAGATCGTCCCAAGTTAGTCTATTTCTAAGGACGAACTTAGATAAACCTTAGAATGAGACTAACGAGACTAACTTGGGAAGAACAAAGAAAACATAAGTCTCATTCTAAGGTTAGTCTAAGTTCATCCCAAGTTAGTCTATTTCTAAAGACGAACTTAGATAAACCTTAGAATGAGACTAAGAGACTAACTTGGGACAAACAAAGACAAACTTTAGTCTCGTTCTAAGGTTTGTCTAAGTTCGTCCCAAGTTAGTGTAAGTTCATCCCAAGTTAGTCTCTTTCTAAGGACGAACTTAGACAAACCTTAGAATGAGACTAACGAGACTAACTTGGGACGAACAAAGAAAAACTTTAGTCTCATTCTATGGTTTGTCTAACTTCGTCCCAAGTTTGTCAAAGTTCATCCCAAGTTAGTCTATTTCTAAGGATGAACTTATACAAACCTTAGAATGAGACTAACGAGACTAACTTGGCACGAAAAAAGACAAACTTTAGTCTCATTCTACGGTTTGTCCTAGTTCGTCCCAAGTTTGTAAAAGTTCGTCCCAAGTTAGTCTATTTCTAAGGACGAACTTAGATAAACCTTAGAATGAGACTAACGAGACTAACTTGGGAAGAACAAAGAAAACATAAGTCTCATTCTAAGGTTAGTCTAAGTTCATCCCAAGTTAGTCTATTTCTAAGGACGGACTTAGATAAACCTTAGAATGAGACTAAGAGACTAACTTGGGACAAACAAAGACAAACTTTAGTCTCGTTCTAAGTTTGTCTAAGTCCTTCCCAAGTTAGTGTAAGTTCGTCCCAAGTTAGTCTCTTTCTAAGGGCGAACTTAGACAAACCTTAGAATGAGACTAACGAGACTAACTTGGGACGAACTAAGACAAACTTTAGTCTCATTCTAAGGGTTGTCTAAGTTCGTCCCAAGTTTGTCAAAGTTTGTCCCAAGTTGGTCAATTTCTAAGGACGAACTTACAGAAACCTTAGAATGAGACTAACGGGACAAACTTGGGACGAACAAAGACAAACTTTAGTCTCATTCTAAGGTTTGTCTAAGTTCATCACAAATTTGTCTATTTCAAAGGACAAAGTTAGATAAACCTTAGAATGAGACTAACGAGACTAACTTGGGACGAACAAAGACAAACTTTAGTCTCATTCTAAGGTTTGTCTAAGTTCGTCCCAAGTTTGTCAAAGTTCATCCCAAGTCAGTCTATTTTTAAGGACGAACTTAGACAAACCTTAGAATGAGACTAACGAGACTAACTTGGGACGAACAAAGACAAACATTAGTCTCATTCTAAGGTTAGTCTAAGTTCGTCTCAAGTTAGTCTATTTCTATGGACGAACCTTAGATTGAGACTAAGAGACTAACTTGGGATGAACAAAGACAAACTTTAGTCTCATTCTAAGGTTTGTCTAAGTTCGTCCCAAGTTAGTCTAAGTTCGTTCCAAGTTAGTCTCTTTCTAAGGACGAACTTTGACAAACCTTAGAATGAGACTAACGAGACTAACTTGGGACGAACAAAGACAAACTTTAGTCTCATTCTAAGGTTTGTCTAAGTTCGTCCCGAGTTTGTCAAAGTTTGTCCAAGTTAGTCTATTTCTAAGGACGAACTTAGATAAACCTTAGAATGAGAGTAAGGAGACTAACTTGGGACGAACAAAGACAAACTTTAGTCTCATTCTAAGGTTTGTTTAAGTTCGTCCCAAGTTTGTCTATATCTAAGGACAAACTTAGATGAACCTTAGAATGAGACTAACGAGACTAACTTGGGACGAACAAAGACAAAATTTAGTCTCATTCTAAAGTTTGTCTAAGTTCGTCCCACGTTTGTCTCTTTCTAAGGATGAACTTAGACAAACCTTAGAATGAGACTAAGGAGACTAACTTGGGACAAACAAAGACAAACTTTAGTCTCATTCTAAGGTTTGCCTAAGTTCGTCCCAAGTTTATCAAAGTTCATCCCAAGTTACTCTATTTCTAAGGATGAACTTAGACAAACCTTAGAATGAGACTAACGAGACTAACTTGGGAAGAACAAAGACAAACATTAGTCTCATTCTAAGGTTAGTCTAAGTTCGTCCTAAGTTAGTCTATTTCTAAGGACGAACTTAGATAAACCTTAGAATGAGACTAAGAGACTAACTTGGGACGAACAAAGACAAACTTTAGTCTCATTCAAAGGTTTGTCTAAGTTCGTCCCAAGTTAGTCTCTTTCTATGTACGAACTTAGACAAATCTTAGAATGAGTCTTACGAGATTAACTTGGGACGAACAAAGACAAACTTTAGTCTCTTTCTAAGGTTTGTCTAAGTTCGTCCCAAGTTTGTCAAAGTTTGTCCCAAGTTAGTCTATTTCTAAGGACAAACTTAGATAAACCTTAGAATGAGAGTAACGAGACTAACTTGAGACGAACAAAGGAAAAACATTAGTCTCATTATAAGGTTTCTCAAAGTTCATCCCAAGTTAGTCTATTTCTAAGGACGAACTTATTCAAACCTTAGAATGAGACTAACGAGACTAACTTGGGACGAACAAAGACAAACTTTAGTCTCATTATAAGGTTTGTCTAAGTTCGTCCCAAGTTAGTCTAAGTTCATCCCAAGTTAGTCTCTTTCTAAGGACGAACTTAGACAAACCTTAGAATGAGACTAACGAGACTAACTTGAGACGAACAAACACAAACATTAGTCTCATTCTAAGGTTTGTCTAAGTTTGTCCCAAGTTTTTCCAAGTTCGTCCCAACTTTGTCTATTTTTAAGAAAGAACTTAGATAAACCTTAGAATGAGACCAACAAGCCTAACTTGGGACGAACAAAGACAAAATTTAGTCTAATTCTTAGATTTCTCTAAGTTCGTCCCATGTTAGTCTATTTCTAAGGACGAACTTAGATAAACCTTGGAATGAGACTAACGAGACTAACTTGGGACGAACAAAGACAAACTTTAGTCTCATTCTAAGGTTTGTCAAAGTTCGTCCCAAGTTAGTCTATTTCTGAGGACGAACTTAGATAAACCTTAAAATGAGAGTAACGAGACTAACCTGAGACGAACAAAGACAAACTTTAGTCTCATTCTAAGGTTTGTCAAAGTTCGTCCCAAGTTTGTCAAAGTTCGTCCCAAGTTAGTCTATTTCTAAGGACAAATTTAGACAAACCTTAGAATGAGACTAACGAGACTAACTTGGGACGAACAACGACAAACTTTAGTCTCATTCTACGGTTTGTCTAAGTTCGTCCCAAGTTTGTAAAAGATCGTCCCAAGTTAGTCTATTTCTAAGGACGAACTTAGATAAACCTTAGAATGAGACTAACGAGACTAACTTGGGAAGAACAAAGAAAACATAAGTCTCATTCTAAGGTTAGTCTAAGTTCATCCCAAGTTAGTCTATTTCTAAAGACGAACTTAGATAAACCTTAGAATGAGACTAAGAGACTAACTTGGGACAAACAAAGACAAACTTTAGTCTCGTTCTAAGGTTTGTCTAAGTTCGTCCCAAGTTAGTGTAAGTTCATCCCAAGTTAGTCTCTTTCTAAGGACGAACTTAGACAAACCTTAGAATGAGACTAACGAGACTAACTTGGGACGAACAAAGAAAAACTTTAGTCTCATTCTATGGTTTGTCTAACTTCGTCCCAAGTTTGTCAAAGTTCATCCCAAGTTAGTCTATTTCTAAGGATGAACTTATACAAACCTTAGAATGAGACTAACGAGACTAACTTGGCACGAAAAAAGACAAACTTTAGTCTCATTCTACGGTTTGTCCTAGTTCGTCCCAAGTTTGTAAAAGTTTGTCCCAAGTTAGTCTATTTCTAAGGACGAACTTAGATAAACCTTAGAATGAGACTAACGAGACTAACTTGGGAAGAACAAAGAAAACATAAGTCTCATTCTAAGGTTAGTCTAAGTTCATCCCAAGTTAGTCTATTTCTAAGGACGGACTTAGATAAACCTTAGAATGAGACTAAGAGACTAACTTGGGACAAACAAAGACAAACTTTAGTCTCGTTCTAAGTTTGTCTAAGTCCATCCCAAGTTAGTGTAAGTTCGTCCCAAGTTAGTCTCTTTCTAAGGGCGAACTTAGACAAACCTTAGAATGAGACTAACGAGACTAACTTGGGACGAACTAAGACAAACTTTAGTCTCATTCTAAGGGTTGTCTAAGTTCGTCCCAAGTTTGTCAAAGTTTGTCCCAAGTTGGTCAATTTCTAAGGACGAACTTACAGAAACCTTAGAATGAAACTAACGGGACAAACTTGGGACGAACAAAGACAAACTTTAGTCTCATTCTAAGGTTTGTCTAAGTTCATCACAAATTTGTCTATTTCAAAGGACAAAGTTAGATAAACCTTAGAATGAGACTAACGAGACTAACTTGGGACGAACAAAGACAAACTTTAGTCTCATTCTAAGGTTTGTCTAAGTTCGTCCCAAGTTTGTCAAAGTTCATCCCAAGTCAGTCTATTTTTAAGGACGAACTTAGACAAACCTTAGAATGAGACTAACGAGACTAACTTGGGACGAACAAAGACAAACATTAGTCTCATTCTAAGGTTAGTCTAAGTTCGTCTCAAGTTAGTCTATTTCTATGGACGAACCTTAGATTGAGACTAAGAGACTAACTTGGGATGAACAAAGACAAACTTTAGTCTCATTCTAAGGTTTGTCTAAGTTCGTCCCAAGTTAGTCTAAGTTCGTTCCAAGTTAGTCTCTTTCTAAGGACGAACTTTGACAAACCTTAGAATGAGACTAACGAGACTAACTTGGGACGAACAAAGACAAACTTTAGTCTCATTCTAAGGTTTGTCTAAGTTCGTCCCGAGTTTGTCAAAGTTTGTCCAAGTTAGTCTATTTCTAAGGACGAACTTAGATAAACCTTAGAATGAGAGTAAGTAGACTAACTTGGGACGAACAAAGACAAACTTTAGTCTCATTCTAAGGTTTGTTTAAGTTCGTCCCAAGTTAGTCTATATCTAAGGACAAACTTAGATGAACCTTAGAATGAGACTAACGAGACTAACTTGGGACGAACAAAGACAAAATTTAGTCTCATTCTAAAGTTTGTCTAAGTTCGTCCCAAGTTAGTCTAAGTTCGTCCCACGTTTGTCTCTTTCTAAGGATGAACTTAGACAAACCTTAGAATGAGACTAAGGAGACTAACTTGGGACAAACAAAGACAAACTTTAGTCTCATTCTAAGGTTTGCCTAAGTTTGTCAAAGTTCATCCCAAGTCAGTCTATTTTTAAGGACGAACTTAGACAAACCTTAGAATGAGACTAACGAGACTAACTTGGGACGAACAAAGACAAACATTAGTCTCATTCTAAGGTTAGTCTAAGTTCGTCTCAAGTTAGTCTATTTCTATGGACGAACCTTAGATTGAGACTAAGAGACTAACTTGGGATGAACAAAGACAAACTTTAGTCTCATTCTAAGGTTTGTCTAAGTTCGTCCCAAGTTAGTCTAAGTTCGTTCCAAGTTAGTCTCTTTCTAAGGACGAACTTTGACAAACCTTAGAATGAGACTAACGAGACTAACTTGGGACGAACAAAGACAAACTTTAGTCTCATTCTAAGGTTTGTCTAAGTTCGTCCCGAGTTTGTCAAAGTTTGTCCAAGTTAGTCTATTTCTAAGGACGAACTTAGATAAACCTTAGAATGAGAGTAAGGAGACTAACTTGGGACGAACAAAGACAAACTTTAGTCTCATTCTAAGGTTTGTTTAAGTTCGTCCCAAGTTAGTCTATATCTAAGGACAAACTTAGATGAACCTTAGAATGAGACTAACGAGACTAACTTGGGACGAACAAAGACAAAATTTAGTCTCATTCTAAAGTTTGTCTAAGTTCGTCCCAAGTTAGTCTAAGTTCGTCCCACGTTTGTCTCTTTCTAAGGATGAACTTAGACAAACCTTAGAATGAGACTAAGGAGACTAACTTGGGACAAACAAAGACAAACTTTAGTCTCATTCTAAGGTTTGCCTAAGTTTGTCCCAAGTTTATCAAAGTTCATCCCAAGTTACTCTATTTCTAAGGATGAACTTAGACAAACCTTAGAATGAGACTAACGAGACTAACTTGGGAAGAACAAAGACAAACATTAGTCTCATTCTAAGGTTAGTCTAAGTTCGTCCTAAGTTAGTCTATTTCTAAGGACGAACTTAGATAAACCTTAGAATGAGACTAAGAGACTAACTTGGGACGAACAAAGACAAACTTTAGTCTCATTCAAAGGTTTGTCTAAGTTCGTCCCAAGTTAGTCTCTTTCTATGTACGAACTTAGACAAATCTTAGAATGAGTCTTACGAGATTAATTTGGGACGAACAAAGACAAACTTTAGTCTCTTTCTAAGGTTTGTCTAAGTTCGTCCCAAGTTTGTCAAAGTTTGTCCCAATTTAGTCTATTTCTAAGGACAAACTTAGATAAACCTTAAAATGAGAGTAACGAGACTAACTTGAGACGAACAAAGGAAAAACATTAGTCTCATTATAAGGTTTCTCAAAGTTCATCCCAAGTTAGTCTATTTCTAAGGACGAACTTATTCAAACCTTAGAATGAGACTAACGAGACTAACTTGGGACGAACAAAGACAAACTTTAGTCTCATTATAAGGTTTGTCTAAGTTCGTCCCAAGTTAGTCTAAGTTCATCCCAAGTTAGTCTCTTTCTAAGGACGAACTTAGACAAACCTTAGAATGAGACTAACGAGACTAACTTGAGACGAACAAACACAAACATTAGTCTCATTCTAAGGTTTGTCTAAGTTTGTCCCAAGTTTTTCCAAGTGCGTCCCAACTTTGTCTATTTTTAAGAACGAACTTAGATAAACCTTAGTATGAGACTAACAAGCCTAACTTGGGACGAACAAAGACACAATTTAGTCTAATTGTTAGGTTTCTCTAAGTTCGTACCAAGTTAGTCTATTTCTAAGGACGAACTTAGATAAACCTTAGAATGAGACTAACGAGACTAACTTGGGACGAACAAAGACAAACTTTAGTCTCATTCTAAGGTTTGTCTAAGTTCATCCCATGTTTGTCAAAGTTCGTCCCAAAGTAGTCTATTTCCAAGGACAACCTTAGACAACCCTTAGAATGAGACTAACGAGACTAACTTGGGACGAACAAAGACAAACATTAGTTTCATTCTAAGGTTAGTCGAAGTTCATCCCAAGTTAGTCTATTTCTAAGGACGAACTTAGATAAACCTTAGAATGAGAGTAACGAGACTAACTTGGGACGAACAAAGACAAACTTTAGTCTCATTCTAAGGTTTGTCAAAGTTCGTCCAAGTTAGACTATTTCTAAGGACGAACGTATACAAACCTTAGAATGAGACTAACGAGACTATTTTGGGATGAACAAAGACAAACAATAGTCTCATTTTAAGGTTAGTCTAAGTTCGTCCCAAGTTAGTCTATTTCTAAGGACGAACTTAGATAAACCTTAGAATGAGAGTAAAGAGACTAACTTGGGACAAACAAAGACAAACTTTAGTCTCATTCTAAGGTTTGTCAAAGTTCGTCCGAAGTTAGTCTATGTTCGTCCCACGTTTTTCTCTTTCTAAGGACAAACTTAGACGAACCTTCAAATGAGACTAACGAGACTAATTTGGGACGAACAAAGACAAACTTTAGTCTCATTCTAAGGTTTGTCTAAGTTCATCCCAAGTTTGTCAAAGTTCGTCCCAAGTTAGTCTATTTCTAAGGACGAACTTAGACAAACCTTGGAATGAGACTGATGAGACTAACTTGGGACAAACAAAGACAAACTTTAGTCTCATTCTAAGGTTTGTCTAAGTTCGTCCCAAGTTAGTCTAGGTTTGTCCCACCTTTGTCACTTTCTAAGGACGAACTTAGACAAACCTTAGAATGAGACTAACGAAACTAACTTGGGACGAACAAAGACAAACTTTAGTGTCATTCTAAGGTTTGTCTAAGTTCGTCCGAAGTTAGTCTATGTTCGTCCCACGTTTATCTCTTTCTAAGGACAAACTTAGACGAACCTTCAAATGAGACTAACGAGACTAATTTGGGACGAACAAAGACAAACTTTAGTCTCATTCTAAGGTTTGTCTAAGTTCATCCCAAGTTTGTCAAAGTTCGTCCCAAGTTAGTCTATTTCTAAGGACGAACTTAGACAAACCTTGGAATGAGACTGATGAGACTAACTTGGGACAAACAAAGACAAACTTTAGTCTCATTCTAAGGTTTGTCTAAGTTCGTCCCAAGTTAGTCTAGGTTTGTCCCACCTTTGTCACTTTCTAAGGACGAACTTAGACAAACCTTAGAATGAGACTAACGAAACTAACTTGGGACGAACAAATACAAACTTTAGTCTCATTCTAAGGTTTGTCTAAGTTCATCCCAAGTTAGTCTAAGTTTGTCCCACGTTTGTCTCTTTCTAAGGACAAACTTAGACAAACCTTAGAATGAGACTAACAAGACTAATTTCGGACGAACAAAGACAAAGTTTAGTCTCATTCTAAGGTTTGTCAAAGTTCGTCCCGAGTTTGTCAAAGTTTGTCCAAGTTAGTCTATTTCTAAGGACGAACTTAGATAAACCTTAGAATGAGAGTAAAAAGACTAACTTGCGACGAACAAAGACAAACTTTAGTCTCATTCTAAGGTTTGTCAAAGTTCATCCCAAGTTAGACTATTTCGAAGGACGAACGTATACAAACCTTAGAATGAGACTAACGAGACTAACTTGGGATGAACAAAGACAAACAATAGTCTCATTTTAAGGTTAGTCTAAGTTCGTCCCAAGTTAGTCTATTTCTAAGGACGAACTTAGATAAACCTTAGAATGAGAGTAAAGAGACTAACTTGGGACAAACAAAGACAAACTTTAGTCTCATTCTAAGGTTTGTCAAAGTTCGTCCCAAGTTAGACTATTTCTAAGGACGAACGTGTACAAACCTTAGAATGAGACTAACAAGACTAACTTGGGATGAATAAAGACAACCTATAGTCTCATTTTAAGGTTTGTCTAAGTTCATTCCAAGTTAGTCTATTTCTAAGGACGAACATAGATATACCTTAGAATGAGACTAACGAGACTAAGTTGGGACGAACAAAGACAAACTTTAGTCCCATTCTAGGTTTGTCTAAGTTCGTCCCAAGTTAGTCTAAGTGCGTCCCACATTTGTCTCTTTCTAAGGACGAACTTAGACAAACCTTAGAAAGAGACTAACGAGACTAACTTGGGACGAACAAAGACAAACTTTAGTCTCATTCTAAGGTTTGTCTAAGTTCATCCGAAGTTAGTCTAAGTTCGTTCCAAGTTAGTTTATTTCTAAGGACGAACTTAGATAAACCTTATAATGATAGTAACGAGACTAACTTGGGATGAACAAAGACAAACTTTAGTCTCATTCTAAGGTTTGTCAAAGTTTGTCCCAAGTTAGACTATTTCTAAGGACGAACGTATACGAACCTTAGAATGAGACTAACGAGACTAACTTGGGACGAACAAAGCCAAAAATTAGTCTAATTCTTAGGATTGTCTAAGTTCGTCCCAAGTTAGTCTATTTCTAAGGATGAACTTAGATAAACCTTAGAATGAGACTAACGAGACTAACTTGGGACGAACAAAGACAAACATTAGTCTCATTCTAAGGTTTGTCTAAGTTTGTCCCAAGTTTTTCCAAGTTCATCCCAACTTTGTCTATTTTTAAGAACAAACTTAGATAAACCTTAGAATGAGACTAACGAGCCTAACTTGGGACGAACAAAGACAAAATTTAGTTTAATTCTTAGGTTTGTCTAAGTTTGTCCCAAGTTAGTCTATTTCTAAGGAGGAACTTAGATAAACCTTAGAATGAGACTAACGAGACAAACTTGGGACGAACAAAGACAAACTTTAGTCTCATTCTAAGGTTTGTCTAAGTTCGTCCCAAGTTAGTCTAAGTTTGTCCCACGTTTGTCTCTTTCTTAGAACAAACTTAGACAAACCTTAGAATGAGACTAACGAGACTAACTTGGGACGAACAAAGACAAACTTTAGTCTCATTCTAAGGTTTGTCTAAGTTCATCCCAAGTTTGTCAAAGTTCGTCCCAAGTTAGTCTATTTCCAAGGACAAACTTAGACAAACCTTAGAATGAGACTAACGAGACTAACTTGGGACGAACCAAGACAAACATTAGTTTCATTCTAAGGTTAGTCTAAGTTCATCCCAAGTTAGTCTATTTCTAATGACGAACTTAGATAAACCTTAGAATGAGAGTAACTAGACTAACTTGGGACGAACAAAGACAAACTTGAGTCTCATTCTAAGGTTTGTCAAAGTTCGTCCCAAGTTAGACTATTTCTAAGGACGAACGTATACAACCCTTAGAATGAGACTAACGAGACTAACTTGGGACGAACAAAAACAAACATTAGTCTCATTCTATGGTTAGTCTAAGTTCGTCCCAAGTTAGTCTATTTCTAAGGACGAACTTAGATAAACCTTAGAATGAGAGTAACGAGACAAACTTGGGACAAACAAAGACAAACCTTAGTCTCATTCTAAGGTTTGTCAAAGTTCGTCCCAAGTTAGACTATTTCTAAGGACGAACGTACACAAACCTTAGAATGAGACTAACAAGACTATCTTGGGATGAACAAAGACAACCTTTAGTCTCATTATAAGGTTTGTCTAAGTTCGTTCCAAGTTAGTCTATTTCTAAGGACGAACTTAAATAAACCTTAGAATCAGACTAACGAGACTAACTTGGGACAAACAAAGACAAACTTTAGTCTCATTCTAAGGTTTGTCTAAGTTCGTCCCAAGTTAGTCTAAGTTCGTCCCACGTTTGTCTCTTTCTAAGGACAAACTTAGACAAACCTTAGAATGAGACTAACGAAACTAACTTGGGACGAACAAAGACAAACTTTAGTGTCATTCTAAGGTTTGTCTAAGTTCGTCCGAAGTTAGTCTATGTTTGTCCCACGTTTGTCTCTTTCTAAGGACGAACTTAAACGAACCTTAGAATGAGACTAACGAGACTAATTTGGGACGAACAAAGACAAACTTCAGTCTCATTCTAAGGTTTGTCTAAGTTAGTCCCGAGTTTGTGAAAGTTCGTCCAAGTTAGTCTATTTCTAAGGACGAATTTAGATAAACCTTAGAATGAGAGTAA
The DNA here is from genome assembly GCA_033675215.1 of Rhodiola kirilowii. Lineage (NCBI taxonomy): Eukaryota > Viridiplantae > Streptophyta > Magnoliopsida > Saxifragales > Crassulaceae > Rhodiola > Rhodiola kirilowii. Next base: position 198,195 of record CM066202.1, read on the forward strand.
AAAGACTAACTTGGGACAAACAAAGACAAACTTTAGTCTCATTCTAAGGTTTGTCTAAGTTTGTCCCAAGTTAGTCTAGGTTCGTCCCACCTTTGTCTCTTTCTAATGACGAACATAGACAAACCTTAGAATGAGACTAACGAAACTAACTTGGGACGAACAAAGACAAACTTTAGTCTCATTCTAAGGTTTGTCTAAGTTCGTCCCAAGTTAGTCTAAGTTTGTCCCACGTTTGTCTCTTTCTAAGGAAAAACTTAAACAAACCTTAGAATGAGACTAACGAGACTAACTTCGGACGAACAAAGATAAAGTTTAGTCTCATTCTAAGGTTTGTCTAAGTTTGTCCCGAGTTTGTGAAAGTTCGTCCAAGTTAGTCTATTTCTAAGGACGAACTTAGATAAACCTTAGAATGAGAGTAAAAAGACTAACTTGCGACGAACAAAGACAAACTTTAGTCTCATTCTAAGGTTTGTTTAAGTTCGTCCCAAGTTAGTCTATATCTAAGGACAAACTTAGATGAACCTTAGAATGAGATTAACGAGACTAACTTGGGACGAACAAAGACAAACTTTAGTCTCATTCTAAAGTTTGTCTAAGTTCGTCCCAAGTTAGACTAAGTTCGTCCCACGTTTGTCTCTTTCTAAGGATGAACTTAGACAAACCTTAGAATGAGACTAAGGAGACTAACTTGGGACAAACAAAGAAAAACTTTAGTCTCATTCTAAGGTTTGTCTAAGTTCATCCCAAGTTAGTCTAAGTTCGTTCCAAGTTAGTTTATTTCTAAGGACGAACTTAGATAAACCTTATAATGATAGTAACGAGACTAACTTGGGATGAACAAAGACAAACTTTAGTCTCATTCTAAGGTTTGTCAAAGTTTGTCCCAAGTTAGACTATTTCTAAGGACGAACGTATACGAACCTTAGAATGAGACTAACGAGACTAACTTGGGACGAACAAAGACAAAAATTAGTCTAATTCTTAGGATTGTCTAAGTTCCTCCCAAGTTAGTCTATTTCTAAGGATGAACTTAGATAAACCTTAGAATGAGACTAACGAGACTAACTTGGGACGAACAAAGACAAACATTAGTCTCATTCTAAGGTTTGTCTAAGTTTGTCCCAAGTTTTTCCAAGTTCATCCCAACTTTGTCAATTTTTAAGAACAAACTTAGATAAACCTTAGAATGAGACTAACGAGCCTAACTTGGGACGAACAAAGACAAAATTTAGTTTAATTCTTAGGTTTGTCTAAGTTTGTCCCAAGTTAGTCTATTTCTAAGGAGGAACTTAGATAAACCTTAGAATGAGACTAACGAGACAAACTTGGGACGAACAAAGACAAACTTTAGTCTCATTCTAAGGTTTGTCTAAGTTCGTCCCAAGTTAGTCTAAGTTTGTCCCACGTTTGTCTCTTTCTTAGAACAAACTTAGACAAACCTTAGAATGAGACTAACGAGACTAACTTGGGACGAACAAAGACAAACTTTAGTCTCATTCTAAGGTTTGTCTAAGTTCATCCCAAGTTTGTCAAAGTTCGTCCCAAGTTAGTCTATTTCCAAGGACAAACTTAGACAAACCTTAGAATGAGACTAACGAGACTAACTTGGGACGAACCAAGACAAACATTAGTTTCATTCTAAGGTTAGTCTAAGTTCATCCCAAGTTAGTCTATTTCTAATGACGAACTTAGATAAACCTTAGAATGAGAGTAACTAGACTAACTTGGGACGAACAAAGACAAACTTGAGTCTCATTCTAAGGTTTGTCAAAGTTCGTCCCAAGTTAGACTATTTCTAAGGACGAACGTATACAACCCTTAGAATGAGACTAACGAGACTAACTTGGGACGAACAAAAACAAACATTAGTCTCATTCTATGGTTAGTCTAAGTTCGTCCCAAGTTAGTCTATTTCTAAGGACGAACTTAGATAAACCTTAGAATGAGAGTAACGAGACAAACTTGGGACAAACAAAGACAAACCTTAGTCTCATTCTAAGGTTTGTCAAAGTTCGTCCCAAGTTAGACTATTTCTAAGGACGAACGTACACAAACCTTAGAATGAGACTAACAAGACTATCTTGGGATGAACAAAGACAACCTTTAGTCTCATTATAAGGTTTGTCTAAGTTCGTTCCAAGTTAATCTATTTCTAAGGACGAACTTAAATAAACCTTAGAATCAGACTAACGAGACTAACTTGGGACAAACAAAGACAAACTTTAGTCTCATTCTAAGGTTTGTCTAAGTTCGTCCCAAGTTAGTCTAAGTTCGTCCCACGTTTGTCTCTTTCTAAGGACAAACTTAGACAAACCTTAGAATGAGACTAACGAAACTAACTTGGGACGAACAAAGACAAACTTTAGTGTCATTCTAAGGTTTGTCTAAGTTCGTCCGAAGTTAGTCTATGTTTGTCCCACGTTTGTCTCTTTCTAAGGACGAACTTAAACGAACCTTAGAATGAGACTAACGAGACTAATTTGGGACGAACAAAGACAAACTTCAGTCTCATTCTAAGGTTTGTCTAAGTTTGTCCCGAGTTTGTGAAAGTTCGTCCAAGTTAGTCTATTTCTAAGGACGAACTTAGATAAACCTTAGAATGAGAGTAAAAAGACTAACTTGGGACAAACAAAGACAAACTTTAGTCTCATTCTAAGGTTTGTCTAAGTTCGTCCCAAGTTAGTCTAGGTTCGTCCCACCTTTGTCTCTTTCTAAGGACGAACATAGACAAACCTTAGAATGAGACTAACGAAACTAACTTGGGGCGAACAAAGACAAACTTTAGTCTCATTCTAGGTTTGTCTAAGTTCGTCCCAAGTTAGTCTAAGTGCGTCCCACGTTTGTCTCTTTCTAAGGACGAACTTAGACAAACGTTAGAAAGAGACTAACGAGACTAACTTGGGACGAACAAAGACAAACTTTAGTCTCATTCTAAGGTTTGTCTAAGTTCATCCCAAGTTAGTCTAAGTTCGTTCCAAGTTAGTTTATTTCTAAGGACGAACTTAGATAAACCTTATAATGATAGTAACGAGACTAACTTGGGATGAACAAAGACAAACTTTAGTCTCATTCTAAGGTTTGTCAAAGTTTGTCCCAAGTTAGACTATTTCTAAGGACGAACGTATACGAACCTTAGAATGAGACTAACGAGACTAACTTGGGACGAACAAAGCCAAAAATTAGTCTAATTCTTAGGATTGTCTAAGTTCGTCCCAAGTTAGTCTATTTCTAAGGATGAACTTAGATAAACCTTAGAATGAGACTAACGAGACTAACTTGGGACGAACAAAGACAAAACATTAGTCTCATTCTAAGGTTTGTCTAAGTTTGTCCCAAGTTTTTCCAAGTTCATCCCAACTTTGTCTATTTTTAAAAACAAACTTAGATAAACCTTAGAATGAGACTAACGAGCCTAACTTGGGACGAACAAAGACAAAATTTAGTTTAATTCTTAGGTTTGTCTAAGTTTGTCCCAAGTTAGTCTATTTCTAAGGAGGAACTTAGATAAACCTTAGAATGAGACTAACGAGACAAACTTGGGACGAACAAAGACAAACTTTAGTCTCATTCTAAGGTTTGTCTAAGTTCGTCCCAAGTTAGTCTAAGTTTGTCCCACGTTTGTCTCTTTCTTGGAACAAACTTAGACAAACCTTAGAATGAGACTAACGAGACTAACTTGGGACGAACAAAGACAAACATTAGTCTCATTCTAAGGTTTGTCTAAGTTCATCCCAAGTTTGTCAAAGTTCGTCCCAAGTTTGTCTATTTCCAAGGACAAACTTAGACAAACCTTAGAATGAGACTAACGAGACTAACTTGGGACGAACCAAGACAAACATTAGTTTCATTCTAAGGTTAGTCTAAGTTCATCCCAAGTTAGTCTATTTCTAATGACGAACTTAGATAAACCTTAGAATGAGAGTAACTAGACTAACTTGGGACGAACAAAGACAAACTTGAGTCTCATTCTAAGGTTTGTCAAAGTTCGTCCCAAGTTAGACTATTTCTAAGGACGAACGTATACAACCCTTAGAATGAGACTAACGAGACTAACTTGGGACGAACAAAAACAAACATTAGTCTCATTCTATGGTTAGTCTAAGTTCGTCCCAAGTTAGTCTATTTCTAAGGACGAACTTAGATAAACCTTAGAATGAGAGTAACGAGACAAACTTGGGACAAACAAAGACAAACCTTAGTCTCATTCTAAGGTTTGTCAAAGTTCGTCCCAAGTTAGACTATTTCTAAGGACGAACGTACACAAACCTTAGAATGAGACTAACAAGACAAACTTGAGTCTCATTATAAGGTTTGTCTAAGTTTGTTCCAAGTTAGTCTATTTCTAAGGACGAACTTAAATAAACCTTAGAATCAGACTAACGAGACTAACTTGGGACAAACAAAGACAAACTTTAGTCTCATTCTAAGGTTTGTCTAAGTTCGTCCCAAGTTAGTCTAAGTTCGTCCCACGTTTGTCTCTTTCTAAGGACAAACTTAGACAAACCTTAGAATGAGACTAACGAAACTAACTTGGGACGAACAAAGACAAACTTTAGTGTCATTCTAAGGTTTGTCTAAGTTCGTCCGAAGTTAGTCTATGTTTGTCCCACGTTTGTCTCTTTCTAAGGACGAACTTAAACGAACCTTAGAATGAGACTAACGAGACTAATTTGGGACGAACAAAGACAAACTTCAGTCTCATTCTAATGTTTGTCTAAGTTTGTCCCGAGTTTGTGAAAGTTCGTCCAAGTTAGTCTATTTCTAAGGACGAACTTAGATAAACCTTAGAATGAGAGTAAAAAGACTAACTTGGGACAAACAAAGACAAACTTTAGTCTCATTCTAAGGTTTGTCTAAGTTCGTCCCAAGTTAGTCTAGGTTCGTCCCACCTTTGTCTCTTTCTAAGGACGAACATAGACAAACCTTAGAATGAGACTAACGAAACTAACTTGGGACGAACAAAGACAAACTTTAGTCTCATTCTAAGGTTTGTCTAAGTTCGTCCCAAGTTAGTCTAAGTTTGTCCCACGTTTGTCTCTTTCTAAGGAAAAACTTAAACAAACCTTAGAATGAGACTAACGAGACTAACTTCGGACGAACAAAGACAAAGTTTAGTCTCATTCTAAGGTTTGTCTAAGTTTGTCCCGAGTTTGTGAAAGTTCGTCCAAGTTAGTCTATTTCTAAGGACGAACTTAGATAAACCTTAGAATGAGAGTAAAAAGACTAACTTGCGACGAACAAAGACAAACTTTAGTCTCATTCTAAGGTTTGTTTAAGTTCGTCCCAAGTTAGTCTATATCTAAGGACAAACTTAGATGAACCTTAGAATGAGACTAACGAGACTAACTTGGGACGAACAAAGACAAACTTTAGTCTCATTCTAAAGTTTGTCTAAGTTCGTCCCAAGTTAGACTAAGTTCGTCCCACGTTTGTCTCTTTCTAAGGATGAACTTAGACAAACCTTAGAATGAGACTAAGGAGACTAACTTGGGACAAACAAAGAAAAACTTTAGTCTCATTCTAAGGTTTGCCTAAGTTCGTCCCAAGTTTATCAAAGTTCATCCCAAGTTAGTCTATTTCTAAGGATGAACTTAGACAAACCTTAGAATGAGACTAACGAGACTAACTTGGGAAGAACAAAGACAAACATTAGTGTCATTCTAAGGTTAGTCTAAGTTCGTCCTAAGTTAGTCTATTTCTAAGGACGAACTTAGATAAACCTTAGAATGAGAGTAAAAAGACTAACTTGCGACGAACAAAGACAAACTTTAGTCTCATTCTAAGGTTTGTTTAAGTTCGTCCCAAGTTAGTCTATATCTAAGGACAAACTTAGATGAACCTTAGAATGAGACTAACGAGACTAACTTGGGACGAACAAAGACAAACTTTAGTCTCATTCTAAGGTTTGTGTAAGTTCGTCCCAAGTTAGTCTATATCTAAGGACAAACTTAGATAAACCTTAGAATGAGACTAACGGGACTAACTTGGGATGAAAAAGACAAACTTTAGTCTCATTCTAAGGTTATTCTAAGTTTGTCCCAAGTTAGTGTCTAAGTTCATCCCACATTTGTCTCTTTCTAAGGATGAACTTAGACAAACCTTAGAATGAGACAAACTTGGGACGAACAAAGACAAACTTTAGTCTCATTCTAAGGTTTGTTTAAGTTCGTCCCAAGTTTGTCAAAGTTCGTCCCAAGTTAGCCTATTTTCTAAGGACGAACTTATACAAACCTCAGAATGAGACTAACGAGACTAACTTGGGACGAACAAAGACAAACATTAGTTTCATTCTAAGGTTTGTCAAAGTTCGTCCCATGTTAGTCTATTTCTAAGGACGAACTTAGATAAACCTTAGAATGAGAGTAACGAGACTAACTTGAGACGAACAAAGACAAACTTTAGTCTCTTTCTAAGGTTTGTCATAGTTCGTCCCAAGTTAGTCTATTTCTAAGGACGAACTTACACAAACCTTAGAATGAGACTAACGAGACTAACTTGGGATGAACAAAGACAAACTTTAGTCTCATTCTAAGGTTTGTCTAAGTTCATCGCAAGTTAGTCTATTTCTAAGGACGAACTTAGATAAACCTTAGAATGAGAGTAACGAGACTAACTTGAGACGAACAATGACAAACTTTAGTCTCTTTCTAAGGTTTGTCATAGTTCGTCCCAAGTTAGACTATTTCTAAGGACGAACTTACACAAACCTTAGAATGAGACTAACGAGACTAACTTGGGACGAACAAAGACAAACTTTAGTCTCATTCTAAGGTTTTTCTAAGTTCGTCCCAAGTTAGTCTATTTCTAAGGACGAACTTAGATAAACCTTAGAATGAGACTAAGAGACTAACTTGGGACTGTTGTAATTCAGGACTAAATACTTAATCCAATTATGTTGTTGTTGTTCAATTATCGAACCCTAAATTCAATTAAAGAATTGATAATTTGCGGAAAGTAAAGTGACACACCAGATTTATAGTGGTTCCCTTCTAGGTGAGAAGGTACTCCACTTGAGCTCACTAGCTCTGCCGGTTTCACTATGAAAAGACGTCGGAATCGACCAAAACGTTGCGGAGTACAAATCTGGGATTACAAGCTTCGAATGAAGACTATGAACTGCGATCTCTCTGTGGACCGATTCACCAGCCTTGATCGAACGCCAAACTGATGCGGAATACTCTTGCGATCGAAAGCCCTCAATCAATTTCTTGAACGAATCTCTCCTGGACTTCGAACGAACGTGATTTGTGCTTTCTATTCGATTAACCCTAACTGAGTTCAAAACCCAGCTTAAATACGATTTGCCCAGATCCAATCACAGCCGTCCATCTCGCCTAATCTTGACCGTCCAATTCGAAACAAACTCGCGCCACGGATTGAGCCAACGTGTCGCGCTTTCATTTGCCGATCGCCAACGGCTTGAAACGAACTCCAGCTCATCAACAACGGCCTTCAGATCTTTAGCAACGGACTGCCTTTGCTTTGAACTCCAGGAGCAACAGCAACGAGGGTTCAATCTTCAGCGACGACTTGCCAAGAGCTCGGACACGCGATCGGCTGGAGCTCGGACCCTCGCTGGGAGGTCCCAAGTTAGTCTATTTCTGAGGAAGAACTTAGATAAACCTTAGAATGAGACTAACGAGACTAACTTGGGACGAACAAAGACAAACTTTAGTCTCATTCTAAGGTTTGTCTAAGTTTGTCCCAAGTTAGTCTAAGTTCGTCCCACGTTTGTCTCTATCTAAGGACGAACTTAGACAAACCTTAGAATGAGACTAACGAAACTAACTTGGGACGAACAAAGACAAACTTTAGTCTCATTCTAAGGTTTGTCTAAGTTCGTCCCAAGTTAGTCTAAGTTCGTCCCATATTTGTCTCTTTCTAAGGCGAACATAGACGAACCTTAGAATGAGACTAACGAGACTAATTTGGGACGAACAAAGACAAACTTTAGTCTCATTCGAAGGTTTGTCTAAGTTCGTCCCAAGTTTGTCAAAGTTCGTCCCAAGTTAGTCTATTTCTAAGGACGAACATAGACAAACCTTAGAATGAGACTAACAAGACTAACTTGGGAATAACAAAGACAAACATTAGTCTCATTCTAAGGTTAGTCTAAGTTCGTCCCAAGTAAGTCTATTTCTAAGGACGAACTTAGATAAACCTTAGAATGAGACTAAGAGACTAACTTGGGACGAACAAAGACAAACTTTAGTCTCATTCTAAGGTTTGTCTAAGTTCGTCCCAAGTTAGTCTAAGTTCGTCCCAAGTTAGTCTCTTTTTAAGGACCAACTTAGACAAACCTTAGAATGAGACTAACAAGACTAACTTGGGACGGACAAAGACAAATTTTAGTCTCATTCTAACGTTTGTCTAAGTTCGTCCCAAGTTTGTCAAAGTTCGTCCCAAGTAAGTCTATTTCCAAGGACGAACTTAGATAAACCTTAGATCGAGAGTAACGAGACAAACTTGAGACGAACAAAGACAAACTTTAGTCTCATTCTAAGGTTTGTCAAAGTTCATCTCAAGTTAGTCTATTTCTAAGGACGAACTAATACAAACCTTAGAATGTGACTAAAGAGACTAACTTGGGACGAACGAAGACAAACTTTAGTCTCATTCTAATGTTTGTCTCAGTTCGTCCCAAGTGAGTCTATTTCTAAGGACGAACTTAGATAAACCTTAGAATGAGACTAACGGGACTAACTTGGGACTAACTTGGGACGAACAAAGACAAACTTTAGTCTCATTCTAATGTTTGTCTAAATTCGTCCCAAGTTAGTCAAAGTTCGTCCCAAGTTAGTCTATTTGTAAGGACGAACTTAGACGAACCTTGGAATGAGACAAACGAAACTAACTTGGGACGCACAAAGACAAACTTTTGTGTCATTCTAAGGTTTGTCTAAGTTTGTCCCAAGTTAGTCTAAGTTCGTCCCACGTTTGTCTCTTTCTAACGACGAACTTAGACAAACCTTAGAATGAGACTAACGAGACTAATTTGGGATGAACAAAGACAAACTTTAGTCTCATTCTAAGGGTTGTCTTAGTTCGTCCCAAGTTTGTCAAAGTTAGTCCCAAGTTAGTCTATTTCTAAGGACAAACTTAGACAAATCTTATAATGAGACTAACGAGACTAACTTGGGAAGAACAAAGACAAACATTAGTCTCATTCTAAGGTTAGTCTAAATTCATCCCAAGTTAGTCTATTTCTAAGGACGAACTTAGATAAACCTTAGAATGAGACTAAGAGACTAACTTGGGACGAACAAAGACAAACTTTAGTCTCATTCTAAGGTTTGTCTGATTTCGTCCCAAGTTAGTCCCAAGTTAGACTCTTTCTAAAGACCAACTTAGACAAACCTTAGAATGAGACTAACAAGACTAACTTGGGACGAACAAAGACAAAATTTAGTCTCATTCTAAGGTTTGTCTAAGTTCATCCCAAGTTTGTCAAAGTTCGTCCCAAGTTAGTCTATTTCCAAGGACGAACTTAGATAAACCTTAGATCGAGAGTAACGAGACAAACTTGAGACGAACAAAGACAAACTTTAGTCTCATTCTAAGGTTTGTCAAAGTTCATCTCAAGTTAGTCTATTTCTAAGGACATACTTATACAAACCTTAGAATGTGACTAACGAGACTAACTTGGGACGAACAAAGACAAACTTTAGTCTCATTCTAATGTTTGTCTCAGTTCGTCCCAAGTTAGTCTATTTCTAAGGACGAACGTAGATAAACCTTAGAATGAGACTAACGGGACTAACTTGGGACGAACAAAGACAAACTTTAGTCTCATTCTAATGTGTGTCTAAGTTCGTCCCAAGTTAGTCTAAGTTCGTCCCACGTTTGTCTCTTTCTATGGATGAACTTAGACAAACCTTAGAATGAGACTAACGAGACTAACTTGGGACGAACAAAGACAAACTTTAATCTCATTCTAAGGTTTGTGTAAGTTCGTCCCAAGTTAGTCTCTTTCTAAGGACGAACTTAGACGAACCTTTGAATGAGACTAACGAGACTAATTTGGGACGAACAAAGACAAACTTTAGTCTCATTCTAAGGTTTGTCTAAGTTCGTCCCAAGTTTGTCAAATATCGTCCAAGTTAGTCTATTTCTAAGGACGAACTTAGATAAACCTTAGAATGAGACTAAGAGACTAACTTGGGACAAATAAAGACTAACTTTAGTCTCATTCTAAGGTTTGTCTAAGTTCGACCCAAGTTAGTCTAAGTTCGTCCCAAGTTAGTCTCTTTCTAAGGATGAACTTAGACAAACCGAAGAATGAGACTAACGAGACTAATTTGGGACGAACAAAGACAAACTTTAGTCTCATTCTAAGGTTTGTCTAAGTTTGTCCCAAGTTTGTCAAATATCGTCCAAGTTAGTTTGTTTCTAAGGACAAACTTAGACAAACCTTAGAATGAGACTAACGAGACAAACTTGGGAAGAACGAAGACAAACATTAGTCTCATTCTAAGGTTAGTCTAAGTTCGTCCTAAGTTAGTCTATTTCTAAGGACGAACTTAGATAAACCTTAGAATGAGACTAAGAGACTAACTTGGGACAAATAAAGACTAACTTTAGTCTCATTCTAAGGTTTGTCTAAGTTCGACCCTAGTTAGTCTAAGTTCGTCCCAAGTTAGTCTCTTTCTAAGGATGAACTTAGACAAACCGAAGAATGAGACTAACGAGACTAATTTGGGACGAACAAAGACAAACTTTAGTCTCATTCTAAGGTTTGTCTAAGTTTGTCCCAAGTTTTTCCAAGTTCGTCCCAACTTTGTCTAGTTTTAAGAACGAACTTAGATAAACCTTAGAATGAGCCTAAAGAGCCTAACTTGGGACGAAAAAAGACAAAATTTAGTCTAATTCTTAGGTTTGTCTAAGTTCGTCCCAAGTTAGTCTATTTCTAAGGACAAACTTAGATAAACCTTAGAATGAGACTAACGAGACTAACTTGGGACTAACTTGGGACGAACAAAGACAAACTTTAGTCTCATTCTAATGTTTGTCTAAATTCGTCCCAAGTTAGTCAAAGTTCGTCCCAAGTTAGTCTATTTGTAAGGACGAACTTAGACGAACCTTGGAATGAGACAAACGAAACTAACTTGGGACGCACAAAGACAAACTTTTGTGTCATTCTAAGGTTTGTCTAAGTTTGTCCCAAGTTAGTCTAAGTTCGTCCCACGTTTGTCTCTTTCTAACGACGAACTTAGACAAACCTTAGAATGAGACTAACGAGACTAATTTGGGACGAACAAAGACAAACTTTAGTCTCATTCTAAGGGTTGTCTTAGTTCGTCCCAAGTTTGTCAAAGTTAGTCCCAAGTTAGTCTATTTCTATGGACAAACTTAGACAAACCTGAGAATGAGACTAACGAGACAAACTTGGGAAGAACGAAGACAAACATTAGTCTCATTCTAAGGTTAGTCTAAGTTCGTCCTAAGTTAGTCTATTTCTAAGGACGAACTTAGATAAACCTTAGAATGAGACTAAGAGACTAACTTGGGACAAACAAAGACAAACTTTAGTCTCATTCTAAGGTTTGTCTAAGTTCGACCCTAGTTAGTCTAAGTTCATCCCAAGTTAGTCTCTTTCTAAGGATGAACTTAGACAAACCGAAGAATGAGACTAACGAGACTAATTTGGGACGAACAAAGACAAACTTTAGTCTCATTCTAAGGTTTGTCTAAGTTTGTCCCAAGTTTTTCCAAGTTCGTCCCAACTTTGTCTAGTTTTAAGAACGAACTTAGATAAACCTTAGAATGAGCCTAAAGAGCCTAACTTGGGACGAAAAAAGACAAAATTTAGTCTAATTCTTAGGTTTGTCTAAGTTCGTCCCAAGTTAGTCTATTTCTAAGGACAAACTTAGATAAACCTTAGAATGAGACTAACGAGACTAACTTGGGACGAACAAAGACAAACTTTAGTCTCATTCTAAGGTGTGTCTAAGTTCGTCACAAGTTAGTCTAAGTACGTCCCACGTTTGCCTTTTTCTAAAGACGAACTTAGACAAACCTTAGAATGAGACTAACGAGACTAACTTGGGACGAACAAAAACAAACTTTAGTCTCATTCTAAGGTTTGTCTAAGTTCGTCCCAAGTTAGTCTAAGTTCGTCCCAAGTTAGTCTGTTTCTAAGGATGAACTTAGACAAACCTTAGAATGAGACTAACGAGACTAACTTGGGACGAACAAAGACAAACTTTAGTCTCATTCTAAGGTTTGTCTAAAATCGTCCCAAGTTTGTTGAAGTTCGTCCCAAGTTAGTCTTTTTCTAAGGACGAACTTAGATAAACCTTAGAATGAGCGTAACGAGACTAACTTGAGACGAACAAAGACAAACTTTCGTCTCATTCTAAGGTTTGTCAAAGTTTGTCCCTAGTTAGTCAATTTCTAAGGACGAACTTATACAAACCTTAGAATGAGACTAACGAGACTATTTTGGGAAGAACAAAGACCAACTTTTGTCTCATTCTAAGGTTTGTCTAAGTTCGTCCCAAATTGTTCTAAATTCGTTCCATGTTTGTCTATTTCTAAGGACGAACTTAGACAAACCTTAGACTGAAAAAACGAGACTAACTTGGGAATAACAAAGACAAACTTTAGTCTCATTCTATGGTTTGTCTAAGTTCGTCCAAAGTTAGTCTATTTCTAAGGACGAACTTAGATAAACCTTAGAATGAGAGTAACGAGACTAACTTGAGTTGAACAAAGACAAACTTTAGTCTTATTCTAAGGTTTGTAAAAGGTCGTCCCAAGTTAGTCTATTTCTAAGGACGAACTTACACAAACCTTACAATGAGACTAACGAGACTAACTTGGGACGATTAAAGACAAACTTTAGTCTCATTCTAAGGTTTCTCTAAGTTCGTCCCAAGTTAGTCTATTTCTGAGGACGAACTTAGATAAACCTTAGAATGAGACTAACGAGACAAACTTGGGACGAACAAAGACAAACTTTAGTCTCATTCTAAGGTTTGTCTAAGTTCGTCCCAAGTTAGTCTAAGTTCGTCCCACGTTTGTCTCTATCTAAGGACGAACTTAGACAAACCTTAGAATGAGACTAACGAAACTAACTTGGGACGAACAAAGACAAACTTTAGTCTCATTCTAAGGTTTGTCTAAGTTCGTCCCAAGTTAGTCTAAGTTCGTCCCACGTTTGTCTCTTTCTAAGGACGAACTTAGACGAACCTTAGAATGAGACTAACAAGACTAATTAGGGACGAACAAAGACAAACTTTAGTCTCATTCTAAGGTTTGTCTAAGTTCGTCCCAAGTTTCTCAAAGTTCGTCCCAAGTTAGTCTATTTCTAAGGACGAACTTAGACAAACCTTAGAATGAGACTAACGAGACTAACTTGGGAAGAACAAAGACAAACATTAGTCTCATTCTAAGGTTAGTCTAAGTTCGTCCCAAGTAAGTCTATTTCTAAGGCTGGACTTAGATAAACCTTAGAATGAGACTAAGAGACTAACTTGGGACGAACAAAGACAAACTTTAGTCTCATTCTAATGTTTGTCTCAGTTCGCCCCAAGTTAGTCTATTTCTATGGACGAACGTAGATAAACCTTAGAATGAGACTAACGGGACTAACTTGGGACGAACAAAGAAAAACTTTAGTCTCATTCTAATGTGTGTCTAAGTTCGTCCCAAGTTAGTCTAAGTTCGTCCCACGTTTGTCTCTTTTTATGGATGAACTTAGACAAACCTTAGAATGAGACTAACGAGACTAACTTGGGACGAACAAAGACAAACTTTAATCTCATTCTAAGGTTTGTGTAAGTTCGTCCCAAGTTAGTCTAAGTTCGTCCCACGTTTGTCTCTTTCTAAGGACGAACTTAGACGAACCTTTGAATGAGACTAACGAGACTAATTTGGGACGAACAAAGACAAACTTTAGTCTCATTCTAAAGTTTGTCTAAGTTCGTCCCAAGTTTGTCAAATATCGTCCAAGTTAGTCTATTTCTAAGGACGAACTTAGACAAACCTTAGAATGAGACTAACGAGACAAACTTGGGAAGAACGAAGACAAACATTAGTCTCATTCTAAGGTTAGTCTAAGTTCGTCCTAAGTTAGTCTATTTCTAAGGACGAACTTAGATAAACTTTAGAATGAGACTAAGAGACTAACTTGGGACAAATAAAGACTAACTTTAGTCTCATTCTAAGGTTTGTCTATGTTCGACCCAAGTTAGTCAAAGTTCGTCCCAAGTTAGTCTCTTTCTAAGGATGAACTTAGACAAACCGAAGAATGAGACTAACGAGACTAATTTGGGACGAACAAAGACAAACTTTAGTCTCATTCTAAGGTTTGTCTAAGTTTGTCCCAAGTTTTTCCAAGTTCGTCCCAACTTTGTCTATTTTTAAGAACGAACTTAGATAAACCTTAGAATGAGACTAAGGAGCCTAACTTGGGACGAAAAAAGACAAAATTTAGTCTAATTCTTAGGTTTGTCTAAGTTCGTCCCAAGTTAGTCTATTTCTAAGGACAAACTTAGATAAACCTTAGAATGAGACTAACGAGACTAACTTGGGACGAACAAAGACAAACTTTAGTCTCATTCTAAGGTGTGTCTAAGTTCGTCACAAGTTAGTCTAAGTACGTCCCACGTTTGCCTCTTTTAAATGACGAACTTAGACAAACCTTAGAATGAGACTAACGAGACTAACTTGGGACGAACAAAGACAAACTTTAGTCTCATTCTAAGGTTTGTCTAAGTTCGTCCCAAGTTAGTCAAAGTTCGTCCCAAGTTAGTCTGTTTCTAAGGATGAACTTAGACATACCTTAGAATGAGACTAACGAGACTAACTTGGGACGAACAAAGACAAACATTAGTCTCATTCTAAGGTTTGTCTAAGTTCATCCCAAGTTTGTTGAAGTTCGTCCCAAGTTAGTCTATTTCTAAGGACGAACTTAGATAAACCTTAGAATGAGCGTAACGAGACTAACTTGAGACGAACAAAGACAAACTTTCGTCTCATTCTAAGGTTTGTCAAAGTTTTTCCCAAGTTAGTCAATTTCTAAGGACGAACTTATACAAACCTTAGAATGAGACTAACGAGACTATTTTGGGAAGAACAAAGATAAACTTTTGTCTCATTCTAAGGTTTGCCTAAGTTCGTCCCAAGTTTGTCTAAATTCGTCCCACGTTTGTCTCTTTCTAAGGACGAACTTAGACAAACCTTAGACTGAAAAAACGAGACTAACTTGGGAAGAACAAAGACAAACATTAGTCTCATTCTGAGGTTAGTCTAAGTTCGTACCAAGTTAGTCTATTTCTAAGAACGAACTTAGATAAACCTTAGAATGAGAGTAACGAGACTAACTTGAGACGAACAAAGACAAACTTTAGTCTCATTCTAAGGTTTGTCAATGTTCATCCAAAGTTAGTCTATTTCTAAGGATGAACTTATACAAACCTTAGAATGAGACTAACGAGTCTAACTTGGGACGAACAAAGACAAACTTTAGTCTCATTCTAAGGTTTGTCTAATTTCGTCCCTAGTTAGTCAATTTCTAAGGACGAACTTATACAAACCTTAGAATGAGACTAACGAGACTATTTTGGGAAGAACAAAGACAAACTTTTGTCTCATTCTAAGGTTTGTCTAAGTTCGTCCCAAGTTTGTCTAAATTCGTCCCACGTTTGGCTATTTCTAAGGACGAACTTAGACAAACCTTAGACTGAAAAAACGAGACTAACTTGGGAAGAATAACAAAGACAAACTTTAGTCTCATTCTAAGGTTTGTCTAAGTTCGTCCAAAGTTAGTCTATTTCTAAGGACGAACTTAGATAAACCTTAGAATGAGAGTAACGAGACTGACTTGAGTTGAACAAAGACAAACTTTAGTCTTATTCTAAGGTTTGTAAAAGGTCGTCCCAAGTTAGTCTATTTCTAAGGACGAACTTACACAAACCTTAGAATGAGACTAACGAGACTAACTTGGGACGAACAAAGACAAACTTTAGTCTCATTCTAAGGTTTCTCTAAGTTCGTCCCAAGTTAGTCTATTTCTGAGGACGAACTTAGATAAACCTTAGAATGAGACTAACGAGACAAACTTGGGACGAACAAAGACAAACTTTAGTCTCATTCTAAGGTTTGTCTAAGTTCGTCCCAAGTTAGTATAAGTTCGTCCCACGTTTGTCTCTATCTAAGGACGAACTTAGACAAACCTTAGAATGAAACTAACGAAACTAACTTGGGACGAACAAAGACAAACTTTAGTCTCATTCTAAGGTTTGTCTAAGTTCGTCCCAAGTTAGTCTAAGTTCGTCCCACGTTTGTCTCTTTCTAAGGACGAACTTAGACGAACCTTAGAATGAGACTAACGAGACTAACTTGGGAAGAACAAAGACAAACATTAGTCTCATTCTAAGGTTAGTCTAAGTTCGTCCCAAGTAAGTCTATTTCTAAGGACGAACTTAGATAAACCTTAGAATGAGACTAAGAGACTAACTTGGGACGAACAAAGACAAACTTTAGTCTCATTCTAAAGTTTGTCTAAGTTCGTCCCAAGTTAGTCTAAGTTCGTCCCAAGTTAGTCTCTTTCTAAGGACCAACTTAGACAAACCTTAGAATGAGACTAACAAGACTAACTTGGGACGAACAAAGACAAATTTTAGTCTCATTCTAACGTTTGTCTAAGTTCGTCCCAAGTTTGTCAAAGTTCGTCCCAAGTTAGTCTATTTCCAAGGACGAACTTAGATAAACCTTAGATCGAGAGTAACGAGACAAACTTGAGACGAACAAAGACAAACTTTAGTCTCATTCTAAGGTTTGTCAAAGTTCATCTCAAGTTAGTCTATTTCTAAGGACGAACTAATACAAACCTTAGAATGTGACTAACGAGACTAACTTGGGACGAACGAAGACAAACTTTAGTCTCATTCTGATGTTTGTCTCAGTTCGTCCCAAGTTAGTCTATTTCTAAGGACGAAGTTAGATAAACCTTAGAATGAGACTAACGGGACTAACTTGGGACGAACAAAGACAAACTTTAGTCTCATTCTAATGTTTGTCTAAATTCGTCCCAAGTTAGTCAAAGTTCGTCCCAAGTTAGTCTATTTCTTAGGACGAACTTAGACGAACCTTGGAATGAGACAAACGAAACTAACTTGGGACGAACAAAGACAAACTTTCGTGTCATTCTAAGGTTTGTCTAAGTTTGTCCCAAGTTAGTCTAAGTTCGTCCCACGTTTGTCTCTTTCTAACGACGAACTTAGACAAACCTTAGAATGAGACTAACGAGACTAATTTGGGATGAACAAAGACAAACTTTAGTCTCATTCTAAGGGTTGTCTAAGTTCGTCCCAAGTTTGTCAAAGTTAGTCCCAAGTTAGTCTATTTCTAAGGACGAACTTAGACAAATCTTAGAATGAGACTAACGAGACTAACTTGGGAAGAACAAAGACAAACATTAGTCTCATTCTAAGGTTAGTCTAAATTCATCCCAAGTTAGTCTATTTCTAAGGACGAACTTAGATAAACCTTAGAATGAGACTAAGAGACTAACTTGGGACGAACAAAGACAAACTTTAGTCTCATTCTAAGGTTTGTCTGATTTCGTCCCAAGTTAGTCCCAAGTTAGACTCTTTCTAAAGACCAACTTAGACAAACCTTAGAATGAGATTAATAAGACTAACTTGGGACGAATAAAGACAAACTTTAGTCTCATTCTAAGGTTTGTCTAAGTTCATCCCAAGTTTGTCAAAGTTCGTCCCAAGTTAGTCTATTTCCAAGGACGAACTTAGATAAACCTTAGATCGAGAGTAACGAGACAAACTTGAGATGAACAAAGACAAACTTTAGTCTCATTCTAAGGTTTGTCAAAGTTCATCTCAAGTTAGTCTATTTCGAAGGACAAACTTATACAAACCTTAGAATGTGACTAACGAGACTAACTTGGGACGAACAAAGACAAACTTTAGTCTCATTCTAATGTTTGTCTCTGTTCGTCCCAAGTTAGTCTATTTCTAAGGACGAACGTAGATAAACCTTAGAATGAGACTAACGGGACTAACTTGGGACGAACAAAGACAAACTGTAGTCTCATTCTAATGTGTGTCTAAGTTCGTCCCAAGTTAGTCTAAGTTCATCCCACGTTTGTCTCTTTCTATGGATGAACTTAGACAAACCTTAGAATGAGACTAACGAGACTAATTTGGGATGAACAAAGACAAACTTTAGTCTCATTCTAAGGTTTGTCTAAGTTTGTCCCAAGTTTTTCCAAGTTCGTCCCAACTTTGTCTGTTTTTAAGAATGAACTTAGATAAACCTTAGAATGAGACTAAGGAGCCTAACTTGGGACGAAAAAAGACAAAATTTAGTCTAATTCTTAGGTTTGTCTAAGTTCGTCCCATGTTAGTTTATTTCTAAGGACGAACTTAGATAAACCTTAGAATGAGACTAACGAGACTAACTTGGGACGAACAAAGACAAACTTTAGTCTCATTCTAAGGTGTGTCTAAGTTCGTCACAAGTTAGTCTAAGTACGTCCCACGTTTGCCTCTTTCTAATGACGAACTTAGACAAACCTTAGATTGAGACTAACGAGACTAACTTGGGACGAACAAAGACAAACTGTAGTCTCATTCTAAGGTTTGTCTAAGTTCGTCCCAAGTTAGTCTAAGTTCGTCCCAAGTTAGTCTGTTTCTAAGGATGA
Organism: Rhodiola kirilowii; assembly: GCA_033675215.1. Taxonomy (NCBI): domain Eukaryota; kingdom Viridiplantae; phylum Streptophyta; class Magnoliopsida; order Saxifragales; family Crassulaceae; genus Rhodiola; species Rhodiola kirilowii. Next base: position 216,862 of record CM066202.1, read on the forward strand.
ACTTAGACAAACCTTAGAATGAGACTAACGAGACTAACTTGGGACGAACAAAGACAAACTTTAGTCTCATTCTAAGGTTTGTCTAAGTTCGTCCCAAGTTTGTTGAATTTCGTCTTAAGTTAGTCTATTTCTAAGGACAAACTTAGATAAACCTTAGAATGAGAGTAACGAGACTAACTTGAGACGAACAAAGACAAACTTTCGTCTCATTCTAAGGTTTTTCAAAGTTTGTCCCAAGTTAGTCAATTTATAAGGACGAACTTATAAAAACCTTAGAATGAGACTAACGAGACTATTTTGGGAAGAACAAAGACAAACTTTTGTCTCATTCTAAGGTTTGCCTAAGTTCGTCCCAAGTTTGTCTAAATTCGTCCCACGTTTGTCTCTTTCTAAGGACGAACTTAGACAAACCTTAGACTGAAAAAACGAGACTAACTTGGGAAGAACAAAGACAAACATTAGTCTCATTCTGAGGTTAGTCTAAGTTCGTACCAAGTTAGTCTATTTCTAAGAACGAACTTAGATAAACCTTAGAATGAGAGTAACGAGACTAACTTGAGACGAACAAAGACAAACTTTAGTCTAATTCTAAGGTTTGTCAATGTTCATCCCAAGTTAGTCTATTTCTAAGGATGAACTTATACAAACCTTAGAATGAGACTAACGAGACTAACTTGGGACGAACAAAGACAAACTTTAGTCTCATTCTAAGGTTTGTCTAATTTCGTCCCTAGTTAGTCAATTTCTAAGGACGAACTTATACAAACCTTAGAATGAGACTAACGAGACTATTTTGGGAAGAACAAAGACAAACTTTTGTCTCATTCTAAGGTTTGTCTAAGTTCGTCCCAAGTTTGTCTAAATTCGTCCCACGTTTGTCTATTTCTAAGGACGAACTTAGACAAACCTTAGACTTAAAAAACGAGACTAACTTGGGAATAACAAAGACAAACTTTAGTCTCATTCTAAGGTTTGTCTAAGTTCGTCCAAAGTTAGTCTATTTCTAAGGACGAACTTAGATAAACCTTAGAATGAGAGTAACGAGACTGACTTGAGTTGAACAAAGACAAACTTTAGTCTTATTCTAAGGTTTGTAAAAGGTCGTCCCAAGTTAGTCTATTTCTAAGGACGAACTTACACAAACCTTAGAATGAGACTAACGAGACTAACTTGGGATGAATAAAGACAAACTTTAGTCTCATTCTAAGGTTTCTCTAAGTTCGTCCCAAGTTAGTCTATTTCTGAGGACGAACTTAGATAAACCTTAGAATGAGACTAACGAGACAAACTTGGGACGAACAAAGACAAACTTTAGACTCATTCTAAGGTTTGTCTAAGTTCGTCCCAAGTTAGTCTAAGTTCGTCCCACGTTTGTCTCTATCTAAGGACGAACTTAGACAAACCTTAGAATGAGACTAACGAAACTAACTTGGGACGAACAAAGACAAACTTTAGTCTCATTCTAAGGTTTGTCTAAGTTCGTCCCAAGTTAGTCTAAGTTCGTCCCACGTTTGTCTCTTTCTAAGGACAAACTTAGACGAACCTTAGAATGAGACTAACGAGACTAATTAGGGACGAACAAAGACAAACTTTAGTCTCATTCTAAGGTTTGTCTAAGTTCGTCCCAAGTTTGTCAAAGTTCGTCCCAATTAGTCTATTTCTAAGGACGAACTTAGACAAACCTTAGAATGAGACTAACGAGACTAACTTGGGAAGAACAATGACAAACATTAGTCTCATTCTAAGGTTAATCTAAGTTCGTCCCAAGTAAGTCTATTTCTAAGGACGAACTTAGATAAACCTTAGAATGAGACTAAGAGACTAACTTGGGACGAACAAAGACAAACTTTAGTCTCATTCTAAAGTTTGTCTAAGTTCGTCCCAAGTTAGTCTAAGTTCGTCCCAAGTTAGTCTCTTTCTAAGGACGAACTTAGACAAACCCTAGAATGAGACTAACGAGACTAACTTGGGACGAACAAAGACAAAGTTTAGTCTCATTCTAAGGTTTGTCTAAGTTCATCCCATGTTTGTCAAAGTTCGTCCCAAGTTAGTCTATTTTTAAGGACGAACTAAGATAAACCTTAGAATGAGAGTAACGAGACTATTTTGAGACGAACAAAGACAAACATTAGTCTCATTCTAAGGTTCGTCAAAGTTCGTCTATTTATAAGGACGAACTTATTCAAACCTTAGAATGAGACTACGAGACTAAATTGGGACGAACAAAGACAAACTATAGTCTCATTCTAAGGTTTGTCCAAGTTCGTCCCAAGTTAGTCTATTTCTAAGGACGAACTTAGATAAACCTTAGAATGAGATTAAGAGACTCACTTAAGACGAACAAAGACAAACTTTAGTCTCATTCTAAGGTTTGTCTAAGTTCGTCCCAAGTTAGTCCCAAGTTAGACTTTTTCTAAGGACCAACTTAGACAAACCTTACAATGAGACTAACAAGACTAACTTGGGACGAACAAAGACAAACTTTAGTCTCATTCTAAGGTTTGTCTAAGTTCGTCCCAAGTTTGTCAAAGTTCGTCCCAAGTTTGTCTATTTCCAAGGACGAACTTAGATAAACCTTAGACCGAGAGTAACGAGACAAACTTGAGACGAACAAAGACAGACTTTAGTCTCATTCTAAGGTTTGTCAAAGTCCATCTCAAGTTAGTCTATTTCTAAGGACGAACTTATACAAACCTTAGACTGTGACTAACGAGACTAACTTGGGACGAACAAAGACAAACTTTAGTCTCATGTTTGTCTCAGTTCGTCCTAAGTTAGTCTATTTCTAAGGACGAACGTAGATAAACCTTAGAATGAGACTAACGGGACTAACTTGGGACGAACAAAGACAAACTTTAGTCTCATTCTAATGTTTGTCTAAGTTCGTCCCAAGTTAGTCTAAGTTCGTCCCACGTATGTCTCTTTCTATGGATGAACATAGACAAACCTTAGAATGAGAGTAACAAGACTAACTTGGGATGAACAAAGACAAACTTTAATCTCATTCTAAGGTTTGTGTAAGTTCGTCCCAAGTTAGTCTAAGTTCGTCCCACGTTTGTCTCTTTCTAAGGACAAACTTAGACGAACCTTAGAATGAGACTAACGAGACTAATTTGGGACGAACAAAGACAAACTTTAGTCTCATTCTAAGGTTTGTCTAAGTTCATCCCAAGTTTGTCAAAGTTCGTCTCAAGTTAGTCTATTTCTAAGGACGAACTTAGACAAACCTTAGAATGAGACTAACGAGACAAACTTGGGAAGAACGAAGACAAACATTAGTTTCATTCTAAGGTTAGTCTAAGTTCGTCCCAAGTTAGTCTCTTTCTAAGGACGAACTTAGACAACCCTAGAATGAGACTAACGAGACTAACTTGGGACGAACAAAGACAAACTTTAGTCTCATTCTAAGGTTTGTCAAAGTTCGTCGCAAGTTAGTCTATTTTTAAGGACGAACTAAGATAAACCTTAGAATGAGAGTAACGAGACTAACTAGAGACGAAAAAAGACAAACATTAGTCTCATTCTAAGGTTCGTCAAGTTCGTCCGATGTTAGTCTATTTCTAAGGACGAACTTATACAAACCTTAGAATGAGACTAACGAGACTAACTTGGTGGGACGAACAAAGACAAACTATAGTCTCATTCTAAGGTTTGTCCAAGTTAGTCCCAAGTTAGTCTATTTCTAAGGACGAACTTATATAAACCTTAGAATGAGACTAACGGGACTAACTTGGGACGAACAAAGACAAACTTTAGTCTCATATTAAGGTTAGTCTAAGTTTGTCCCAAGTTAGTGTCTAAGTTTGTCCAAAGTTTGTCTATTTCTAAGGACGAACTTAGATAAACCTTAGAATGAGAGTAACGAGACTGACTTGAGTTGAACAAAGACAAACTTTAGTCTCATTCTAAGGTATGTCAAAGGTCGTCCCAAGTTAGTCTATTTCTAAGGACGAACTTACACAAACCTTAGAATGAGACTAACGAGACTAACTTGGGACGAACAAAGACAAACTTTAGTCTCATTCTAAGGTTTGTTTAAGTTCCTCCCAATTTAGTCTATTTCTGAGGACGAACTTAGATAAACCGTAGAATGAGACTAACTTGGGACGAACAAAGACAAACTTTAGTCTCATTCTAAGGTTTGTCTAAGTTCGTACCAAGTTAGTCTAAGTTCGTCCCACGTTTGTCTCTATCTAAGGATGAACTTAGACAAACCTTCGAATGAGACTAACGAAACTAACTTGGGACGAACAAAGACAAACTTTAGTCTCATTCTAAGGTTTGTCTAAGTTCGTCCCAAGTTAGTCTAAGTTCGTCCCAATTTAGTCTCTTTCTAAGGACGAACTTAGATAAACCCTGGAATGAGACTAACGAGACTAACTTGGGACGAACAAAGACAAACTTTAGTCTCATTCTAAGGTTTGTCTAAGTTCGTCCCAAGTTTGTCAAAGTTCGTCCCAAGTTAGTCTATTTTTTAGGACGAACTAAGATAAACCTTAGAATGAGAGTAACGAGACTAACTTGAGACGATCAAAGACAAATATTAGTCTCATTCTAAGGTTCGTAAAAGTTCGTCTATTTATAAGGACGAACTTATTAAAACCTTTGAATGAGACTACGAGACTAAATTGGGACGAACAAATACAAACTATAGTCTCATTCTAAGGTTTGTCCAAGTTCGTCCCAAGTTATTCTATTTCTAAGGACGAACTTAGATAAACCTTAGAATGAGACTAACGGGACTAACTTGGGACGAACAAAGACAAACTTTAGTCTCATTCTAAGGTTATTCTAAATTTGTCCCAAGTTAGTGTCTAAGTTCGTCCCACATTTGTCTCTTTCTAAGGATGAACTTAGCCAAACCTTAGAATGAGACTAACTTGGGACGAACAAAGACAAACTTTAGTCTCATTCTAAGGTTTGTTTAAGTTCTTCCCAAGTTTGTCAAAGTTCTTCACAAGTTAGCCTATTTCTAAGGACGAACTTATACAAACCTTAGAATAAGACTAACGAGACTAACTTGGGACGAACAAAGACAAACTTTAGTTTCATTCTAAGGTTCGTCAAAGTTCATCCCAAGTTAGTCTATTTCTAAGGATGAACTTAGATAAACCTTAGAATGAGACTAACGAGACTAACTTGGGATGAACAAAGACAAACTTTAGTCTCATTCTAAGGTTTGTCTAAGTTCGTCCCAAGTTAGTCTATTTCTAAGGACAAACTTAGATAAACCTTAGAATGAGAGTAACGAGACTAACTTGAGACGAACAAAGACAAACTTTAGTCTCTTTCTAAGGTTTGTCATAGTTCGTCCCAAGTTAGTCTATTTCTAAGGACGAACTTACACAAACCTTGGAATGAGACTAACGAGACTAACTTGGGACGAACAAAGACAAACTTTAGTCTCATTCTAAGGTTTGTCTAAGTTCGTCCCAAGTTTGTCTATTTCTAACGAAGAACTTAGATAAACCTTAGAATGAGACTAAGAGACTAACTTGGGACGAATAAAGACTAACTTTAGTCTCATTCTAAGGTTTAACTAAGTTCGACCCAAGTTAGTCTAAGTTCGTCCCAAGTTAGTCTTTTTCTAAGGATGAACTTAGACAAACCTAAGAATGAGACTAACGAGACTAATTTGGGAGGAACAAAGACAAACTTTAGTCTCATTCTAAGGTTTGTCTAAGTTCTTCCCAAGTTTGTCAAAGTTCATCCCAAGTTAGTCTATTTCTAAGGATGAACTTAGACAAACCTTAGAATGAGACTAACGAGACTAACTTGGGAAGAACAAAGACAAACATTAATCACATTCTAAGGTTAGTCTAAATTCATCCCAAGTTTGTCTATTTCTAAGGACGAACTTAGATAAACCTTAGAATGAGACTAAGAGACTAACTTGGGACGAACAAAGACAAACTTTAGTCTCATTCTAAGGTTTGTCTAAGTTCGTCCCAAGTTAGTCCCAAGTTAGACTCTTTCTAAGGACGAACTTACACAAACCTTAGAATGAGACTAACGGGACTAACTTGGGACGAACAAAGACAAACTTTAGTCTCATTCTAAGGTTTGTCTAAGTTCATCCCAAGTTTGTCGAAGTTCGTCCCAAGTTAGTCTATTTCTAAGGACGAACTTAGATAAACCATAGAATGAGAGTAACGAGAGTAACTTGAGACGAACAAAGACAAACTTTCGTCTCATTCTAAGGTTTGTCAAAGTTAGTCAATTTCTAAGGACGAACTTATACAAACCTTAGAATGAGACTAACGAGACTATTTTGGGACGAACAAAGACAAACTTTAGTCTCATTCTAAGGTTTGTCTAAGTTCGTCCCAAGTTAGTCTAAGTTCGTCCCACGTTTGTCTCTTTCTAAGGACGAACTTAGACAAACCTTAGAATGAAAAAAACGAGACTAACTTGGGAAGAACAAAGACAAACATTAGTCTCATTCTGAGGTTAGTCTAAGTTCGTCCCAAGTTAGTCTATTTCTAAGAACGAACTTAGATAAACTTTAGAAGGAGACGAACAAAGACAAACTTTAGTCTCATTCTAAGGTTTGTCAATGTTCATCCCAAGTTAGTCTATTTCTAAGGATGAACTTATACACACCTTAGAATGAGACTAACGAGACTAACTTGGGACGAACAAAGACAAACTTTAGTCTCATTCGAAGGTTTGTCTAATTGCGTCCCTAGTTAGTCTATTTCTAAGGACGAACTTAGATAAACCTTATAGCGACACGAACTTAGACTAACTTGGGATGACCAACGACAAACTTTAGTCTCATTCTAAGGTTTGTCTAAGTTCGTCCAAAGTTAGTCTATTTCTTAGGACGAACTTAGATAAACCTTAGAATGAGAGTAACGAGACTGACTTGAGTTGAACAAAGACAAACTTTAGTCTCATTCTAAGGTTTGTCAAAGGTTGTCCCAAGTTAGTCTATTTCTAAGGACGAACTTACATAAACCTTGGAATGAGACTAACGAGACTAACTTGGAACGAACAAACGCAAACTTTAGTCTCATTCTAAGGTTTGTCTAAGTTCGTCCCAAGTTAGTCTATTTCTGAGGACAAACTTAGATAAACCTTAGAATGAGATTAACGAGACTAACTTGGGACGAACAAAGACAAACTTTAGTCTCATTCTCAGGTTTGTGTAAGTTCGTCCCAAGTTAGTCTAAGTTCGTCCCACGTTTGTCTCCAACTAAGGACGAACTTAGACAAACCATAGAATGAGACTAACGAAACTAACTTGGGACGAACAAAGACAAACTTTAGTCTCATTCTAAGGTTTGTCTAAGTTCGTCCCAAGTTAGTCTAAGTTCGTCCCACGTTTTTCTCTTTCTAAGGACGAACTTAGACGAACCTTAGAATGAGACTAACGAGACTAATTTGGAACGAACAAAGACAAACTTTAGTCTCATTCTAAGGTTTGTCTAAGTTCGTCCCAAGTTTGTCAAAGTTCGTCCCAAGTCTATTTCAAAGGACGAACTTAGATAAACCTTAGAATGAGACTAACGAGACTAACTTGGGAAGAACAAAGACAAACATTAGTCTCATTCTAAGGTTAGTCTAAGTTCGTCCCAAGTAAGTCTATTTCTAAGGACGAACTTAGATAAACCTTAGAATGAGACTAAGAGACTAACTTGAGATGAATAAAGACTAACTTTATTCTAATTCTAACGTTAGTCTAAGTTCGTCCCAAGTTAGTCTCTTTCTAAGGACGAACTTAGACAACCCTAGAATGAGACTAACGAGACTAACTTGGGACGAACAAAGACAAACTTTAGTCTCACTCTAAGGTTTGTCAAAGTTCGTCCCAAGTTAGTCTATTTTTAAGGACGAACTAAGATAAACTTTAGAATGAGGGTAAGGAGACTAACTTGAGACGAACAAAGACAAACATTAGTCTCATTCTAAGGTTCGTCAAGTTCGTCCTAAGTTAGTCTATTTCTAAGGATGAACTTATACAAACCTTAGAATGAGACTAACGAGACTAACTTGGGACGAACAAAGACAAACTATAGTCTCATTCTAAGGTTTGTCCAAGTTCGTCCCAAGTTAGTGTATTTCTAAGGACGAACTTAGATAAACCTTAGAATGAGACTAACGGGACTAACTTGGGACGAACAAAGACAGACTTTAGTCTCATTCAAGTCCTCTTTTGGTACCCAATTTCTAGTGAGAGAAGCTCTGGGATTCCGGCGTCTTCGCCGGCGGTTTCTCGTTCGTGTAGCTGCTCAGATCCGTGTAGCTGCTCACAAACAAAGCAGTTCAGATCCGGTGAAGCTCTGTCTTCTCCGGGGAGTTCTGATCCGTGTAGCTGCTCACGTCGAAGCTCTCAGATCTGTGTCTTCTCCGGTGAGTTCAGATCCGTGTAGCTGCTCACATCGAACTCTCTGATCCGTGTAGCTGCTCAGATCCGTCACCGTGTAGCTGCTCAGATCCGTCGACTCAGAGCAGTGTAGCTGCTCATCCGGTGAAGCTCTCAGATCGGTGAGGATCTTCTCAGATCTGGGTGGAGCTCGTCTCAGATCTTCTCATCTTCTCAGATCATCTTCTCAGATCGGTGAAGCTGTTCATCTTCTCATATCTGGAACTGTTGGCTGGCTCTCCATTTTTGGATCTCAGATTTGGAAGCTTCTTGCGTGGTCGGCTCCTCCCAGACCTATTCGCCTCCTCTTTGGTTCTCGGCTGATTGATGGCGACTCCAACACATCCGTCTCCGCCAGATCTGGCTTTTCCGGTGTAAAGATGGGGATCTATTTGGCCGGATCTGGCCTCTGTCTCCAAGGAGATGCGTTTGCCGGACGGTTTGGCCAAGGAGATGAACTCGTATGCTTCGGCAGTCAAGGGGCAGATTCAGGCAAACCCACATGCTCCGGTAGTGACGAATCTTAGATTGGTCCTCGATTCAAGCCAATCGTTTTGCCATCCCGCCAATACTCGACCTTTGATGGGAAGCCTTCTGTTCACTTCACAGCAGCTGAGTTCGAAGCAGGGGTTGCTCTATTCAAACACTCGCTAGTTGCAAAATTCACCATGGGGAGGCCGACTATTGAGGTGATTCGGCAAGTATTCAAGGAAAATTGGCATATTAAAGGCAGAGCTACGGTCAGTGATATCTGGGACTCTCGGCACTTGATGATAATTTTAGATTCTGAGGAAGATGCAAATACGGTTCTTACTTCTCCTCTCCGAAAGGTCGGGCATGCTTTGTTTCATCTATTTCGGTATTCCCCTGATTACAGTCCGAAGAAGGAATCATCTACTACAACTAAGTGGGTTAGATTGCCAGGTATTCATCCTGGTTTTGTTACTCGTAACTATGTGGCTAGTATTGTGAACTCAATTGGTAGTTTTCTTGATCTGGATGAGAGATCAAAGGCTTGTGCCACTCTTAGATATGTTAGAGCCTGTCTGGACCTTGATGTTTGTATTCCTATTCCGGAGGAAGTTAGGATTTCTCTATCTGATGGGAGAGTGTTCTGACAAAAAATATAAGTGGAAGGTAATATGGCCTATTGCTCATACTGTAAAGTTCATGGGCATGATTTATCGATTTGTAGGAAGAAACATCCGAAGGAGCAGATCAATATGCCTGTTATGAAGGAGCACAATCCTATAGAAATTATTATCCAGAATAGTGTAACTCAAGGGAATGAGACTATGGACACTAGTAAGCAAGATGAATGGGTGCAAGTCAAGAAGAAAAAGAGTGCTAGGAAAGTCCGAAAGAAGAACATTGTCATTCAGGAATTGCATCCTCCTGAGAAAAAAGCAGTTCCCTCTTGTGAGACTGTTGTTACACTGGCGAGTGAAGATAGTCAGGAGGAGACTCCTATTGATCCAAAGTCGGGTGTGGTGGTATCTAATGAATCGGAGGTTGAAGAGTTGAATATGGCTGAAGCCTATATCATTAGTCCCATCAAGGATAATCTAGAAGAGTTAAAAAAGAGTTATGACAGCTTGATTCCAGATCTTATTCTCACCAAGGAAGACAAGATTAGATTCATGGAAAATAGTTTTCTACCTCCTAGTTCTCAAATTAAGTCTATTCTAAAGCGGCCCAAGGATGCTAATTCGCCTCAATCGAATCGCAAGGTCGCTTTTAGTGATAATGAGAGTCCTGGTTAGGTTTTTTTATCTAGCGCTGGCGCGCGCTTGCTTGTCCTGTTTTCTTTGTTTGGGCTTTGTCCCCTCAATAAAATTTTCTGTTAAAAAAAAAAGTTTGTCCCAAGTTAGTGTCTAAGTTCGTCCCACATTTGTCTCTTTCTAAGGATGAACTTAGACAAACCTTAAAATGAGACTAACTTGGGACGAACAAAGACAAACTTTAGTCTTATTCTAAGGTTTGTTTAAGTTCGTCCCAAGTTTGTCAAAGTTCGTCCGAAGTTAGTCTATTTCTAAGGACGAACTTAGATAAACCTTAGAATGAGAGTAACGAGAGTAACTTGAGATGAACAAAGACAAACTTTAGTCTCATTCTAAGGTTTGTCAAAGTTCGTCCCAAGTTAGTCTATTTCTAAGGACGAACTTATACAAACCTTAGAATGAGACTAACGAGACTAACTTGGGACGAATAAAGACAAACTTTAGTTTCATTCTAAGGTTTGTCAAAGTTCGTCCCAAGTTAGTCTATTTCTAAGGAAGAACTTAGATAAACCTTAGAATGAGACTAACGAGACTAACTTGGGACGAACAAAGACAAACTTTAGTCTCATTCTAAGGTTTGTCTAAGTTCGTCCCAAGTTAGACTATTTCTAAGGACGAACTTAGATAAACCTTAGAATGAGAGTAACGAGACTAACTTGAGACGAACAAAGACAAACTTTAGTCTCATTCTAAGGTTTGTCATAGTTCGTCCCAAGTTAGTCTATTTCTAAGGACAAACTTACACAAACCTTAGAATGAGACTAACGAGACTAACTTGGGACGAACAAAGACAAACTTTAGTCTCATTCTAAGGTTTGTCTTAGTTCGTCCCAAGTTAGTCTATTTCTAAGGAAGAAATTAGATAAACCTTAGAATAAGACTAAGAGACTAACTTGGGATGAATAAAGACTAACTTTAGACTCATTCTAAGGTTTGTCTAAGTTCGACCCAAGTTAGTCTAAGTTCGTCCCAAGTTAGTCTCTTTCTAAGGACGAACTTAGACAAACCTAAAAATGAGACTAACGAGACTAATTTGGGACGAACAAAGACAAACTTTAGTCTCATTCTAAGGTTTGTCTATGTTCGTCCCAAGTGTGTCTAAGTTCGTCCCAAGTTTGTCAAAGTTCGTCCCAAGTTAGTCTATTTCTAAGGACGAACTTAGACAAACCTTAGAATGAGACTAACGAGACTAACTTGGGAAGAACAAAGACAAACATTAGTCTCATTCTAAGGTTAGTCTAAATTCGTCCCAAGTTAGTCTATTTCTAAGGACGAACTTAGATAAACCTTAGAATGAGACTAAGAGACTAACTTGGGACGAACAAAGACAAACATTAGGCTCATTCTAAGGTTTGTCTAAGTTCGTCCCAAGTTAGTCTCTTTCTAAGGACCAACTTAGAAAACCTCAGAATGAGACTAACAAGACTAACTTGGGACGAACAAAGACAAACTCTAGTCTCATTCTAAGGTTTGTCTAAGTTCATCCCAAGTTTGTCAAAGTTCATCCCAAGTTAGTCTATTTCCAAGGACGAACTTAGATAAACCTTAGATCGAGAGTAACGAGACAAACTTGAGACGAACAAAGACAAACTTTAGTCTCATTCTAAGGTTTGTCAAAGTTCATCTCAAGTTAGTCTGTTTCTAAGGACGAACTAATACAAACCTTAGAATGTGACTAACGAGACTAACTTGGGACGAACGAAGACAAACTTTAGTCTCATTCTAATGTTTGTCTCAGTTCGTCCCAAGTTAGTCTATTTCTAAGGACGAACTTAGATAAACCTTAGAATGAGACTAACGGGACTAACTTGGGACGAACATAGACAAACTTTAGTCTCATTCTAATGTTTGTCTATGTTCGTCCCAAGTTAGTCTAAGTTCGTCCCACGTTTGTCTCTTTCTAAGGACGAACTTAGACGAACCTTAGAATGAGACTAACGAGACTAATTTGGGACGAACAAAGACAAACTTTAGTCTCATTCTAAGGTTTGTCTAAGTTCGTCCCAAGTTTGTCAAAGTTCGTCCCAAGTTAGTCTATTTCTAAGGACGAACTTAGAGAAACCTTAGAATGAGACTAACGAGACTAACTTGGGAAGAACAAAGACAAACGTTAGTCTCATTCTAAGGTTAGTCTAAGTTCGTCCGAAGTTAGTCTATTTCTAAGGACGAACTTAGATAAACCTTAGAATGAGACTAAGAGACTAACTTGGGACAAATAAAGACTAACTTTAGTCTCATTCTATGGTTTGTCTAAGTTCGACCCAAGTTAGTCTAAGTTCGTCCCAAGTTAGTCTCTTTCTAAGGACGAACTTAGACAAACCTAAAAATGAGACTAACGAGACTAATTTGGGACGAACAAAGACAAACTTTAGTCTCATTCTAAGGTTTGTCTAAGTTCGTCCCAAGTTTGTCTAAGTTCGTGCCAAGTTTGTCAAAGTTCGTCCCAAGTTAGTCTATTTCTAAGGACTAACTTAGACAAACCTTAGAATGAGACTAACGAGACTAACTTGGGAAGAACAAAGACAAACATTAGTCTCATTCTAAGGTTAATCAAAATTCGTCCCAAGTTAGTCTATTTCTAAGGACGAACTTAGATAAACCTTAGAATGAGACTAAGAGACTAACTTGGGACGAACAAAGACAAACTTTAGTCTCATTCTAAGGTTTGTCTAAGTTCGTCCCAAGTTAGTCTCTTTCTAAGGACCAACTTAGAAAACCTCAGAATGAGACTAACAAGACTAACTTGGGACGAACAAAGACAAACTCTAGTCTCATTCTAAGGTTTGTCTAAGTTCATCCGAAGTTTGTCAAAGTTCATCCCAAGTTAGTCTATTTCCAAGGACGAACTTAGATAAACCTTAGATCGAGAGTAACGAGACAAACTTGAGACGAACAAAGACAAACTTTAGTCTCATTCTAAGGTTTGTCAAAGTTCATCTCAAGTTAGTCTGTTTCTAAGGACGAACTAATACAAACCTTAGAATGTGACTAACGAGACTAACTTGGGACGAACGAAGACAAACTTTAGTCTCATTCTAATGTTTGTCTCAGTTCGTCCCAAGTTAGTCTATTTCTAAGGACGAACTTAGATAAACCTTAGAATGAGACTAACGGGACTAACTTGGGACGAACAAAGACAAACTTTAGTCTCATTCTAATGTTTGTCTATGTTCGTCCCAAGTTAGTCTAAGTTCGTCCCACGTTTGTCTCTTTCTAAGGACGAACTTAGACGAACCTTAGAATGAGACTAACGAGACTAATTTGGGACGAACAAAGACAAACTTTAGTCTCATTCTAAGGTCTGTCTAAGTTAGTCCCAAGTTTGTCAAAGTTCGTCCCAAGTTAGTCTATTTTTAAGGACGAACTTAGACAAACATTAGAATGAGACTAACGAGACTAACTTGGGAAGAACAAAGACCAACATTAGTCCCATTTAAGGTTAGTCTAATTTCGTCCCAGGTTAGTCTGTTTCTAAGGACGAACTTTGATAAACCTTTGAATGAGACTAACGAGACTAACTTGGGACGAACAAAGACAAACTTTAGTGTCATTCTAAGGTTTGTCTAAGTTCGTCCCAAGTTAGTCTATATCTCAGGACGAACTTAGATAAACCTCAGATTGAGACTAAGAGACTAACTTGGGATGAACAAAGACAAACTTTAGTCTCATTTTAAGGTTTGTCTAAGTTCGTCCCAAGTTAGTATAAGTTCGTCCTAAGTTAGTCTCTTTCTAAGGACGAACTTAGACAAACCTTAGAATGAGACTAACAAGACTAACTTGGGACGAACAAAGAAAAACTTTAGTCTCATTCTAAGGTTTGTCTAAGTTCGTCCCAAGTTTGTCAAAGTTCGTCCAAGTTAGTCTATTTCTAAGGACGAACTTAGATAAACCTTAGAATGAGAGTAAGGAGACTAACGTGAGACGAACAAAGACAAACTTTAGTGTCATTCTAAAGTTTGTCTAAGTTGATCCCAAGTTAGACTATTTCTAAGGATGAACTTATACAAACCTTAGAATCAGACTAACGAGACTAACTTGGGACGAACAAAGACAAACTTTAGTCTCATTCTAAGGTTTGTCTAAGTTCGTCCCAAGTTAGTCTATATCTCAGGACGAACTTAGATAAACCTTAGAATGAGACTAACGAGACTAACTTGGGACGAACAAAGACAAACTTTAGTCTCATTCTAAGGGTTGTCTAAGTTCCTCCCAAGTTAGTCTAAGTTCGTCCCACGTTTGTCTCTTTCTATGGATGAACTTATACAAACCTTAGAATGAGACTAACGAGACTTACTTGGGACGAACAAAGACAAACTTTAGTCTCATTCTAAGGTTTGTCAAAGTTCGTCCCAAGTTAGTCTATTTCTAAGGACGAACTTAGATAAACCTTAGAATGAGACTAACGAGACTAACTTGGGACGAACAAAGACAAACTTTAGTCTCATTCTAAGGTTTGTCTAAGTTCATCCCAAGTTAGTCTATTTCTAAGGATGAACTTAGATAAACCTTAGAATGAGAGTAATGAGACTAACTTGAGACGAACGAAGACAAACTTTAGTCTCATTCTAAGGTTTGTCAAAGGTTGTCCCAAGTTAGTCTATTTCTAAGGACGAACTTACACAAACCTTACAATGAGACTAACGAGACTAACTTGGGACGAACAAAGACAAATTTAGTCTCATTATAAGGTTTGTCTAAGTTTGTTCCAAGTTAGTCTATTTCTAAGGACGAACTTAGATAAACCTTAGAATGAGACTAACGATACTAACTTGAGACGAACAAAGACAAACTTTAGTCTCATTCTATATTTTGTCTAAGTTCGTCCCACGTTTGTCTCTTTCAAAGGACGAACTTAGACAAACCTTAGAATGAGACTAACGTGACTAACTTGGGACGAACAAAGACAAACTTTAGCGTCATTCTAAGGTTTGTCTAAGTTCGTCCCAAGTTTGTCAAAGTTCGTCCCAAGTTAGTCTATTTCTAAGGACGAAGTTAGACAAACCTTAGAATGAGACTAACGAGACTAACTTGGGAAGAACAAAGACAAACATTAGTCTCATTCTAAGGTTAATCTAAGTTCGTCCCAAGTTAGTCTATTTCTATGGATGAACTTAGATAAACCTTAGAATGAGACTAAGAGACTAACTTGGGACGAACAAAGACAAACTTTAGTCTCATTGTAAGGTTTGTCTAAGTTCGTCCCAAGTTAGTCTATTTCTAAGAACAAACTTAGATAAACCTTAGAATGAGACTAACAGACTAACTTGAGAAGAACAAAGACAAACTTTAGTCTCATTCTAAGGTTTGTCTAAGTTCGTCCCAAGTTAATCTAAGTTCATCCCAAGTTAGTCTCTTTCTAAGGACGAACTTAGACAAACCTTAGAATGAGACTAACAAGACTAACTTGGGACGAACAAAGAGAAACTTTAGTCTCATTCTAAGGTTTGTCTAAGTTCGTCCAAAATTTGTCAAAGTTCGTCCAAGTTAGTCTATTTCTAAGGACGAACTTAGATAAACCTTAGAATGAGAGTAAGGAGACTAACGTGAGACGAACAAAGACAAACTTTAGTCTCATTCTAAGGTTTGTCTAAGTTGATCCCAAGTTAGACTATTTCTAAGGATGAACTTATACAAACCTTAGAATGAGACTAACGAGACTAACTTGGGACGAACAAAGACAAACTTTAGTCTCATTCTAAGGTTTGTCTAAGTTCGTCCCAAGTAAGTCTATATCTGAGGACGAACTTAGATAAACCTTAGAATGAGACTAACGAAACTAACTTGGGACGAACAAATACAAACTTTAGTCTCATTCTAAGGGTTGTCTAAGTTCGTCCCAAGTTAGTCTAAGTTCGTCCCACGTTTGTCTCTTTCTATGGATGAACTTATACAAACCTTTGAATGAGACTAACGAGACTAACTTGGGATGAACAAAGACAAACTTTAGTCTCATTCTAAGGTTTGTCTAAGTTCGTCCCAAGTTAGTCTATTTCTAAGGACGAACTTAGATAAACCTTAGAATGAGACTAACGAGACTAACTTGGGACGAACAAAGACAAACTTTAGTCTCATTCTAAGGTTTGTCTAAGTTCGTCCCAAGTTAGTCTATTTCTAAGGATGAACTTAGATAAACCTTAGAATGAGAGTAATGAGACTAACTTGAGACGAACGAAGACAAACTTTAGTCTCATTCTAAGGTTTGTCAAAGGTTGTCCCAAGTTAGTCTATTTCTAAGGACGAACTTACACAAACCTTACAATGAGACTAACAAGACTAACTTGGGACGAACAAAGACAAATTTAGTCTCATTATAAGGTTTGTCTAAGTTTGTTCCAAGTTAGTCTATTTCTAAGGACGAACTTAGATAAACCTTAGAATGAGACTAACGATACTAACTTGAGACGAACAAAGACAAACTTTAGTCTCATTCTATATTTTGTCTAAGTTCGTCCCACGTTTGTCTCTTTCAAAGGACGAACTTAGGCAAACCTTAGAATGAGACTAACGTGACTAACTTGGGACGAACAAAGACAAACTTTAGCGTCATTCTAAGGTTTGTCTAAGTTCGTCCCAAGTTTGTCAAAGTTCGTCCCAAGTTTGTCAAAGTTCGTCCCAAGTTAGTCTATTTCTAAGGACGAAGTTAGACAAACCTTAGAATGAGACTAACGAGACTAACTTGGGAAGAACAAAGACAAACATTAGTCTCATTCTAAGGTTAATCTAAGTTCGTCCCAAGTTAGTCTATTTCTATGGATGAACTTAGATAAACCTTAGAATGAGACTAAGAGACTAACTTGGGACGAACAAAGACAAACTTTAGTCCCATTGTAAGGTTTGTCTAAGTTCGTCCCAAGTTAGTCTATTTCTAAGAACAAACTTAGATAAACCTTAGAATGAGACTAACAGACTAACTTGAGAAGAACAAAGACAAACTTTAGTCTCATTCTAAGGTTTGTCTAAGTTCGTCCCAAGTTAATCTAAGTTCATCCCAAGTTAGTCTCTTTCTAAGGACGAACTTAGACAAACCTTAGAATGAGACTAACAAGACTAACTTGGGACGAACAAAGAGAAACTTTAGTCTCATTCTAAGGTTTGTCTAACTTCGTCCAAAATTTGTCAAAGTTCGTCCAAGTTAGTCTATTTCTAAGGACGAACTTAGATAAACCTTAGAATGAGAGTAAGGAGACTAACGTGAGACGAACAAAGACAAACTTTAGTCTCATTCTAAGGTTTGTCTAAGTTGATCCCAAGTTAGACTATTTCTAAGGATGAACTTATACAAACCTTAGAATGAGACTAACGAGACTAACTTGGGACGAACAAAGACAAACTTTAGTCTCATTCTAAGGTTTGTCTAAGTTTGTCCCAAGTAAGTCTATATCTACGGACGAACTTAGATAAACCTTAGAATGAGACTAACGAAACTAACATGGGACGAACAAAGACAAACTTTAGTCTTATTCTAAGGGTTGTCTAAGTTCGTCCCAAGTTAGTCTAAGTTCGTCCCACGTTTGTCTCTTTCTATGGATGAACTTGTACAAACCTTTGAATGAGACTAACGAGACTAACTTGGGATGAACAAAGACAAACTTTAGTCTCATTCTAAGGTTTGTCTAAGTTCGTCCCAAGTTAGTCTATTTCTAAGGACGAACTTAGATAAACCTTAGAATGAGACTAACGAGACTAACTTGGGACGAACAAAGACAAACTTTAGTCTCATTCTAAGGTTTGTCTAAGTTCGTCCCAAGTTAGTCTATTTCTAAGGATGAACTTAGATAAACCTTAGAATGAGAGTAATGAGACTAACTTGAGACGAACGAAGACAAACTTTAGTCTCATTCTAAGGTGTGTCAAAGGTCGTCCCAAGTTAGTCTATTTCTAAGGACGAAATTACACAAACCTTAGAATGAGACTAATGAGACTAACTTGGGACGAATAAAGACAAATTTAGTCTCATTCTAAGGTTTGTCTAAGTTTGTTCCAAGTTAGTCTATTTCTAAGGACGAACTTAGATAAACCTTAGAATGAGACTAACAATACTAACTTGAGACGAACAAAGACAAACTTTAGTCTCATTCTATATTTTGTCAAAGTTCGTCCCACGTTTGTCTCTTTCTAAGGACGAACTTAGACAAACCTTAGAATGAGACTAACGTGACTAACTTGGGACGAACAAAGACAAACTTTAGTCTCATTCTAAGGTTTGTCTAAGTTCATCCCAAGTTTGTCAAAGTTCGTCCCAAGTTAGTCTATTTCTAAGGACGAAGTTAGACAAACCTTAGAATGAGACTAACGAGACTAACTTGGGAAGAACAAAGACAAACATTAGTCTCATTCTAAGGTTAATCTAAGTTCGTCCCAAGTTAGTCTATGTCTATGGATGAACTTAGACAAACTTTAGAATGAGACTAAGAGACTAACTTGGGACAAACAAAGACAAACTTTAGTCTCGTTCTTAGGTTTGTCTAAGTTCATCCCAAGTTAGTCTATGTTCGTCCCAAGTTAGTCTCTTTCTAAGGACGAACTTAGACAAACCTTAGAATGAGACTAACGAGACTAACTTGGGATGAACAAAGACAAACTTTAGTCTCATTCTAAGGTTTGTCAAAGTTCGTCCCAAGTTTGTCCAAGTTCGTCCCAAGTTAGTCAATTTCTAAGGACGAACTTAGATAAACCTTAGAATGAGAGTAACGAGACTAACGTGAGATGAACAAAGACAAACATTAGTCTCATTCTAAGGTTCGTCTAAGTTGATCCCAAGTTAGTCTATTTCTAAGGACAAACTTATACAAACCTTAGAATGAGAGTAACGAGACTAACTTGGGACGAACAAAGAGAAACTTTAGTCTCATTCTAAGGTTTGTCTAAGTTCATCCCAAGTTAGTCTATTTCTTAGGACGAGCTTAGATAAACCTTAGAATGAGACTAACTAGACTAACTTGGGGCAAACAAAGACAAACTTTAGTCTCAGTCTAAGGTTCGTCTAAGTTCGTCCCAAGTTAGTCTAAGTTCGTCCCACGTTTGTCTCTTTCTAAGGATGAACTTAGACAAACTTTAGAATGAGACTAAGGAGACTAACTTGGGACGAACAAAGACAAACTTTAGTCTCATTCTAAGGTTTGCCTAAGTTCGTCCCAAGTTTGTCAAAGTTCGTCCCAAGTTAGTCTATTTCTAAGGACGAACTTAGACAAACCGTAGAATGAGACTAACGAGACTAACTTGGGAAGAACAAAGACAAACATTAGTCTCATTGTAAGGTTAGTCTAAGTTCGACCCAAGTTAGTCTATTTCTAAGAACAAACTTAGATAAACCTTAGAATGAGACTAACAGACTAACTTGAGACGAACAAAGACAAACTTTAGTCTCATTCTAAGGTTTGTCTAAGTTCATCCCAAGTTAGTCTGAGTTCGTCCCAAGTTAGTCTCTTTCTAAGGATGAACTTATACAAACCTTATAATGAGACTAACGAGACTAACTTGAGACGAACAAAGACAAACTTTAGTCTCATTCTAAGGTTTGTCAAAGTTCCTCTCAGGTTAGTCTATATCTAAGGACAAACTTATAGAACCCTTAGAATGAGACTATCGAGACTAACTTGGGACGAACAAAGACAAACTTTAGTCTCATTCTAAGGTTTTTCGTAGTTCGTCCCAAGTTAGTCTATTTCTAAGGACGAACTTAGATAAACCTTAGAATGAGACTAACGTGATTAACTTGGGACGAACAAAGACAAACTTTAGTCTCATTCTAAGGTTTGTCTAAGTTCGTCGCAAGTTAGTCTAAGTTTGTCCCACGTTTGTCTCTTTCTAAGGACGAACTTAGAAACCTTAGAATGAGACTACCGAGACTAATTTGGGACGAACAAAGACAAACTTTAGTCTCATTCTAAGGTTTGTCTAAGTTCGTCCCAAGTTAGTCTATTTCTAAGGACGAACTTAGATAAACCTTAGAATGAGACTAACGAGACTAACTTGGGACGAACAAAGACAAACTTTAGTCTCATTCTAAAGTTTGTCTAAGTTCATCCCAAGTTAGTCTAAGTTCGTCCAACGTTTGTCTCTTTCTAAGGACGAACTTAGACAAACCTTAGAATGAGACTACCGAGACTAATTTGGGATGAACAAAGACGGACTTTAGTCTCATTCTAAGGTTTGTCTAAGTTCGTCCCAGTTTGTCAAAGTTCATCCGAAGTTAGTCTATTTCTAAGGACAAACTTAGACAAACCTTAGAATGAGACTAACGAGACTAACTTGGGAAGAACAAAGACAAACATTAGTCTCATTCTAAGGTTAGTTTAAGTTCGTCCCAAGTTAGTCTATTTCTAAGGACGAACTTAGATAAACCTTAGAATGAGACTAAGAGACTAACTTGGGACGAACAAAGACAAACTTTAGTCTCATTCTAAGGTTTGTCTAAGTTCATCCCAAGTTAGTCTAAGTTTGTCCCACGTTTGTCTATTTCTAAGGACGAACTTAGAAAAACCTTAGAATGAGACAAACGAGACTAACTTGGGACGAACAAAGACAAACTTTAGTCTCATTCTAAGGTTTGTCTAAGTTCGTCCCAAGTTAGTCTAAGTTCGTCCCACGTTTGTCTCTTTCTAAGGACGAACTTAGACAAACCTTACAATGAAACTAACGAGATTAATTTGGGACGAATAAAGACAAACTTTAGTCTCATTCTAAGGTTTGTCTAAGTTCATCCCAAGTTTGTCAAAGTTCGTCCCAACTTAGTCTATTTCTATGGACAAACTTAGACAAACCTTAGAATGAGACTAACGAGACTAACTTTGGAAGAACAAAGACAAACATTAGTCTCATTCTAAGGTTAGTCTAAGTTCGTCCCAAGTTAGTCTATTTCTAAGGACGAACTTAGATAAACCTTAGAATGAGACTAAGAGACTAACTTGGGACGAACAAAGACAAACTTTAGTCTCATTCTAAGGTTTGTCTAAGTTCGTCCCAAGTTAATCTCTTTCTATGGACGAACTTAGACAAACCTTAGAATGAGACTAACGAGACTAACTTGGGACGAACAAAGACAAACTTTAGTCTCATTCTAAGGTTTGTCTAAGTTCTTCCCAAGTTTGTCAAAGTTCGTCCCAAGTTAGTCTATTTCTAAGGACGAACTTAGATAAACCTTAGAATGAGAGTAACGAGACTAACTTGAGACGAACAAAGATAAACTTTAGTCTCATTCTAAGGTTTGTCAATGTTCATCCCAAGTTTGTCTATTTCTAAGGATGAACTTAGACAAACTTTAGTCTCATTCTAAGGTTTGTCTAAGTTCTTCCCAAGTTAGTCTATTTCTAAGGACGAATTTAGATAAACCTTAGAATGAGAGTAACGAGACTAACTTGAGACGAACAAAGATAAACTTTAGTCTCATTCTAAGGTTTGTCAATGTTCGTCCCAAGTTAGTCTATTTCTAAGGACAAACTTAGATATACCTTAGAATGAGAGTAACGAGACTAACTTGAGACGAACAAAGACAAACATTAGTCTCATTAAAAGGTTTCTCAAAGTTCATCCCAAGTTAGTCTATTTCTAAGAACGAACTTATACAAACCTTAGAATGAGACTAACGAGACTAACTTGGGACGAACAAAGACAACCTTTAGTCTTATTATAAGGGTTGTCTAAGTTCGTCCCAAGTTAGTCTAAGTTCGTCCCAAGTTAGTCTATTTCTAAGGAAGAACTTAGACAAACCTTAGAATGAGACTAACGAGACTAACGTGAGACGAACAAAGACAAACATTAGTCTCATTATAAGGTTTCCCAAAGTTCATCCCAAGTTAGTCTATTTCTAAGGACGAACTTATACAAACCTTAGAATGAGACTAACGAGACTAACTTGGGACGAACAAAGACAAACTTTAGTCTCATTATAAGGTTTGTCTAAGTTCGTCCCAAGTTAGTCTCTTTCTAAGGACGAACTTAGACAAACCTTAGAATGATACTAACGAGACTAACTTGGGACGAACAAAGACAAACATTAGTCTCATTCTAAGGGTTGTCTAAGTTCGTCCCAAGTTTGTCCCAACTTTGTCTATTTTTAAGAACGAACTTAGATAAACCTTAGAATGAGACTAACGAGCCTAACTTGGGACGAACAAAGACAAAATTTAGTCTAATTTTTAGGTTTGTCTAAGTTCGTCCCATGTTAGTCTATTTCTAAGGACGAACTTAGATAAACCTTAGAATGAGACTAACAAGACTAACTTGGGACGAACAAAGACAAACTTTAGTCTCATTCAAAGGTTTGTCTAAGTTCGTCCCAAGTTAGTCTAAGTTTGTCCCACGTTTGTCTCTTTCTAAGGAAAAACTTAGACAAACCTTAGAATGAGACTAAAGAGACTAACTTGGGACGAACAAAGACAAACTTTAGTCTCATTCTAAGGTTTGTCTAAGTTCATCCCGAGTTAGTCTATTTCTAAGGATGAACTTAGATAAACCTTAGAATGAGAGTAATGAGACTAACTTGAGACGAACAAAGACAAACTTTAGTCTCATTCTAAGGTTTGTCAAAGGTCGTCCCAAGTTAGTCTATTTCTAAGGAAGAACTTACACAAGCCTTAGAATGAGACTAACGAGACTAACTTGGGACGAACAAAGACAAACTTTAGGCTCATTCTAAGGTTTGTCTAAGTTTGTCTCAAGTTAGTCTATTTCTAAGGACGAACTTAGATAAACTCTAAAATGAGACTAACGAGACTAACTTGGGACGAACAAAGACAAACTTTAGTCTCATTCTAAGGTTTGTCTAAGTTCTTCCCAAGTTTGTCAAAGTTCGTCCCAAGTTAGTCTATTTCTAAGGACGAACTTAGATAAACCTTAGAATGAGAGTAACGAGACTAACTTGAGACGAACAAAGATAAACTTTAGTCTCATTCTAAGGTTTGTCAATGTTCATCCCAAGTTTGTCTATTTCTAAGGATGAACTTAGACAAACTTTAGTCTCATTCTAAGGTTTGTCTAAGTTCTTCCCAAGTTAGTCTATTTCTAAGGACGAATTTAGATAAACCTTAGAATGAGAGTAACGAGACTAACTTGAGACGAACAAAGATAAACTTTAGTCTCATTCTAAGGTTTGTCAATGTTCGTCCCAAGTTAGTCTATTTCTAAGGACAAACTTAGATATACCTTAGAATGAGAGTAACGAGACTAACTTGAGACGAACAAAGACAAACATTAGTCTCATTAAAAGGTTTCTCAAAGTTCATCCCAAGTTAGTCTATTTCTAAGAACGAACTTATACAAACCTTAGAATGAGACTAACGAGACTAACTTGGGACGAACAAAGACAACCTTTAGTCTTATTATAAGGGTTGTCTAAGTTCGTCCCAAGTTAGTCTAAGTTCGTCCCAAGTTAGTCTATTTCTAAGGAAGAACTTAGACAAACCTTAGAATGAGACTAACGAGACTAACGTGAGACGAACAAAGACAAACATTAGTCTCATTATAAGGTTTCCCAAAGTTCATCCCAAGTTAGTCTATTTCTAAGGACGAACTTATACAAACCTTAGAATGAGACTAACGAGACTAACTTGGGACGAACAAAGACAAACTTTAGTCTCATTATAAGGTTTGTCTAAGTTCGTCCCAAGTTAGTCTCTTTCTAAGGACGAACTTAGACAAACCTTAGAATGATACTAACGAGACTAACTTGGGACGAACAAAGACAAACATTAGTCTCATTCTAAGGGTTGTCTAAGTTCGTCCCAAGTTTGTCCCAACTTTGTCTATTTTTAAGAACGAACTTAGATAAACCTTAGAATGAGACTAACGAGCCTAACTTGGGACGAACAAAGACAAAATTTAGTCTAATTTTTAGGTTTGTCTAAGTTCGTCCCATGTTAGTCTATTTCTAAGGACGAACTTAGATAAACCTTAGAATGAGACTAACAAGACTAACTTGGGACGAACAAAGACAAACTTTAGTCTCATTCAAAGGTTTGTCTAAGTTCGTCCCAAGTTAGTCTAAGTTTGTCCCACGTTTGTCTCTTTCTAAGGAAAAACTTAGACAAACCTTAGAATGAGACTAAAGAGACTAACTTGGGACGAACAAAGACAAACTTTAGTCTCATTCTAAGGTTTGTCTAAGTTCATCCCGAGTTAGTCTATTTCTAAGGATGAACTTAGATAAACCTTAGAATGAGAGTAATGAGACTAACTTGAGACGAACAAAGACAAACTTTAGTCTCATTCTAAGGTTTGTCAAAGGTCGTCCCAAGTTAGTCTATTTCTAAGGAAGAACTTACACAAGCCTTAGAATGAGACTAACGAGACTAACTTGGGACGAACAAAGACAAACTTTAGGCTCATTCTAAGGTTTGTCTAAGTTTGTCTCAAGTTAGTCTATTTCTAAGGACGAACTTAGATAAACTCTAAAATGAGACTAACGAGACTAACTTGGGACGAACAAAGACAAAATTTAGTCTCATTCTAAGGTTTGTCTAAGTTCGTCCCAAGTTAGTCTAAGTTTGTCCCACGTTTGTCTATTTCTAAGGACGAACTTAGACAAACCTTAGAATGAGACTAACGAGACTAACTTGGGACGAACAAATACAAACTTTAATCTCATTCTAAGGTTTGTCTAAGTTCGTCCCAAGTTAGTCTAAGTTCGTCCCACGTTTGTCTCTTTCTAAGGACGAACTTAGACAAACCTTACAATGAAACTAATGAGACTAATTTGGGACGAACAAAGACAAACTTTAGTCTCATTCTAAGGTTTGTCTAAGTTCATCCCAAGTTTGTCAAAGTTCGTCCCAACTTAGTCTATTTCTAAGGACGAACTTAGACAAACCTTAGAATGAGACTAACGAGACTAACTTGGGAAGAACAAAGACAAACATTAGTCTCATTCCAAGGTTAGTCTAAGTTCGTCCCAAGTTAGTCTATTTCTAAGGACGAACTTAGATAAACCTTAGAATGAGACTAAGAGACTAACTTGGGACGAAGAAAGACAAACTTTAGTCTCATTCTAAGGTTTGTCTAAGTTCGTCCCAAGTTAGTCTCTTTCTATGGACGAACTTAGACAAACCTTAGAATGAGACTAACGAGACTAACTTGGGACGAACAAAGACAAACTTTAGTCTCATTCTAAGGTTTGTCTAAGTTCTTCCCAAGTTTGTCAAAGTTCGTCTCAAGTTAGTCTATTTCTAAGGACGAACTTAGATAAACCTTACAATGAGAGTAACGAGACTAACTTGAGACGAACAAAGATAAACTTTAGTCTCATTCTAAGGTTTGTCAATGTTCGTCCCAAGTTAGTCTATTTCTAAGGATGAACTTAGACAAACTTTAGTCTCATTATAAGGTTTGTCTAAATTCTTCTCAAGTTTGTCAAAGTTCGTCCCAAGTTAGTCTATTTCTAAGGACGAACTTAGATAAACCTTAGAATGAGAGTAACGAGACTAACTTGAGACGAACAAAGATAAACTTTAGTCTCATTCTAAGGTTTGTCAATGTTCGTCCCAAGTTAGTCTATTTCTAAGGATAAACTTAGATATACCTTAGAATGAGAGTAACGAGACTAACTTGAGACGAACAAAGACAAACATTAGTCTCATTAAAAGGTTTCTCAAAGTTCATCCCAAGTTAGTCTATTTCTAAGGACGAACTTATACAAACCTTAGAATGAGACTAACGAGACTAACTTGGGACGAACAAAGACAAACTTTAGTCTCATTATATGGTTTGTCTAAGTTCATCCCAAGTTAGTCTAAGTTCGTCCCAAGTTAGTCTATTTCTAAGGACGAACTTAGACAAACCTTAGAATGAGACTAACGAGACTAACTTGGGACGAACAAAAACAAACTTTAGTCTCATTCTAAGGTTTGTCTAAGTTCGTCCCATGTTTGTCCAAGTTCATCCCAAGTTAGTCTATTTCTAAGGACAAACTTAGATAAACCTTAGAATGAGAGTAACGAGACTAACTTGGGACGAACAAAGACAAACTTTAGTCTCATTATAAGGTTTGTCTAAGTTCGTCCCAAGTTAGTCTCTTTCTAAGGACGAACTTAGACAAACCTTAGAATGATGCTAACGAGACTAACTTGGGACGAACAAAGACAAACATTAGTCTCATTCTAAGGGTTGTCTAAGTTTGTCCCAAGTTTGTCTATTTCTAAGAATGAACTTAGATAAACCTTAGAACGAGAGTAATGAGACTAACTTGAGACGAACAACGACAAACTTTAGTCTCATTCTAAGGTTTGTCAAAGGTCGTCCCAAGTTAGTCTATTTCTAAGGACGAACTTACACAAACCTTAGAATCAGACTGACAAGACTAACTTGGGACGAACAAAGACAAACTTTAGGCTCATTCTAAGGTTTGTCTTAGTTCGTCCCAAGTCAGTCTATTTCTAAGGACGAACTTAGATAAACCTTAGAATGAGACTAACGAGACTAACTTGGGACGAACAAAGACAAACTTTAGTCTCACTCTAAGGTTTGTCTAAGTTCGTCCCACGTTTGTCAAAGTTCATCCCAACTTAGTCTATTTCTAAGGACGAACATTGACAAACCTTAGAATGAGACTAACGAGACTAACTTGGGAAGAACAAAGACAAACATTAGTCTCATTCTAAGGTTAGTCTAAGTTCGTCCCAAGTTAGTCTATTTCTAAGGACGAACTTAGATAAACCTTAGAATGAGAGTAACTAGACTAACTTGGGGCGAACAAAGACAAACTTTAGTCTCATTCTAAGGTTTGTCTAAGTTCGTCCCAAGTTAGACTATTTCTATGGACGAACTTAGACAAACCTTACAATGAGACTAACGAGACTAACTTGGGACGAACAAAGACAAATTTTAGTCTCATTCTAAGGTTTGTCTAAGTTCTTCCCAAGTTTGTCTAAGTTCATCCCAAGTTTGTCAAAGTTCATCCCAAGTTAGTCTATTTCTAAGGACGAACTTAGTCAAACCTTAGAATGATACTAACGAGACTAACTTGGGACTTACAAAGACAAACTTTAGTCTCATTCTAAGGTTTGTCTAAGTTCATCCCAAGTTAGTCTCTTTCTAAGGACGAACTTAGATAAACCTTAGAATGAGACTAAGAGATTAACTTGGGACGAACAAAGACAAACTTTAGTCTCATTCTAAGGTTTGTCTAAGTTCGTCCCAAGTTAGTCTCTTTCTATGGACGAACTTAGACAAACCTTACAATGAGACTAACGAGACTAACTTGGGACGAACAAAGACAAACTTTAGTCTCATTCTAAGGTTTGTCTAAGTTCGTCCCAAGTTAGTCTAAGTTTGTCCCACGTTTGTCACTTTCTAAGGACAAACTTAGACAAACCTTAGAATGAGACTAACGAGACTAACTTGGGACGAACAAAGACAAACTTTAGTCTCATTCTAAGGTTTGTCTAAGTTCATCCCAAGTTTGTCAAAGTTCATCCCAAGTTAGTCTATTTCTAAGGACGAACTTAGACAAACCTTAGAATGAGACTAACGAGACTAACTTGAGACGAACAAAGACAAACAATAAATTCATTCTAAGGATAGTCTAAGTTCATCCCTAGTTAGTCTATTTCTAAGGACGAACTTAGATAAACCTTAGAATGCGAGTAACTAGACTAACTTGAGACGAACAAAGACAAACTTTAGTCTTATTCTAAGGTTTGTTTAAGTTCGTCCCAAGTTCGTCAAAGTTCGTCCGAAGTTAGTCTATTTCTAAGGACGAACTTAGATAAACCTTAGAATGAGAGTAACGAGAGTAACTTGAGATGAACAAAGACAAACTTTAGTCTCATTCTAAGGTTTGTCAAAGTTCGTCCCAAGTTAGTCTATTTCTAAGGACGAACTTATACAAACCTTAGAATGAGACTAACGAGACTAACTGGGGACGAATAAAGACAAACTTTAGTTTCATTCTAAGGTTTGTCAAAGTTCGTCCCAAGTTAGTCTATTTCTAAGGATGAACTTAGATAAACCTTAGAATGAGACTAACGAGACTAACTTGGGACGAACAAAGACAAACTTTAGTCTCATTCTAAGGTTTGTCTAAGTTCGTCCCAAGTTAGTCTATTTCTAAGGACGAACTTAGATAAACCTTAGAATGAGAGTAACGAGACTAACTTGAGACGAACAAAGACAAACTTTAGTCTCATTCTAAGGTTTGTCATAGTTCGTCTCAAGTTAGTCTATTTCTAAGGACGAACTTACACAAACCTTAGAATGAGACTAACGAGACTAACTTGGGACGAACAAAGACAAACTTTAGTCTCATTCTACGGTTTGTCTTAGTTCATCCCAAGTTAGTCTATTTCTAAGGACGAAATTAGATAAACCATAGAATAAGACTAAGAGACTAACTTGGGATGAATAAAGACTAACTTTAGATTCATTCTAAGGTTTGTCTAAGTTCGACCCAAGTTAGTCTAAGTTCGTCCCAAGATAGTCTCTTTCTAAGGACGAACTTAGACAAACCTAAAAATGAGACTAACGAGACTAATTTGGGACGACCAAAGACAAACTTTAGTCTCATTCTAAGGTTTGTCTAAGTTCGTCCCAAGTTTGTCTAAGTTCGTCCCAACTTTGTCAAAGTTCGTCCCAAGTTAGTCTATTTCTAAGGACGAACTTAGACAAACCTTAGAATGAGACTAACGAGACTAACTTGGGAAGAACAAAGACAAACATTAGTCTCATTCTAAGGTTAGTCTAAATTCGTCCCAAGTTAGTCTATTTCTAAGGACGAACTTAGATAAACCTTAGAATGAGACTAAGAGACTAACTTGGGACGAACAAAGAAAAACTTTAGTCTCATTCTAAGGTTTGTCTAAGTTCGTCCCAAGTTAGTCTAAGTTTGTCCCAAGTTAGTCTCTTTCTAAGGACCAACTTAGACAAACCTCAGAATGAGACTAACAAGACAAACTTGGGATGAACAAAGGCAAACTTTAGTCTCATTATAAGGTTTGTCTAAGTTCATCCCAAGATTGTCAAAGTTCGTCCCAAGTTAGTCTATTTCCAAGGACGAACTTAGATAAACCTTTGATCGAGAGTAACGAGACAAACTTGAGACGAACAAAGACAAACTTTAGTCTCATTCTAAGGTTTGTCAAAGTTCATCTCAAGTTAGTCTGTTTCTAAGGACGAACTAATACAAACCTTAGAATGTGACTAACGAGACTAACTTGGGACGAACAAAGACAAACTTTAGTCTCATTCTAATGTTTGTCTCAGTTCATCCCAAGTTAGTCTATTTCTAAGGACGAACTTAGATAAACCTTAGAATGAGACTAACGGGACTAACTTGGGACGAACAAAGACAAACTTTAGTCTCATTCTAATGTTTGTCTATGTTCGTGCCAAGTTAGTCTAAGTTCGTCCGACGTTTGTCTCTTTCTAAGGACGAACTTAGACGAACCTTAGAATGAGACTAACGAGACTAATTTGGGACGAACAAAGACAAACTTTAGTCTCATTCTAAGGTTTGTCTAAGTTCGTCCCAAGTTTGTCAAAGTTCGTCCTAAGTTAGTCTATTTCTAAAGACGAACTTAGACAAACCTTAGAATGAGACTAACGAGACTAACTTGGGAAGAACAAAGACAAACATTAGTCTCATTCTAAGGTTAGTCTAAGTTCGTCCCAAGTTAGTCTATTTCTAAGGACGAACTTATATAAACCTTAGAATGAGACTAAGAGGCTAACTTGGGACGAACAAAGACAAACTTTAGTCTCATTCTAAGGTTTGTCTAAGTTCGTCCCAAGTTAGTCTAAGTTCATCCCAAGTTAGTCTCTTTCTAAAGACCAACTTAGACAAACCTCAGAATGAGACTAACAAGACTAACTTGGGACGAACAAAGACAAACTTTAGTCTCATTCTAAGGTTTGTCTAAGTTCATCCCAAGTTTGTCAAAGTTCGTCCCAAGTTAGTCTATTTCCAAGGACGAACTTAGATAAACCATAGATCGAGAGTAACGAGACAAACTTGAGACGAACAAAGACAAACTTTAGTCTCATTCTAAGGTTTGTCAAAGTTCATCTCAAGTTAGCCTGTTTCTAAGGACGAACTAATACAAACCTTAGAATGTGACTAACGAGACTAACTTGGGACAAACGAAGACAAACTTTAGTCTCATTCTAATGTTTGTCTCAGTTCGTCCCAAGTTAGTATATTTCTAAGGACGAACTTAGATAAACCTTAGAATGAGACTAACGGGACTAACTTGGGACGAACAAAGACAAACTTTAGTCTCATTCTAATGTTTGTCTAAGTTCGTCCCAAGTTAGTCTAAGTTCGTCCCACGTTTGTCTCTTTCTAAGGACGAACTTAGACGAACCTTAGAATGAGACTAACGAGACTAATTTGGGACGAACAAAGACAAACTTTAGTCTCATTCTAAGGTTTGTCTAAGTTCATCCCAAGTTTGTCAAAGTTCGTCCCAAGTTAGTCTATTTCTAAGGACGAACTTAGACAAACCTTAGAATGAGACTAACGAGACTAACTTGGGAAGAACAAAGACAAACATTAGTCTCATTCTAAGGTTAGTCTAAGTTCGTCCCAAGTTAGTCTATTTCTAAGGACGAACTTAGATAAACCTTAGAATGAGACTAAGAGACTAACTTGGGACAAATAAAGACTAACTTTAGTCTCATTCTAAGGTTTGTCTAAGTTCGACCCAAGTTAGTCTAAGTTCGTCCCAAGTTAGTCTCTTTCTAAGGACGAACTTAGACAAACCTAAGAATGGGACTAACGAGACTAATTTGCGACTAACAAAGACAAACTTTAGTCTCATTCTAAGGTTTGTCTAAGTTCGTCCCAAGTTTGTCAAAGTTCGTCCCATGTTAGTCTATTTCTAAGGACGAACTTAGACAAACATTAGAATGAGACTAACGAGACTAACTTGGGAAGAACAAAGACAAACATTAGTCTCATTTAAGGTTAGTCTAAGTTCATCCCAGGTTAGTCTGTTTCTAAGGACGAACTTAGATAAACCTTTGAATGAGACTAACGGGACTAACTTGGGACGAACAAAGACAAACTTTAGTCTCATTCTAAGGTTTGTCTAAGTTCGTCCCAAGTTAGTCTAAGTTCGTCCCAAGTTAGTCTCTTTCTAAGGACGAACTTAGACAAACCTTAGAATGAGACTAACAAGACTAACTTGGGACAAACAAAGAGAAACTTTAGTCTCATTCTAAGGTTTGTCTAAGTTCGTCCCAAGTTTGTCCAAGTTCATCCCAAGTTAGTCTATTTCTAAGGACGAACTTAGATAAACCATAGAATGAGAGTAACGAGACTAACTTGGGACGAACAAAGACAAACTTTAGTCTCATTATAAGGTTTGTCTAAGTTCGTCCCAAGTTAGTCTCTTTCTAAGGACGAACTTAGACAAACCTTAGAATGATACTAACGAGACTAACTTGGGACGAACAAAGACAAACATTAGTCTCATTCTAAGGTTTGTCTAAGTTCGTCCCAAGTTTATCTATTTCTAAGGATGAACTTAGATAAACCTTAGAACGAGAGTAATGAGACTAACTTGAGACGAACAACGACAAACTTCAGTCTCATTCTAAGGTTTGTCAAAGGTCGTCCCAAGTTAGTCTATTTCTAAGGACGAACTTACACAAACCTTAGAATCAGACTGACAAGACTAACTTGGGACGAACAAAGACAAACTTTAGGCTCATTCTAAGGTTTGTCTTAGTTCGTCCCAAGTCAGTCTATTTCTAAGGACGAACTTAGATAAACCTTAGAATGAGACTAACGAGACTAACTTGGGACGAACAAAGACAAACTTTAGTCTCACTCTAAGGTTTGTCTAAGTTCGTCCCAAGTTAGTCTAAGTTCGTCCCACGTTTGTCTCTTTCTAAGGACGAACTTCGACAAACCTTACAATGAAACTAACGAGACTAATTTGGGACGAACAAAGACAAACTTTAGTCTCATTCTAAGGTTTGTCTAAGTTCATCCCAAGTTTGTCAAAGTTCATCCCAACTTAGTCTATTTCTAAGGACGAACATTGACAAACCTTAGAATGAGACTAACGAGACTAACTTGGGAAGAACAAAGACAAACATTAGTCTCATTCTAAGGTTAGTCTAAGTTCGTCCCAAGTTAGTCTATTTCTAAGCATGAACATAGATAAACCTTAGAATGAGAGTAACTAGACTAACTTGGGGCGAACAAAGACAAAGTTTAGTCTCATTCTAAGGTTTGTCTAAGTTCGTCCCAAGTTAGACTATTTCTATGGACGAACTTAGACAAACCTTACAATGAGACTAACGAGACTAACTTGGGACGAACAAAGACAAATTTTAGTCTCATTCTAAGGTTTGTCTAAGTTCTTCCCAAGTTTGTCTAAGTTCATCCCAAGTTTGTCAAAGTTCATCCCAAGTTAGTCTATTTCTAAGGACGAACTTAGTCAAACCTTAGAATGATACTAACGAGACTAACTTGGGACTTACAAAGACAAACTTTAGTCTCATTCTAAGGTTTGTCTAAGTTCATCCCAAGTTAGTCTCTTTCTAAGGACGAACTTAGATAAACCTTAGAATGAGACTAAGAGATTAACTTGGGACGAACAAAGACAAACTTTAGTCTCATTCTAAGGTTTGTCTAAGTTCATCCCAAGTTAGTCTCTTTCTATGGACGAACTTAGACAAACCTTACAATGAGACTAACGAGACTAACTTGGGACGAACAAAGACAAACTTTAGTCTCATTCTAAGGTTTGTCTAAGTTCTTCCCAAGTTTGTCAAAGTTCGTCCCAAGTTAGTCTATTTCTAAGGACGAACTTAGATAAACCTTAGAATGAGAGTAACGAGACTAACTTGAGACGAACAAAGATAAACTTTAGTCTCATTCTAAGGTTTGTCAATGTTCGTCCCAAGTTAGTCTATTTCTAAGGATGAACTTAGACAAACTTTAGTCTCATTCTAAGGTTTGTCTAAGTTCTTCCCAAGTTTGTCAAAGTTCGTCCCAAGTTAGTCTATTTCTAAGGACCAACTTAGATAAACCTTAGAATGAGAGTAACGAGACTAACTTGAGACGAACAAAGATAAACTTTAGTCTAATTCTAAGGTTTGTCAATGTTCGTACCAAGTTAGTCTATTTCTAAGGACAAACATAGATATACCTTAGAATGAGAGTAATGAGACTAACTTGAGACGAACAAAGACAAACATTAGTCTCATTATAAGGTTTCTCAAAGTTCATCCCAAGTTAGTTTATTTCTAAGGACGAACTTATACAAACCTTAGAATGAGACTAACGAGACTAACTTGGGACGAACAAAGACAAACTTTAGTCTCATTATAAGGTTTGTCTAAGTTTGACCCAAGTTAGTCTAAGTTCATCCCAAGTTAGTCTCTTTCTAAGGACGAACTTAGACAAACCTTAGAATGAGACTAACGAGACTAACTTGGGACGAACAAAAACAAACTTTAGTCTCATTCTAAGGTTTGTCTAAGTTCGACCCAAGTTTGTCTAAGTTCGTCCCAAGTTAGTCTATTTCTAAGGACGAACTTAGATAAACCTTAGAATGAGAGTAACGAGACTAACGTGAGACGAACAAGGACAAACATTAGTCTCATTGTAAGGTTTCTCAAAGTTCATCCCAAGTTAGTCTATTTCTAAGGATGAACTTATACAAACCTTAGAATGAGACTAACTAGACTAACTTGGGACGAACAAAGACAAACTTTAGTCTCATTATAAGGTTTGTCTAAGTTCGTCCCAAGTTAGTCTAAGTTCGTCCCAAGTTAGTCTCTTTCTAAGGACGAACTTAGACAAACCTTAGAATGATACTAACGAGACTAAGTTGGGACGAACAAAGACAAACATTAGTCTCATTCTAAGGGTTGTCTAAGTTCGTCCCAAGTTTGTCCAAGTTTGTCCCAAATTTGTCTATTTTTAAGAACAAACTTAGATAAACCTTAGAATGAGACTAACGAGCCTAACTTGGGACGAACAAAGACAAAATTTAGTCTAATTCTTAGGTTTGTCTAAGTTCCTCCCAAGTTAGTCTATTTCTAAGGACGAACTTACACAAACCTTAGAATGAGACTAACGAGACTAACTTGAGACGAACAAAGACAAACTTTAGTCTCATTCTAAGGTTTGTCTAAGTTCGTCCCAAGTTAGTCTAAGTTTGTCCCACGTTTGTCACTTTCTAAGGACAAACTTAGACAAACCTTAGAATGAGACTAACGAGACTAACTTGGGACGAACAAAGACAAACTTTAGTCTCATTCTAAGGTTTGTCTAAGTTCATCCCAAGTTTGTCAAAGTTCATCCCAAGTTAGTCTATTTCTAAGGACGAACTTAGACAAACCTTAGAATGAGACTAACGAGACTAACTTGAGACGAACAAAGACAAATAATAAATTCATTCTAAGGTTAGTCTAAGTTCATCCCTAGTTAGTCTATTTCTAAGGACGAACTTAGATAAACCTTAGAATGAGAGTAACTTGACTAACTTGAGACGAACAAAGACAAACTTTAGTCTTATTCTAAGGGTTGTTTAAGTTCGTCCCAAGTTTGTCAAAGTTCGTCCGAAGTTAGTCTATTTCTAAGGACGAACTTAGATAAACCTTAGAATGAGAGTAACGAGAGTAACTTGAGATGAACAAAGACAAACTTTAGTCTCATTCTAAGGTTTGTCAAAGTTCGTCCCAAGTTAGTCTATTTCTAAGGACGAACTTATACAAACCTTAGAATGAGACTAACGAGACTAACTGGGGACGAATAAAGACAAACTTTAGTTTCATTCTAAGGTTTGTCAAAGTTCGTCCCAAGTTAGTCTATTTCTAAGGATGAACTTAGATAAACCTTAGAATGAGACTAACGAGACTAACTTGGGATGAACAAAGACAAACATTAGTCTCATTCTAAGGTTTGTCTAAGTTCGACCCAAGTTAGTCTAAGTTCGTCCCAAGATAGTCTCTTTCTAAGGCCGAACTTAGACAAACCTAAAAATGAGACTAACGAGACTAATTTGGGACGACCAAAGACAAACTTTAGTCTCATTCAAAGGTTTGTCTAAGTTCGTCCCAAGTTTGTCTAAGTTCGTCCCAACTTTGTCAAAGTTCGTCCCAAGTTAGTCTATTTCTAAGGACGAACTTAGACAAACCTTAGAATGAGACTAACGAGACTAACTTGGGAAGAACAAAGACAAACATTAGTCTCATTCTAAGGTTAGTCTAAATTCGTCCCAAGTTAGTCTATTTCTAAGGACGAACTTAGATAAACCTTAGAATGAGACTAAGAGACTAACTTGGGACGAACAAAGAAAAACTTTAGTCTCATTCTAAGGTTTGTCTAAGTTCGTCCCAAGTTAGTCTAAGTTTGTCCCAAGTTAGTCTCTTTCTAAGGACCAACTTAGACAAACCTCAGAATGAGACTAACAAGACAAACTTGGGATGAACAAAGGCAAACTTTAGTCTCATTATAAGGTTTGTCTAAGTTCATCCCAAGTTTGTCAAAGTTCGTCCCAAGTTAGTCTATTTCCAAGGACGAACTTAGATAAACCTTAGATCGAGAGTAACGAGACAAACTTGAGACGAACAAAGACAAACTTTAGTCTCATTCTAAGGTTTGTCAAAGTTCATCTCAAGTTAGTCTGTTTCTAAGGACGAACTAATACAAACCTTAGAATGTGACTAACGAGACTAACTTGGGACGAACGAAGACAAACTTTAGTCTCATTCTAATGTTTGTCTCAGTTCATCCCAAGTTAGTCTATTTCTAAGGACGAACTTAGATAAACCTTAGAATGAGACTAACGGGACTAACTTGGGACGAACAAAGACAAACTTTAGTCTCATTCTAATGTTTGTCTATGTTCGTGCCAAGTTAGTCTAAGTTCGTCCGACGTTTTTCTCTTTCTAAGGACGAACTTAGACGAACCTTAGAATGAGACTAACGAGACTAATTTGGGACGAACAAAGACAAACTTTAGTCTCATTCTAAGGTTTGTCTAAGTTCGTCCCAAGTTTGTCAAAGTTCGTCCTAAGTTAGTCTATTTCTAAAGACGAACTTAGACAAACCTTAGAATGAGACTAACGAGACTAACTTGGGAAGAACAAAGACAAACATTAGTCTCATTCTAAGGTTAGTCTAAGTTCGTCCCAAGTTAGTCTATTTCTAAGGACGAACTTATATAAACCTTAGAATGAGACTAAGAGGCTAACTTGGGACGAACAAAGACAAACTTTAGTCTCATTCTAAAGTTTGTCTAAGTTCGTCCCAAGTTAGTCTAAGTTCATCCCAAGTTAGTCTCTTTCTAAAGACCAACTTAGACAAACCTCTGAATGAGACTAACAAGACTAACTTGGGACGAACAAAGACAAACTTTAGTCTCATTCTAAGGTTTGTCTAAGTTCATCCCAAGTTTGTCAAAGTTCGTCCCAAGTTAGTCTATTTCCAAGGACGAACTTAGATAAACCATAGATCGAGAGTAACGAGACAAACTTGAGACGAACAAAGACAAACTTTAGTCTCATTCTAAGGTTTGTCAAAGTTCATCTCAAGTTAGCCTGTTTCTAAGGACGAACTAATACAAACCTTAGAATGTGACTAACGAGACTAACTTGGGACGAACGAAGACAAACTTTAGTCTCATTCTAATGTTTGTCTCAGTTCGTCCCAAGTTAGTATATTTCTAAGGACGAACTTAGATAAACCTTAGAATGAGACTAACGGGACTAACTTGGGACGAACAAAGACAAACTTTAGTCTCATTCTAATGTTTGTCTAAGTTCGTCCCAAGTTAGTCTAAGTTCGTCCCACGTTTGTCTCTTTCTAAGGACGAACTTAGACGAACCTTAGAATGAGACTAACGAGACTAATTTGGGACGAACAAAGACAAACTTTAGTCTCATTCTAAGGTTTGTCTAAGTTCATCCCAAGTTTGTCAAAGTTCGTCCCAAGTTAGTCTATTTCTAAGGACGAACTTAGACAAACCTTAGAATGAGACTAACGAGACTAACTTGGGAAGAACAAAGACAAACATTAGTCTCATTCTAAGGTTAGTCTAAGTTCGTCCCAAGTTAGTCTATTTCTAAGGACGAACTTAGATAAACCTTAGAATGAGACTAAGAGACTAACTTGGGACAAATAAAGACTAACTTTAGTCTCATTCTAAGGTTTGTCTAAGTTCGACCCAAGTTAGTCTAAGTTCGTCCCAAGTTAGTCTCTTTCTAAGGACGAACTTAGACAAACCTAAGAATGGGACTAACGAGACTAATTTGCGACGAACAAAGACAAACTTTAGTCTCATTCTAAGGTTTGTCTAAGTTCGTCCCAAGTTTGTCAAAGTTCGTCCCATGTTAGTCTATTTCTAAGGACGAACTTAGACAAACATTAGAATGAGACTAACGAGACTAACTTGGGAAGAACAAAGACAAACATTAGTCTCATTTAAGGTTAGTCTAAGTTCGTCCCAGGTTAGTCTGTTTCTAAGGACGAACTTAGATAAACCTTTGAATGAGACTAACGGGACTAACTTGGGACGAACAAAGACAAACTTTAGTCTCATTCTAAGGTTTGTCTAAGTTCGTCCCAAGTTAGTCTAAGTTCGTCCCAAGTTAGTCTCTTTCTAAGGACGAACTTAGACAAACCTTAGAATGAGACTAACAAGACTAACTTGGGACAAACAAAGAGAAACTTTAGTCTCATTCTAAGGTTTGTCTAAGTTCGTCCCAAGTTTGTCAAAGTTCGTCCAATTTAGTCTATTTCTAAGGACGAACTTAGATAAACCTTAGAATGAGAGTAACGAGACTAACTTGAGACGAACAAAGACAAACTTTAGTCTCATTCTAAGGTTTGTCATAGTTTGTCTCAAGTTAGTCTATTTCTAAGGACGAACTTACACAAACCTTAGAATGAGACTAACGAGACTAACTTGGGACGAACAAAGACAAACTTTAGTCTCATTCTACGGTTTGTCTTAGTTCGTCCCAAGTTAGTCTATTTCTAAGGACGAAATTAGATAAACCATAGAATAAGACTAAGAGACTAACTTGGG
Organism: Rhodiola kirilowii; assembly: GCA_033675215.1. Lineage (NCBI taxonomy): Eukaryota > Viridiplantae > Streptophyta > Magnoliopsida > Saxifragales > Crassulaceae > Rhodiola > Rhodiola kirilowii. The sequence goes on from CM066202.1 coordinate 254,991, forward strand.
ATGAATAAAGACTAACTTTAGACTCATTCTAAGGTTTGTCTAAGTTCGACCCAAGTTAGTCTAAGTTCGTCCCAAGATAGTCTCTTTCTAAGGCCGAACTTAGACAAACCTAAAAATGAGACTAACGAGACTAATTTGGGACGACCAAAGACAAACTTTAGTCTCATTCAAAGGTTTGTCTAAGTTCGTCCCAAGTTTGTCTAAGTTCGTCCCAACTTTGTCAAAGTTCGTCCCAAGTTAGTCTATTTCTAAGGACGAACTTAGACAAACCTTAGAATGAGACTAACGAGACTAACTTGGGAAGAACAAAGACAAACATTAGTCTCATTCTAAGGTTAGTCTAAATTCGTCCCAAGTTAGTCTATTTCTAAGGACGAACTTAGATAAACCTTAGAATGAGACTAAGAGACTAACTTGGGACGAACAAAGAAAAACTTTAGTCTCATTCTAAGGTTTGTCTAAGTTCGTCCCAAGTTAGTCTAAGTTTGTCCCAAGTTAGTCTCTTTCTAAGGACCAACTTAGACAAACCTCAGAATGAGACTAACAAGACAAACTTGGGATGAACAAAGGCAAACTTTAGTCTCATTATAAGGTTTGTCTAAGTTCATCCCAAGTTTGTCAAAGTTCGTCCCAAGTTAGTCTATTTCCAAGGACGAACTTAGATAAACCTTAGATCGAGAGTAACGAGACAAACTTGAGACGAACAAAGACAAACTTTAGTCTCATTCTAAGGTTTGTCAAAGTTCATCTCAAGTTAGTCTGTTTCTAAGGACGAACTAATACAAACCTTAGAATGTGACTAACGAGACTAACTTGGGACGAACGAAGACAAACTTTAGTCTCATTCTAATGTTTGTCTCAGTTCATCCCAAGTTAGTCTATTTCTAAGGACGAACTTAGATAAACCTTAGAATGAGACTAACGGGACTAACTTGGGACGAACAAAGACAAACTTTAGTCTCATTCTAATGTTTGTCTATGTTCGTGCCAAGTTAGTCTAAGTTCGTCCGACGTTTTTCTCTTTCTAAGGACGAACTTAGACGAACCTTAGAATGAGACTAACGAGACTAATTTGGGACGAACAAAGACAAACTTTAGTCTCATTCTAAGGTTTGTCTAAGTTCGTCCCAAGTTTGTCAAAGTTCGTCCTAAGTTAGTCTATTTCTAAAGACGAACTTAGACAAACCTTAGAATGAGACTAACGAGACTAACTTGGGAAGAACAAAGACAAACATTAGTCTCATTCTAAGGTTAGTCTAAGTTCGTCCCAAGTTAGTCTATTTCTAAGGACGAACTTATATAAACCTTAGAATGAGACTAAGAGGCTAACTTGGGACGAACAAAGACAAACTTTAGTCTCATTCTAAAGTTTGTCTAAGTTCGTCCCAAGTTAGTCTAAGTTCATCCCAAGTTAGTCTCTTTCTAAAGACCAACTTAGACAAACCTCTGAATGAGACTAACAAGACTAACTTGGGACGAACAAAGACAAACTTTAGTCTCATTCTAAGGTTTGTCTAAGTTCATCCCAAGTTTGTCAAAGTTCGTCCCAAGTTAGTCTATTTCCAAGGACGAACTTAGATAAACCATAGATCGAGAGTAACGAGACAAACTTGAGACGAACAAAGACAAACTTTAGTCTCATTCTAAGGTTTGTCAAAGTTCATCTCAAGTTAGCCTGTTTCTAAGGACGAACTAATACAAACCTTAGAATGTGACTAACGAGACTAACTTGGGACGAACGAAGACAAACTTTAGTCTCATTCTAATGTTTGTCTCAGTTCGTCCCAAGTTAGTATATTTCTAAGGACGAACTTAGATAAACCTTAGAATGAGACTAACGGGACTAACTTGGGACGAACAAAGACAAACTTTAGTCTCATTCTAATGTTTGTCTAAGTTCGTCCCAAGTTAGTCTAAGTTCGTCCCACGTTTGTCTCTTTCTAAGGACGAACTTAGACGAACCTTAGAATGAGACTAACGAGACTAATTTGGGACGAACAAAGACAAACTTTAGTCTCATTCTAAGGTTTGTCTAAGTTCATCCCAAGTTTGTCAAAGTTCGTCCCAAGTTAGTCTATTTCTAAGGACGAACTTAGACAAACCTTAGAATGAGACTAACGAGACTAACTTGGGAAGAACAAAGACAAACAATAATCTCATTCTAAGGTTAGTCTAAGTTCGTCCCAAGTTAGTCTATTTCTAAGGACGAACTTAGATAAACCTTAGAATGAGACTAAGAGACTAACTTGGGACAAATAAAGACTAACTTTAGTCTCATTCTAAGGTTTGTCTAAGTTCGACCCAAGTTAGTCTAAGTTCGTCCCAAGTTAGTCTCTTTCTAAGGACGAACTTAGACAAACCTAAGAATGGGACTAACGAGACTAATTTGCGACGAACAAAGACAAACTTTAGTCTCATTCTAAGGTTTGTCTAAGTTCGTCCAAAGTTTGTCAAAGTTCGTCCCATGTTAGTCTATTTCTAAGGACGAACTTAGACAAACATTAGAATGAGACTAACGAGACTAACTTGGGAAGAACAAAGACAAACATTAGTCTCATTTAAGGTTAGTCTAAGTTCGTCCCAGGTTAGTCTGTTTCTAAGGACGAACTTAGATAAACCTTTGAATGAGACTAACGGGACTAACTTGGGACGAACAAAGACAAACTTTAGTCTCATTCTAAGGTTTGTCTAAGTTCGTCCCAAGTTAGTCTAAGTTCGTCCCAAGTTAGTCTCTTTCTAAGGACGAACTTAGACAAACCTTAGAATGAGACTAACAAGACTAACTTGGGACAAACAAAGAGAAACTTTAGTCTCATTCTAAGGTTTGTCTAAGTTCGTCCCAAGTTTGTCAAAGTTCATCCAAGTTAGTCTATTTCTAAGGACGAACTTAGATAAACCTTAGAATGAGAGTAAGGAGACTAACGTGAGACAAACAAAGACAAACTTTAGTCTCATTCTAAGGTTTGTCTAAGTTGATCCCAAGTTAGACTATTTCTAAGGATGAACTTATACAAACCTTAGAATGAGACTAACGAGACTAACTTGGGACGAACAAAGACAAACTTTAGTCTCATTCTAAGGTTTGTCTAAGTTCGTCCCAAGTTAGTCTATATCTAAGGACGAACTTAGATAAACCTTAGAATGAGACTAACGAGACTAACTTGGGACGAATAAAGACAAACTTTAGTCTCATTCTAAGGGTTGTCTAAGTTCGTCCCAAGTTAGTCTAAGTTCGTCCCACGTTTGTCTCTTTCTATGGATGAACTTATACAAACCTTAGAATGAGACTAACGAGACTAACTTGGGATGAACAAAGACAAACTTTAGTCTCATTCTAAGTTTTGTCTAAGTTCGTCCCAAGTTAGTCTATATCTAAGGACGAACTTAGATAAACCTTAGAATGAGACTAACGAGACTAACTTGGGACGAACAAAGACAAACTTTAGTCTCATTCTAAGGTTTGCCTAAGTTCGTCCCAAGTTAGTTTATTTCTAAGGATGAACTTAGATAAACCTTAGAATGAGAGTAATGAGACTAACTTGAGACGAACGAAGACAAACTTTAGTCTCATTCTAAGGTTTGTCAAAGGTCGTCCCAAGTTAGTCTATTTCTAAGGACGAACTTACACAAACCTTAGAATGAGTCTAACGAGACTAACTTGGGACGAACAAAGACAAACTTTAGTCTCATTCTAAGGTTTGTCATAGTTCGTCTCAAGTTAGTCTATTTCTAAGGACGAACTTACACAAACCTTAGAATGAGACTAACGAGACTAACTTGGGACGAACAAAGACAAACTTTAGTCTCATTCTAAGGTTTGTCTTAGTTCGTCCCAAGTTAGTCTATTTCTAAGGACGAAATTAGATAAACCATAGAATAAGACTAAGAGACTAACTTGGGATGAATAAAGACTAACTTTAGACTCATTCTAAGGTTTGTCTAAGTTCGACCCAAGTTAGTCTAAGTTCGTCCCAAGTTAGTCTCTTTCTAAGGACGAACTTAGACAAACCTAAAAATCAGACTAACGAGACTAATTTGGGACGAACAAAGACAAACTTTAGTCTCATTCTAAGGTTTGTCTAAGTTCGTCCCAAGTTTGTCTAAGTTCGTCCCAACTTTGTCAAAGTTCGTCCCAAGTTAGTCTATTTCTAAGGACGAACTTAGACAAACCTTAGAATGAGACTAACGAGACTAACTTGGGAAGAACAAAGACAAACATTAGTCTCATTCTAAGGTTAGTCTAAATTCGTCCCAAGTTAGTCTATTTCTAAGGACGAACTTAGATAAACCTTAGAATGAGACTAAGAGACTAACTTGGGACGAACAAAGAAAAACTTTAGTCTCTTTATACGGTTTGTCTAAGTTCGTCCCAAGTTAGTCTAAGTTCGTCCCAAGTTAGTCTCTTTCTAAGGACGAACTTAGACAAACCTTAGAATGATACTAACGAGACTAACTTGGGACGAACAAAGACAAACATTAGTCTCATTCTAAGGGTTGTCTAAGTTCGCCCCAAGTTTGTCCAAGTTTGTCCCAACTTTGTCTATTTTTAAGAACAAACTTAGATAAACCTTAGAATGAGACTAACGAGCCTAACTTGGGACGAACAAAGACAAAATTTAGTCTAATTCTTAGGTTTGTCTAAGTTCCTCCCAAGTTAGTCTATTTCTAAGGACGAACTTACACAAACCTTAGAATGAGACTAACGAGACTAACTTGAGACGAACAAAGACAAACTTTAGTCTCATTCTAAGGTTTGTCTAAGTTTGTCCCAAGTTAGTCTAAGTTTGTCCCACGTTTGTCACTTTCTAAGGACAAACTTAGACAAACCTTAGAATGAGACTAACGAGACTAACTTGGGACGAACAAAGACAAACTTTAGTCTCATTCTAAGGTTTGTCTAAGTTCATCCCAAGTTTTTCAAAGTTCATCCCAATTTAGTCTATTTCTAAGGACGAACTTAGACAAACCTTAGAATGAGACTAACGAGACTAACTTGAGACGAACAAAGACAAACAATAGTTTCATTCTAAGGTTAGTCTAAGTTCATCCCTAGTTAGTCTATTTCTAAGGACGAACTTAGATAAACCTTAGAATGAGAGTAACTAGACTAACTTGAGACGAACAAAGACAAACTTTAGTCTTATTCTAAGGTTTGTTTAAGTTCGTCCCAAGTTTGTCAAAGTTCGTCCGAACTTAGTCTATTTCTAAGGACGAACTTAGATAAACCTTAGAATGAGAGTAACGAGAGTAACTTGAGATGAACAAAGAAAAACTTTAGTCTCATTCTAAGGTTTGTCAAAGTTCGTCCCAAGTTAGTCTATTTCTAAGGACGAACTTATACAAACCTTAGAATGAGACTAACGAGACTAACTGGGGACGAATAAAGACAAACTTTAGTTTCATTCTAAGGTTTGTCAAAGTTCATCCCAAGTTAGTCTATTTCTAAGGATGAAATTAGATAAACCTTAGAATGAGAGTAACGAGACTAACTTGAGACGAACAAAGACAAACTTTAGTCTCATTCTAAGGTTTGTCATAGTTTGTCTCAAGTTAGTCTATTTCTAAGGACGAACTTACACAAACCTTAGAATGAGACTAACGAGACTAACTTGGGACGAACAAAGACAAACTTTAGTCTCATTCTACGGTTTGTCTTAGTTCGTCCCAAGTTAGTCTATTTCTAAGGACGAAATTAGATAAACCATAGAATAAGACTAAGAGACTAACTTGGGATGAATAAAGACTAACTTTAGACTCATTCTAAGGTTTGTCTAAGTTCGACCCAAGTTAGTCTAAGTTCGTCCCAAGTTAGTCTCTTTCTAAGGACGAACTTAGACAAACCTAAAAATGAGACTAACGAGACTAATTTGGGACGAACAAAGACAAACTTTAGTCTCATTCTAAGGTTTGTCTAAGTTCGTCCCAAGTTTGTCTAAGTTCGTCCCAACTTTGTCAAAGTTCGTCCCAAGTTAGTCTATTTCTAAGGATGAACTTAGACAAACCTTAGAATGAGACTAACGAGACTAACTTGGGAAGAACAAAGACAAACATTAGTCTCATTCTAAGGTTAGTCTAAATTCGTCCCAAGTTAGTCCATTTCTAAGGACGAACTTAGATAAACCTTAGAATGAGACTAAGAGACTAACTTGGGACGAACAAAGAAAAACTATAGTCTCATTCTAAGGTTTGTCTAAGTTCGTCCCAAGTTAGTCTAAGTTTGTCCCAAGTTAGTCTCTTTCTAAGGACCAACTTAGACAAACCTCAGAATGAGACTAACAAGACAAACTTGGGATGAACAAAGGCAAACTTTAGTCTCATTATAAGGTTTGTCTAAGTTCATCCCAAGTTTGTCAAAGTTCGTCCCAAGTTAGTCTATTTCCAAGGACGAACTTAGATAAACCTTAGATGGAGAGTAACGAGACAAACTTGAGACGAACAAAGACAAACTTTAGTCTCATTCTAAGGTTTGTCAAAGTTCATCTCAAGTTAGTCTGTTTCTAAGGACGAACTAATACAAACCTTAGAATGTGACTAACGAGACTAACTTGGGACGAACGATGACAAACTTTAGTCTCATTCTAATGTTTGTCTCAGTTCATCCCAAGTTAGTCTATTTCTAAGGACGAACTTAGATAAACCTTAGAATGAGACTAACGGGACTAACTTGGGACGAACAAAGACAAACTTTAGTCTCATTCTAATGTTTGTCTATGTTCGTGCCAAGTTAGTCTAAGTTCGTCCGACGTTTGTCTCTTTCTAAGGACGAACTTAGACGAACCTTAGAATGAGACTAACGAGACTAATTTGGGACGAACAAAGACAAACTTTAGTCTCATTCTAAGGTTTGTCTAAGTTCGTCCCAAGTTTGTCAAAGTTCGTCCCAAGTTAGTCTATTTCTAAAGACGAACTTAGACAAACCTTAGAATGAGACTAACGAGACTAACTTGGGAAGAACAAAGACAAACATTAGTCTCATTCTAAGGTTAGTCTAAGTTCGTCCCAAGTTAGTCTATTTCTAAGGACGAACTTATATAAACCTTAGAATGAGACTAAGAGGCTAACTTGGGACGAACAAAGACAAACTTTAGTCTCATTCTAAGGTTTGTCTAAGTTCGTCCCAAGTTAGTCTAAGTTCATCCCAAGTTAGTCTCTTTCTAAAGACCAACTTAGACAAACCTCAGAATGAGACTAACAAGACTAACTTGGGACGAACAAAGACAAACTTTAGTCTCATTCTAAGGTTTGTCTAAGTTCATCCCAAGTTTGTCAAAGTTCATCCCAAGTTAGTCTATTTCCAAGGACGAACTTAGATAAACCTTAGATCGAGAGTAACGAGACAAACTTGAGACGAACAAAGACAAACTTTAGTCTCATTCTAAGGTTTGTCAAAGTTCATCTCAAGTTAGTCTGTTTCTAAGGACAAACTAATACAAAACTTAGAATGTGACTAACGAGACTAACTTGGGACGAACGAAGACAAACTTTAGTCTCATTCTAATGTTTGTCTCCGTTCGTCCCAAGTTAGTATATTTCTAAGGACGAACTTAGATAAACCTTAGAATGAGACTAACGGGACTAACTTGGGACGAACAAAGACAAACTTTAGTCTCATTCTAATGTTTGTCTAAGTTCGTCCCAAGTTATTCTAAGTTTGGCCCACGTTTGTCTCTTTCTAAGGACGAACTTAGACGAACCTTAGAATGAGACTAACGAGACTAATTTGGGACGAACAAAGACAAACTTTAGTCTCATTCTAAGGTTTGTCCAAGTTCATCCCAAGTTTGTCAAAGTTCGTCCCAAGTTAGTCTATTTCTAAGGACGAACTTAGACAAACCTTAGAATGAGACTAACGAGACTAACTTGGGAAGAACAAAGACAAACATTAGTCTCATTCTAAGGTTAGTCTAAGTTCACCCCAAGTTAGTCTATTTCTAAGGACGAACTTAGATAAACCTTAGAATGAGACTAAGAGACTAACTTGGGACAAATAAAGACTAACTTTAGTCTCATTCTAAGGTTTGTCTAAGTTCGACCCAAGTTAGTCTAAGTTCGTCCCAAGTTAGTCTCTTTCTAAGGACGAACTTAGACAAACCTAAGAATGAGACTAACGAGACTAATTTGCGACGAACAAAGACAAACTTTAGTCTCATTCTAAGGTTTGTCTAAGTTCGTCCCATGTTTGTCAAAGTTCGTCCCAAGTTAGTCTATTTCTAAGGACGAACTTAGACAAACATTAGAATGAGACTAACGAGACTAACTTGGGAAGAACAAAGACAAACATTAGTCTCATTTAAGGTTAGTCTAAGTTCGTCCCAGGTTAGTCTGTTTCTAAGGACGAACTTAGATAAACCTTTGAATGAGACTAACGGGACTAACTTGGGACGAACAAAGACAAACTTTAGTCTCATTCTAAGGTTTGTCTAAGTTCGTCCCAAGTTAGTCTAAGTTCGTCCCAAGTTAGTCTCTTTCTAAGGACAAACTTAGACAAACCTTAGAATGAGACTAACAAGACTAACTTGGGACAAACAAAGAGAAACTTTAGTCTCATTCTAAGGTTTGTCTAAGTTCGTCCCAAGTTTGTCAAAGTTCGTCCAAGTTAGTCTATTTCTAAGGACGAACTTAGATAAACCTTAGAATGAGAGTAAGGAGACTAACGTGAGACGAACAAAGACAAACTTTAGTCTCATTCTAAGGTTTGTCTAAGTTGATCCCAAGTTAGACTATTTCTAAGGATGAACTTATACAAACCTTAGAATGAGACTAACGAGACTAACTTGGGACGAACAAAGACAAACTTTAGTCTCATTCTAAGGTTTGTCTAAGTTCGTCCCAAGTTATTCTATATCTAAGGACGAACTTAGATAAACCTTAGAATGAGACTAACGAGACTAACTTGGGACGAATAAAGACAAACTTTAGTCTCATTCTAAGGGTTGTCTAAGTTCGTCCCACGTTTGTCTCTTTCTATGGATGAACTTATACAAACCTTAGAATGAGACTAACGAGACTAACTTGGGATGAACAAAGACAAACTTTAGTCTCATTCTAAGGTTTGTCTAAGTTCGTCCCAAGTTAGTCTATATCTAAGGACGAACTTAGATAAACCTTAGAATGAGACTAACGAGACTAACTTGGGACGAACAAAGACAAACTTTAGTCTCATTCTAAGGGTTGTCCAAGTTCGTCCCAAGTTAGTCTAAGTTCGTCCCACGTTTGTCTCTTTCTATGGATGAACTTATACAAACCATAGAATGAGACTAACGAGACTAACTTGGGATGAACAAAGACAAACTTTAGTCTCATTCTAAGGTTTGTCTAAGTTCGTCCCAAGTTAGTCTATATCTAAGGACGAACTTAGATAAACCTTAGAATGAGACTAACGAGACTAACTTGGGACGAACAAAGACAAACTTTAGTCTCATTCTAAGGTTTGTCTAAGTTCGTCCCAAGTTAGTCTATTTCTAAGGATGAACTTAGATAAACCATAGAATGAGAGTAATGAGACTAACTTGAGACGAACGAAGACAAACTTTAGTCTCATTCTAAGGTTTGTCAAAGGTCGTCCCAAGTTAGTCTATTTCTAAGGACGAACTTACACAAACCTTAGAATGAGACTAACGAGACTAACTTGGGACGAACAAAGACAAATTTAGTCTCATTATAAGGTTTGTCTAAGTTTGTTCCAAGTTAGTCTATTTCTAAGGACGAACTTAGATAAACCTTAGAATGAGACTAACGATACTAACTTGAGACGAACAAAGACAAACTTTAGTCTCATTCTATATTTTGTCTAAGTTCGTCCCACGTTTGTCTCTTTCTAAGGACGAACTTAGACAAACCTTAGAATGAGACTAACGTGACTAACTTGGGACGAACAAAGACAAACTTTAGTCTCATTCTAAGGTTTGTCTAAGTTCGTCCCAAGTTTTTCAAAGTTCGTCCCAAGTTAGTCTATTTCTAAGGACGAAGTTAGACAAACCTTAGAATGAGACTAACGAGACTAACTTGGGAAGAACAAAGACAAACATTAGTCTCATTCTAAGGTTAATCTAAGTTCGTCCCAAGTTAGTCTATTTCTATGGATGAACTTAGATTAACATTAGAATGAGACTAAGAGACTAACTTGGGACGAACAAAGACAAACTTTAGTCTCATTCTAAGGTTAGTCTAAGTTTGTCCCAAGTTAGTCTCTTTCTAAGGATGAACTTAGACAAACCTTAGAATGAGACTAACGAGACTAACTTGGGAAGAACAAAGACAAACTTTAGTCTCATTCTAAGGTTTGTCAAAGTTCGTCCCAAGTTTGTCCAAGTTCGTCCCAAGTTAGTCTATTTATACGGACGAACTTAGATAACCCTTAGAATGAGAGTAACGAGACTAACGTGAGACGAACAAAGATAAACTTTAGCCTCATTCTAAGGTTCGTCTAAGTTGATCCCAAGTTAGTCTATTTCTAAGGAGAAACTTATACAAACCTTAGAATGAGAGTAACAAGACTAACTTGGGACGAACAAAGAGAAACTTTAGTCTCATTCTAAGGTTTGTCTAAGTTCATCCCAAGTTAGTCTATTTCTTAGGACGAGCTTAGATAAACCTTAGAATGAGACTAACTAGACTAACTTGGGACAAACAAAGACAAACTTTAGTCTCAGTCTAAGGTTCGTCTAAGTTCGTCCCAAGTTAGTCTAAGTTCGTCCCACGTTTGTCTCTTTATAAGGATGAACTTAGACAAACTTTAGAATGAGACTAAGGAGACTAACTTGGGACGAACAAAGACAAACTTTAGTCTCATTCTAAGGTTTGCCTAAGTTCGTCCCAAGTTTGTCAAAGTTCGTCCCAAGTTAGTCTATTTCTAAGGACGAACTTAGACAAACCGTAGAATGAGACTAACGAGACTAACTTGGGAAGAACAAGGACAAACATTAGTCTCATTGTAAGGTTAGTCTAAGTTCGACCCAAGTTAGTCTATTTCAAAGAACAAACTTAGATAAACCTTAGAATGAGACTAACAGACTAACTTGAGACGAACAAAGACAAACTTTAGTCTCATTCTAAGGTTTGTCTAAGTTCATCCCTAGTTAGTCTGAGTTCGTCCCAAGTTAGTCTCTTTCAAAGGATGAACTTATACAAACCTTAGAATGAGAGTAACGAGACTAACTTGGGACGAACAAAGACAAACTTTAGTCTCATTCTATGGTTTGTCTAAGTTCATCCCAAGTAAGTCTATTTCTTAGGACGAGCTTAGATAAACCTTAGAATGAGACTAACTAGACTAACTTGGGACAAACAAAGACAAATTTTAGTCTCGGTCTAAGGTTCGTCTAAGTTCGTCCCAAGTTAGTCTAAGTTCGTCCAACGTTTGTCTCTTTCTAAGGATGAATTTAGACAAACTTTAGAATGAGACTAAGGAGACTAACTTGGGACGAACAAAGACAAACTTTAGTCTCATTCTAAGGTTTGCCTAAGTTCGTCCCAAGTTTGTCAAAGTTCGCCCCAAGTTAGTCTATTTCTAAGGACAAACTTAGACAAACCGTAGAATGAGACTAACGAGACTAAATTGGGAAGAACAAAGACAAACATTAGTCTCATTGTAAGGTTTGTCTAAGTTCGTCCCAAGTTAGTCTATTTCTAAGAACAAACTTAGATAAACCTTAGAATGAGACTAACAGACTAACTTGAGACGAACAAAGACAAACTTTAGTCTCATATTAAGGTTTGTCTAAGTTCGTCCCAAATTAGTCTAAGTTCGTCCGAAGTTAGTCTCTTTCTAAGGACGAACTTAGACAAACCTTAGAATGAGACTAACAAGACTAACTTGGGATGAACAAAGAGAAACTTTAGTCTCATTCTAAGGTTTGTCTAAGTTCGTCCCAAGTTTTTCAAAGTTCGTCCAAGTTAGTCTATTTCTAAGGACGAACTTAGGTAAACCTTAGAATGAGAGTAAGGAGACTAATGTGAGACCAACAAAGACAAACTTTAGTCTCATTCTAAGGTTTGTCTAAGTTGATCCCAAGTTAGACTATTTCTAAGGATGAACTTATACAACCCTTAGAATGAGACTAACGAGACTAACTTGGGACGAACAAAGACAAACTTTAGTCTCATTCTAAGGTTTGTCTAAGTTCGTCCCAAGTTAGTCTATATCTAAGGACGAACTTAGATAAACCTTAGAATGAGACTAACGAGAATAACTTGGGACGAACAAAGACAAACTTTAGTCTCATTCTAAGGTTTGTCTAAGTTCGTCCCAAGTTAGTGTATTTCTAATGACGAACTTAGATAAACCTTAGAATGAGACTAACGAGACTAACTTGGGACGAACAAAGACAAACTTTAGTCTCATTCTAAGGTTTGTCTAAGTTCGTCCCAAGTTAGTCTACTTCTGAGGATGAACTTAGATAAACCTTAGAATGAGAGTAATGAGACTAACTTGAGACGAACGAAGACAAACTTTAGTCTCATTCTAAGGTTTGTCTAAGTTCGTCCCAAGTTTTTCAAAGGTCGTCCCAAGTTAGTCTATTTCTAAGGACGAACTTACACAAACCTTAGAATGAGACTAACGAGACTAACTTGGGACGAATAAAGACAAATTTAGTCTCATTCTAAGGTTTTTATAAGTTTGTTCCAAGTTAGTCTATTTCTAAGGACGAACTTAGATAAACCTTAGAATGAGACTAACGATACTAACTTGAGACGAACAAAAACAAACTTTAGTCTCATTCTATATTTTGTCAAAGTTCGTCCCACGTTTGTCTCTTTCTAAGGACGAACTTAGACAAACCTTAGAATGAGACTAACGTGACTAACTTGGGACGAACAAAGACAAACTTTAGTCTCATTCTAAGGTTTGTCAAAGTTCATCCCAAGTTTGACAAAGTTCGTCCCAAGTTAGTCTATTTCTAAGGACGAAGTTAGACAAACCTTAGAATGAGACTAACGAGACTAACTTGGGAAGAACAAAGACAAACATTAGTCTCATTCTAAGGTTAATCTAAGTTCGTCCCAAGTTAGTCTATGTCTATGGACGAACTTAGATAAACCTTAGAAGGAGACTAAGAGACTAACTTGGGACGAACAAAGACAAACTTTAGTCTCATTCTAAGGTTAGTCTAAGTTTGTCCCAAGTTAGTCTCTTTCTAAGGACGAACTTAGACAAACCTTAGAATGAGACTAACGAGACTAAATTGGGACGAACAAAGACAAACTTTAGTCTCATTCTAAGGTTTGTCAAAGTTCGTCCCATGTTTGTCCAAGTTCATCCCAAAATAGTCTATTTCTAAGGACGAACTTAGATAAACCTTAGAATGAGAGTAACGAGACTAACGTGAGACGAACAAAGACAAACTTTAGTATCATTCTAAGGTTCGTCTAAGTTGATCCCAAGTTAGTCTATTTCTAAGGACAAACTAATACAAACTTTAGAATGAGAGTAACGAGACTAACTTGGGACGAACAAAGAGAAACTTTAGTCTCATTCTAAGGTTTGTCTAAGTTCATCCCAAGTTAGTCTATTTCTTAGGACGAGCTTAGATAAACCTTAGAATGAGACTAACTAGACTAACTTGGGACAAACAAAGACAAACTTTAGTCTCAGTCTAAGGTTCGTCTAAGTTCGTCCCAAGTTAGTCTAAGTTCGTCCCACGTTTGTCTCTTTCTAAGGATGAACTTAGACAAACTTTAGAATGAGACTAAGGAGACTAACTTGGGACGAACAAAGACAAACTTTAGTCTCATTCTAAGGTTTGCCTAAGTTCGTCCCAAGTTTGTTAAAGTTTGTCCCAAGTTAGTTTATTTCTAAGGATGAACTTAGACAAACCGTAGAATGAGACTAACGAGACTAACTTGGGAAGAACAAAGACAAACATTAGTCTCATTGTAAGGTTAGTCTAAGTTCGACCCAAGTTAGTCTATTTCTAAGAACAAACTTAGATAAACCTTAGAATGAGACTAACAGACGAACTTGAGACGAACAAAGACAAACTTTATTCTCATTCTAAGGTTTGTCTAAGTTCATCCCAAGTTAGTCTGAGTTCGTCCCAAGTTAGTCTCTTTCTAAGGATGAACTTATACAAACCTTAGAATGAGACTAACGAGACTAACTTGAGACGAACAAAGACAAACTTTAGTCTCATTCTAAGGTTTGTCAAAGTTCCTCCCAGGTTAGTCTATATCTAAGGACAAACTTACACAAACCTTAGAATGAGACTAACGAGACTAACTTGGGACGAACAAAGACAAACTTTAGTCTCATTCTAAGGTTTTTCTAAGTTCATCCCAAGTTAGTCTATTTCTAAGGACGAACTTAGATAAACCTTAGAATGAGACTAACGAGATTAACTTGGGACGAACAAAGACAAACTTTAGTCTCATTCTAAGGTTTGTCTAAGTTCATCGCAAGTTAGTCTAAGTTTGTCCCACCTTTGTCTCTTTCTAAGGACGAACTTAGACAAACCTTAGAATGAGACTACCGAGACTAATTTGGGACGAACAAAGACAAACTTTAGTCTCATTCTAAGGTTTGTCTAAGTTCGTCCCAAGTAAGTCTATTTCTAAGGACGAACTTAGATAAACCTTAGAATGAGACTAACGAGACTAACTTGGGACGAACAAAGACAAAGTTTAGTCTCATTCTAAGGTTTGTCTAAGTTCGTTCCAAGTTAGTCTAAGTTTGTCCCACGTTTGTCTATTTCTAAGGACGAACTTAGACAAACCTTAGAATGAGACTAACGAGACTAACTTGGAACGAACAAAGACAAACTTTAGTCTCATTCTAAGGTTTGTCTAAGTTCGTCCCAAGTTAGTCTAAGTTCGTCCCACGTTTGTCTCTTTCTAAGGGCGAACTTAGACAAACCTTACAATCTAACTAACGAGACTAATTTGGGACGAACAAAGACAAACTTTAGTCTCATTCTAAGGTTTGTCTAAGTTCATCCCAAGTTTGTCAAAGTTCGTCCCAACTTAGTCTATTTCTAAGGACGAACTTAGACAAACCTTAGAATGAGACTAACGAGACTAACTTGGGAAGAACAAAGACAACCATTAGTCTCATTCTAAGGTTAGTCTAAGTTCGTCCCAAGTTAGTCTATTTCTAAGGACGAACTTAGATAAACCTTAGAATGAGACGAAGAGACTAACTTGGGACGAACAAAGACAAACTTTAGTCTCATTCTAAGGTTTGTCTAAGTTCATCCCAAGTTAGTCTCTTTCTATGGACGAACTTAGATAAACCTTAGAATGAGACTAACGAGACTAACTTGGGATGAACAAACACAAACTATAGTCTCATTCTAAGGTTTGTCTAAGTTCTTCCCAAGTTTGTCAAAGTTCGTCCCAAGTTAGTCTATTTCTAAGGACGAACTTAGATAAACCTTAGAATGAGATTAACGAGACTAACTTGAGACGAACAAAGATAAACTTTAGTCTCATTCTTAGGTTTGTCAATGTTCGTCCCAAGTTAGTCTATTTCTAAGGATGAACTTAGACAAACTTTAGTCTAATTCTAAGGTTTGTCTAAGTTCTTCCCAAGTTTGTCAAAGTTCGTCCCAAGTTAGTCTATTTCTAAGGACGAACTTAGATAAACCTTAGAATGAGAGTAATGAGAGTAACGAGACTAACTTGAGACGAACAAAGATAAACTTTAGTCTCATTCCAAGGTTTGTCAATGTTCGTCCCAAGTTAGTCTATTTCTAAGGACAAACTTAGATATACCTTAGAATGAGAGTAACGAGACTAACTTGAGACGAACAAAGACACACATTAGTCTCATTAAAAGATTTCTCAAAGGTCATCCCAAGTTAGTCTATTTCTAAGGACAAACTTATACAAACCTTAGAATGAGACTAACGAGACTAACTTGGGACGAACAAAGACAAACTTTAGTCTCATTATAAGGTTTGTCTAAGTTCGTCCCAAGTTAGTCTAAGTTCGTCCCAAGTTAGTCTATTTCTAAGGATGAACTTAGACAAACCTTAGAATGAGACTAACGAGACTAACTTGGGACGAACAAAGACAAACTTTAGTCTCATTATAAGGTTTGTCTAAGTTCGTCCCAAGTTAGTCTAAGTTTGTCCCAAGTTAGTCTATTTCTAAGGATGAACTTAGACAAACCTTAGAATGAGACTAACGAGACTAACTTGGGACGAACAAAAACAAACTTTAGTCTCATTCTAAGGTTTGCCAAAGTTCATCCCAAGTTAGTCTATTTCTAAGGACGAACTTAGATAAACCTTAGAATGAGAGTTACGAGACTAACGTGAGACGAACAAAGACAAACATTAGTCTCATTACAAGGTTTCTCAAAGTTCATCCCAAGTTAGTCTATTTCTAAGGACGAACTTATACAAACCTTAGAATGAGACTAACGAGACTAACTTGGGACGAACAAAGACAAACTTTAGTCTCATTATAAGGTTTGTCTAAGTTCGTCCTAAGTTAGTCTCTTTCTAAGGACAAACTTAGACAAACCTTAGAATGATACTAACGAGACTAACTTGGGACGAACAAAGACAAACATTGGTCTCATTCTAAGGGTTGTCTAAGTTCGTCCCAAGTTTGTCCAAGTTCGTCCCAACTTTGTCTCTTTTTAAGAACGAACTTAGATAAACCTAAGAATGAGACTAACGAGCCTAACTTGGGACGAACAAAGACAAAATTTAGTCTAATTTTTAGGTTTGTCTAAGTTCGTCCCAAGTTAGTGTATTTCTAAGGACGAACTTAGATAAACCTTAGAATGAGACTAACGAGACTAACTTGGGATGAACAAAGACAAACTTTAGTCTCATTCTAAGGTTTGTCTAAGTTCGTCCCAAGTTAGACTAAGTTTGTCCCACGTTTGTCTCTTTCTAAGGACAAACTTAGACAAACCTTAGAATGAGACTAACGAGACTAACTTGGGACGAACAAAGACAAACTTTTGTCTCATTCTAAGGTTTGTCTAAGTTCATCCCAAGTTTGTCAAAGTTCGTCCCAAGTTTGTCTATTTCTAAGGACGAACTTAGACAAACCTTAGAACGAGACTAACGAGACTAACTTGGGACGAACAAAGACGAACATTAGTTTCATTCTAAGGTTAGTCTAAGTTCATCCCTAGTTAGTCTATTTCTAAGGACGAACTTAGATAAACCTTAGAATGAGAGTAACTAGACTAACTTGGGACGAAAAAAGACAAACTTTAGTCTCATTCTAAGGTTTGTCAAAGTTCGTCCCAAGTTAGACTATTTCTAAGGACGAACGTATACAACCCTTAGAATGAGACTAATTTGGGACGAACAAAGACAAACTTTAGTCTCATTCTAAGGTTTGTCTAAGTTCGTCCCAAGTTAGTCTATTTCTAAGGATGAACTTAGATAAACCATAGAATGAGAGTAATGAGACTAACTTGAGACGAACAAAGACAAACTTTAGTCTTATTCTAAGGTTTGCCAAAGTTCGTCCCAAGTTAGACTATTTCTAAGGACAAACGTATACAAACCTTAGAATGAGACTAACGAGACTAGCTTGGGATGAACAAGACAAACAATAGTCTCATTCTAAGGTTAGTCAAAGTTCGTCCCAAGTTAGTCTATTTCTAAGGACGAACTTAGATAAACCTTAGAATGAGAGTAACGAGACTAACTTGGGACAAACAAAGACAAACTTTAGTCTCATTCTAATGTTTGTCAAAGTTCGTCCCAAGTTAGACTATTTCTAAGGATGAACGTATACAAACCTTAGAATGAGACTAACAAGACTAACTTGGGATGAACAAAGACAACCTATAGTCTTATTCTAAGGTTTGTCTAAGTTCGTTCCAAGTTACTCTATTTCTAAGGACGAACTTAGATATACCTTAGAATGAGACTAACGAGACTAACTTGGGACGAACAAAGAAAAAATTTAGTCTCATTCTAAGGTTGGTCAAAGTTCATCCCAAGTTAGTCTAAGTTCGTCCCACGTTTGTCTCTTTCTAAGGATAAACTTAGACAAACCTTAGAATGAGACTAACGAGACTAACTTGGGACGAACAAAGACAAACTTTAGTCTCATTCTAAGGTTTGTCTAAGTTCGTCCCAAGTTAGTCTAAGTTCATCCCCAAGTTAGTCTAAGTTCGTCCCAAGTTAGTCTAAGTTCGTCCCAAGTTGTCTAAGTTCGTCCCAAGTTAGTCTAAGTTCGTTCCAAGTTAGTTTATTTCTAAGGACGAACTTAGATAAACCTTATAATGAGAGTAACGAGACTAACTTGGGACGAACAAAGACAAACTTTAGTCTCATTCTAAGGTTTGTCAAAGTTTGTCCCAAGTTAGACTATTTCTAAGGACGAACGTATACGAACCTTAGAATGAGACTAACGATACTAACTTGGGACGAACAAAGCAAAAATTTAGTCTAATTCTTAGGATTGTCTAAGTTCGTCCCAAGTTAGTCTATTTCTAAGGACGAACTTAGATAAACCTTAGAATGAGACTAACGAGACTAACTTGGGACGAACAAAGACAAACTTTAGTCTCATTCTAAGGTTTGTCTAAGTTCGTCCCAAGTTAGTCTAAGTTTGTCCCACGTTTGTCTCTTTCTATAGACAAACTTAGACAAACCTTAGAATGAGACTAACGAGACTAACTTGGGACGAACAAAGACAAACTTTTGTCTCATTCTAAGGTTTGTCTAAGTTCATCCAAAGTTTGTCAAAGTTCGTCCCAAGTTAGTCTATTTCTAAGGACGAACTTAGACAAACCTTAGAATGAGACTAACGAGTCTAACTTGGGACGAACAAAGACAAACATTAGTTTCATTCTAAGGTTAGTCTAAGTTCATCCCAAGTTAGTCTATTTCTAAGGACGAACTTAGATAAACCTTAGAATGAGAGTAACTAGACTAACTTGGGACGAACAAAGACAAACTTTAGTCTCATTCTAAGGTTTGTCAAAGTTCGTCCCAAGTTAGACTATTTCTAAGGACGAACGTACACAAACCTTAGAATGAGACTAACGAGACTAACTTGGGACGAATAAAGACAAATTTAGTCTCATTCTAAGGTTTTTATAAGTTTGTTCCAAGTTAGTCTATTTCTAAGGACGAACTTAGATAAACCTTAGAATGAGACTAACGATACTAACTTGAGACGAACAAAGACAAACTTTAGTCTCATTCTATATTTTGTCAAAGTTCGTCCCACGTTTGTCTCTTTCTAAGGACGAACTTAGACAAACCTTAGAATGAGACTAACGTGACTAACTTGGGACGAACAAAGACAAACTTTAGTCTCATTCTAAGGTTTGTCTAAGTTCATCCCAAGTTTGACAAAGTTCGTCCCAAGTTAGTCTATTTCTAAGGACAAAGTTAGACAAACCTTAGAATGAGACTAACGAGACTAACTTGGGAAGAACAAAGACAAACATTAGTCTCATTCTAAGGTTAATCTAAGTTCGTCCCAAGTTAGTCTATGTCTATGGACGAACTTAGATAAACCTTAGAAGGAGACTAAGAGACTAACTTGGGACGAACAAAGACAAACTTTAGTCTCATTCTAAGGTTAGTCTAAGTTTGTCCCAAGTTAGTCTCTTTCTAAGGACGAACTTAGACAAACCTTAGAATGAGACTAACGAGACTAAATTGGGACGAACAAAGACAAACTTTAGTCTCATTCTAAGGTTTGTCAAAGTTCGTCCCATGTTTGTCCAAGTTCATCCCAAAATAGTCTATTTCTAAGGACGAACTTAGATAAACCTTAGAATGAGAGTAACGAGACTAACGTGAGACGAACAAAGACAAACTTTAGTCTCATTCTAAGGTTCGTCTAAGTTGATCCCAAGTTAGTCTATTTCTAAGGACAAACTAATACAAACCTTAGAATGAGAGTAACGAGACTTACTTGGGACGAACAAAGAGAAACTTTAGTCTCATTCTAAGGTTTGTCTAAGTTCATCCCAAGTTAGTCTATTTCTTAGGACGAGCTTAGATAAACCTTAGAATGAGACTAACTAGACTAACTTGGGACAAACAAAGACAAACTTTAGTCTCAGTCTAAGGTTCGTCTAAGTTCGTCCCAAGTTAGTCTAAGTTCGTCCCACGTTTGTCTCTTTCTAAGGATGAACTTAGACAAACTTTAGAATGAGACTAAGGAGACTAACTTGGGACGAACAAAGACAAACTTTAGTCTCATTCTAAGGTTTGCCTAAGTTCGTCCCAAGTTTGTTAAAGTTCGTCCCAAGTTAGTCTATTTCTAAGGATGAACTTAGACAAACCGTAGAATGAGACTAACGAGACTAACTTGGGAAGAACAAAGACAAACATTAGTCTCATTGTAAGGTTAGTCTAAGTTCGACCCAAGTTAGTCTATTTCTAAGAACAAACTTAGATAAACCTTAGAATGAGACTAACAGACGAACTTGAGACGAACAAAGACAAACTTTAGTCTCATTCTAAGGTTTGTCTAAGTTCATCCCAAGTTAGTCTGAGTTCGTCCCAAGTTAGTCTCTTTCTAAGGATGAACTTATACAAACCTTAGAATGAGACTAACGAGACTAACTTGAGACGAACAAAGACAAACTTTAGTCTCATTCTAAGGTTTGTCAAAGTTCCTCCCAGGTTAGTCTATATCTAAGGACAAACTTACACAAACATTAGAATGAGACTAACGAGACTAACTTGGGACGAACAAAGACAAACTTTAGTCTCATTCTAAGGTTTTTCTAAGTTCATCCCAAGTTAGTCTATTTCTAAGGACGAACTTAGATAAACCTTAGAATGAGACTAACGAGATTAACTTGGGACGAACAAAGACAAACTTTAGTCTCATTCTAAGGTTTGTCTAAGTTCATCGCAAGTTAGTCTAAGTTTGTCCCACCTTTGTCTCTTTCTAAGGACGAACTTAGACAAACCTTAGAATGAGACTACCGAGATTAATTTGGGACGAACAAAGACAAACTTTAGTCTCATTCTAAGGTTTGTCTAAGTTCGTCCCAAGTAAGTCTATTTCTAAGGACGAACTTAGATAAACCTTAGAATGAGACTAACGAGACTAACTTGGGACGAACAAAGACAAAGTTTAGTCTCATTCTAAGGTTTGTCTAAGTTCGTTCCAAGTTTGTCTAAGTTTGTCCCACGTTTGTCTATTTCTAAGGACGAACTTAGACAAACCTTAGAATGAGACTAACGAGACTAACTTGGGACGAACAAAGACAAACTTTAGTCTCATTCTAAGGTTTGTCTAAGTTCGTCCCAAGTTAGTCTAAGTTCGTCCCACGTTTGTCTCTTTCTAAGGGCGAACTTAGACAAACCTTACAATCTAACTAACGAGACTAATTTGGGACGAACAAAGACAAACTTTAGTCTCATTCTAAGGTTTGTCTAAGTTCATCCCAAGTTTGTCAAAGTTCGTCCCAACTTAGTCTATTTCTAAGGACGAACTTAGACAAACCTTAGAATGAGACTAACGAGACTAACTTGGGAAGAACAAAGACAACCATTAGTCTCATTCTAAGGTTAGTCTAAGTTCGTCCCAAGTTAGTCTATTTCTAAGGACGAACTTAGATAAACCTTAGAATGAGACGAAGAGACTAACTTGGGACGAACAAAGACAAACTTTAGTCTCATTCTAAGGTTTGTCTAAGTTCGTCCCAAGTTAGTCTCTTTCTATGGACGAACTTAGACAAACCTTAGAATGAGACTAACGAGACTAACTTGGGATGAACAAACACAAACTTTAGTCTCATTCTAAGGTTTGTCTAAGTTCTTCCCAAGTTTGTCAAAGTTCGTCCCAAGTTAGTCTATTTCTAAGGACGAACTTAGATAAACCTTAGAATGAGAGTAACGAGACTAACTTGAGACGAACAAAGATAAACTTTAGTCTCATTCTTAGGTTTGTCAATGTTCGTCCCAAGTTAGTCTATTTCTAAGGATGAACTTAGACAAACTTTAGTCTAATTCTAAGGTTTGTCTAAGTTCTTCCCAAGTTTGTCAAAGTTCGTCCCAAGTTAGTCTATTTCTAAGGACGAACTTAGATAAACCTTAGAATGAGAGTAATGAGAGTAACGAGACTAACTTGAGACGAACAAAGATAAACTTTAGTCTCATTCCAAGGTTTGTCAATGTTCGTCCCAAGTTAGTCTATTTCTAAGGACAAACTTAGATATACCTTAGAATGAGAGTAACGAGACTAACTTGAGACGAACAAAGACACACATTAGTCTCATTAAAAGATTTCTCAAAGGTCATCCCAAGTTAGTCTATTTCTAAGGACAAACTTATACAAACCTTAGAATGAGACTAACGAGACTAACTTGGGACGAACAAAGACAAACTTTAGTCTCATTATAAGGTTTGTCTAAGTTCGTCCCAAGTTAGTCTAAGTTCGTCCCAAGTTAGTCTATTCCTAAGGATGAACTTAGACAAACCTTAGAATGAGACTAACGAGACTAACTTGGGACGAACAAAGACAAACTTTAGTCTCATTATAAGGTTTGTCTAAGTTCGTCCCAAGTTAGTCTAAGTTCGTCCCAAGTTAGTCTATTTCTAAGGATGAACTTAGACAAACCTTAGAATGAGACTAACGAGACTAACTTGGGACGAACAAAAACAAACTTTAGTCTCATTCTAAGGTTTGCCAAAGTTCATCCCAAGTTAGTCTATTTCTAAGGACGAACTTAGATAAACCTTAGAATGAGAGTTACGAGACTAACGTGAGACGAACAAAGACAAACATTAGTCTCATTACAAGGTTTCTCAAAGTTCATCCCAAGTTAGTCTATTTCTAAGGACGAACTTATACAAACCTTAGAATGAGACTAACGAGACTAACTTGGGACGAACAAAGACAAACTTTAGTCTCATTATAAGGTTTGTCTAAGTTCGTCCTAAGTTAGTCTCTTTCTAAGGACAAACTTAGACAAACCTTAGAATGATACTAACGAGACTAACTTGGGACGAACAAAGACAAACATTAGTCTCATTCTAAGGGTTGTCTAAGTTCGTCCCAAGTTTGTCCAAGTTCGTCCCAACTTTGTCTCTTTTTAAGAACGAACTTAGATAAACCTAAGAATGAGACTAACGAGCCTAACTTGGGACGAACAAAGACAAAATTTAGTCTAATTTTTAGGTTTGTCTAAGTTCGTACCAAGTTAGTCTATTTCTAAGGACGAACTTAGATAAACCTTAGAATGAGACTAACGAGACTAACTTGGAATGAACAAAGAC
Source organism: Rhodiola kirilowii (assembly GCA_033675215.1). Taxonomy (NCBI): domain Eukaryota; kingdom Viridiplantae; phylum Streptophyta; class Magnoliopsida; order Saxifragales; family Crassulaceae; genus Rhodiola; species Rhodiola kirilowii. Next base: position 278,159 of record CM066202.1, read on the forward strand.
AAACTTTAGTCTCATTCTAAGGTTTGTCTAAGTTCGTCCCAAGTTAGACTAAGTTTGTCCCACGTTTGTCTCTTTCTAAGGACAAACTTAGACAAACCTTAGAATGAGACTAACGAGACTAACTTGGGACGAACAAAGACAAACTTTTGTCTCATTCTAAGGTTTGTCTAAGTTCATCCCAAGTTTGTCAAAGTTCGTCCCAAGTTTGTCTATTTCTAAGGACGAACTTAGACAAACCTTAGAACGAGACTAACGAGACTAACTTGGGACGAACAAAGACGAACATTAGTTTCATTCTAAGGTTAGTCTAAGTTCATCCCTAGTTAGTCTATTTCTAAGGACGAACTTAGATAAACCTTAGAATGAGAGTAACTAGACTAACTTGGGACGAAAAAAGACAAACTTTAGTCTCATTCTAAGGTTTGTCAAAGTTCGTCCCAAGTTAGACTATTTCTAAGGACGAACGTATACAACCCTTAGAATGAGACTAATTTGGGACGAACAAAAACAAACTTTAGTCTCATTCTAAGGTTTGTCTAAGTTCGTCCCAAGTTAGTCTATTTCTAAGGATGAACTTAGATAAACCATAGAATGAGAGTAATGAGACTAACTTGAGACGAACAAAGACAAACTTTAGTCTTATTCTAAGGTTTGCCAAAGTTCGTCCCAAGTTAGACTATTTCTAAGGACGAACGTATACAAACCTTAGAATGAGACTAACGAGACTAGCTTGGGATGAACAAGACAAACAATAGTCTCATTCTAAGGTTAGTCAAAGTTCGTCCCAAGTTAGTCTATTTCTAAGGACGAACTTAGATAAACCTTAGAATGAGAGTAACGAGACTAACTTGGGACAAACAAAGACAAACTTTAGTCTCATTCTAATGTTTGTCAAAGTTCATCCCAAGTTGGACTATTTCTAAGGATGAACGTATACAAACCTTAGAATGAGACTAACAAGACTAACTTGGGATGAACAAAGACAACCTATAGTCTTATTCTAAGGTTTGTCTAAGTTCGTTCCAAGTTACTCTATTTCTAAGGACGAACTTAGATATACCTTAGAATGAGACTAACGAGACTAACTTGGGACGAACAAAGACAAAATTTAGTCTCATTCTAAGGTTGGTCAAAGTTCATCCCAAGTTAGTCTAAGTTCGTCCCACGTTTGTCTCTTTCAAAGGATAAACTTAGACAAACCTTAGAATGAGACTAACGAGACTAACTTGGGACGAACAAAGACAAACTTTAGTCTCATTCTAAGGTTTGTCTAAGTTCGTCCCAAGTTAGTCTAAGTTCATCCCCAAGTTAGTCTAAGTTCGTCCCAAGTTAGTCTAAGTTCGTCCCAAGTTGTCTAAGTTCGTCCCAAGTTAGTCTAAGTTCGTTCCAAGTTAGTTTATTTCTAAGGACGAACTTAGATAAACCTTATAATGAGAGTAACGAGACTAACTTGGGACGAACAAAGACAAACTTTAGTCTCATTCTAAGGTTTGTCAAAGTTTGTCCCAAGTTAGACTATTTCTAAGGACGAACGTATACGAACCTTAGAATGAGACTAACGATACTAACTTGGGACGAACAAAGCAAAAATTTAGTCTAATTCTTAGGATTGTCTAAGTTTGTCCCAAGTTAGTCTATTTCTAAGGACGAACTTAGATAAACCTTAGAATGAGACTAACGAGACTAACTTGGGACGAACAAAGACAAACTTTAGTCTCATTCTAAGGTTTGTCTAAGTTCGTCCCAAGTTAGTCTAAGTTCATCCCCAAGTTAGTCTCTTTCTATAGACAAACTTAGACAAACCTTAGAATGAGACTAACGAGACTAACTTGGGACGAACAAAGACAAACTTTTGTCTCATTCTAAGGTTTGTCTAAGTTCATCCAAAGTTTGTCAAAGTTCGTCCCAAGTTAGTCTATTTCTAAGGACGAACTTAGACAAACCTTAGAATGAGACTAACGAGTCTAACTTGGGACGAACAAAGACAAACATTAGTTTCATTCTAAGGTTAGTCTAAGTTCATCCCAAGTTAGTCTATTTCTAAGGACGAACTTAGATAAACCTTAGAATGAGAGTAACTAGACTAACTTGGGACGAACAAAGACAAACTTAAGTCTCATTCTAAGGTTTGTCAAAGTTCGTCCCAAGTTAGACTATTTCTAAGGACGAACGTATACAACCCTTAGAATGAGACTAACGAGACTAACTTGGGACGAACAAAGACAAACATTAATCTCATTCTAAGGCTAGTTAAAGTTCGTCCAAAGTTAGACTATTTCCAAGGACGAACGTATACAAACCTTAGAATGAGACTAACAAGACTAACTTAGGATGAACAAAGACAACCTTTTGTCTCATTCTAAGGTTTGTCTGGGTTCGTTCCAAGTTAGTCTATTTCTGAGGACGAACTTAGATAAACCTTAGAATGAGACTAACGAGACTAACTTGGGACGAATAAAGACAAACTTTAGTCTCATTCTGAGGGTTGTCTAAGTTCGTCCCAAGTTAGTCTAAGTTCGTCCCACGTTTGTCTCTTTCTAAGGGCGAACTTAGACAAACCTTAGAATGAGACTAACGAAACTAACTTGGGACGAATAAAGACAAACTTTAGTCTCATTCTAAGGTTTGTCTAAGTTCGTCCCAAGTTAGTCTAAGTTCGTCCCACGTTTGTCTCTTTCTAAGGACGAACTTAGACGAACCTTAGAATGAGGCTAACGAGACTAATTTGGGACGAACAAAGACAAACTTTAGTCTCATTCTAAGGTTTATCTAAGTTCGTCCCAAGTTTGTCAAAGTTCGTCCCAAGTTAGTCTATTTCTAAGGACGAACGTAGAAAAACCTTAGGATGAGACTAACGAGACTAACTTGGGAAGAACAAACACAAACATTAGTCTCATTCTAAGGTTAGTCTAAGTTCGTCCCAAGTTAGTCTATTTCTAAGGACGAACTTAGACAAACCTAAGAATGAAACTAACGAGAATAATTTGGGACGAACAAAGACAAACTTTAGTCTCATTCTTAGGTTTGTCTAAGTTCGTCCCAAGTTTGTCAAAGTTTGTCCCAAGTTAGTCTATTTCTAAGGACGAACTTAGACAAACGTTAGAATGAGACTAACGAGACTAACATGGGAAGAACAAAGACAAACATTAGTCTCATTTAAGGTTTGTCTAAGTTGGTCCCATGTTAGTCTATTTCTAAGGACGAACTTAGATAAACCTTAGAATGAGACTAAGAGACTAACTTGGGACGAACAAAGACAAACTTTAGTCTCATTCTATGGTTTGTCTATGTTCGTCCCAAGTTAGTCTAAGTTCGTCCCACGTTTGCCTCTTTCTAAGGATGAACTTAGACAAACCTTAGAATGAGACTAACGAGACTAACTTGGGACGAACAAAGACAAACTTTAGTCTCATTCTAAGGTTTGTCTAAGTTCGTCCCAAGTTAGTCTAAGTTCGTCCCAAGTTAGTCTGTTTCTAAGGATGAACTTAGACAAACCTTAGAATGAGACTAACGAGACTAACTTGGGACGAACAAAGAGAAACTTTAGTCTCATTCTAAGGTTTGTCTAAGTTCGTCCCAAGTTTGTCAAAGTTCATCCCAAGTTAGTCTATTTCTAAGGACGAACTTAGATAAACCTTAGAATGAGAGTAACGAGACTAACTTGAGACGAACAAAGACAAACTTTCGTCTCATTCTAAGGTATGTCAAAGTTTGTCCCAAGTTAGCCAATTTCTAAGGATGAACTTATACAAACCTTAGAATGAGACTAACGAGACTATTTTTGGACGAACAAAGACAAACTTTAGTCTCATTCTAAGGTTTGTCTAAGTTCGTCCCAAGTTAGTCTATTTCTAAGGACGAACTTAGATAAACCTTAGAATGAGACTAACGAGACTAACTTGGGACGAACAAAGACAAACTTTAGTCTCATTCTTAGGTTTGTCTAAGTTCGTCCCAAGTTAGTCTAAGTTCGTCCCACATTTGTCTCTTTCTGAGGACGAACTTAGACAAATCTTAGAAAGACTAACGAGACTAACTTGGGACGAACAAAGACAAACATTAGTTTCATTCTAAGGTTAGTCTAAGTTCATCCCTAGTTAGTCTATTTCTAAGGACGAACTTAGATAAACCTTAGAATGAGAGTAACTAGACTAACTTGGGACGAACAAAGACAAACTTTAGTCTCATTCTAAGGTTTGTCAAAGTTTGTCCCAAGTTAGACTATTTCTAAGGATGAACATATACAACCCTTAGAATGAGACTAACGAGACTAACTTGGGACGAACAAAGACAAACATTAGTCTCATTCTAAGGTTAGTCTAAGTTTGTCCGTCTATTTCTAAGGACGAACTTAGATAAACCTTAGAATGAGAGTAACGAGAATAACTTGGGACGAACAAAGACAAACTTTAGTCTCATTCTAAGGTTTCTCAAAGTTCGTCCCAAGTTAGTCTATTTCTAAGGACGAACTTATACAAACCTTAGAATGAGACTAACGAGACTAACTTGGGACGAACAAAGACAAACTTTAGTCTCATTATAAGGTTTGTCTAAGTTCGTCCCAAGTTAGTCTAAGTTCGTCCCAAGTTAGTCTCTTTCTAAGGACGAACTTAGACAAACCTTAGAATGATACTAACGAGACTAACTTGGGACGAACAAAGACAAACATTAGTCTCATTCTAAGGGTTGTCTAAGTTCGTCCCAAGTTTGTCCAAGTTCGTCCCAACTTTTTCTATTTTTAAGAACGAACTTAGATAAACCTTAGAATGAGACTAACGAGCCTAACTTGGGACGAACAAAGACAAAATTTAGTCTAATTCTTAGGTTTGTCTAAGTTCCTCCCAAGTTAGTCTATTTCTAAGGACGAACTTTGATAAACCTTAGAATGAGAGTAACGAGACTAACTTGAGACGAACAAAGACAAACTTTAGTCTCATTCTAAGGTTTGTCTAAGTTCGTCCCAAGTTAGTCTAAGTTTGTCCCACGTTTGTCTCTTTCTAAAGACAAACTTAGACAAACCTTAGAATGAGACTAACGAGACTAACTTGGGACGAACAAAGACAAACTTTAGTCTCATTCTAAGGTTTGTCTAAGTTCATCCCAAGTTTGTCAAAGTTCATCCCAAGTTAGTCTATTTCTAAGGCCGAACTTAGACAAACCTTAGAATGTGACTAACGAGACTAACTTGGGACGAACAAAGACAAACAATAGTTTCATTCTAAGGTTAGTCTAAGTTCATCCCTAGTTAGTCTATTTCTAAGGACGAACTTAGATAAACCTTAGAATGAGAGTAACTAGACTAACTTGGGACGAACAAAGACAAACTTTAGTCTCATTCTAAGGTTTGTCAAAGTTCGTCCCAAGTTAGACTATTTCTAAGGACGAACGTATACAACCCTTAGAATGAGACAAACGAGACTAACTTGGGACGAACAAAGACAAACATTAGTCTCATTCTAAGGTTAGTCTAAGTTTGTCCGTCTATTTCTAAGGACGAACTTAGATAAACCTTAGAATGAGAGTAACGAGACTAACTTGGGACGAACAAAGGAAAACTTTAGTCTTATTCTAAAGTTTGTCAAAGTTCGTCCCAAGTTAGACTATTTCTAAGGACGAACGTATACAAACCTTAGAATGAGACTAACGAGACTAACTTGGGATGAACAAAGACAAACAATAGTCTGATTCTAAGGTTAGTCTAAGTTTGTCCCAAGTTAGTCTATTTCTAAGGACGAACTTAGATAAACCTTAGAATGAGAGTAACGAGACTAACTTGGGACAAACAAAGACAAACTTTAGTCTCATTCTAAGGTTTGTCAAAGTTCATCCCAAGTTAGACTATTTCTAAGGACGAACGTATACAAACCTTAGAATGAGACTAACAAGACTAACTTGGGATGAACAAAGACAACCTATAGTCTCATTCTAAGGTTTGTCTAAGTTCGTTCCAAGTTAGTCTATTTCTAAGGACGAACTTAGATATACCTTAGAATGAGACTAACGAGACTAACTTGGGACGAACAAGGACAAAATTTAGTCTCATTCTAAGGTTGGTCTAAGTTCATCCCAAGTTAGTCTAAGTTCGTCCCACGTTTGTCTCTTTCTAAGGACGAACTTAGACAACCCTTAGAATGAGACTAACGAGACTAACTTGGGACGAACAAAGACAAACTTTAGTCTCATTCTAAGGTTTGTCTAAGTTCGTCCCAAGTTAGTCTAAGTTCATCCCAAGTTAGTCTAAGTTCATCCCAAGTTAGTCTAAGTTCGTCCCAAGTTGTCTAAGTTCGTCCCAAGTTAGTCTAAGTTCGTTCCAAGTTACTTTATTTCAAAGGACGAACTCAGATAAACCTTATAATGAGAGTAACGAGACTAACTAGGGACGAACAAAGACAAACTTTAGTCTCATTCTAAGGTTTGTCAAAGTTTGTCCCAAGTTAGACTATTTCAAAGGACGAAAGTATACGAACCTTAGAATGAGACTAACGATACTAACTTGGGACAAACAAAGCCAAAATTTAGTCTAATTCTTAGGATTGTCTAAGTTCGTCCCAAGTTAGTCTATTTCTAAGGACGAACTTAGATTAACCTTAGAATGAGACTAACGAGACTAACTTGGGACGAACAAAGACAAACTTTAGTCTCATTCTAAGGTTTGTCTAAGTTCGTCCCAAGTTAGTCTAAGTTTGTCCCACGTTGGTCTTTTTATATAGACAAACTTAGACAAACCTTAGAATGAGACTAACAAGACTAACTTGGGACGAACAAAGACAAACTTTTGTCTCATTCTAAGGTTTGTCTAAGTTCATCCCAAGTTTGTCAAAGTTCGTCCCAAGTTAGTCTATTTCTAAGGACGAACTTAGACAAACCTTAGAATGAGACTAACGAGACTAACTTGGGACGAACAAAGACAACATTAGTTTCATTCTAAGGTTAGTCTAAGTTCATCCCAAGTTAGTCTATTTCTAAGGACGAACTTAGACAAACCTTAGAATGAGACTAAGAGTCTAACTTGGGACGAACAAAGACAAACTTTAGTCTCATTCTAAGGTTTGTCTAAGTTCGTCCCAAGTTAGTCAAAGTTCGTCCCACGTTTGCCTCTTTCTAAGGACGAACTTAGACAAACCTTAGAATGAGACTAACGAGACTAACTTGGGACGAACAAAGACAAACTTTAGTCTCATTCTAAGGTTTGTCTAAGTTCGTCCCAAGTTAGTCTAAGTTCGTCCCAAGTTAGTCTGTTTCTAAGGATGAACTTAGACAAACCTTAGAATGAGACTAACGAGACTAACTTGGGACGAACAAAGACAAACTTTAGTCTCATTCTAAGGTTTGTCTAAGTTCGTCCCAAGTTTGTCAAAGTTCATTCCAAGTTAGTCTATTTCTAAGGACGAACTTAGATAAACCTTAGAATGAGAGTAACGAGACTAACTTGAGACGAACAAAGACAAACTTTAGTCTCATTCTAAGGTTAGTCTAAGTTCATCCCAAGTTTGTCAAAGTTCATCCCACGTTTGCCTCTTTCTAAGGACGAACTTAGACAAACCTTAGAATGAGACTAAGAGTCTAACTTGGGACGAACAAAGACAAACTTGGGACGAACTTAGACTAACTTGGGACTAACTTGGGACGAACAAAGACAACATTAGTTTCATTCTAAGGTTAGTCTAAGTTCATCCCAAGTTAGTCTATTTCTAAGGACGAACTTAGACAAACCTTAGAATGAGACTAAGAGTCTAACTTGGGACGAACAAAGACAAACTTTAGTCTCATTCTAAGGTTTGCCTAAGTTCGTCCCAAGTTAGTCAAAGTTCATTCCAAGTTAGTCTATTTCTAAGGACGAACTTAGATAAACCTTAGAATGAGAGTAACGAGACTAACTTGAGACGAACAAAGACAAACTTTAGTCTCATTCTAAGGTTAGTCTAAGTTCATCCCAAGTTTGTCAAAGTTCATCCCACGTTTGCCTCTTTCTAAGGACGAACGTATACAAACCTTAGAATGAGACTAACAAGACTAACTTGGGATGAACAAAGACAACCTATAGTCTCATTCTAAGGTTTGTCTAAGTTCGTCCCAAGTTTGTCAAAGTTCATTCCAAGTTAGTCTATTTCTAAGGACGAACTTAGATAAACCTTAGAATGAGAGTAACGAGACTAACTTGAGACGAACAAAGACAAACTTTAGTCTCATTCTAAGGTTAGTCTAAGTTCATCCCAAGTTTGTCAAAGTTCATCCCACGTTTGCCTCTTTCTAAGGACGAACTTAGACAAACCTTAGAATGAGACTAAGAGTCTAACTTGGGACGAACAAAGACAAACTTGGGACGAACTTAGACTAACTTGGGACTAACTTGGGACGAACAAAGACAACATTAGTTTCATTCTAAGGTTAGTCTAAGTTCATCCCAAGTTAGTCTATTTCTAAGGACGAACTTAGACAAACCTTAGAATGAGACTAAGAGTCTAACTTGGGACGAACAAAGACAAACTTTAGTCTCATTCTAAGGTTTGTCTAAGTTCGTCCCAAGTTAGTCAAAGTTCGTCCCACGTTTGCCTCTTTCTAAGGACGAACTTAGACAAACCTTAGAATGAGACTAACGAGACTAACTTGGGACGAACAAAGACAAACTTTAGTCTCATTCTAAGGTTTGTCTAAGTTCGTCCCAAGTTAGTCTAAGTTCGTCCCAAGTTAGTCTGTTTCTAAGGATGAACAAAGACAAACTTTAGTCTCATTCTAAGGTTGGGACGAACTTAGATAAACCTTAGAATGAGAGTAACTAGACTAACTTGGGGCGAACAAAGACAAACTTTAGTCTCATTCTAAGGTTTGTCTAAGTTCGTCCCAAGTTAGACTATTTCTAAGGACAAACGTATACAACCCTTAGAATGAGACTAACGAGACTAACTTGGGAAGAACAAAGACAAACATTAGTCTCATTCTAAGGTTAGTCTAAGTTCGTCCCAAGTTAGTCTATTTCTAAGGACGAACTTAGATAAACCTTATAATGAGAGTAACGAGACTAACCTGGGACAAACAAAGACAAACTTTTGTCTCATTCTAAGGTTTGTCAAAGTTCGTCCCAAGTTAGACTATTTCTAAGGACGAACGTACACAAACCTTAGAATGAGACTAACAAGACTAACTTAGGAAGAACAAAGACAACCTTTTGTCTCATTCTAAGGTTTGTCTGGGTTCGTTCCAAGTTAGTCTATTTCTGAGGACGAACTTGGATAAACCTTAGAATGAGACTAACGAGACTAACTTGGGACGAACAAAGACAAACTTTAGTCTCATTCTGAGGTTTGTCTAAGTTCGTCCCAAGTTAGTCTAAGTTCGTCCCACGTTTGTCTCTTTCTAAGGGCGAACTTAGACAAACCTTAGAATGAGACTAATGAAACTAACTTGGGATGAACAAAGACAAACTTTAGTCTCATTCTAAGGTTTGTCTAAGTTCGTCCCAAGTTAGTCTAAGTTCGTCCCACGTTTGTCTCTTTCTAAGGACGAACTTAGACGAACCTTAGAATGAGGCTAACGAGACTAATTTGGGACGAACAAATACAAACTTTAGTCTCATTCTAAGGTTTGTCTAAGTTCGTCCCAAGTTTGTCAAAGTTCATCCCAATTTAGTCTTTTTCTAAGGACGAACTTAGATAAACCTTAGAATGAGAGTAACGAGACTAACTTGAGACGAACAAAGACAAACTTTCTTCTCATTCTAAGGTTTGTTAAAGTTTGTCCCAAGTTAGTCAATTTCTAAGGATGAACTTATACAAACCTTAGACTGAGACTAACGAGACTATTTTGGGACGAACAAAGATAAACTTTAGTCTCATTCTAAGGTTTGTCTAAGTTCGTCCCAAGTTAGTCTATTTCTAAGGACGAACTTAGATAAACCTTAGAATGAGACTAACGAGACTAACTTGGGACGAACAAAGACAAACTTTAGTCTCATTCTTAGGTTTGTCAAAGTTCGTTCCAAGTTAGACTATTTCTAAGGACGAACGTATACAACCCTTAGAATGAGACTAACGAGACTAACTTGGGACGAACAAAGACAAACATTAGTCTCATTCTAAGGCTTGTCTAAGTTCGTCCCAAGTTAGTCTATTTCTAAGGACGAACTTAGATAAACCTTAGAATGAGAGTAACGAGACTAACTTGGGACAAACAAAGACAAACTTTAGTCTCATTCTAAGGTTTGTCTAAGTTCGTCCCAAGTTTGTCAAAGTTCATCCCAAGTTAGTCTATTTCTAAGGACGAACTTAGATAAACCTTAGAATGAGAGTAACGAGACTAACTTGAGACGAACAAAGACAAACTTTAGTCTCATTATAAGGTTAGTCTAAGTTCATCCCAAGTTTGTCAAAGTTCATCCCAAGTTAGTCTATTTCTAAGGACGAACTTAGATAAACCTTAGAATGAGAGTAACGAGACTAACTTGAGACGAACAAAGACAAACTTTCTTCTCATTCTAAGGTTTGTCAGAGTTCATCCCAAGTTAGTCAATTTCTAAGGATGAACTTATACAAACCTTAGAATGAGACTAACGAGACTATTTTGGGACGAACAAAGATAAACTTTAGTCTCATTCTAAGGTTTGTCTAAGTTCATCCCTAGTTAGTCTATTTCTAAGGACGAACTTAGATAAACCTTAGAATGAGAGTAACTAGACTATCTTGGGATGAACAAAGACAAACTTTAGTCTCATTCTAAGGTTTGTCAAAGTTCGTCCCAAGTTAGACTATTTCTAAGGACGAACGTATACAACCCTTAGAATGAGACAAACGAGACTAACTTGGGACGAACAAAGACAAACATTGGTCTCATTCTAAGGTTAGTCTAAGTTTGTCCGTCTATTTCTAAGGACGAACTTAGATAAACCTTAGAATGAGAGTAACGAGACTAACTTGGGACGAACAAAGAAAAACTTTAGTCTTATTCTAAGGTTTGTCAAAGTTAGTCCCAAGTTAGACTATTTCTAAGGACGAACGTATACAAACCTTAGAATGAGACTAACGAGACTAACTTGGGATGAACAAAGACAAACAATAGTCTCATTCTAAGGTTAGTCTAAGTTTGTCCCAAGTTAGTCTATTTCTAAGGACGAACTTAGATAAACCTTAGAATGAGAGTAACGAGACTAACTTGGGACAAACAAAGACAAACTTTAGTCTCATTCTAAGGTTTGTCAAAGTTCGTCCCAAGTTAGACTATTTCTAAGGACGAACGTATACAAACCTTAGAATGAGACTAACAAGACTAACTTGGGATGAACAAAGACAACCTATAGTCTCATTCTAAGGTTTGTCTAAGTTCGTTCCAAGTTAGCCTATTTCTAAGGACGAACTTAGATATACCTTAGAATGAGACTAACGAGACTAACTTGGGACGAACAAAGACAAAATTTAGTCTCATTCTAAGGTTGGTCTAAGTTCATCCCAAGTTAGTCTAAGTTCGTCCCACGTTTGTCTCTTTCTAAGGACAAACTTAGACAACCCTTAGAATGAGACTAACGAGACTAACTTGGGACGAACAAAGACAAACTTTAGTCTCATTCTAAGGTTTGTCTAAGTTCGTCCCAAGTTAGTCTAAGTTCATCCCAAGTTAGTCTAAGTTCGTCCCAAGTTAGTCTAATTTCGTCCCAAGTGTCTAAGTTCGTCCCAAGTTAGTCTAAGTTCGTTCCAAGTTACTTTATTTCTAAGGACGAACTCAGATAAACCTTATAATGAGAGTAACGAGACTAACTAGGGATGAACAAAGACAAACTTTAGTCTCATTCTAAGGTTTGTCAAAGTTTGTCCAAAGTTAGACTATTTCTAAGGACGAACGTATACGAACCTTAGAATGAGACTAACGATACTAACTTGGGACGAACAAAGCCAAAATTTAGTCTAAATCTTAGGATTGTCTAAGTTCGTCCCAAGTTAGTCTATTTCTAAGGACGAACTTAGATAAACCTTAGAATGAGACTAACTTGGGACGAACAAAGACAAACTTTAGTCTCATTCTAAGGTTTGTCTAAGTTCGTCCCTAGTTAGTCTAAGTTTGTCCCACGTTTGTCTCTTTCTATAGACAAACTTAGACAAACCTTAGAATGAGACTAATGAGACTAACTTGGGACGAACAATGACAAACTTTTGTCTCATTCTAAGGTTTGTCTAAGTTCATCCAAAGTTTGTCAAAGTTCGTCTTAAGTTAGTCTATTTCTAAGGACGAACTTAGACAAACCTTAGAATGAGACTAACGAGACTAACTTGGGACGAACAAAGACAAACATTAGTTTCATTCTAAGGTTAGTCTAAGTTCATCCCAAGTTAGTCTATTTCTAAGGACGAACTTAGATAAACCTTAGAATGAGAGTAACTAGACTAACTTGGGACGAACAAAGACAAACTTTAGTCTCATTCTTAGGTTTGTCAAAGTTCGTTCCAAGTTAGACTATTTCTAAGGACGAACGTATACAACCCTTAGAATGAGACTAACGAGACTAACTTGGGACGAACAAAGACAAACATTAGTCTCATTCTAAGGCTAGTCTAAGTTCGTCCCAAGTTAGTCTATTTCTAAGGACGAACTTAGATAAACCTTAGAATGAGAGTAACGAGACTAACTTGGGACAAACAAAGACAAATTTTTGTCTCATTCTAAGGTTTGTCAAAGTTCGTCCCAAGTTAGACTATTTCTAAGGACGAACGTATACAAACCTTAGAATGAGACTAACAAGACTAACTTAGGATGAACAAAGACATCCTTTTGTCTCATTCTAAGGTTTGTCTGGGTTCGTTCCAAGTTAGTCTATTTCTGAGGACGAACTTAGATAAACCTTAGAATGAGACTAACGAGACTAACTTGGGACGAACAAAGACAAACTTTAGTCTCATTCTGAGGTTTGTCTAAGTTCGTCCCAAGTTAGTCTAAGTTCGTCCCACGTTTGTCTCTTTCTAAGGGCGAACTTAGACAAACCTTAGAATGAGACTAATGAAACTAACTTGGGATGAACAAAGACAAACTTTAGTCTCATTCTAAGGTTTGTCTAAATTCGTCCCAAGTTAGTCTAAGTTCGTCCCACGTTTGTCTCTTTCTAAGGACGAACTTAGACGAACCTTAGAATGAGGCTAACGAGACTAATTTGGGATGAACAAAGACAAACTTTAGTCTCATTCTAAGGTTTGTCTAAGTTCGTCCCAAGTTTGTCAAAGTTCATCCCAATTTAGTCTATTTCTAAGGACGAACTTAGATAAACCTTAGAATGAGAGTAACGAGACTAACTTGAGACGAACAAAGACAAACTTTCTTCTCATTCTAAGGTTTGTCAAAGTTTGTCCCAAGTTAGTCAATTTCTAAGGATGAACTTTTACAAACCTTAGAATGAGACTAACGAGACTATTTTGGGACGAACAAAGATAAACTTTAGTCTCATTCTAAGGTTTTTCTAAGTTCGTCCCAAGTTAGTCTATTTCTAAGGACGAACTTAGATAAACCTTAGAATGAGACTAACGAGACTAACTTGGGACGAACAAAGACAAACTTTAGTCTCATTCTAAGGTTTGTCTAAGTTCGTCCCAAGTTAGTCTAAGTTCGTCCCACATTTGTCTCTTTCTAAGGACGAACTTAGACAAACCTTAGAATGAGACTAACGAGACTAACTTGGGACGAACAAAGACAAACATTAATGTCATTCTAAGGTTAGTCTAAGTTCATCCCTAGTTAGTCTATTTCTAAGGACGAACTTAGATAAACCTTAAAATGAGAGTAACTAGACAAACTTGGGACGAACAAAGACAAACTTTAGTCTCATTCTAAGGTTTGTCAAAGTTCGTCCCAAGTTAGACTATTTCTAAGGACGAACGTATACAACCCTTAGAATGAGACTAACGAGACTAACTTGGGACGAACAAAGACAAACATTAGTCTCATTCTAAGGTTAGTCTAAGTTTGTCCGTCTATTTCTAAGGACGAACTTAGATAAACCTTAGAATGAGAGTAACGAGACTAACTTGGGACGAACAAAGACAAACTTTAGTCTCATTCTAAGGTTTGTCAAAGTTCGTCCCAAGTTAGACTATTTCTAAGGACGAACGTATACAAACCTTAGAATGAGACTAACGAGACTAACTTGGGATGAACAAAGACAAACAATAGTCTCATTCTAAGGTTAGTCTTAGGTCGTCCCAAGTTAGTCTATTTCTAAGGACGAACTTAGATAAACCTTAGAATGAGACTAACGAGACTAACTTGGGACGAACAAAGACAAACTTTAGTCTCATTCTAAGGTTTGTCTAAGTTCGTCCCAAGTTAGTCTAAATTCATCCCAAGTTAGTCTAAGTTCGTCCCAAGTTAGTCTAAGTTCGTCCCAAGTTGTCTAAGTTCGTCCCAAGTTAGTCTAAGTTCGTTCCAAGTTAGTTTATTTCTAAGGACGAACTTAGATAAACCTTATAATGAGAGTAACGAGACTAACTTGGGACGAACAAAGACAAACTTTAGTCTCATTCTAAGGTTTGTCTATGTTCGTCCAAGTTTGTCAAAGTTCGTCCCAAGTTAGTCTATTTCTAAGGACAAACTTAGATAAACCTTTGAATGACAGTAACGAGACTAACTTCAGACGAACAAAGACAAACTTTAGTGTCATTCTAAGGTTTGTCTAAGTTCGTCCCAAGTTAGTCTAAGTTCGTCCCACATTTGTCTCTTTCTAAGGACGAACTTAGACAAACCTTAGAATGAGACTAACGAGACTAACTTGGGACGAACAAAGACAAACATTAATTTCATTCTAAGGTTAGTCTAAGTTCATCCCAAGTTAGTCTATTTCTAAGGACGAACTTAGATAAACATTAGAATGAGAGTAACTAGACTAACTTGGGATGAACGAAGACAAACTTTAGTCTCATTCTAAGGTTTGTCAAAGTTCGTCCCAAGTTAGACTATTTCTAAGGACGAACGTATACAACCCTTAGAATGAGACTAACGAGACTAACTTGGGACGAACAAAGACAAACATTAGTCTCATTCTCAGGTTAGTCTAAGTTTGTCCGTCTATTTCTAAGGACGAACTTAGATAAACCTTAGAATGAGAGTAACGAGACTAACTTGGGACGAACAAAGACAAACTTTAGTCTCATTCTAAGGTTTGTCAAAGTTCGTCCCAAGTTAGACTATTTCTAAGGACGAACGTATACAAACCTTAGAATGAGACTAACGAGACTAACTTGGGATGAACAAAGACAAACAATAGTCTCATTCTAAGGTTAGTCTTAGGTCGTCCCAAGTTAGTCTATTTCTAAGGACGAACTTAGATAAACCTTAGAATGAGAGTAACGAGACTAACTTGGGACAAACAAAGACAAACTTTTGTCTCATTCTAAGGTTTGTCAAAGTTCGTCCCAAGTTAGACTATTTCTAAGGACGAACGTATACAAACCTTAGAATGAGACTAACAAGACTAACTTGGGATGAACAAAGACAACCTATAGTCTCATTCTAAGGTTTGTCTAAGTTCATTCCAAGTTAGTCTATTTCTAAGGACGAACTTAGATATACCTTAGAATGAGACTAACGAGACTAACTTGGGACGAACAAAGACAAAATTTAGTCTCATTCTAAGGTTGGTCTAAGTTCATCCCAAGTTAGTCTAAGTTCGTCCCACGTTTGTCTCTTTCTAAGGACGAACTTAGACAAACCTTAGAATGAGACTAACGAGACTAACTTGGGACGAACAAAGACAAACTTTAGTCTCATTCTAAGGTTTGTCTAAGTTCGTCCCAAGTTAGTCTAAGTTCATCCCAAGTTAGTCTAAGTTCATCCCAAGTTAGTCTAAGTTCGTCCCAAGTTGTCTAAGTTCGTCCCAAGTTAGTCTAAGTTCGTTCCAAGTTAGTTTATTTCTAAGGACGAACTTAGATAAACCTTATAATGAGAGTAACGAGACTAACTTAGGACGAACAAAGACAAACTTTAGTCTCATTCTAAGGTTTGTCAAAGTTTGTCCCAAGTTAGACTATTTCAAAGGACGAAAGTATACGAACCTTAGAATGAGACTAACGATACTAACTTGGGACAAACAAAGCCAAAATTTAGTCTAATTCTTAGGATTGTCTAAGTTCGTCCCAAGTTAGTCTATTTCTAAGGACGAACTTAGATTAACCTTAGAATGAGACTAACGAGACTAACTTGGGACGAACAAAGACAAACTTTAGTCTCATTCTAAGGTTTGTCTAAGTTCGTCCCAAGTTAGTCTAAGTTTGTCCCACGTTGGTCTTTTTATATAGACAAACTTAGACAAACCTTAGAATGAGACTAACAAGACTAACTTGGGACGAACAAAGACAAACTTTTGTCTCATTCTAAGGTTTGTCTAAGTTCATCCCAAGTTTGTCAAAGTTCGTCCCAAGTTAGTCTATTTCTAAGGACGAACTTAGACAAACCTTAGAATGAAACTAACGAGACTAACTTGGGACGAACAAAGACAACATTAGTTTCATTCTAAGGTTAGTCTAAGTTCATCCCAAGTTAGTCTATTTCTAAGGACGAACTTAGATAAACCTTAGAATGAGAGTAACTAGACTAACTTGGGGCGAACAAAGACAAACTTTAGTCTCATTCTAAGGTTTGTCTAAGTTCGTCCCAAGTTAGACTATTTCTAAGGACAAACGTATACAACCCTTAGAATGAGACTAACGAGACTAACTTGGGAAGAACAAAGACAAACATTAGTCTCATTCTAAGGTTAGTCTAAGTTCGTCCCAAGTTAGTCTATTTCTAAGGACGAACTTAGATAAACCTTATAATGAGAGTAACGAGACTAACCTGGGACAAACAAAGACAAACTTTTGTCTCATTCTAAGGTTTGTCAAAGTTCGTCCCAAGTTAGACTATTTCTAAGGACGAACGTACACAAACCTTAGAATGAGACTAACAAGACTAACTTAGGATGAACAAAGACAACCTTTTGTCTCATTCTAAGGTTTGTCTGGGTTCGTTCCAAGTTAGTCTATTTCTGAGGACGAACTTGGATAAACCTTAGAATGAGACTAACGAGACTAACTTGGGACGAACAAAGACAAACTTTAGTCTCATTCTGAGGTTTGTCTAAGTTCGTCCCAAGTTAGTCTAAGTTCGTCCCACGTTTGTCTCTTTCTAAGGGCAAACTTAGACAAACCTTAGAATGAGACTAATGAAACTAACTTGGGATGAACAAAGACAAACTTTAGTCTCATTCTAAGGTTTGTATAAGTTCGTCCCAAGTTAGTCTAAGTTCGTCCCACGTTTGTCTCTTTCTAAGGACGAACTTAGACGAACCTTAGAATGAGGCTAACGAGACTAATTTGGGACGAACTAATACAAACTTTAGTCTCATTCTAAGGTTTGTCTAAGTTCATCCCAAGTTTGTCAAAGTTCATCCCAATTTAGTCTTTTTCTAAGGACGAACTTAGATAAACCATAGAATGAGAGTAACGAGACTAACTTGAGACGAACAAAGACAAACTTTCTTCTCATTCTAAGGTTTGTCAAAGTTTGTCCCAAGTTAGTCAATTTCTAAGGATGAACTTATACAAACCTTAGACTGAGACTAACGAGACTATTTTGGGACGAACAAAGATAAACTTTAGTCTCATTCTAAGGTTTGTCTAAGTTCGTCCCAAGTTAGTCTATTTCTAAGGACGAACTTAGATAAACCTTAGAATGAGACTAACGAGACTAACTTGGGACGAACAAAGACAAACTTTAGTCTCATTCTAAGGTTTGTCTAAGTTCGTCCCAAGTTAGTCTAAGTTCGTCCCACATTTGTCTCTTTCGAAGGACGAACTTAGACAAACCTTAGAATGAGACTAACGAGACTAACTTGGGACGAACAAAGACAAACTTTAGTCTCATTCTTAGGTTTGTCAAAGTTCGTTCCAAGTTAGACTATTTCTAAGGACGAACGTATACAACCCTTAGAATGAAACTAACGAGACTAACTTGGGACGAACAAAGACAAACATTAGTCTCATTCTAAGGCTTGTCTAAGTTCGTCCCAAGTTAGTCTATTTCTAAGGACGAACTTAGATAAACCTTAGAATGAGAGTAACGAGACTAACTTGGGACAAACAAAGACAAACTTTTGTCTCATTCTAAGGTTTGTCAAAGTTCGTCCCAAGTTAGACTATTTCTAAGGACGAACGTATACAAACCTTAGAATGAGACAAACAAGACTAACTTAGGATGAACAAAGACAACCTTTTGTCTCATTCTAAGGTTTGTCTGGGTTCCTTCCAAGTTAGTCTTTTTCTGAGGACGAACTTAGATAAACCTTAGAATGAGACTAACGAGACTAACTTGGGATGAACAAAGACAAACTTTAGTCTCATTCTGAGGTTTGTCTAAGTTCGTCCCAAGTTAGTCTAAGTTCGTCCCACGTTTGTCTCTTTCTAAGGGCGAACTTAGACAAACCTTAGAATGAGACTAATGAAACTAACTTGGGATGAACAAAGACAAACTTTAGTCTCATTCTAAGGTTTGTCTAAGTTCGTCCCAAGTTAGTCTAAGTTCGTCCCACGTTTGTCTCTTTCTAAGGACGAACTTAGACGAACCTTAGAATGAGGCTAACGAGACTAATTTGGGATGAACAAAGACAAACTTTAGTCTCATTCTAAGGTTTGTCTAAGTTCGTCCCAAGTTTGTCAAAGTTCATCTCAATTTAGTCTATTTCTAAGGACGAACTTAGATAAACCTTAGAATGAGAGTAACGAGACTAACTTGAGACGAACAAAGACAAACTTTCTTCTCATTCTAAGGTTTGTCAAAGTTTGTCCCAAGTTAGTCAATTTCTAAGGATGAACTTATACAAACCTTAGAATGAGACTAACGAGACTATTTTGGGACGAACAAAGATAAACTTTAGTCTCATTCTAAGGTTTGTCTAAGTTCGTCCCAAGTTAGTCTATTTCTAAGGACGAACTTAGATAAACCTTAGAATGAGACTAACGAGACTAACTTGGGACGAACAAAGACAAACTTTAGTCTCATTCTAAGGTTTGTCTAAGTTCGTCCCAAGTTAGTCTAAGTTCGTCCCACATTTGTCTCTTTCTAAGGACGAACTTAGACAAACCTTAGAATGAGACTAACGAGACTAACTTGGGACGAACAAAGACAAACTTTAGTCTCATTCTTAGGTTTGTCAAAGTTCGTTCCAAGTTAGACTATTTCTAAGGACGAACGTATACAACCCTTAGAATGAGACTAACGAGACTAACTTGGGACGAACAAAGACAAACATTAGTCTCATTCTAAGGCTAGTCTAAGTTCGTCCCAAGTTAGTCTATTTCTAAGGACGAACTTAGATAAACCTTAGAATGAGAGTAACGAGACTAACTTGGGACAAACAAAGACAAACTTTTGTCTCATTCTAAGGTTTGTCAAAGTTCGTCCCAAGTTAGACTATTTCTAAGGATGAACGTATACAAACCTTAGAATGAGACTAACAAGACTAACTTAGGATGAACAAAGACAACCTTTTGTCTCATTCTAAGGTTTGTATGGGTTCATTCCAAGTTAGTCTATTTCTGAGGACGAACTTAGATAAACCTTAGAATGAGACTAACGAGACTAACTTGGGATGAACAAAGACAAACTTTAGTCTCATTCTGAGGTTTGTCTAAGTTCGTCCCAAGTTAGTCTAAGTTCGTCCCACGTTTGTCTCTTTCTAAGGGCGAACTTAGACAAACCTTAGAATGAGACTAATGAAACTAACTTGGGATGAACAAAGACAAACTTTAGTCTCATTCTAAGGTTTGTCTAAGTTCGTGCCAAGTTAGTCTAAGTTCGTCCCACGTTTGTCTCTTTCTAAGGATGAACTTAGACGAACCTTAGAATGAGGCTAACGAGACTAATTTGGGATGAACAAAGACAAACTTTAGTCTCATTCTAAGGTTTGTCTAAGTTCGTCCCAAGTTTGTCAAAGTTCATCCCAATTTAGTCTATTTCTAAGGACGAACTTAGATAAACCTTAGAATGAGAGTAACGAGACTAACTTGAGACGAACAAAGACAAACTTTCTTCTCATTCTAAGGTTTGTCAAAGTTTGTCCCAAGTTAGTCAATTTCTAAGGATGAACTTATACAAACCTTAGAATGAGACTAACGATACTATTTTGGGACGAACAAAGATAAACTTTAGTCTCATTCTAAGGTTTGTCTAAGTTCGTCCCAAGTTAGTCTATTTCTAAGGACGAACTTAGATAAACCTTAGAATGAGACTAACGAGACTAACTTGGGACGAACAAAGACAAACTTTAGTCTCATTCTAAGGTTTGTCTAAGTTCGTCCCAAGTTAGTCTAAGTTCGTCCCACATTTGTCTCTTTCTAAGGACGAACTTAGACAAACCTTAGAATGAGACTAACGAGACTAACTTGGGACGAACAAAGACAAACATTAATGTCATTCTAACGTTAGTCTAAGTTCATCCCTAGTTAGTCTATTTCTAAGGACGAACTTAGATAAACCTTAAAATGAGAGTAACTAGACAAACTTGGGACGAACAAAGACAAACTTTAGTCTCATTCTAAGGTTTGTCAAAGTTCGTCCCAAGTTAGACTATTTCTAAGGACGAACGTATACAACCCTTAGAATGAGACTAACGAGACTAACTTGGGACGAACAAAGACAAACATTAGTCTCATTCTAAGGTTAGTCTAAGTTTGTCCGTCTATTTCTAAGGACGAACTTAGATAAACCTTAGAATGAGAGTAACGAGACTAACTTGGGACGAACAAAGACAAACTTTTGTCTCATTCTAAGGTTTGTCAAAGTTCGTCCCAAGTTAGACTATTTCTAAGGACGAACGTATACAAACCTTAGAATGAGACTAACGAGACTAACTTGGGATGAACAACGACAAACAATAGTCTCATTCTAAGGTTAGTCTTAGGTCGTCCCAAGTTAGTCTATTTCTAAGGACGAACTTAGATAAACCTTAGAATGAGACTAACGAGACTAACTTGGGACGAACAAAGACAAACTTTAGTCTCATTCTAAGGTTTGTCTAAGTTCGTCCCAAGTTAGTCTAAATTCATCCCAAGTTAGTCTAAGTTCGTCCCAAGTTGTCTAAGTTCATCCCAAGTTAGTCTAAGTTCGTTCCAAGTTAGTTTATTTCTAAGGACGAACTTAGATAAACCTTATAATGAGAGTAACGAGACTAACTTGGGACGAACAAAGACAAACTTTAGTCTCATTCTAAGGTTTGTCTATGTTCGTCCAAGTTTGTCAAAGTTCGTCCCAAGTTAGTCTATTTCTAAGGACAAACTTAGATAAACCTTTGAATGACAGTAACGAGACTAACTTGAGACGAACAAAGACAAACTTTAGTGTCATTCTAAGGTTTGTCTAAGTTCGTCCCAAGTTAGTCTAAGTTCGTCCCACATTTGTCTCTTTCTAAGGACGAACTTAGACAAACCTTAGAATGAGACTAACGAGACTAACTTGGGACGAACAAAGACAAACTTTAGTCTCATTCTAAGGTTTGTCTAAGTTCGTCCCAAGTTAGTCTAAGTTCATCCCAAGTTAGTCTAAGTTCGTCCCAAGTTAGTCTAAGTTCGTCCCAAGTTGTCTAAGTTTGTCCCAAGTCAGTCTAAGTTCGTTCCAAGTTAGTTTATTTCTAAGGACGAACTTAGATAAACCTTATAATGAGAGTAACGAGACTAACTTGGGACGAACAAAGACAAACTTTAGTCTCATTCTAAGGTTTGTCAAAGTTTGTCCCAAGTTAGACTATTTCAAAGGACGAAAGTATACGAACCTTAGAATGAGACTAACGATACTAACTTGGGACAAACAAAGCCAAAATTTAGTCTAATTCTTAGGATTGTCTAAGTTCGTCCCAAGTTAATCTATTTCTAAGGACGAACTTAGATTAACCTTAGAATGAGACTAACGAGACTAACTTGGGACGAACAAAGACAAACTTTAGTCTCATTCTAAGGTTTGTCTAAGTTCGTCCCAAGTTAGTCTAAGTTTGTCCCACGTTTGTCTTTTTATATAGACAAACTTAGACAAACCTTAGAATGAGACTAACAAGACTAACTTGGGACGAACAAAGACAAACTTTTGTCTCATTCTTAGGTTTGTCTAAGTTCATCCCAAGTTTGTCAAAGTTCGTCCCAAGTTAGTCTATTTCAAAGGACGAACTTAGACAAACCTTAGAATGAGACTAACGAGACTAACTTGGGACGAACAAAGACAACATTAGTTTCATTCTAAGGTTAGTCTAAGTTCATCCCAAGTTAGTCTATTTCTAAGGACGAACTTAGATAAACCTTAGAATGAGAGTAACTAGACTAACTTGGGGCGAACAAAGACAAACTTTAGTCTCATTCTAAGGTTTGTCAAAGTTCGTCCCAAGTTAGACTATTTTTAAGGACAAACGTATACAACCCTTAGAATGAGACTAACGAGACTAACTTGGGAAGAACAAAGACAAACATTAGTCTCATTCTAAGGTTAGTCTAAGTTCGTCCCAAGTTAGTCTATTTCTAAGGACGAACTTAGATAAACCTTATAATGAGAGTAACGAGACTAACTTGGGGCAAACAAAGACAAACTTTTGTCTCATTCTAAGGTTTGTCAAAGTTCGTCCCAAGTTAGACTATTTCTAAGGACGAACGTATACAAACCTTAGAATGAGACTAACAAGACTAACTTAGGATGAACAAAGACAACCTTTTGTCTCATTCTAAGGTTTGTCTGGGTTCGTTCCAAGTTAGTCTATTTCTGAGGACGAACTTAGATAAACCTTAGAATGAGACTAACGAGACTAACTTGGGACGAACAAAGACAAACTTTAGTCTCATTCTGAGGTTTGTCTAAGTTCGTCCCAAGTTAGTCTAAGTTCGTCCCACGTTTGTCTCTTTCTAAGGGTGAACTTAGACAAACCTTAGAATGAGACTAATGAAACTAACTTGGGATGAACAAAGACAAACTTTAGTCTCATTCTAAGGTTTGTCAAAGTTCGTCCCAAGTTAGACTATTTCTAAGGACGAACGTATACAACCCTTAGAATGAGACTAACGAGACTAACTTGGGACGAACAAAGACAAACATTAGTCTCATTCTAAGGTTAGTCTAAGTTTGTCCGTCTATTTCTAAGGACGAACTTAGATAAATCTTAGAATGAGAGTAACGAGACTAACTTGGGACGAACAAAGACAAACTTTAGTCTCATTCTAAGGTTTGTCAAAGTTCGTCCCAAGTTAGACTATTTCTAAGGACGAACGTATACAAACCTTAGAATGAGACTAACGAGACTAACTTGGGATGAACAAAGACAAACAATAGTCTCATTCTAAGGTTAGTCTTAGGTCGTCCCAAGTTAGTCTATTTCTAAGGACGAACTTCGATAAACCTTAGAATGAGAGTAACGAGACTAACTTGGGACAAACAAAGACAAACTTTTGTCTCATTCTAAGGTTTGTCAAAGTTCGTCCCAAGTTAGACTATTTCTAAGGACGAACGTATACAAACCTTAGAATGAGACTAACAAGACTAACTTGGGATGAACAAAGACAACCTATAGTCTCATTCTAAGGTTTGTCTAAGTTCATTCCAAGTTAGTCTATTTCTAAGGACGAACTTAGATATACCTTAGAATGAGACTAACGAGACTAACTTGGGACGAACAAAGACAAAATTTAGTCTCATTCTAAGGTTGGTCTAAGTTCATCCCAAGTTAGTCTAAGTTCGTCCCACGTTTGTCTCTTTCTAAGGACGAACTTAGACAAACCTTAGAATGAGACTAACGAGACTAACTTGGGACGAACAAAGACAAACTTTAGTCTCATTCTAAGGTTTGTCTAAGTTCGTCCCAAGTTAGTCTAAGTTCATCCCAAGTTAGTCTAAGTTCATCCCAAGTTAGTCTAAGTTCGTCCCAAGTTGTCTAAGTTCGTCCCAAGTTAGTCTAAGTTCGTTCCAAGTTAGTTTATTTCTAAGGACGAACTTAGATAAACCTTATAATGAGAGTAACGAGACTAACTTGGGACGAACAAAGACAAACTTTAGTCTCATTCTAAGGTTTGTCAAAGTTTGTCCCAAGTTAGACTATTTCAAAGGACGAAAGTATACGAACCTTAGAATGAGACTAACGATACTAACTTGGGACAAACAAAGCCAAAATTTAGTCTAATTCTTAGGATTGTCTAAGTTCGTCCCAAGTTAGTCTATTTCTAAGGACGAACTTAGATTAACCTTAGAATGAGACTAACGAGACTAACTTGGGACGAACAAAGACAAACTTTAGTCTCACTCTAAGGTTTGTCTAAGTTCGTCCCAAGTTAGTCTAAGTTTGTCCCACGTTGGTCTTTTTATATAGACAAACTTAGACAAACCTTAGAATGAGACTAACAAGACTAACTTGGGACGAACAAAGACAAACTTTTGTCTCATTCTAAGGTTTGTCTAAGTTCATCCCAAGTTTGTCAAAGTTCGTCCCAAGTTAGTCTATTTCTAAGGACGAACATAGACAAACCTTAGAATGAGACTAACGAGACTAACTTGGGACGAACAAAGACAACATTAGTTTCATTCTAAGGTAAGTCTAAGTTCATCCCAAGTTAGTCTATTTCTAAGGACGAACTTAGATAAACCTTAGAATGAGAGTAACTAGACTAACTTGGGGCGAACAAAGACAAACTTTAGTCTCATTCTAAGGTTTGTCTAAGTTCATCCCAAGTTAGACTATTTCTAAGGACAAACGTATACAACCCTTAGAATGAGACTAACGAGACTAACTTGGGAAGAACAAAGACAAACATTAGTCTCATTCTAAGGTTAGTCTAAGTTCGTCCCAAGTTAGTCTATTTCTAAGGACGAACTTAGATAAACCTTATAATGAGAGTAACGAGACTAACCTGGGACAAACAAAGACAAACTTTTGTCTCATTCTAAGGTTTGTCAAAGTTCGTCCCAAGTTAGACTATTTCTAAGGACGAACGTATACAAACCTTAGAATGAGACTAACAAGACTAACTTAGGATGAACAAAGACAACCTTTTGTCTCATTCTAAGGTTTGTCTGGGTTCGTTCCAAGTTAGTCTATTTCTGAGGACGAACTTAGATAAACCTTAGAATGAGACTAACGAGACTAACTTGGGACGAACAAAGACAAACTTTAGTCTCATTCTGAGGTTTGTCTAAGTTCGTCCCAAGTTAGTCTAAGTTCGTCCCACGTTTGTCTCTTTCTAAGGGCAAACTTAGACAAACCTTAGAATGAGACTAATGAAACTAACTTGGGATGAACAAAGACAAACTTTAGTCTCATTCTATGGTTTGTCTAAGTTCGTCCCAAGTTAGTCTAAGTTCGTCCCACGTTTGTCTCTTTCTAAGGACGAACTTAGACGAACCTTAGAATGAGGCTAACGAGACTAATTTGGGACGAACAAAGACAAACTTTAGTCTCATTCTAAGGTTTGTCTAAGTTCGTCCCAAGTTTGTCAAAGTTCATCCCAATTTAGTCTATTTCAAAGGACGAACTTAGATAAACCTTAGAATGAGAGTAACGAGACTAACTTGAGACGAACAAAGACAAACTTTCTTCTCATTCTAAGGTTTGTCAAAGTTTGTCCCAAGTTAGTCAATTTCTAAGGATGAACTTATACAAACCTTAGAATGAGACTAACGAGACTATTTTGGGACGAACAAAGATAAACTTTAGTCTCATTCTAAGGTTTGTCTAAGTTCGTCCCAAGTTAGTCTATTTCTAAGGACGAACTTAGATAAACCTTAGAATGAGACTAACGAGACTAACTTGGGACGAACAAAGACAAACTTTAGTCTCATTCTAAGGTTTGTCTAAGTTCGTCCCAAGTTAGTCTAAGTTCGTCCCACATTTGTCTCTTTCTAAGGACGAACTTAGATAAACCTTAGAATGAGACTAACGAGACTAACTTGGGACGAACAAAGACAAACTTTAGTCTGATTCTTAGGTTTGTCAAAGTTCGTTCCAAGTTAGACTATTTCTAAGGACGAACGTATACAACCCTTAGAATGAGACTAACGAGACTAACTTGGGACGAACAAAGACAAACATTAGTCTCATTCTAAGGCTTGTCTAAGTTCGTCCCAAGTTAGTCTATTTCTAAGGACGAACTTAGATAAACCTTAGAATGAGAGTAACGAGACTAACTTGGGACAAACAAAGACAAACTTTTGTCTCATTCTAAGGTTTGTCAAAGTTCGTCCCAAGTTAGACTATTTCTAAGGACGAACGTATACAAACCTTAGAATGAGACTAACAAGACTAACTTAGGATGAACAAAGACAACCTTTTGTCTCATTCTAAGGTTTGTCTGGGTTCATTCCAAGTTAGTCTATTTCTGAGGACGAACTTAGATAAACCTTAGAATGAGACTAACGAGACTAACTTGGGATGAACAAAGACAAACTTTAGTCTCATTCTGAGGTTTGTCTAAGTTCGTCCCAAGTTAGTCTAAGTTCGTCCCACGTTTGTCTCTTTCTAAGGGCGAACTTAGACAAACCTTAGAATGAGACTAATGAAACTAACTTGGGATGAACAAAGACAAACTTTAGTCTCATTCTAAGGTTTGTCTAAGTTCGTCCCAAGTTAGTCTAAGTTCGTCCCACGTTTGTCTCTTTCTAAGGACGAACTTAGACGAACCTTAGAATGAGGCTAACGAGACTAATTTGGGATGAACAAAGACAAACTTTAGTCTCATTCTAAGGTTTGTCTAAGTTCGTCCCAAGTTTGTCAAAGTTCATCCCAATTTAGTCTATTTCTAAGGACGAACTTAGATAAACCTTAGAATGAGAGTAACGAGACTAACTTGAGACGAACAAAGACAAACTTTCTTCTCATTCTAAGGTTTGTCAAAGTTTGTCCCAAGTTAGTCAATTTCTAAGGATGAACTTATACAAACCTTAGAATGAGACTAACGATACTATTTTGGGACGAACAAAGATAAACTTTAGTCTCATTCTAAGGTTTGTCTAAGTTCGTCCCAAGTTAGTCTATTTCTAAGGACGAACTTAGATAAACCTTAGAATGAGACTAACGAGACTAACTTGGGACGAACAAAGACAAACTTTAGTCTCATTCAAAGGTTTGTCTAAGTTCGTCCCAAGTTAGTCTAAGTTCGTCCCACATTTGTCTCTTTCTAAGGACGAACTTAAACAAACCTTAGAATGAGACTAACGAGACTAACTTGGGACGAACAAAGACAAACATTAATGTCATTCTAACGTTAGTCTAAGTTCATCCCTAGTTAGTCTATTTCTAAGGACGAACTTAGATAAACCTTAAAATGAGAGTAACTAGACAAACTTGGGACGAACAAAGACAAACTTTAGTCTCATTCTAAGGTTTGTCAAAGTTCGTCCCAAGTTAGACTATTTCTAAGGACGAACGTATACAACCCTTAGAATGAGACTAACGAGACTAACTTGGGACGAACAAAGACAAACATTAGTCTCATTCTAAGGTTAGTCTAAGTTTGTCCGTCTATTTCTAAGGACGAACTTAGATAAACCTTAGAATGAGAGTAACGAGACAAACTTGGGACGAACAAAGACAAACTTTAGTCTCATTCTAAGGTTTGTCAAAGTTCGTCCCAAGTTAGACTATTTCTAAGGACGAACGTATACAAACCTTAGAATGAGACTAACGAGACTAACTTGGGATGAACAAAGACAAACAATAGTCTCATTCTAAGGTTAGTCTTAGGTCGTCCCAAGTTAGTCTATTTCTAAGGACGAACTTAGATAAACCTTAGAATGAGACTAACGAGACTTACTTGGGACGAACAAAGACAAACTTTAGTCTCATTCTAAGGTTTGTCTAAGTTCGTCCCAAGTTAGTCTAAATTCATCCCAAGTTAGTCTAAGTTCGTCCCAAGTTGTCTAAGTTCGTCCCAAGTTAGTCTAAGTTCGTTCCAAGTTAGTTTATTTCTAAGGACGAACTTAGATAAACCTTATAATGAGAGTAACGAGACTAACTTGGGACGAACAAAGACAAACTTTAGTCTCATTCTAAGGTTTGTCTATGTTCGTCCAAGTTTGTCAAAGTTCGTCCCAAGTTAGTCTATTTCTAAGGACAAACTTAGATAAACCTTTGAATGACAGTAACGAGACTAACTTGAGACGAACAAAGACAAACTTTAGTGTCATTCTAAGGTTTGTCTAAGTTCGTCCCAAGTTAGTCTAAGTTCGTCCCACATTTGTCTCTTTCTAAGGACGAACTTAGACAAACCTTAGACTGAGACTAACGAGACTAACTTGGGACGAACAAAGACAAACATTAATTTCATTCTAAGGTTAGTCTAAGTTCATCCCAAGTTAGTCTATTTCTAAGGACGAACTTAGATAAACATTAGAATGAGAGTAACTAGACTAACTTGGGACGAACAAAGACAAACTTTAGTCTCATTCTAAGGTTTGTCAAAGTTCGTCCCAAGTTAGACTATTTCTAAGGACGAACGTATACAACCCTTAGAATGAGACTAAAGAGACTATCTTGGGACGAACAAAGACAAACATTAGTCTCATTCTAAGGTTAGTCTAAGTTTGTCCGTCTATTTCTAAGGACGAACTTAGATAAACCTTAGAATGAGAGTAACGAGACTAACTTGGGACGAACAAAGACAAACTTTAGTCTCATTCTAAGGTTTGTCAAAGTTCGTCCCAAGTTAGACTATTTCTAAGGACGAACGTATACAAACCTTAGAATGAGACTAACGAGACTAACTTGGGATGAACAAAGACAAACAATAGTCTCATTCTAAGGTTAGTCTTAGGTCGTCCCAAGTTAGTCTATTTCTAAGGACGAACTTAGATAAACCTTAGAATGAGAGTAACGAGACTAACTTGGGACAAACAAAGACAAACTTTTGTCTCATTCTAAGGTTTGTCAAAGTTCGTCCCAAGTTAGACTATTTCTAAGGACGAACGTATACAAACCTTAGAATGAGACTAACAAGACTAACTTGGGATGAACAAAGACAACCTATAGTCTCATTCTAAGGTTTGTCTAAGTTCATTCCAAGTTAGTCTATTTCTAAGGACGAACTTAGATATACCTTAGAATGAGACTAACGAGACTAACTTGGGACGAACAAAGACAAACTTTAGTCTCATTCTAAGGTTTGTCTAAGTTCGTCCCAAGTTAGTCTAAGTTCATCCCAAGTTAGTCTAAGTTCATCCCAAGTTAGTCTAAGTTCGTCCCAAGTTGTCTAAGTTTGTCCCAAGTCAGTCTAAGTTCGTTCCAAGTTAGTTTATTTCTAAGGACGAACTTAGATAAACCTTATAATGAGAGTAACGAGACTAACTTGGGACGAACAAAGACAAACTTTAGTCTCATTCTAAGGTTTGTCAAAGTTTGTCCCAAGTTAGACTATTTCAAAGGACGAAAGTATACGAACCTTAGAATGAGACTAACGATACTAACTTGGGACAAACAAAGCCAAAATTTAGTCTAATTCTTAGGATTGTCTAAGTTCGTCCCAAGTTAGTCTATTTCTAAGGACGAACTTAGATTAACCTTAGAATGAGACTAACGAGACTAACTTGGGACGAACAAAGACAAACTTTAGTCTCATTCTAAGGTTTGTCTAAGTTCGTCCCAAGTTAGTCTAAGTTTGTCCCACGTTATTCTTTTTATATAGACAAACTTAGACAAACCTTAGAATGAGACTAACAAGACTAACTTGGGACGAACAAAGACAAACTTTTGTCTCATTCTAAGGTTTGTCTAAGTTCATCCCAAGTTTGTCAAAGTTCGTCCCAAGTTAGTCTATTTCTAAGGACGAACTTAGACAAACCTTAGAATGAGACTAACGAGACTAACTTGGGACGAACAAAGACAACATTAGTTTCATTCTAAGGTTAGTCTAAGTTCATCCCAAGTTAGTCTATTTCTAAGGACGAACTTAGATAAACCTTAGAATGAGAGTAACTAGACTAACTTGGGGCGAACAAAGACAAACTTTAGTCTCATTCTAAGGTTTGTCAAAGTTCGTCCCAAGTTAGACTATTTTTAAGGACAAACGTATACAACCCTTAGAATGAGACTAACGAGACTAACTTGGGAAGAACAAAGACAAACATTAGTCTCATTCTAAGGTTAGTCTAAGTTCGTCCCAAGTTAGTCTATTTCTAAGGACGAACTTAGATAAACCTTATAATGAGAGTAACGAGACTAACTTGGGACAAACAAAGACAAACTTTTGTCTCATTCTAAGGTTTGTCAAAGTTCGTTCCAAGTTAGACTATTTCTAAGGACGAACGTATACAAACCTTAGAATGAGACTAACAAGACTAACTTAGGATGAACAAAGACAACCTTTTGTCTCATTCTAAGGTTTGTCTGGGTTCGTTCCAAGTTAGTCTATTTCTGAGGACGAACTTAGATAAACCTTAGAATGAGACTAACGAGACTAACTTGGGACGAACAAAGACAAACTTTAGTCTCATTCTGAGGTTTGTCTAAGTTCGTCCCAAGTTAGTCTAAGTTCGTCCCACGTTTGTCTCTTTCTAAGGGTGAACTTAGACAAACCTTAGAATGAGACTAATGAAACTAACTTGGGATGAACAAAGACAAACTTTAGTCTCATTCTAAGGTTTGTCTAAGTTCGTCCCAAGTTAGTCTAAGTTCGTCCCACGTTTGTCTCTTTCTAAGGACGAACTTAGACGAACCTTAGAATGAGGCTAACGAAACTAATTTGGGACGAACAAAGACAAACTTTAGTCTCATTCTAAGGTTTGTCTAAGTTCGTCCCAAGTTTGTCAAAGTTCATCCCAATTTAGTCTATTTCTAAGGACGAACTTAGATAAACCTTAGAATGAGAGTAACGAGACTAACTTGAGACGAACAAAGACAAACTTTCTTCTCATTCTAAGGTTTGTCAAAGTTTGTCCCAAGTTAGTCCATTTCTAAGGATAAACTTATACACACCTTAGAATGAGACTAACGAGACTATTTTGGGACGAACAAAGATAAACTGTAGTCTCATTCTAAGGTTTGTCTAAGTTCGTCCCAAGTTAGTCTATTTCTAAGGACGAACTTAGATAAACCTTAGAATGAGACTAACGAGACTAACTTGGGACGAACAAAGACAAACTTTAGTCTCATTCTAAGGTTTGTCTAAGTTCGTCCCAAGTTAGTCTAAGTTCGTCCCACATTTGTCTCTTTCTAAGGACGAACTTAGACAAACCTTAGAATGAGACTAACGAGACTAACTTGGGACGAACAAAGACAAACATTAATGTCATTCTAAGGTTAGTCTAAGTTCATCACTAGTTAGTCTATTTCTAAGGACGAACTTAGATAAACCTTAAAATGAGAGTAACTAGACAAACTTGGGACGAACAAAGACAAACTTTAGTCTCATTCTAAGGTTTGTCAAAGTTCGTCCCAAGTTAGACTATTTCTAAGGACGAACGTATACAACCCTTAGAATGAGACTAACGAGACTAACTTGGGACGAACAAAGACAAACATTAGTCTCATTCTAAGGTTAGTCTAAGTTTGTCCGTCTGTTTCTAAGGACGAACTTAGATAAACCTTAGAATGAGAGTATCGAGACTAACTTGGGACGAACAAAGACAAACTTTAGTCGCATTCTAAGGTTTGTCAAAGTTCGTCCCAAGTTAGACTATTTCTAAGGACGAACGTATACAAACCTTAGAATGAGACTAACGAGACTAACTTGGCATGAACAAAGACAAACAATAGTCTCATTCTAAGGTTAGTCTTAGGTAGTCCCAAGTTAGTCTATTTCTAAGGACAAACTTAGATAAACCTTAGAATGAGACTAACGAGACTAACTTGGGACGAACAAAGACAAACTTTAGTCTCATTCTAAGGTTTGTCTAAGTTCGTCCCAAGTTAGTCTAAATTCATCCCAAGTTAGTCTAAGTTCATCCCAAGTTAGTCTAAGTTCGTCCCAAGTTGTCTAAGTTCGTCCCAAGTTAGTCTAAGTTCGTTCCAAGTTAGTTTATTTCTAAGGACGAACTTAGATAAACCTTATAATGAGAGTAACGAGACTAACTTGGGACGAACAAAGACAAACTTTAGTCTCATTCTAAGGTTTGTCTATGTTCGTCCAAGTTTGTCAAAGTTCGTCCCAAGTTAGTCTATTTCTAAGGACAAACTTAGATAAACCTTTGAATGACATTAACGAGACTAACTTGAGACGAACAAAGACAAACTTTAGTGTCATTCTAAGGTTTGTCTAAGTTCGTCCCAAGTTAGTCTAAGTTCGTCCCACATTTGTCTCTTTCTAAGGACGAACTTAGACAAACCTTAGAATGAGACTAACGAGACTAACTTGAGACGAACAAAGACAAACATTAATTTCATTCTAAGGTTAGTCTAAGTTCATCCCAAGTTAGTCTATTTCTAAGGACGAACTTAGATAAACATTAGAATGAGAGTAACTAGACTAACTTGGGACGAACAAAGACAAACTTTAGTCTCATTCTAAGGTTTGTCAAAGTTCATCCCAAGTTAGACTATTTCTAAGGACGAACGTATACAACCCTTAGAATGAGACTAACGAGACTAACTTGGGACGAACAAAGACAAACATTAGTCTCATTCTAAGGTTAGTCTAAGTTTGTCCGTCTATTTCTAAGGACGAACTTAGATAAACCTTAGAATGAGAGTAACGAGACTAACTTGGGACGAACAAAGACAAACTTTAGTCTCATTCTAAGGTTTGTCAAAGTTCGTCCCAAGTTAGACTATTTCTAAGGACGAACGTATACAAACCTTAGAATGAGACTAACGAGACTAACTTGGGATGAACAAAGACAAACAATAGTCTCATTCTAAGGTTAGTCTTAGGTCGTCCCAAGTTAGTCTATTTCTAAGGACGAACTTAGATAAACCTTAGAATGAGAGTAACGAGACTAACTTGGGACAAACAAAGACAAACTTTTGTCTCATTCTAAGGTTTGTCAAAGTTCGTCCCAAGTTAGACTATTTCTAAGGACGAACGTATACAAACCTTAGAATGAGACTAACAAGACTAACTTGGGATGAACAAAGACAACCTATAGTCTCATTCTAAGGTTTGTCTAAGTTCATTCCAAGTTAGTTTATTTCTAAGGACGAACTTAGATATACCTTAGAATGAGACTAACGAGACTAACTTGGGACGAACAAAGACAAAATTTAGTCTCATTCTAAGGTTGGTCTAAGTTCATCCCAAGTTAGTCTAAGTTCGTCCCACGTTTGTCTCTTTCTAAGGACGAACTTAGACAAACCTTAGAATGAGACTAACGAGACTAACTTGGGACGAACAAAGACAAACTTTAGTCTCATTCTAAGGTTTGTCTAAGTTCGTCCCAAGTTAGTCTAAGTTCATCCCAAGTTAGTCTAAGTTCGTCCCAAGTTAGTCTAAGTTCGTCCCAAGTTGTCTAAGTTCGTCCCAAGTTAGTCTAAGTTCGTTCAAAGTTAGTTTATTTCTAAGGACGAAC
Source organism: Rhodiola kirilowii (assembly GCA_033675215.1). NCBI lineage: Eukaryota > Viridiplantae > Streptophyta > Magnoliopsida > Saxifragales > Crassulaceae > Rhodiola > Rhodiola kirilowii. The sequence continues at coordinate 311,612 of CM066202.1, forward strand.
TTAGATAAACCTTATAATGAGAGTAACGAGACTAACTTGGGACGAACAAAGACAAACTTTAGTCTCATTCTAAGGTTTGTCAAAGTTTGTCCCAAGTTAGACTATTTCTAAGGACGAAAGTATACGAACCTTAGAATGAGACTAACGATACTAACTTGGGACAAACAAAGCCAAAATTTAGTCTAATTCTTAGGATTGTCTAAGTTCGTCCCAAGTTAGTCTGTTTCTAAGGACGAACTTAGATTAACCTTAGAATGAGACTAACGAGACTAACTTGGGACGAACAAAGACAAACTTTAGTCTCATTCTAAGGTTTGTCTAAGTTCGTCCCAAGTTAGTCTAAGTTTGTCCCACGTTTGTCTTTTTATATAGACAAACTTAGACAAACCTTAGAATGAGACTAACAAGACTAACTTGGGACGAACAAAGACAAACTTTTGTCTCATTCTAAGGTTTGTCTAAGTTCATCACAAGTTTGTCAAAGTTCGTCCCAAGTTAGTCTATTTCTAAGGACGAACTTAGACAAACCTTAGAATGAGACTAACGAGACTAACTTGGGACGAACAAAGACAACATTAGTTTCATTCTAAGGTTAGTCTAAGTTCATCCCAAGTTAGTCTATTTCTAAGGACGAACTTAGATAAACCTTAGAATGAGAGTAACTAGACTAACTTGGGGCGAACAAAGTCAAACTTTAGTCTCATTCTAAGGTTTGTCTAAGTTCGTCCCAAGTTAGACTATTTCTAAGGACAAACGTATACAACCCTTAGAATGAGACTAACGAGACTAACTTGGGAAGAACAAAGACAAACATTAGTCTCATTCTAAGGTTAGTCTAAGTTCGTCCCAAGTTAGTCTATTTCTAAGGACGAACTTAGATAAACCTTAGAATGAGAGTAACGAGACTAACTTGGGACAAACAAAGACAAACTTTAGTCTCATTCTAAGGTTTGTCTAAGTTCGTCCCAAGTTAGACTATTTCTAAGGACGAACGTATACAAACCTTAGAATGAGACTAACAAGACTAACTTGGGATGAACAAAGACAACCGTTTGTTTCATTCTAAGGTTTGTCTGGGTTCGTTCCAAGTTAGTCTATTTCTAAGGACGAACTTAGATAAACCTTAGAATTAGACTAACGAGACTAACTTGGGACGAACAAAGACAAACTTTAGTCTCATTCTAAGGTTTGTCTAAGTTCGTCCCAACTTAGTCTAAGTTCGTCCCACGTTTGTCTCTTTCTAAGGACGAACTTAGACAAACCTTAGAATGAGACTAATGAAACTAACTTGGGACGAACAAAGACAAACTTTAGTCTCATTTTAAGGTTTGTCTAAGTTCGTCCCAAGTTAGTCTAAGTTCGTCCCACGTTTGTCTCTTTCTAAGGACGAACTTAGACGAACCTTAGAATGAGGCTAACGAGACTAATTTGGGACGAACAAAGACAAACTTTAGTCTCATTCTAAGGTTTGTCTAAGTTCGTCTCAAGTTTGTCAAAGTTCGTCCCAAGTTAGTCTATTTCTAAGGATGAACTTAGACAAACCTTAGAATGAGACTAACGAGACTAACTTGGGACGAACGAAGACAAACTTTAGTCTCCTTCTAAGGTTTGTCTAAGTTCGTCCCAAGTTTGTCAAAGTTCATCCCAAGTTAGTCTATTTCTAAGGACGAACTTAGATAAACCTTAGAATGAGAGTAACGAGACTAACTTGAGACGAACAAAGACAAACTTTCTTCTCATTCTAAGGTTTGTCAAAGTTTGTCCCAAGTTAGTCAATTTCTAAGGATGAACTTATACAAACCTTAGAATGGGACTAACGAGACTATTTTGGGACGAACAAAGATAAACTTTAGTCTCATTCTAAGGTTTGTTTAAGTTCGTCCGAAGTTAGTCTATTTCTAAGGACGAACTTAGATAAACCTTAGAATGAGACTAACGAGACTAACTTGGGACGAACAAAGACAAACTTTAGTCTCATTCTAAGGTTTGTCTAAGTTCGTCCCAAGTTAGTCTAAGTTCGTCCCACATTTGTCTCTTTCTAAGGACGAACTTAGACAAACCTTAGAATGAGACTAACGAGCTTAACTTGGGACGAACAAAGACAAACATTAATTTCATTCTAAGGTTAGTCTAAGTTTATCCCTAGTTAGTCTATTTCTAAGGACGAACATAGATAAACCTTAGAATGAGAGTAACTAGACTAACTTGGGACGAACAAAGACAAACTTTAGTCTCATTCTAAGGTTTGTCAAAGTTCGTCCCAAGTTAGACTATTTCTAAGGATGAACGTATACAACCCTTAGAATGAGACTAACGAGACAAACTTGGGACGAACAAAGACAAACATTAGTCTCATTCTAAGGTTAGTCTAAGTTTGTCCGTCTATTTCTAAGGACGAACTTAGATAAACCTTAGAATGAGAGTAACGAGACTAACTTGGGACGAACAAAGACAAACTTTAGTCTCATTCTAAGGTTTGTCAAAGTTCGTCCCAAGTTAGACGATTTCTAAGGACGAACGTATACAAACCTTAGAATGCGACTAACGAGACTAACTTAAGATGAACAAAGACAAACAATAGTCTCATTCTAAGGTTAGTCTTAGGTCGTCCCAAGTTAGTCTATTTCTAAGGACGAACTTAGATAAACCTTAGAATGAGACTAACGAGACTAACTTGGGACGAACAAAGACAAACTTTAGTCTCATTCTAAGGTTTGTCTAAGTTCGTCCCAAGTTAGTCTAAGTTCATCCCAAGTTAGTCTAAGTTCGTCCCAAGTTAGTCTAAGTTCGTCCCAAGTTGTCTAAGTTCGTCCCAAGTTAGTCTAAGTTCATTCCAAGTTAGTTTATTTCTAAGGACGAACTTAGATAAACCTTATAATGAGAGTAACGAGACTAACTTGGGACGAACAAAGACAAACTTTAGTCTCATTCTAAGGTTTGGCTTTGTTTGTCCCAAGTTAGACTATTTCTAAGGACGAAAGTATACGAACCTTAGAATGAGACTAACGATACTAACTTGGGACAAACAAAGCCAAAATTTAGTCTAATTCTTAGGATTGTCAAAGTTCGTCCCAAGTTAGTCTATTTCTAAGGACGAACTTAGATTAACCTTAGAATGAGACTAACGAGACTAACTTGGGAAGAACAAAGACAAACTTTAGTCTCATTCTAAGGTTTGTCTAAGTTCGTCCCAAGTTAGTCTAAGTTTGTCCCACTTTTGTCTTTTTATATAGACAAACTTAGACAAACCTTAGAATGAGACTAACAAGACTAACTTGGGACGAACAAAGACAAACTTTTGTCTCATTCTAAGGTTTGTCTAAGTTCATCCCAAGTTTGTCAAAGTTCGTCCCAAGTTAGTCTATTTCTAAGGACGAACTTAGACAAACCTTAGAATGAGACTAACGAGACTAACTTGGGACGAACAAAGACAACATTAGTTTCATTCTAAGGTTAGTCTAAGTTCATCCCAAGTTAGTCTATTTCTAAGGACGAACTTAGATAAACCTTAGAATGAGAGTAACTAGACTAACTTGGGGCGAACAAAGACAAACTTTAGTCTCATTCTAAGGTTTGTCTAAGTTCGTCCCAAGTTAGACTATTTGTAAGGACAAACGTATACAACCCTTAGAATGAGACTAACGAGACTAACTTGGGAAGAACAAAGACAAACATTAGTCTCATTCTAAGGTTAGTCTAAGTTCGTCCCAAGTTAGTCTATTTCTAAGGACGAACTTAGATAAACCTTAGAATGAGAGTAACGAGACTAACTTGGGACAAACAAAGACAAACTTTTGTCTCATTCTAAGGTTTGTCAAAGTTCGTCCCAAGTTAGACTATTTCTAAGGACGAACGTATACAAACCTTAGAATGAGACTAACAAGACTAACTTGGGATGAACAAAGACAACCTTTTGTCTCATTCTAAGGTTTGTCTGGGTTCGTTCCAAGTTAGTCTATTTCTAAGGACGAACTTAGATAAACCTTAGAATTAGACTAACGAGACTAACTTGGGACGAACAAAGACAAACTTTAGTCTCATTCTAAGGTTTGTCTAAGTTCGTCCCAACTTAGTCTAAGTTCGTCCCACGTTTGTCTCTTTCTAAGGACGAACTTAGACAAACCTTAGAATGAGACTAACGAAACTAACTTGGGACGAACAAAGACAAACTTTAGTCTCATTCTAAGGTTTGTCTAAGTTCGTCCCAAGTTAGTCTAAGTTCGTCCCACGTTTGTCTCTTTCTAAGGACGAACTTAGACGAACCTTAGAATGAGGCTAACGAGACTAATTTGGGACGAACAAAGACAAACTTTAGTCTCATTCTAAGGTTTGTCTAAGTTCGTCTCAAGTTTGTCAAAGTTCGTCCCAAGTTAGTCTATTTCTAAGGATGAACTTAGACAAACCTTAGAATGAGACTAACGAGACTAACTTGGGACGAACAAAGACAAACTTTAGTCTCATTCTAAGGTTTGTCTAAGTTCGTCCCAAGTTTGTCAAAGTTCATCCCAAGTTAGTCTATTTCTAAGGACGAACTTAGATAAACCTTAGAATGAGAGTAACGAGACTAACTTGAGACGAACAAAGACAAACTTTCTTCTCATTCTAAGGTTTGTCAAAGTTTGTCCCAAGTTAGTCAATTTCTAAGGATGAACTTATACAAACCTTAGAATGATACTAACGAGACTATTTTGGGACGAACAAAGATAAACTTTAGTCTCATTCTAAGGTTTGTTTAAGTTTGTCCCAAGTTAGTCTATTTCTAAGGATGAACTTAGATAAACCTTAGAATGAGACTAACGAGACTAACTTGGGACGAACAAAGACAAACTTTAGTCTCATTCTAAGGTTTGTCTAAGTTCGTCCCAAGTTAGTCTAAGTTCGTCCCACATTTGTCTCTTTCTAAGGACGAACTTAGACAAACCTTAGAATGAGACTAACGAGCTTAACTTGGGACGAACAAAGACAAACATTAATTTCATTCTAAGGTTAGTCTAAGTTTATCCCTAGTTAGTCTATTTCTAAGGACGAACATAGATAAACCTTAGAATGAGAGTAACTAGAATAACTTGGGACGAACAAAGACAAACTTTAGTCTCATTCTAAGGTTTGTCAAAGTTCGTCCCAAGTTAGACTATTTCTAAGGACGAACGTATACAACCCTTAGAATGAGACTAACGAGACAAACTTGGGACGAACAAAGACAAACATTAGTCTCATTCTAAGGTTAGTCTAAGTTTGTCCGTCTATTTCAAAGGACGAACTTAGATAAACCTTAGAATGAGAGTAACGAGACTAACTTGGGACGAACAAAGACAAACTTTAGTCTCATTCTAAGGTTTGTCAAAGTTCGTCCCAAGTTAGACTATTTCTAAGGACGAACGTATACAAACCTTAGAATGAGACTAACGAGACTAACTTAAGATGAACAAAGACAAACAATAGTCTTATTCTAAGGTTAGTTTTAGGTCGTCCCAAGTTAGTCTATTTCTAAGGACGAACTTAGATAAACCTTAGAATGAGACTAACGAGACTAACTTGGGACGAACAAAGACAAACTTTAGTCTCATTCTAAGGTTTGTCTAAGTTCGTCCCAAGTTAGTCTAAGTTCATCCCAAGTTAGTCTAAGTTCGTCCCAAGTTAGTCTAAGTTCGTCCCAAGTTGTCTAAGTTCGTCCCAAGTTAGTCTAAGTTCATTCCAAGTTAGTTTATTTCTAAGGACGAACTTAGATAAACCTTATAATGAGAGTAACAAGACTAACTTGGGACGAACAAAGACAAACTTTAGTCTCATTCTAAGGTTTGGCTTTGTTTGTCCCAAGTTAGACTATTTCTAAGGACGAAAGTATACGAACCTTAGAATGAGACTAACGATACTAACTTGGGACAAACAAAGCCAAAATTTAGTCTAATTCTTAGGATTGTCTAAGTTCATCCCAAGTTAGTCTATTTCTAAGGACGAACTTAGGTTAACCTTAGAATGAGACTAACGAGACTAACTTGGGACGAACAAAGACAAACTTTAGTCTCATTCTAAGGTTTGTCTAAGTTCGTCCCAAGTTAGTCTAAGTTTGTCCCACGTTTGTCTTTTTCTATAGACAAACTTAGACAAACCTTAGAATGAGACTAACAAGACTAACTTAGGACGAACAAAGACAAACTTTTGTCTCATTCTAAGGTTTGTCTAAGTTCATCCCAAGTTTGTCAAAGTTCGTCCCAAGTTAGTCTATTTCAAAGGACGAACTTAGACAAACCTTAGAATGAGACTAACGAGACTAACTTGGGACGAACAAAGACAAACATTAGTTTCATTCTAAGGTTAGTCTAAGTTCATCCCAAGTTAGTCTATTTCTAAGGACGAACTTAGATAAACCTTAGAATGAGAGTAACTAGACTAACTTGGGGCGAGCAAAGACAAACTTTAGTCTCATTCTAAGGTTTGTCTAAGTTCGTCCCAAGTTAGACTATTTCTAAGGACGAACGTATACAACCCTTAGAATGAGACTAACGAGACTAACTTGGGACTAACAATGACAAACATTAGTCTCATTCTAAGGTTAGTCTAAGTTCGTCCCAAGTTAGTCTATTTCTAAGCACGAACTTAGATAAACCTTAGAATGAGAGTAACGAGAATATTTTGGGACGAACAAAGATAAACTTTAGTCTCATTCTAAGGTTTGTTTAAGTTCGTCCCAAGTTAGTCTATTTCTAAGGATGAACTTAGATAAACCTTAGAATGAGACTAACGAGACTAACTTGGGACGAACAAAGACAAACTTTAGTCTCATTCTAAGGTTTGTCTAAGTTCGTCCCAAGTTAGTCTAAGTTCGTCTCACATTTGTCTCTTTCTAAGGACGAACTTAGACAAACCTTAGAATGAGACTAACGAGCTTAACTTGGGACGAACAAAGACAAACATTAATTTCATTCTAAGGTTAGTCTAAGTTTATCCCTAGTTAGTCTATTTCTAAGGACGAACATAGATAAACCTTAGAATGAGAGTAACTAGAATAACTTGGGACGAACAAAGACAAACTTTAGTCTCATTCTAAGGTTTGTCAAAGTTCGTCCCAAGTTAGACTATTTCTAAGGACGAACGTATACAACCCTTAGAATGAGACTAACGAGACAAACTTGGGACGAACAAAGACAAACATTAGTCTCATTCTAAGGTTAGTCTAAGTTTGTCCGTCTATTTCTAAGGACGAACTTAGATAAACCTTAGAATGAGAGTAACGAGACTAACTTGGGACGAACAAAGACAAACTTTAGTCTCATTCTAAGGTTTGTCAAAGTTCGTCCCAAGTTAGACTATTTCTAAGGACGAACGTATACAAACCTTAGAATGAGACTAACGAGACTAACTTAAGATGAACAAAGACAAACAATAGTCTCATTCTAAGGTTAGTCTTAGGTCGTCCCAAGTTAGTCTATTTCTAAGGACGAACTTAGATAAACCTTAGAATGAGACTAACGAGACTAACTTGGGACGAACAAAGACAAACTTTAGTCTCATTCTAAGGTTTGTCTAAGTTCGTCCCAAGTTAGTCTAAGTTCATCCCAAGTTAGTCTAAGTTCGTCCCAAGTTAGTCTAAGTTCGTCCCAAGTTGTCTAAGTTCATCCCAAGTTAGTCTAAGTTCATTCCAAGTTAGTTTATTTCTAAGGACGAACTTAGATAAACCTTATAATGAGAGTAACGAGACTAACTTGGGACGAACAAAGACAAACTTTAGTCTCATTCTAAGGTTTGGCTTTGTTTGTCCCAAGTTAGACTATTTCTAAGGACGAAAGTATACGAACCTTAGAATGAGACTAACGATACTAACTTGGGACAAACAAAGCCAAAATTTAGTCTAATTCTTAGGATTGTCTAAGTTCGTCCCAAGTTAGTCTATTTCTAAGGACGAACTTAGATTAACCTTAGAATGAGACTAACGAGACTAACTTGGGACGAACAAAGACAAACTTTAGTCTCATTCTAAGGTTTGTCTAAGTTCGTCCCAAGTTAGTCTAAGTTTGTCCCACGTTTGTCTTTTTCTATAGACAAACTTAGACAAACCTTAGAATGAGACTAACAAGACTAACTTAGGATGAACAAAGACAAACTTTTGTCTCATTCTAAGGTTTGTCTAAGTTCATCCCAAGTTTGTCAAAGTTCGTCCCAAGTTAGTCTATTTCAAAGGACGAAGTTAGACAAACCATAGAATGAGACTAACGAGACTAACTTGGGACGAACAAAGACAAACATTAGTTTCATTCTAAGGTTAGTCTAAGTTCATCCCAAGTTAGTCTATTTCTAAGGACGAACTTAGATAAACCTTAGAATGAGAGTAACTAGACTAACTTGGGGCGAGCAAAGACAAACTTTAGTCTCATTCTAAGGTTTGTCTAAGTTCGTCCCAAGTTAGACTATTTCTAAGGACGAACGTATACAACCCTTAGAATGAGACTAACGAGACTAACTTGGGACAAACAATGACAAACATTAGTCTCATTCTAAGGTTAGTCTAAGTTCGTCCCAAGTTAGTCTATTTCTAAGCACGAACTTAGATAAACCTTAGAATGAGAGTAACGAGACTAACTTGGGACAAACAAAGACAAACTTTTGTCTCATTCTAAGGTTTGTCAAAGTTCGTCCCAAGTTAGACTATTTCTAAGGACGAACGTATACAAACCTTAGAATGAGACTAACAAGACTAACTTGGGATGAAAAAAGGCAACCTTTTGTCTCATTCTAAGGTTTGTCTAGGTTCGTTCCAAGTTAGTCAATTTCTAAGGACGAACTTAGATAAACCTTAGAATGAGACTAACGAGACTAACTTGGGACGAACAATGACAAACTTTAGTCTCATTCTAAGGTTTGTCTAAGTTCGTCCCAACTTAGTCTAAGTTCATCCCACGTTTGTCTCTTTCTAAGGACGAAATTAGACAAACCTTAGAATGAGACTAACGAAACTAACTTGGGATGAACAAAGACAAACTTTAGACTCATTCTAAGGTTTCTCTAAGTTCGTCCCAAGTTAGTCTAAGTTCGTCCCACGTTTGTCTCTTTCTAAGGACGAACTTAGACGAACCTTAGAATGAGGCTAACGAGACTAATTTGGGACGAACAAAGACAAACTTTAGTCTCATTCTAAGGTTTGTCTAAGTTCGTCCCAAGTTTGTCAAAGTTCGTCCCAAGTTAGTCTATTTCTAAGGATGAACTTAGACAAACCTTAGAATGAGACTAACGAGACTAACTTGGGACGAACAAAGACAAACTTTAGTCTCATTCTAAGGTTTGTCTAAGTTCATCCCAAGTTTGTCAAAGTTCATCCCAAGTTAGTCTATTTCTGAGGACGAACTTAGATAAACCTTAGAATGAGAGTAACGAGACTAACTTGAGACGAACAAAGACAAACTTTCTTCTCATTCTAAGGTTTGTCAAAGTTTGTCCCAAGTTAGTCAATTTCTAAGGATGAACTTATACAAACCTTAGAATGAGACTAACGAGACTATTTTGAGACGAACAAAGACAAACTTTAGTCTCATTCTAAGGTTTGTCTAAGTTCGTCCCAAGTTAGTCTATTTCTAAGGACGAACTTAGATAAACCTTAGAATGAGACTAACGAGACTAACTTGGGACGAACAAAGACATACTTTAGTCTCATTCTAAGGTTTGTCTAAGTTCGTCCCAAGTTAGTCTAAGTTCGTCCCACATTTGTCTCTTTCTAAGGACGAACTTAGACAAACCTTAGAATGAGACTAACGAGACTAACTTGGGACGAACAAAGACAAACATTAATTTCATTCTAAGGTTAGTCTAAGTTCATCCCTAGTTAGTCTATTTCTAAGGACGAACTTAGATAAACCTTAGAATGAGAGTAACTAGACTAACTTGGGACGAACAAAGACAAACTTTAGTCTCATTCTAAGGTTTGTCAAAGTTCGTCCCAAGTTAGACTATTTTTAAGGACGAACGTATACAACCCTTAGAATGAGACTAACGAGACTAACTTGGGACGAACAAAGACAAACATTAGTCTCATTCTAAGGTTAGTCTAAGTTTGTCCGTCTATTTCTAAGGACGAACTTAGATAAACCTTAGAATGAGAGTAACGAGACTAACTTGGGACGAACAAAGACAAACTTTTGTCTCATTCTAAGGTTTGTCAAAGTTCGTCCCAAGTTAGACTATTTCTAAGGACGAACGTATACAAACCTTAGAATGAGACTAACAAGACTAACTTGGGATGAACAAAGACAACCTATAGTCTCATTGTAAGGTTTGTCTAAGTTCATTCCAAGTTAGTCTATTTCTAAGGACGAACTTAGATATACCTCAGAATGAGACTAACGAGACTAACTTGGGACGAACAAAGACAAAATTTAGTCTCATTCTAAGGTTGGTCTAAGTTCATCCCAAGTTAGTCTAAGTTCGTCCCACGTTTGTCTCTTTCTAAGGACGAACTTAGACGAACCTTAGAATGAGACTAACGTGACTTACTTGGGACGAACAAAGACAAACTTTAGTCTCATTCTAAGGTTTGTCTAAGTTCATCCCAAGTTAGTCTAAGTTCATCCCAAGTTAGTCTAAGTTCATCCCAAGTTAGTCTAAGTTCGTCCCACGTTTGTCTCTTTCTAAGGACGAACTTAGACTAACCTTAGAATGAGACTAACGTGACTAAATTGGGATGAACAAAGACAAACTTTAGTCTCATTCTAAGGTTTGTCTAAGTTCATCCCAAGTTAGTCTAAGTTCATCCCAAGTTAGTCTAAGTTCGTCCCAAGTTGTCTAAGTTCATCCCTAGTTAGTCTAAGTTCGTTCCAAGTTAGTTTATTTCTAAGGACGAACTTAGATAAACCTTATAATGAGAGTAACGAGACTAACTTGGGACGAACAAAGACAAACTTTAGTCTCATTCTAAGGTTTGTCAAAGTTTGTCCCAAGTTAGACTATTTCTAAGGACGAAAGTATACGGACCTTAGAATGAGACTAACGATACTAACTTTGGACAAACAAAGCCAAAATTTAGTCAAATTCTTAGGATTGTCTAAGTTCGTCCCAAGTGAGTCTATTTCTAAGGACGAACTTAGATTAACCTTAGAATGAGACTAACGAGACTAACTTGGGACGAACAAAGACAAACTTTAGTCTCATTCTAAGGTTTGTCTAAGTTCGTCCCAAGTTAGTCTAAGTTTGTCCCACATTTGTCTTTTTCTATAGACAAACTTAGATAAACCTTAGAATAAGACTAACGAGACTAACTTGGGACGAACAAAGACAAACTTTTGTCTCATTCTAAGGTTTGTCTAAGTTCATCCCAAGTTTGTCAAAGTTCGTCCCAAGTTAGTCTACTTCTAAGGACGAACTTAGACAAACCTTAGAATGAGACTAACGAGACTAACTTGGGACGAACAAAGACAAACATTAGTTTCATTCTAAGGTTAGTCTAAGTTCATCCCAAGTTAGTCTATTTCTAAGGACGAACTTAGATAAACCTTAGAATGAGAGTAACTAGACTAACTTGGGGCGAACAAAGACAAACTTTAGTCTCATTCTAAGGTTTGTCTAAGTTCGTCCCAAGTTAGACTATTTCTAAGGACGAACGTATACAACCCTTAGAATGAGACTAACGAGACTAACTTGGGACGAACAAAGACAAACATTAGTCTCATTCTAAGGTTAGTCTAAGTTCGTCCCAAGTTAGTCTATTTCTAAGGACGAACTTAGATAAACCTGAGAATGAGAGTAACGAGACTAACTTGGGACAAACAAAGACAAACTTTTGTCTCATTCTAAGGTTTGTCAAAGTTCGTCCCAAGTTAGACTATTTCTAAGGACGAACGTATACAAACCTTAGAATGAGACTAACAATACTAACTTGGGATGAACAAAGACAACCTTTTGTCTCATTCTAAGGTTTGTCTGGGTTCGTTCCAAGTTAGTCTATTTCTAAGGACAAACTTAGATAAACCTTAGAATGAGACTAACGAGACTACCTTGGGACGAACAAAGACAAACTTTAGTCTCCTTCTAAGGTTTGTCTAAGTTCGTCCCAACTTAGTCTAAGTTCGTCCCACGTTTGTCTCTTTCTAAGGATGAACTTAGATAAACCTTAGAATGAGACTAACGAAACTAACTTGGGACGAACAAAGACAAACTTTAGACTCATTCTAAGGTTTGTCTAAGTTCGTCCCAAGTTAGTCTAAGTTCGTCCCAAGTTAGTCTAAGTTCATCCCACTTTTGTCTCTTTCTAAGGACGAACTTAGACGAACCTTAGAATGAGGCTAACGAGACTAATTTGGGACGAACAAAGACAAACTTTAGTCTCATTCTAAGGTTTGTCTAAGTTCGTCCCAAGTTTGTCAAAGTTCGTCCTAAGTTAGTCTATTTCTAAGGACGAACTTAGACAAACCTTAGGATGAGACTAACGAGACTAACTTGGGAAGAACAAAGACAAACATTAGTCTCATTATAAGGTTTCTCAAAGTTCATCCCAAGTTAGTCTATTTCTATGGACGAACTTAGACAAACCTTAGAATGAGACTAACGAGACTAACTTGGGAAGAACAAAGACAAACATTAGTCTCATTCTAAGGTTAGTGTAAGTTCATCCCAAGTTAGTATATTTCGAAGGACGAACTTAGATAAACCTTAGAATGAGACTACGAGACTAACTTGGGATGAATAAAGACTAACTTTAGTCTCATTCTAAGGTTTGGCTAAGTTCATCCCAAGTTCGTCTAAGTTCGTCCCAAGTTAGTCTCTTTCTAAGGATGAACTTAGACAAACCCTAGAATGAGACTAACGAGACTAACTTGGGACGAACAAAGACAAACTTTAGTCTCATTCTAAGGTTTGTCTAAGTTCGTCCCAAGTTTGTCAAAGTTCATCCCAAGTTAGTCTATTTTTAAGGACGAACTAAGATAAACCTTATTATGAGAGTAACGAGACTAACTTGAGACGAACAAAGACAAACATTAGTCTCATTCTATGGTTTGTCCCAAGTTAGTCTATTTCTAAGGACGAACTTATACGAACCTTAGAATGAGACTAACGAGACTAACTTGGGACGAAAAAAGACAAACTATAGTCTCATTCTAAGGTTTGTCCAAGTTCGTCCCATGTTAGTCTATTTCTAAGGACGAACTTAGATAAACCTTAGAATGAGACTACGAGACTAACTTGGGATGAATAAAGACTAACTTTAGTCTCATTCTAAGGTTTGGCTAAGTTCATCCCAAGTTAGTCTAAGTTCGTCCCAAGTTAGTCTCTTTCTAAGGACGAACTTAGACAAACCCTAGAATGAGACTAACGAGAGTAACTTGAGATGAACAAAGACAAACTTTAGTCTCATTCTAAGGTTTGTCAAAGTTTGTCCCAAGTTAGTCTATTTCTAAGAACGAACTTATACAAACCTTAGAGTGAGACTAACGAGACTAACTTTTTTTTAAAAAAAGTGGTCGGAGCCAGTACCTTTATTAATAAGAGGATCCAAAGAGCCTGGACCGTGTCAAGGTCAAAACCGCCCTCAAGCGTCAGGAGAAAGTTATAGACCCTTTCTCCTTAAAAACGTAGAACAGGCTAGGACTGAAACCAGGAAATACCCCGGCAAGAATAAAAGAAGAAACAATGGGTTAGCCTAACAAGACCTAAAACGCCACAGCAGCACCAAAATAAGGCAGCCACTGAGACACAAAAAACTAGCCAGGCGCCTCGGAAGCCCTCCAGGTCCTTAGAAACTACCAACAGAACGAAGAGCCCGAACAGGACCTTAGATACTAAGATCATCACGAATCCTTCGCAGCACCACCGCCTCACTATCATGGTCATGAATACACTCCTCACGATCACATAAGAAAATATGACCAATATTATCATGGATAATGGCCTGCTTGACAAAATAGGGAGCTCTCCCTTCATCAAGGTCTTCTCCCTAAGCCGCAGCGCAGGCAATAGCGATAGCAGCGCCATTGGCCTTAGGACAGCACCTCCGAAACCGGACATTTGATAGATCAGAAAACAAGCTCCTCTGCTTATACAGCTCACTCCAGGGGATATCATGAAAGTGCCTCGGATCAAGCCACATCATGAAAACATAAGAGCTAACAACAAGGCTAACGTCCATCCCACGATTAAGACCATGTCTAACTGCCATCTTGACCAGCGAGATTAAATAGGCGAAATCATCCGCCTCAACCATCTCAGTCCCAAAGAAGCAATCCACAATACCTCTATCATTCTTAATGACACAGCCTCCAAACATGCGATCACTTCTTCGAACACGGGCAAGGAAGGCCGAACATCTATTGGGGGTGATTGGACTAGGCATCCATCTGCCCACAAAGAAGTTCCTCCCTGCCTTAGAAAGGTGAAGCACCCGCTTGAGGCTAGCGCTCCCAACATCCCGAGCTAGCTTAGCAGGCACTAGTCTAGCAAGATCCATACCCCATTTGCTCATGCATACTCTAATTGGGGGGCTGCGCTGATCATATAACATGTTATTTCGATACTTCCAAATTTCCCACAAAGTGCAACAAGCAACACCAATTTTAAGACAAGACAAAAAACTCTTGGGACTTCTAGCGTCAATGACTCTAGTAAAGCTCTCCTTCCCTCCGATCAAGCCACCCCCAAACATAGAGTTGAAGTACGACCAGGCAGATTGCGCAATGTCACCCTGGAAGAACAAATGGTTGGTAGATTCCACCACAGGATTTTGACAACATCTACACCTTGAAGCCATATTAATACCAATACCCATCACCTTATCATCAGTAGACACTGCATACATGAAAAACTTCCAAACAAAACAGCCAACTTTCCTTGGCATCCACTTGCTCCATATAATATTAGCCCACCTAACATCCGGCCATTTAGTTTGAAAAGATGTTCTGAGCTTGTTCGCAGAAAAGGACCCATTTTCCCTCCCTTCCCAAATGAAAATGTCTTCCCCACTAGAGCAACTCAGGTTCTCATAAAGGCCACGTCTACTTGCAGGAATGCGGCTGATGATATCTGATGGACCAAAGTTATACGAGTCAGAAACACAGTAAAACCCCCCTAATTAGACCGTTTGTCTATCTAACGTCTACGTGTTAGTACCGATATATTTTCACAGGGTATTTTAGAGACTGAAGTGAAAACACGCTAAGGAGAGGATTTTAAGCTGAAAAGATAACAAGAGTCAATCCAAGGTCAAGATCATATGCCGACTGAAGAAATATCAAGGATCCTGACGTTGAATTGACCAGAATAAATTAATCAGAAGAATCAGGAGTGGAGTCAAAACAGCCCGGAGAAGAAACACATTGACAGTTTTGTGAAAAGACTGCACAAAACTGTACAAACTCACACATTGGGCAAGGATGACCGGCCACCATTCAAGGAGGTGGGCAAGGGAGGAGCTCCTCCCCACATGGTGACCGGCCACCGGTGGCTACCACCTTCTCCTCCTCCACCACTCCCCTTCCTCCACTTGGCGCCACCACACTCCTCCACCAAAAGCCGCCGGCCTCCTCTCCCTCCTCCACATGTGGCCATCTCCTCCCTTGATTTCTTCCTCCAATCAAAATGCAACACTTGTAGCCATCTCCTCCTCCTCCCATGGCTATATAAGGAGGCCTCCTCCTCCTCATTTCACACACCAATTCTCAAATTCACTTCTCTCTAGAAATTGTAATACTTGTAAGTTGTAATCTTGCTTTGGAAATAAAGGAAAGCTCCCTTGGCGCTTCAACGGTTGTAACTTTCTCTTAGTATTTATTTATTTAACTGTTGTCTTTAATTTCCTTAGTATAATGTTTAGAGCGATGAATAGTAGCTAAACTAGTAGTTCGGTCTAAGGGGCGCACTTGTATTATATAATGTTTTAAGACTGTTAACTTAGTGTATAGTCTTAGTATTCAAAACTTGTTCTATGTGCCATATATAGTCAGAGTTCCAAGGTTGAGTGGATGCTGTAACAAGCAAAGCTCTTCTGTGGGAATTCGTGATCATACTCAGGTAGTGGAAGCTGTAACAAGCAAAGCTATCTGAGGAGTTCGACTCATCCTAAATCCCATCTGGTCGAGCATAACTGTGAGATCAGGTGGATGTACACAGGCTAGCATACCTTTGGGTATTGGCGCTAGACTGAAATAGAACAGGAGTTGCTTTAAACCGGTGTTGCAAGTCTTGTGCTGTAACTAGCCTCGATTCACCGTTTGAATACTTAGATGATTCACTAATGGTCAATGATAAACAGGATATAATACAAGTCCCCTGAAACCGAACATTTCTCTTAATCATTAAAATAGTAATTTACTTTCCAGTATTAAAATCAACCAACCAACCAATCAATCAATCAAAATAGCTGGTAGCTTTAAAACCAACCAACCGACCTTAAACACGTTCCCACGCTGCGTAATTCCCCCCGAAG
Source organism: Rhodiola kirilowii (assembly GCA_033675215.1). Taxonomy (NCBI): domain Eukaryota; kingdom Viridiplantae; phylum Streptophyta; class Magnoliopsida; order Saxifragales; family Crassulaceae; genus Rhodiola; species Rhodiola kirilowii. The sequence goes on from CM066202.1 coordinate 328,011, forward strand.
AACAATTATTCCCCTAGTTCCCTTGGGTTCGACCCCTACTTACCAAGTACTACCCAATAGTATAGTTGCGAGTAGCGGACTATTATAAATTTATTTGCACAATCGCTTTGACGACGAGCGGTTCTGTCAAATTGGCGCCGTTGCCGGGGAACTAGTCATCGGATAACTGTTCTTTGAACCGTTACGCGCTTCAAAACAACCATGTCTCGCGAAGAAAGTCACCATGACTTCCAGGATGACGAAGAAATAAACCTGTACGATCAGAATGATGAGGTACCGTTTCCATTCGTCGACGATCCGGAACAACTCATCAGAAACAGAAGAGCTCGTGATAGGGAAGCAGTCAGAAGAAACCAAGAATTACCCGAGGACCGAAATGCAGCTGGTCCAGTACAACCTCCTATCCATCCCCTACGACCACAACCTCAACCTCGATACATGCCAAGAAGAGAACCCGCGTTTGATGACTACTACGGAGATAACTACTACCGTGAACCGACGATGGGCGAGCTAAATGCCCCTAATTTCGAGACACAGCCGTGGTGTATCTATGAGAGCCCTCAATTAGAAAATATAACCACCAACGCATCAGTGGCACACAGCCTGCCAAAATTCTCAGGATCTCAAGGAGAATCTGCCGCAACTCACCTCCAACGCCTACATGGCATTTGCCAGAATCTAAAGCCCAACCGAGTGAATATGGACGACTTCAAGTTAAAAGCGTTCTATTTTTCCCTCACTTACTCGGCAAGTGACTGGTTCCTTTCATTGCCTTCCGGAAGCATTAGAACATGGGTTCAGATGCAGAAGAAATTCTTAGATAAATACTATCCGGCTGGAAGAGCAATTCAAGTAAGGAAGCAACTACAGGAAATCAAACAAGGTCCCAATGAAACCATGTACGATTACCTGGAAAAGTTCAATCACCTAGAAAGGAGCTGCTGTACCCTTGGACTGCCCGAGAAACTCGTCATCGAGTACCTCATTGATGGATTAAGACCACTAGACAAAATGCTCTTGGATGCCTCAGCAGGAGGGTCCATGATGAATCTGTCATTAAGTGGCATCAGAAATCTCATCGCCAACGTTGCTGAAAATGCTCGATTTAGAGAAGAGACCACTGGCCAAGATGAATTCTCTCGATCAAAACGGGTAGCACAAACTGAAGCATCAGTAAACTCCATAACTGAAGAGATGAAACAGTTAAAGGAGATGATGATTGAGATCATACGTAGACAGCCAGTTACGGTTAAACCTTGCGAGTTCTGTGGTTCTACGGACCTTAAAACGGACGCATGCCCAACATTGATAGAAGAAGAACCGGCTGATGTGAATGCAGTGGGAGGATATAAAGGATACAACAACGTCAGAACTGGACAAAATAGACAGTACGGTCAAACGTCCAACCCAGACTAGCATAACAATAACAGCTATCTTCAGACAGAGACACAACCAGCTGTCCCTCAACTAGCTCAGTCATACTACCAACCCCCCCACCGGCAGTATAACCAGAACGCTCAACCACCAGGTCAATACCAACAGGAGGAGCCAAACCTGTACCATGCAAGCTCGAACAATTCTCGAGAGCCAAACGAATCACTAGAAGACATGATGCTGCAATTAACTAGTACTGTGCAGCAGTTGAATACTACTATGCATAAAAATCAAACCGAAACAAAAAAAGAGTTATCAGATTTGAAGGAGCATATCTCCCAACTCGCTGCATCAGTATCCGCACTCTCTAGTGAACCCGGCAAACTCCTGTCTCAAACTATTCAAGGCACACAGGAAAACATGAATACAGTTACTCTGAGGAGTGGAAAAACGCTTGTCGGCAAACCTGTGGAGCAAATGAAAGACAGAGACCCAAGGTTACCTGGAAAAGAGCAAATAAGGCCCGAGCCTCTCGAAGTTCTAGATGAAGAAGAGACCGATAAGGATGACGACATATTTGAGGAAGAACGGGAAGTTACCGAAGAAGAAGAAAATACGTCTGAAGAACACAGGCCTAACCCGGTACCCAGAATCGAAACCCCTAAAATAAGCACGACACTTCCATTTCCAGTACCGGGTCGCGTGCAAAAACAGCATGTCATGGATAAGGAAGTACTTGAGTTGTTCAGCAAGGTCGAAATCAACATTCCTCTTTTAGAAGCCATCAAACAAATTCCTCGGTATGCCAAGTTTTTAAAGGAACTATGCACCAACCGAAGAAGGAATGCTGGAAACGATCAAGAACTGATGAGTAAAAATGTGTCGGCCGTCATACAAAGAAAAGTTCCCCCCAAATGTGGAGATCCAGGAACTTACACCATTCCATGCACAATTGGTAACATAAGGATCGAGAATTGCATGCTAGACCTTGGAGCATCAATCAATGTCCTCCCATTCTCTATCTACTCATGTCTTAAGATTGGACCACTCAAACCCACCGGTCTCACTATTCAACTAGCAGATCGGTCCTGCAAACAACCCAAGGGCAAAATAGAAGACGTCCTGGTTCAAGTAGGCAAGTTAGTGTTTCCAGCAGACTTCTACGTTTTAAAGATGGAAAATGGCGGACCTACTGATCATGCACCTATTCTTCTCGGCCATCCATTCCTCAAAACATCAAAAATGAAGATAGATTGTGGAAGTGGAATGCTTTCAATGGAAGTGGAAGGAGAGGTCTACAGCTTTGACATATTCCGAGCAATGAAGCACCCTATGGAATTCGAGGAAATACACGCACTCGATACTTTGGACGACCTGGTCCAAGAAATTCGACCAGAACTTAGAACAGATCCCTTGGAAGCCATACTCAATGGAGCCATAAGCCCATACAAATTAACCGAAGACTTGCACGAAACAGCGGCCCACTTAACGATCTCAGAGCCTCTCACACCAGAATTTGAAGTCAACGAGGTAAAACTATTCAAATCGAATACCTTTCTGCCCTCGGTGGTGCAAGCCCCCAAAATAGAATTAAAGTCCCTTCCTGGACATCTGAAGTACGCCTTCCTGGGGGATAATGACACACTCCCAGTAATCATCAAGAGTGGCTTGGAAACAAGCCAGGAACAAAGTTTGATAAAAGTCCTGAAGCAACACAAGTTGGCTATTGGATGGACTCTGGCCGACTTAAGGGGAGTCAGCCCGGCTGTGTGCATGCACCGTATTCTACTTGAGGATGGAGCAAAGCCATCAAGAGAGCCCCAACGACGGCTCAACCCAATCATGATGGAGATCGTCCAAAAGGAAATACAAAAGCTTCTAGATGCAGACGTTATCTATCCCATATCAGATAGTCAATGGGTGAGTCCTGTTCACGTAGTACCAAAGAAAAGTGGAATCACAGTTGAGGAAGATGCTGAAGGAAACATGGTCACAACACGGGTAAAGAATGGGTGGCGCATGTGCATTGATTATCGAAAGCTGAACGCGGTGACTCGAAAGGATCACTTCCCGCTCCCATTCATTGATCAAATGCTAGATAGATTGGCAGGAAAACCATATTTTTGCTTCCTGGACGGGTTCTCAGGATACAACCAGATCCCCATAGCACCTGAGGACCAAGAGAAGACTACATTCACCTGCCCATTCGGTACATTTGCCTTCAGAAGAATGTCATTCGGCCTCTGCAATGCTCCTGGAACTTTCCAAAGGGTTGTAACCAGTATCTTTTCAGACATGATTGGGGAATTCATCGAAGTCTTCATGGACGACTTCACCATCCACGGAGACACATTCGATGCATGCTTGAGCAATTTGAACACAGTTTTGGAACGATGTGTATCCATGAACTTAGTGCTCAATTATGAAAAATCCCACTTCATGGTAACACACGGAATAGTCTTAGGACATGTTGTCTCACAAAAAGGCATGGAAGTGGACGAAGCAAAGATCGACCTGATCACGACTCTACCATACCCATCCAGGGTCCGAGACATCCAATCATTCCTTGGCCATGCGGGATTCTACCGACGCTTCATCAAGGACTTCTCTAAAAAGGCATTACCCCTGTCCACTCTTCTACAAAAAGAAGTTCCGTTCGAATTCACCGACGCATGCAAAAAGGCCTTTGATGATCTAAAGAAATCCCTCACCAGCACACCCATCATCCAAACACCAAATTGGGAACTACCATTCGAAATAATGTGCGACGCAAGCGACTTCGCTGTAGGGGCAGTTCTCGGCCAAAAGATTGAAAAGAAAGCAGGAGTGATCTATTACGCCTCACGAACCCTAGATCCTGCCCAACGGAACTATTCCACCACTGAAAAGGAACTTCTTGCAGTAGTATTCGCTCTGGAAAAATTCAGACCCTACTTACTTGGAGCAAAAGTAATAGTTTATTCAGACCATGCCGCCATCCGATACCTGATGAAGAAGAAGGAGGCTAAACCAAGGCTTATTCGGTGGATATTACTACTGCAAGAATTCGATGTGGAAATAAGGGACAAAAAGGGGATCGAGAATACTGTGGCAGACCACCTAAGCAGGATTGTCAAAGAGGAAGAAGAAGGGCACATAACCGAGTCATTCCCTGACGAGCACCTATACGCCATCTCAACCAAGGTGCCATGGTACGCCCCAATCGCCAACTACCTTGTAGGAGGTACATTTCCTCCTTCTTTTACTAAAGCACAATGCATGAAACTTAAACACAATGCTAAACAATACTTACGGGATGATCCTTATTTATGGAAAATAGGAGTAGATCAAATACTTAGGAGATGCATCCCTGATAATGAAATAGTTTCTGTTATTAACTTTTGCCATGAGTTTGCATGTGGAGGACACTTCGGGCCTAGGAAAACCGCTAGAAAAATCTTAGATAGCGGATTTTTCTGGCCAAGTATATTTAAAGATGCCAACGAAAAGTGTAAAAAATGCGATAAGTGTCAACGAGTAGGAAATGTGTCAGCTAGAAATGAAATGCCTCAAGTCCCCATATTCGTCAATGATGTCTTCGACGTTTGGGGTCTTGATTTTATGGGACCATTTCCAGTTTCATGCGGTTATACCTATATTCTAGTTGCAGTAGATTATGTGTCAAAATGGGTAGAAGCTAAGGCCACAAGGTGCGACGATGCAAAAACTGTCATAGAATTTTTGCGTACTAACCTGTTTTGTAGGTATGGGGTACCTAAGGCCATAATAAGCGACCAAGGAACTCATTTCTGCAACCGCATGATGGCTGCTACCTTAAAACGCTACCATGTCCACCATCGGACGTCCACGACATATCACCCCCAATCCAATGGTCAAGCAGAAATCTCCAACCGCGAAATCAAAGGAATTTTAGAAAAAATGGTGAAACCAAGCAGGAAAGATTGGAGCCAGAGGTTAGACGAAGCCCTTTGGGCTTACCGGACGGCATACAAGACACCAATTGGAACCTCTCCCTTTCGGCTTGTTTATGGGAAGGCATGCCATCTTCCGGTAGAAATAGAGCATAAAGCATATTGGGCGCTCAAGCAATGCAATCCAGATTTAAAAGCTGCCGGACTAGATAGGAAACTTAAGCTATGCGAACTTGAAGAGTTGCGGCTTGAAGCCTACGAAGAGCAAACAGACTACATGGCACGGACAAAATTATATCATGACAAATTCATCCTCCGGCGCTCATTCGAGGAAGGACAACTAGTATTACTCTTCTCCTCACGACTGAAGATAATGCCCGGGAAGCTTAAATCTAGATGGACCGGCCCCTTCACAATAACAAAGGTATACAACCATGGGATGCTTGAGTTGGAAAGTATGGAGAATGGAAGCAAATTCAATGTAAATGGGCAACGAGTCAAACACTACCATGACGAAGTCAACTTTGCGGTGGCAAAGTTCGACCTCAGCCACCCATGGGACCCAAACCAATGAACCACAAACGAGGTATCGTCGAGCCAACGACGTTAAACAAGTGCACTGGTCGGGAGGTAACCCGACACTATCTTACTTTTCCGCACTTTAATTTCTGTCATTTAAATTCAGTATTTAGTTTTAAGCTTGCATGACTTTTGAACTAAGGCACGCCTTCGTTCAAAAGTGGGGGGTGAGAACCACCTGTGTACATAAATAACATGCAGCTGTTTTTCTTTTTTAATAAGTACCTTTTTGAAAATATGAACTTAAGAATGTGAAAAAGATAAATCATAATTCATGCATTAACCTTGTGAAAATTCAACTGCTTAAAAACTTAGAATGTAACTTTCCATTTGTCCTTTGTGCTGAGATAACTAGGGATGTGGAGTTGATATAAACTGCCCTAGAGAGGCTTGGAAAGCAATCAAAGGATCAGATCAAACTATATGGTTTTCGAAGTCAGTGGAGGCTGCACTTCGGGTTTTCAGTGAATAATTGAAGTCAACTCCGCCAAGAAGCATCTATGCAAAGGCGAGGACGGGAATCAGAACGTCCTCTCTCTAGTCAAAATAGCCGAGAAAATAGATGGGCGACCCTCATCTTGACCCGCGCAAAACGACCAAGATGAGAGGAGCGGGGAGGTATTTCCATAGGCTTGCGGGCGATGATTGGACCTCCCAAAAAGGCTCGAGAAAATGGACTAGCAGTCACAAAAAGACGAAAAGCTCAATGAAGCAAATCAAAAGAGGCCAAAGGCCCAAAATTGTGAAGGTTTTAACCGAGCAAAAGTGAAGCACTCAAAAAAGTGAAATCAAAGGCCAAAGGCCGATTCACTACAACAAAAAAAGCAGTCCCTCGCCAAAGAAGAAAATCAAAAAGGCTCAACTCACTAAAACCCGAATCGAATCACGTGCTAGAGAAAGCTACCAGAAAACCATATAGTAAGAGACGATCCCGAGGTTGCAGTCCAGGAACCTAAAAAGGGCTATCTCCCGAGACATCCAATATAATTTGCATCTCAGCACGGAGGTACAAGTATTAAGTTTCTTCTATTTATTTACGCAGTTTAATTTGGTAATAAGTAAGCAATGCATGAATTAGGATAGATCGAGTACCACAGTCTAATTTTCATATTCCAAAGCCAAAATTAGAACTTACGCCCTTTAATAGCATTGTTCGGGACGAACAACTAAAAGGGGGGGTAATCTGATGGACCAAAGTTATACGAGTCAGAAACACAGTAAAACCCCCCTAATTAGACCGTTTGTCTATCTAACGTCTACGTGTTAGTCCCGATATATTTTCACAGGGTATTTTAGAGACTGAAGTGAAAACACGCTAAGGAGAGGATTTTAAGCTGAAAAGATAACAAGAGTCAATCCAAGGTCAAGATCATATGCCGACTGAAGAAATATCAAGGATCCTGACGTTGAATTGACCAGAATAAATTAATCAGAAGAATCAGGAGTGGAGTCAAGACAGCCCGGAGAAGAAACACATTGACAGTTTTGTGAAAAGACTGCACAAAACTGTACAAACTCACACATTGGGCAAGGATGACCGGCCACCATTCAAGGAGGTGGGCAAGGGAGGAGCTCCTCCCCACATGGTGACCGGCCACCGGTGGCTACCACCTTCTCCTCCTCCACCACTCCCCTTCCTCCACTTGGCGCCACCACACTCCTCCACCAAAAGCCGCCGGCCTCCTCTTCCTCCTCCACATGTGGCCATCTCCTCCCTTGATTTCTTCCTCATATCAAAATGCAACACTTGTAGCCATCTCCTCCTCCTCCCATGGCTTTATAAGGAGGCCTCCTCCTCCTCATTTCACACACCAATTCTCAAATTCACTTCTCTCTCTAGAAGTTGTAATACTTGTAAGTTGTAATCTTGCTTTGGAAATAAAGGAAAGCTCCCTTGGCGCTTCAACGGTTGTAAGTTTCTCTTAGTATTTATTTATTTAACTGTTGTCTTTAATTTCCTTAGTATAATGTTTAGCGCGATGAATAGTAGCTAAACTAGTAGTTCGGTCTAAGGGGCGCACTTGTATTATATAATGTTTTAAGACTATTAACTTAGTGTATAGTCTTAGTATTCAAAACTTGTTCTATGTGCCATATATAGTCAGAGTTTCCAAGGTTGAGTGGATGCTGTAACAAGCAAAGCTCTTCTTTGGGAATTCATGATCATACTCAGGTAGTGGAAGCTGTAACAAGCAAAGCTATCTGAGGAGTTTGACTCATCCTAAATCCCATCTGGTCGAGCGTAACTGTGAGATCAGGTGGATGTACACAGGCTAGCATACCTTTGGGTATTGGCGCTAGACTGAAATAGAACAGGAGTTGCTTTAAACCGGTGTTGCAAGTCTTGTGCTGTAACTAGCCTCGATTCACCGTTTGAATACTTAGATGATTCACTAATGGTCAATGATAAACAGGATATAATACAAGTCCCCTGAAACCGAACATTTCTCTTAATCATTAAAATAGTAATTTACTTTCCAGTATTAAAATCAACCAACCAACCAATCAATCAATCAAAATAGCTGGTAGCTTTAAAACCAACCAACCGACCTTAAACACGTTCCCACGCTGCGTAATCCCCCCCGAAGAACAATTATTCCCCTAGTTCCCTTGGGTTCGACCCCTACTTACCAAGTACTACCCAGTAGTATAGTTGCGAGTAGCGGACTATTATAAATTTATTTGCACAATCGCTTTGACGACGAGCGGTTCGGTCAATATCCTGCCAGGTAGTCGCGTCACTCCGAACATCCCGCAACCTAGCACTAACTAGGCACCTGGGATGAATAATACCAAGACGATCACAAAAACGGGCCACAGAGATATTCCCTTGCCCAATGATCCATCTCGACTCCTCACGCAAGGAAACAATAATATGGTCAATGGAATTCCAAATACAAGAACCCCTAGTGCCATGACTAAATCTCCTCCTAGTATGAAAGGCCCATAGAGAGTCAGAATTAATATAAGTCCATGCTAATTTACCATGCAAGGCAAGCATCACATCCTCCAGGCGCTTAATCCCCAACCCACATGTGGATTTCTCTCTACACACATTCTCCCAGTTAACCCAATGTCTCCTCTTCCCATCCCCTTTGTCCCATAGAAAACTCCGAAGAATACTCCCCACACGATTGAGAACAGTGATGGGAATAGGAAGAATAGACATACAGTGAATGCCAACGGAATTCAAGACAGAATCAATAAGGGTAATCTTCCCACTAAAGGATAACATGTTCTTCATCAAACCACTAATTCTTTTCCTGACTTTCTCTTCCAAACTCTGAAAATACTCAATCTTTGTACGCCCAGTATACAAGGGGATGCCCAAATATGTAACAGGAAAAGTGCCTTTGTGGAACTTGGTAATGTCAAGAAGCATCTTCTGTCTTTCTCTTCTCATTTTCTTAGGAAAGAAAATGAAACTCTTTTCGTTGTTTAGCTTCTGGCCAGAGTAATCACAAAAGTCTTGAATGATAACCATAAGGTTTTCAACTGATTTCTTGCACCCATTAGTGAATATGAGGATATCATCAGCAAACAAGAGGGAAGTAATGGCCCTTCCACCAACGCCAGTATAGTATCCCTAGATAAAACCCTCACTAACCGCATGATTAATATCCTTGGTGAGCCACTCCATGGCAATAACGAAAAGCGTGGGCGACAAAGGATCACCCTGCCGCAACCCTTGAGAGGATTTAAAATGCCCATAATGCCTGCCATCCCATTTAAGAGAGAACCACGGACTAGATATGCATCTAAAAATGAGATCGACAAACTTTTCGCAGCAACCAGAGCCAGAATAAAGCTCCATGACATTCTATCATACGCCTTAGACATGTCAAGTTTAATCATAATATTCCCACTCTCCGTTTTCTCCTTAAAGTCAAACAACAAATCATGACCAAGGGCAATATTCTCTAGAATACTCCTTCCTTTCACAAAACCAACTTGCTCAGGGCTAACAAGCTTGTGAAGCACATGCGACAATCTAGAATTTAAAAGTTTGGAGAATATTTTGTGCACAACATTACATAAACTGATTGGCCACAAATCAGCGATACTAGTAGGATTTGGAGCCTTCAGAATCAAGGTCAGATAAGTCCCACCAATAATTTTAGGAATTTGCAGACCAAAAAAGAATCCAGAAACGCCCTTCACCACATCGGCCTTAATAAGTTCCCAAAAGAACACAAAGAAACGAGCAGTAAACCCATCCGGGCCAGGAGCACTATCATCACTCATACTTTTAAACTCCTTAATAATTTCATCACCAGTAGGGCACCTAGAGAGCTCATCATTCTCATCGTCAGTAATAACTTTATCAAAATAACCAAAAGCATGAACAGGGTGAGGAGGATTATGCCATGTGAGGAGTTTAGAATAAAAATCAACAGCCTCGGCCCCCGTCTGCTCCGACGTAGCAACAACTGAGTCCTCGTCAACAATTAAATTCACACGAGATTGAACACGCCTCATCTTTATAGCACCATGGAAAAAAGCCGAGTTAACATCACCCTCCTTCAGCCACCTTACTCTAGCCTTTTCCTCAAGCAGACACAAATTTGTCTAATAACATCATCAAGCATCAATTTGCAATTGAGACTAACTTGGGACGAACAAAGACAAACTTTAGTCTCATTCTAAGGTTTGTCTAAGTTCGTCCCAAGTTTGTCAAAGTTCATCCCAAGTTATTTTATTTCTAAGGACGAACTTAGACAAACATTAGAATGAGACTAACGACACTAACTTGGGAAGAACAAAGACAAACATTAGTCTCTTTAAGGTTAGTCTAAGTTCGTCCCAAGTTAGTCTGTTTCTAAGGACGAACTTAGATAAACCTTAGAATGAGACTAAGAGACTAACTTTAGACGAACAAAGACAAACTTTAGTCTCATTCTAAGTTTGTCAAAGTTTGTCCCAAGTTAGTCTAAGTTCGTCCCAAGTTAGTCTGTTTCTAAGAATGAACTTAGACAAACCTTAGAATGAGACTAACGAGACAAACTTGGGACGAACAAAGACAAACTTTAGTTTCATTCTAAGGTTTGTCTAAGTTCGTCCCAAGTTTGTCAAAGTTCATCCCAAGTTTGTCTATTTCTAAGGACGAACTTAGATAAATTTAGAATGAGAGTAACGAGACTAACTTGAGACGAACAAACACAAACTTTCGTCTCATTCTAAGGTTTGTCAAAGTTTGTCCTAAGTTAGTCAATTTCTAAGGACGAACTTATACAAACCTTAGAATGAGACTAACGAGACTATTTTGGGACGAACAAAGACAAACTGTAGTCTCATTCTAAGGTTTGTCTAAGTTCGCCCCAAGTTAGTCTATTTCTAAGGACGAACTTAGATAAACCTTAGAATGAGACTAACGAGACTAAGTTGGGACGAACAAAGACAAACTTTAGCCTCATTCTAAGGTTTGTCTAAGTTCGTCCCAAGTTAATCTAAGTTTGTCCCACGTTTGTCTCTTTCTAAGGACGAACTTAGACAAACCTTAGAATGAGAAAAACGAAACTAACTTGGGAAGAACAAACTCAAACATTAGTCTCATTCTGAAGTTAGTTTAAGTTCATCCCAAGTTAAGCTATTTCTAAGAACGAACTTAGATAAACCTTAGAATGAGAGTAACGAGACTAACTTGAGACGAACAAAGACAAAATTTAGTCTCATTCTAAGGTTTGTCAATGTTCATCCCAAGTTAGTCTATTTCTAAGGATGAACTTATACAAACCTTAGAATGAGACTAACGAGACTAACTTGGGACGAACAAAGACAAACTTTAGTCTCATTCTAAGGTTTGTCTAATTTCGTCCCTAGTTAGTTTATTTCTAAGGACGAACTTAGATAAACCTTATAATGAGACTAACGAGACTAATGAGACTAACTTGGGACGAACAAAGACAAACTTTAGTCTCATTCTAAGGTTTGTCTAAGTTCGACCAAAGTTAGTCTATTTCTAAGGATGAACTTAGATAAACCTTAGAATGAGAGTAACGAGACTGACTTGAGTTGAACAAAGACAAACTTTAGTCTCATTCTAAGGTTTGTCAAAGGTCGTCCCAAGTTAGTCTATTTCTAAGGACGAACTTACACAAACCTTAGAATGAGACTAACGAGACTAACTTGGGACGAACAAAGACAAACTTTAGTCTCTTTCTAAGGTTTGTCTAAGTTCGTCCCAAGTTAGTCTATTTCTGAGGATGAACATAGATAAACCTTAGAATGAGACTAACGAGACTAACTTGGGACGCACAAAAACAATCTTTAGTCTCATTCTAAGGTTTGGCTAAGTTCGTCCCAAGTTAGTCTAAGTTTGTCGCACGTTTGTCTCTTTCTGAGGACGAACTTAGACAAACCTTAGAATGAGACTAACGAGACTAATTTGGGACGAACAAAGACAAACTTTAGTCTCATTCTAAGGTTTGTCTAAGTTCGTCCCAAGTTTGTCAAAGTTCGTCCCATGTTTGTCTATTTCAAAGGATGAACTTAGACAAACCTTAGAATGAGACTAACGAGACTAACTTGGGAAGAACAAAGACAAACATTAGTCTCATTCTAAGGTTAGTCTAAGTTCGTCCCAAGTTGGTCTATTTCTAAGGACGAACTTAGATAAACCTTAGAATGAGACTACGAGACTAACTTGAGATGAATAAAGACTAACTTTAGTCTCATTCTAAGGTTTGTCTAAGTTCGTCCCAAGTTAGTCTAAGTTCATCCCAAGTTAGTCTCTTTCTAAGGACGAACTTAGACAAACCCCAGAATGAGACTAATGAGACTAACTTGGGACGAACAAAGACGAACTTTAGTCTCATTTTAAGGTTTGTCTAAGTTCGTCCCAAGTTTGTCAAAGTTCGTCCCAAGTTAGTCTATTTTTAAGGATGAACTAATAAACCTTAGAATGAGAGTAACGAGACTAACTTGAGACGAAGAAAGACAAACATTAGTCTCATTCTATGGTTCGTCAAAGTTTGTCACAAGTTAGTCTATTTCTAAGGACGAACGTATACAAACCTTAGAATGAGACTAACGAGACTAACTTGGGACGAACAAAGACAAACTATAGTCTCATTCTAAGGTTTGTCCAAGTTCGTCCCAAGTTAGTCTATTTCTAAGGACGAACTTAGATAAACCTTAGAATGAGACTAACGGGACTAACTTGGGACAAACAAAAACAAACTTTAGTCTCATTCTAAGGTTAGTCTAAGTTCGTCCCAAGTTAGTGTCTAAGTTTGTCCCACATTTGTCTCTGTCTAAGGATGAACTTAGACAAACCTTGGAATGAGACTAACTTGGGACGAACAAAGACAAACTTTAGTCTCATTCTAAGGTTTGTTTAAGTTCGTCCCAAGTTTCTCAAAGTTCGTCCCAAGTTAGCCTATTTCTATGGACAAACTTAGATAAACTTTAGTCTCATTCTAAGGTTTGTCTAAGTTCGTCCCAAGTTTGTCAAAGTTCGTCCCAAGTTGGCCTATTTCTAAGGACGAACTTAGATAAACCTTAGAATGAGAGTAACGAGAGTAACTTGAGATGAACAAAGACAAACTTTAGTCTCATTCTAAGGTTTGTCAAAGTTCGTCCCAAGTTAGTCTATTTCTAAGGACGAACTTAGATAAACCTTAGAATGAGACTAACGAGACTAACTTGGGACGAACTTAGACAAACTTTAGTCTCATTCTAAGGTAGTTCTATGTTCGTCCCAAGTTAGTCTGTTTCTAAGGACGAACTTAGATAAACCTTTGAATGAGACTAAGAGACTAACTTGGGATGAACAAAGTTAAACTTTAGTCTCATTCTAAGGTTTGTCTAAGTTTGTCCCAAGTTAGTCTAAGTTCGTCCCAAGTTAGTCTATTTCTAAGGACGAACTTAGATAAACCTTAGAATGAGACTAAGAGACTAACATGGGACGAATAAAGACTAACTTTAGTGGCATTCTAAGGTTTGTCTAAGTTCGACCCAAGTTAGTCTAAGTTCGTCCCAAGTTAGTCTCTTTCTAAGGACGATCTTAGACAAACCTAAGAATGAGACTAACGAGACTAATTTGTGACGAACAAAGACAAACTTTAGTCTTATTCTAAGGTTTGTCTAAGTTCGTCCCAAGTTTGTCAAAGTTCATCCCAAGTTAGTCTATTTCTAAGGACGAACTTAGACAAACATTAGAATGAGACTAACGAGACTAACTTGGGAAGAACAAAGACAAACATTAGTCTCATTTAAGGTTAGTGTAAGTTCGTCCCAAGTTAGTCTGTTTCTAAGGACGAACTTAGATAAACCTTTGAATGAGACTAAGAGACTAACTTGGGATGAACAAAGTTAAACTTTAGTCTCATTCTAAGGTTTGTCTAAGTTTGTCCCAAGTTAGTCTAAGTACGTCCCACGTTTGCCTCTTTCTAAGGACGAACTTAGACAAACCTTAGAATGAGACTAACGAGACTAACTTGGGACGAACAAAGACAAACTTTAGTCTCATTCTAAGGTTTGTCTAAGTTCGTCCCAAGTTAGTCTAAGTTCGTCCCAAGTTAGTCTGTTTCTAAGGATGAACTTAGACAAACCTTAGAATGAGACTAACGAGACTAACTTGGGACGAACAAAGACAAACTTTAGTCTCATTCTAAGGTTTGTCTAAATTCATCCCAAGTTTGTCAAAGTTCATTACAAGTTGGTCTATTTCTAAGGACGAACTTAGACAAACCTTAGAATGAGAGTAACGAGACTAACTTGAGACGACCAAAGACAAACTTTCGTCTCATTCTAAGGTTTGTCAAAGTTTGTCCCAAGTTAGTCAATTTCTAAAGACGAACTTATACAAACCTTAGAATGAGACTAACGAGACTATTTTGGGACGAACAAAAACAAACTTTAGTCTCATTCTAAGGTTTGTCAAAGTTCGTCCCAAATTAGTCTATTTCTAAGGACGAACTTAGATAAACCTTAGAATGAGACTAACGAGACTAACTTGGGACGAACAAAGACAAACTTTAGTCTCATTCTAAGGTTTGTCTAAGTTCGTCCCAAGTTAGTCTAAGTTCGTCCCACGTTTGTCTCTTTCTAAGGACGAACATTGACAAACCTTAGAATGAGACTAACGAGACTAACTTGGGACGAACAAAGACAAACTTTAGTCTCATTCTAAGGTTTGTCTAAGTTCATCCCAAGTTTGTCAAAGTTCGTCCCAAGTTATTCTATTTCTAAGGACGAACTTAGACAAATCTTAGAATGAGAAAAACGAGACTAACTTGGGAAGAACAAAGACAAACATTAGTCTCATTCTGAGGTTAGTCTAAGTTTGTCCCAAGTTACTCTCATTCTAAGAACGAACTTAGATAAACCTTAGAATGAGAGTAACGAGACTAACTTTAGACGAACAAAGACAAACTTTAGTCTCATTCTAAGGTTTGTCAATGTTCATCCCAAGTTAGTCTATTTCTAAGGATGAACTTATACAAACCTTAGAATGAGACTAACGAGACTAACTTGGGACGAACAAAGACAAACTTTAGTCTCATTCTAAGGTTTGTCTAATTTTGTCCCTAGTTAGTCTATTTCTAAGGACGAACTTTTATAAACCTTATAATGAGACTAACGAGACTAACTTGGGACGAACAAAGACAAACTTTAGTCTCATTCTAAGGTTTGTCTAAGTTTGTCCAAAGTTAGTCTATTTTTAAGGACGAACTTAGATAAACCTTAGAATGAGAGTAACGAGACTGACTTGAGTTGAACAAAGACAAACTTTAGTCTCATTCTAAGGTTTGTCAAAGGTCGTCCCAAGTTAGTCTATTTCTAAGGACGAACTTACACAAACCTTAGAATGAGACTAACGAGACTAACTTGGGACGAACAAAGACAAACTTTAGTCTCATTCTAAGGTTTGTCTAAGTTCGTCCCAAGTTAGTCTATTTCTGAGGACGAACTTAGATAAAGCTTAGAATGAGACTAACGAGACTAACTTGGGACGAACAAAGACAAACTTTAGTCTCATTCTAAGGTTTGTCTAAGTTCGTCCCAAGTTAGTCTAAGTTCGTCCCACGTTTGTCTTTATCTAAGGACGAACTTAGACAAACCTTAGAATTAGACTAACGAAACTAACTTGGGACGAACAAAGACAAACTTTAGTCTCATTCTAAGGTTTGTCTAAGTTCGTCCCAAGTTTGTCTAAGTTCGTCCCAAGTTTGTCTAAGTTCGTCCCACATTTGTCTCTTTCTGAGGACGAACTTAGACAAACTTTAGAATGAGACTAACGAGACTAATTTGGGACGAACAAAGACAAACTTTAGTCTCATTCTAAGGTTTGTCTAAGTTCGTCCCAAGTTTGTCAAAGTTCATCCCAAGTTAGTCTATTTCTAAGGACGAACTTAGACAAACCTTAGAATGAGACTAACGACACTAACTTGGGAAGAACAAAGACAAACATTAGTCTCATTCTAAGGTTAGTCTAAGTTCGTCCCAAGTTAGTCTATTTCTAAAGACAAACTTAGATAAACCTTAGAATGAGACTAAGAGACTAACTTGTGATGAATAAGGACTAACTTTAGTCTCATTCTAAGGTTTGTCTAAGTTCGTCCCAAGTTAGTCTAAGTTCGTCCCAAATTAGTCTCTTTCTAAGGACGAACTAAGACAAACCCTAGAATGTGACTAACGAGACTAACTTGGGACGAACAAAGACAAACTTTAATCTCATTCTAAGGTTTGTCTAAGTTCGTCCCAAGTTTGTCAAAGTTCGTCCCAAGTTAGTCTATTTTTAAGGACAAACTAAGATAAACCTTAGAATGAGAGTAACGAGACTAACTTGAGACGAACAAAGACAAACATTAGTCTCATTCTAAGGTTCGTCAAAGTTCGTCCCAAGTTAGTCTATTTCGAAGCACAAACTTATACAAACCTTAGAATGAGACTAACAAGACTAACTTGGGAAGAACAAAGACAAACTATAGTCTCATTCTATGGTTTGTCCAAGTTCGTCCCAAGTTAGTCTATTTCTAAGGACGAACTTAGATAAATCTTAGAATGAGACTAACGGGACTAACTTGTGACGAACAAAGACAAACTTTAGTCTCATTCTAAGGTTAGTCTAAGTTTGTCCCAAGTTAGTGTCTAAGTTCGTCCCACATTTGTCTCTTTCTAAGGATGAACTTACACAAAACTTAGAATGAGACTAACTTGGGACGAACAAAGACAAACTTTATTTTCATTCTAAGGTTTGTTTAAGTTCGTCCCAAGTTTGTTAAAGTTTGTCCCAAGTTAGCCTATTTCTATGGACGAACTTAGATAAACTTTAGTCTCATTCTAAGGTTTGTCTAAGTTCGTCCCAAGTTTGTCAAAGTTCGTCCCAAGTTAGCCTATTTCTAAGGACGAACTTAGAGAAACCTTAGAATGAGAGTAACGAGAGTAACTTGAGATGAACAAAGACAAACTTTAGTCACATTCTAAGGTTTGTCAAAGTTCGTCCCAAGTTAGTCTATTTCTAAGGATGAACTTAGATAAACCTGAGAATGAGACTAACGAGACTAACTCGGGACGAACAAAGAGAAACTTTAGTCTCATTCTAAGGTTTGTCTAAGTTCGTCCCAAGTTAGTCTATTTCTAAGGATGAACTTAGATAAACCTTAGAATGAGAATAACGAGACTAACTTGGGACGAACTTAGACAAACTTTAGTCTCATTCTAAGGTTGTTCTAAGTTCGTCCCACGTTTGTCTCTTTCTAAGGATGAACTTAGACAAACCTTAGAATGAGACTAACGTAAATAACTTGGGATGAACAAAGACAAACTTTAGTCTCATTCTAAGGTTTGTCTCAATTCGTCCCAAGTTAGTCTAAGTTCGTCCCACGTTTGTCTCTTTCGGAGGATGAACTTAGACAAACCTTTGAATGAGACTAACGAGACTAATTTGGGACGAACAAAGACAAACTTTAGTCTCATTCTAAGGTTTGTCTAAGTTCGTCCCAAGTTTGTCTATTTCTATGGACGAACTTAGATAAACCTTAGAATTGAGACTAAAAGACTAACTTGGGATGAACAAAGACAAACTTTAGTCTCATTCTAAGGTTTGTCTAAGTTCGTCCCGAGTTAGTCTAAGTTCGTCCCTCGTTTGTCTCTTTCTGAGGACGAACTTAGAAAAACCTGAGAATGAGACTAACGAGACTAATTTGGGACGAACAAAGACAAACTTTAGTCTCATTCTAAGGTTTGTCGAAGTTCATCCCATGTTAATCTATTTCTAAGGACGAACTTAGATACACCTTAGAATGAGAGTAACAAGACTAACTTGAGACGAACAAAGACAAACTTTAGTCTCATTCTAAGGTTTGTCAAAGTTCGTCCCAGGTTAGTCTATTTTTAAGGACGAACTTACACAAACCTTAGAATGAGACTAACGAGACTAACTTGGGACGAACAAAGACAAACATTAGTCTCATTCTAAGGTTTGTCTAAGTTTGTCCCAAGTTAGTCTATTTCTGAGGACGAACTTAGATAAAGCTTAGAATGAGACTAACGAGACTAACTTGGGACGAACAAAGACAAACTTTAGTCTCATTCTAAGGTTTGTCTAAGTTCGTCCCAAGTTAGTCTAAGTTCATCCCACGTTTGTCTTTATCTAAGGACAAACTTTGACAAACCTTAGAATTAGACTAACGAAACAAACTTGGGACGAACAAGGACAAACTTTAGTCTCATTCTAAGGTTTGTCTAAGTTCGTCCCAAGTTAGTCTAAGTTCGTCCCACGTTTGTCTCTTTCTGAGGACGAACTTAGACAAACTTTAGAATGAGACTAACGAGACTAATTTGGGACGAACAAAGACAAACTTTAGTCTCATTCTAAGGTTTGTCTAAGTTCGTCCCAAGTTTGTCAAAGTTCATCCCAAGTTAGTCTACTTCTAAGGACGAACTTAGACAAACCTTAGAATGAGACTAACGACACTAACTTGGGAAGAACAAAGACGAACATTAGTCTCATTCTAAGGTTAGTATAAGTTCGTCCCAAGTTAGTCTATTTCTAAGGACAAACTTAGATAAACCTTAGAATGAGACTAAGAGACTAACTTGGGATGAATAAGGACTAACTTTAGTCTCATTCTAAGGTTTGTCTAAGTTCGTCCCAAGTTAGTCTAAGTTCGTCCCAAATTAGTCTCTTTCTAAGGACGAACTAAGACAAACCCAAGAATGAGACTAACGAGACTAACTTGGGACGAACAAAGACAAACTTTAGTCTCATTCTAAGGTTTGTCTAAGTTCGTCCCAAGTTTGTCAAAGTTTGTCAAAGTTCGTCCCAAGTTAGTCTATTTTTAAGGACGAACTAAGATAAACCTTAGAATGAGAGTAACGAGACTAACTTTAGACGAACAAAGACAAACATTAGTCTCATTCTAAGGTTCGTCAAAGTTCGTCACAAGTTAGTCTATTTCGAAGGACAAACTTATACAAACCTTAGAATGAGACTAACGAGACTAACTTGGGACGAACAAAGACAAACTATAGTCTCATTCTATGGTTTGTCCAAGTTTGTCCCAAGTTAGTCTATTTCTAAGGACGAACTTAGATAAACCTTAGAATGAGACTAACGGGACTAACTTGGGACGAACAAAGACAAACTTTAGTCCCATTCTAAGGTTAGTCTAAGTTTGTCCCAAGTTAGTGTCTAAGTTCGTCCCACATTTGTCTCTTTCTAAGGATGAACTTAGACAAAACTTAGAATGAGACTAACTTGGGACGAACAAAGACAAACTTTATTCTCATTCTAAGGATTGTGTAAGTTCGTCCCAAGTTTGTCAAAGTTCGTCCCAAGTTAGCCTATTTCTATGGACGAACTTAGATAAACTTTAGTCTCATTCTAAGGTTTGTCTAAGTTCGTCCCAAGTTTGTCAAAGTTCGTCCCAAGTTAGCCTATTTCTAAGGACGAACTTAGAGAAACCTTAGAATGAGAGTAACGAGAGTAACTTGAGATGAACAAAGACAAACTTTAGTCTCATTCTAAGGTTTGTCAAAGTTCGTCCCAAGTTAGTCTATTTCTAAGGATGAACTTAGATAAACCTAAGAATGAGACTAACTAGACTAACTTGGGATGAACAAAGACAAACTTTAGTCTCATTCTAAGGTTTGTCTAAGTTCGTCCCAAGTTTGTCAAAGTTCGTCCCAAGTTAGCCTATTTCTAAGGAAGAACTTAGATAAACCTTAGAATGAGAGTAACGAGAGTAACTTGAGATGAACAAAGACAAACTTTTGTCTCATTCTAAGGTTTCTCAATGTTCATCCCAAGTTAGTCTATTTCTAAGGATGAACTTATACAAACCTTAGAATGAGACTAACAAGACTAACTTGGGACGAACAAAGACAAACTTTAGTCTCATTCTAAGGTTTGTCCAATTTCGTCCCTAGTTAGTCTATTTCTAAGGACGAACTTAGATAAACCTTATAATGAGACTAACGAGACTAACTTGGGACGAACAAAGAAAAATTTTAGTCTCATTCTAAGGTTTGTCTAAGTTCGTCCAAAGTTAGTCTATTTCTAAGAACGAACTTAGATAAACCTTAGAATGAGAGTAACGAGACTGACTTGAGTTGAACAAAGACAAACTTTAGTCTCATTCTAAGGTTTGTCAAAGGTCGTCCAAGTTAGTCTATTTCTAAGGACGAACTTACACAAACCTTAGAATGGCACTAACGAGACTAACTTGGGACGAACAAAGACAAACTTAGTCTCATTCTAAGGTTTGTTTAAGTTCGTCCCAAGTTAGTCTATTTCTGAGGACGAACTTAGATAAACCTTAGAATGAGACTAACGAGACTAACTTCGGACGAACAAAGACAAACTTTAGTCTCATTCTAAGGTTTGTCTAAGTTCGTCCCAAGTTAGTCTATTTCTAAGGACGAACTTATACAATCCTTAGAATAAGACTAACGAGACTAACTTGGGACGAACAAAGACAAACTTTAGTTTCATTCTAAGGTTTGTCAATGTTCGTCCCAAGTTAGTCTATTTCTAAGGATGAACTTAGATAAACCTTAGAATGAGTCTAACGAGACTAACTCGGGACGAACAAAGACAAACTTTAGTCTCATTCTAAGGTTTGTCTAATTTCGTCCCTAGTTAGTCTATTTCTAAGGCCGAACTTTGATAAACCTTATAATGAGACTAACGAGACTAACTTGGGACGAACAAAGACAAACTTTAGTCTCATTCTAAGGTTTGTCTAAGTTTGTCCAAAGTTAGTCTATTTTTAAGGACGAACTTAGATAAACCTTAGAATGAGAGTAACGAGACTGACTTGAGTTGAACAAAGACAAACTTTAGTCTCATTCTAAGGTTTGTCTAAGTTCGTCCCAAGTTAGCCTATTTCTAAGGAAGAACTTAGATAAACCTTAGAATGAGAGTAACGAGAGTAACTTGAGATGAACAAAGACAAACTTTTGTCTCATTCTAAGGTTTGTCAATGTTCATCCCAAGTTAGTCTATTTCTAAGGATGAACTTATACAAACCTTAGAATGAGACTAACAAGACTAACTTAGGACGAACAAAGACAAACTTTAGACTCATTGTAAGGTTTGTCTAATTTCGTCCCTTGTTAGTCTATTTCTAAGGACGAACTTTGATAAACCTTATAATGAGACTAACAAGACTAACTTGGGACGAACAAAGAAAAACTTTAGTCTCATTCTAAGGTTTGTCTAAGTTCGTCCAAAGTTAGTCTATTTCTAAGGACGAACTTAGATAAACCTTAGAATGAGAGTAACGAGACTGACTTGAGTTGAACAAAGACAAACTTTAGTCTCATTCTAAGGTTTGTCAAAGGTCGTCCAAGTTAGTCTATTTCTAAGGACGAACTTACACAAACCTTAGAATGGGACTAACGAGACTAACTTGGGACGAACAAAGACAAAC
Organism: Rhodiola kirilowii; assembly: GCA_033675215.1. Taxonomy (NCBI): domain Eukaryota; kingdom Viridiplantae; phylum Streptophyta; class Magnoliopsida; order Saxifragales; family Crassulaceae; genus Rhodiola; species Rhodiola kirilowii. The sequence continues at coordinate 349,756 of CM066202.1, forward strand.
TTAGTCTCATTCTAAGGTTTGTCTAAGTTCGTCCCAAGTTAGTCTATTTCTGAGGACGAACTTAGATAAACCTTAGAATGAGACTAACGAGACTAACTTGGGACAAACAAAGACAAACTTTAGTCTCATTCTAAGGTTTGTCTAAGTTCGTCCCAAGTTAGTCTAAGTTCGTCCCACGTTTGCCTCTATCTAAGGACGAACTTAGACAAACCTTAGAATGAGACTAACGAAACTAACTTGGGACGAACAAAGACAAACTTTAGTCTCATTCTAAGGTTTGTCTAAGTTCGTCCCAAGTTAGTCTAAGTTCGTCCCAAGTTAGTCTCTTTCTAAGGACGAACTAAGACAAACCCTAGAATGAGACTAATGAGACTAACTTGGGACGAACAAAGACAAACTTTAGTCTCATTCTAAGGTTTATCTAAGTTCGTCCCAAGTTTGTCAAAGTTCGTCCCAAGTTAGTCTATTTTTAAGGACGAACAAAGACAAACTTTAGTTTCATTCTAAGGTTTGTCAAAGTTCGTCCCAAGTTAGTCTATTTCTAAGGACGAACTTAGATAAACCTTAGAATGAGACTAACGGGACTAACTTGGGACGAACAAAGACAAACTTTAGTCTCATTCTAAGGTTAGTCTAAGTTTGTCCCAAGTTAGTGTCTAAGTTCATCACACATTTGTCTCTTTCTAAGGATGAACTTAGACACAACTTAGAATGAGACTAACTTGGGACGAACAAAGACAAACTTTATTCTCATTCTAAGGTTTGTTTAAGTTCGTCCCAAGTTTGTCTAAGTTCGTCCCAAGTTAGCCTATTTCTATGGACGAACTTAGATAAACCTTAGTCTCATTCTAAGGTTTGTCTAAGTTCGTCCCAAGTTTGTCAAAGTTCGTCCCAACTTAGCCTATTTCTAAGGACGAACTTAGAGAAACCTTAGAATGAGAGTAACGAGAGTAACTTGAGATGAACAAAGACAAACTTTAGTCTCATTCTAAGGTTTGTCAAAGTTCGTCCCAAGTTAGTCAATTTCTAAGGACGAACTTATACAATCCTTAGAATAAGACTAACGAGACTAACTTGGGACGAACAAAGACAAAGTTTAGTTTCATTCTAAGGTTTGTCAAAGTTCGTCCCAAGTTAGTCTATTGCTAAGGATGAACTTAGATAAACCTTAGAATGAGTCTAACGAGACTAACTCGGGACGAACAAAGACAAACTTTAGTCTCATTCTAAGGTTAGTCTAATTTCGTCCCTAGTTAGTCTATTTCTAAGGCCGAACTTTGATAAACCTTATAATAAGACTAACGAGACTAACTTGGGACGAACAAAGACAAACTTTAGTCTCATTCTAAGGTTTGTCTAAGTTTGTCCAAAGTTAGTCTATTTTTAAGGACGAACTTAGATAAACCTTAGAATGAGAGTAACGAGACTGACTTGAGTTGAACAAACACAAACTTTAGTCTCATTCTAAGGTTTGTCTAAGTTCGTCCCAAGTTAGCCTATTTCTAAGGAAGAACTTAGATAAACCTTAGAATGAGAGTAACGAGAGTAACTTGAGATGAACAAAGAGAAACTTTTGTCTCATTCTAAGGTTTGTCAATGTTCATCCCAAGTTAGTCTATTTCTAAGGATGAACTTATACAAACCTTAGAATGAGACTAACAAGACTAACTTGGGACGAACAAAGACAAACTTTAGTCTCATTCTAAGGTTTGTCTAATTTCGTCCCTAGTTAGTCTATTTCTAAGGACGAACTTTGATAAACCTTATAATGAGACTAACAAGACTAACTTGGGACGAACAAAGAAAAACTTTAGTCTCATTCTAAGGTTTGTCTAAGTTCGTCCAAAGTTAGTCTATTTCTAAGGACGAACTTAGATAAACCTTAGAATGAGAGTAACTAGACTGACTTGAGTTGAACAAAGACAAACTTTAGTCTCATTCTAAGGTTTGTCAAAGGTCGTCCAAGTTAGTCTATTTCTAAGGACGAACTTACACAAACCTTAGAATGGGACTAACGAGACTAACTTGGGACGAACAAAGACAAACTTAGTCTCATTCTAAGGTTTGTCTAAGTTCGTCCCAAGTTAGTCTATTTCTGAGGACGAACTTAGATAAACCTTAGAATGAGACTAACGAGACTAACTTGGGACGAACAAAGACAAACTTTAGTCTCATTCTAAGGTTTGTCTAAGTTCGTCCCAAGTTAGTCTAATTTCGTCCCACGTTTGTCTCTATCTAAGGAGGAACTTAGACAAACCTTAGAATGAGACTAACGAAACTAACTTGGGGCGAACAAAGACAAACTTTAGTCTCATTCTAAGGTTTGTCTAAGTTCGTCCCAAGTTAGTCTAAGTTCATCCCACGTTTGTCTCTTTCGGAGGACGAACTTAGACAAACCTTAGAATGAGACTAACGAGACTATTTTGGGACGAAAAAAGACAAACTTTAGTCTCATTCTAAGGTTTGTCTAAGTTCGTCCCAAGTTAGTCTATTTCTAAGGACGAACTTAGATAAACCTTAGAATGACACTAAGAGACTAACTTGGGATGAATAAAGACTAACTTTAGTCTCATTCTAAGGTTTGTCTAAGTTCGTCCCAAGTTAGTCTAAGTTCGTTCCAAGTTAGTATCTTTCTAAGGACGAACTAAGACAAACCCTAGAATGAGACTAATGAGACTAACTTGGGACGAACAAAGACAAACTTTAGTCTCATTCTAAGGTTTATCTAACTTCGTCCCAAGTTTGTCAAAGTTCGTCCCAAGTTAGTCTATTTTTAAGGACGAACTAAGATAAACCATAGAATGAGAGTAACGAGACTAACTTGAGGCGAACAAAGACAAACATTACTCTCATTCTAAGGTTCGTCAAAGTTCGCCCCAAGTTAGTCTATTTCGAAGGACGAACTTATACAAACCTTAGAATGAGACTAACGGGACTAACTTGGGACGAACAAAGACAAACTTTAGTCTCATTCTGAGGTTAGTCTAAGTTTGTCCGAAGTTAGTGTCTAAGTTCGTCCCACATTTGTCTCTTTCTAAGGATGAACTTAGACAAAACTTAGAATAAGACTAACTTGGGACGAACAAAGACAAACTTTATTCTCATTCTAAGGTTTGTTTAAGTTCGTCCCAAGTTTGTCAAAGTTCGTCCCAAGTTAGCCTATTTCTATGGACGAACTTAGATAAACTTTAGTCTCATTCTAAGGTTTGTCTAAGTTCGTCCCAAGTTTGTCAAAGTTCGTCCCAAGTTAGCCTATTTCTAAGGACGAACTTCGAGAAACCTTAGAATGAGAGTATCGAGAGTAACTTGAGATGAACAAAGACAAACTTTAGTCTCATTCTAAGGTTTGTCAAAGTTCGTCCCAAGTTAGTCTATTTCTAAGGACGAACTTATACAATCCTTAGAATGAGACTAACGAGACTAACTTGGGACAAACAAAGACAAACTTTAGTTTCATTCTAAGGTTTGTCAAAGTTCGTCCCAAGTTAGTCTATTTCTAAGGATGAACTTAGATAAACCTTAGAATGAGACTAACGAGACTTACTCGGGACGAACAAAGACAAACTTTAGTCTCATTCTAAGGTTTGTCTAATTTCGTCCCTAGTTAGTCTATTTCTAAGGACGAACTTGGATAAACCTTATAATGAGACTAACGAGACTAACTTGGGACGAACAAAGACAAACTTTAGTCTCATTCTAAGGTTTGTCTATGTTTGTCCAAAGTTAGTCTATTTTTAAGGACGAACTTAGATAAACCTTAGAATGAGAGTAACGAGACTGACTTGAGTTGAACAAAGACAAACTTTAGTCTCATTCTAAGGTTTGTCTAAGTTCGTCCCAAGTTAGCCTATTTCTAAGGAAGAACTTAGATAAACCTTAGAATGAGAGTAACGAGAGTAACTTGAGATGAACAAAGAGAAACTTTTGTCTCATTCTAAGGTTTGTCAATGTTCATCCCAAGTTAGTCTATTTCTAAGGATGAACTTATACAAACCTTAGAATGAGACTAACAAGACTAACTTGGGACGAACAAAGACAAACTTTAGTCTCATTCTAAGGTTTGTCTAATTTCGTCCCTAGTTAGTCTATTTCTAAGGACAAACTTTGATAAACCTTATAATGAGACTAACAAGACTAACTTGGGACGAACAAAGAAAAACTTTAGTCTCATTCTAAGGTTTGTCTAAGTTCGTCCAAAGTTAGTCTATTTCTAAGGACGAACTTAGATAAACCTTAGAATGAGAGTAACGAGACTGACTTGAGTTGAACAAAGACAAACTTTAGTCTCATTCTAAGGTTTGTCAAAGGTCGTCCAAGTTAGTCTATTTCTAAGGACGAACTTACACAAACCTTAGAATGGGACTAACGAGACTAACTTGGGACGAACAAAGACAAACTTAGTCTCATTCTAAGGTTTGTCTAAGTTCGTCCCAAGTTAGTCTATTTCTGAGGACGAACTTAGATAAACCTTAGAATGAGACTAACGAGACTAACTTGGGACGAACAAAGACAAACTTTAGTCTCATTCTAAGGTTTGTCTAAGTTCGTCCCAAGTTAGTCTAATTTCGTCCCACGTTTGTCTCTATCTAAGGAGGAACTTAGACAAACCTTAGAATGAGACTAACGAAACTAACTTGGGGCGAACAAAGACAAACTTTAGTCTCATTCTAAGGTTTGTCTAAGTTCGTCCCAAGTTAGTCTAAGTTCGTCCCACGTTTGTCTCTTTCGGAGGACGAACTTAGACAAACCTTAGAAAGAGACTAACGAGACTATTTTGGGACGAACAAAGACAAACTTTAGTCTCATTCTAAGGTTTGTCTAAGTTCGTCCCAAGTTTGTCAAAGTTCATCCCAAGTTAGTCTATTTCTAAGGACGAACTTAGACAAACCTTAGAAATAGACTAACGAGACTAACTTGGGAAGAACAAAGACAAACATTAGTCTCATTCTAAGGTTAGTCTTAGTTCGTCCCAAGTTAGTCTATTTCTAAGGACGAACTTAGATAAACCTTAGAATGACACTAAGAGACTAACTTGGGATGAATAAAGACTAACTTTAGTCTCATTCTAAGGTTTGTCTAAGTTCGTCCCAAGTTAGTCTAAGTTCGTTCCAAGTTAGTATCTTTCTAAGGACGAACTAAGACAAACCCTAGAATGAGACTAATGAGACTAACTTGGGACGAACAAAGACAAACTTTAGTCTCATTCTAAGGTTTATCTAAGTTCGTCCCAAGTTTGTCAAAGTTCGTCCCAAGTTAGTCTATTTTTAAGGACGAACTAAGATAAACCTTAGAATGAGAGTAACGAGACTAACTTGAGACGAACAAAGACAAACATTACTCTCATTCTAAGGTTCGTCAAAGTTCGCCCCAAGTTAGTCTATTTCGAAGGACGAACTTATACAAACCTTAGAATGAGACTAACGGGACTAACTTGGGACGAACAAAGACAAACTTTAGTCTCATTCTGAGGTTAGTCTAAGTTTGTCCGAAGTTAGTGTCTAAGTTCGTCCCACATTTGTCTCTTTCTAAGGATGAACTTAGACAAAACTTAGAATGAGACTAACTTGGGACGAATAAAGACAAACTTTATTCTCATTCTAAGGTTTGTTTAAGTTCGTCCCAAGTTTGTCAAAGTTCGTCACAAGTTAGCCTATTTCTATGGACGAACTTAGATAAACTTTAGTCTCATTCTAAGGTTTGTCTAAGTTCGTCCCAAGTTTGTCAAAGTTCGTCCCAAGTTAGCCTATTTCTAAGGACGAACTTAGAGAAACCTTAGAATGAGAGTATCGAGAGTAACTTGAGATGAACAAAGACAAACTTTAGTTTCATTCTAAGGTTTGTCAAAGTTCGTCCCAAGTTAGTCTATTTCTAAGGACGAACTTATACAATCCTTAGAATGAGACTAACGAGACTAACTTGGGACAAACAAAGACAAACTTTAGTTTCATTCTAAGGTTTGTCAAAGTTCGTCCCAAGTTAGTCTATTTCTAAGGATGAACTTAGATAAACCTTAGAATGAGACTAACGAGACTTACTCGGGACGAACAAAGACAAACTTTAGTCTCATTCTAAGGTTTGTCTAATTTCGTCCCTAGTTAGTCTATTTCTAAGGACGAACTTGGATAAACCTTATAATGAGACTAACGAGACTAACTTGGGACGAACAAAGACAAACTTTAGTCTCATTCTAAGGTTTGTCTAAGTTTGTCCAAAGTTAGTCTATTTTTAAGGACGAACTTAGATAAACCTTAGAATGAGAGTAACGAGACTGACTTGAGTTGAACAAAGACAAACTTTAGTCTCATTCTAAGGTTTGTTAAAGGTCGTCCCAAGTTAGTCTATTTCTAAGGACTAACTTACACAAACCTTAGAATGAGACTAATGAGACTAACTTGGGACGAACAAAGACAAACTTTAGTCTCATTCTAAGGTTTGTCTAAGTTCGTCCCAAGTTAGTCTATTTCTGAGGACGAACTTAGATAAAGCTTAGAATGAGACTAACGAGACTAACTTGGGACGAACAAAGACAAACTTTAGTCTCATTCTAAGGTTTGTCTAAGTTCGTCCCAAGTTAGTCTAAGTTCGTCCCACGTTTGTCTTTATCTAAGGACGAACTTAGACAAACCTTAGAATTAGACTAACGAAACTAACTTGGGACGAACAAAGACAAACTTTAGTCTCATTCTAAGGTTTGTCGAAGTTCATCCCAAGTTAATCTATTTCTAATGACAAACTTAGATAAACCTTAGAATGAGAGTAACAAGACTAACTTGAGACGAACAAAGACAAACTTTAGTCTCATTCTAAGGTTTGTCAAAGTTCGTCCCAAGTTAGTCTATTTCTAAGGACGAACTTACACAAACCTTAGAATGACACTAACGAGACTAACTTGGGACGAACAAAGACAAACTTTTGTCTCATTCTAAGCTTTGTCTAAGTTCGTCCCAAGTTAGCCTATTTCTAAGGGCGAGCTTAGATAAACCTTAGAATGAGACTCACGTGACTAACTTGGGACGAACAAAGACAAACTTTTGTCTCATTCTACGTTTGTCTAAGTTCGCCCCAAGTTAGTCTAAGTTCGTCCCACGTTTGTCTCTGAGGCCGAACTTAGACAAACCTTAGAATGAGACTAACGAGACTAATTTGGGACGAACAAAGACCAACTTTAGTCTCATTCTAAGGTTTGTCTAAGTTCATCCCAAGTTTGTCAAAGTTCGTCCCAAGTTAGTCTATTTCTAAGGACCAACTTAGACAAACCTTAGAATGAGACTAACGAGACTAACTTGGGAAGAACAAAGACAAACATTAGTCTCATTCTAAGGTTAGTCTAAATTCGTCCCAAGTTAGTCTATTTCTAAGGACGAACTTCGATAAACCTTAGAATGAGACTAAGAGACTAACTTGGGACGAATAAAGACAAACTTTAGTCTCATTCTAAGGTTTTTCTAAGTTCGTCCCAAGTTAGTCAAAGTTCGTCCCAAGTTAGTCTCTTTCTAAGGACCAACTTAGACAAACCTTAGAATGAGACTAACAAGACTAACTTGGGACGAACAAAGACAAACTTTAGTCTCATTCTAAAGTTTGTCAAAGTTCATCCCAAGTTTGTCAAAGTTTGTCCCAAGTTAGTCTATTTCCAAGGACGAACTTAGATAAACCTTAGATCGATAGTAACGAGACAAACTTGTGACGAACAAAGACAAACTTTAGTCTCATTCTAAGGTTTGTCTAAGTTCGTCCCAAGTTTGTCAAAGTTCGTCCCAAGTTAGCCTATTTCTAAGGACGAACTTAGAGAAACCTTAGAATGAGAGTATCGAGAGTAACTTGAGATGAACAAAGACAAACTTTAGTTTCATTCTAAGGTTTGTCAAAGTTCGTCCCAAGTTAGTCTATTTCTAAGGATGAACTTAGATAAACCTTAGAATGAGACTAATGAGACTTACTCGGGACGAACAAAGACAAACTTTAGTCTCATTCTAAGGTTTGTCTAATTTCGTCCCTAGTTAGTCTATTTCTAAGGACGAACTTGGATAAACCTTATAATGAGACTAACGAGACTAACTTGGGACGAACAAAGACAAACTTTAGTCTCATTCTAAGGTTTGTCTAAGTTTGTCCAAAGTTAGTCTATTTTTAAGGACGAACTTAGATAAACCTTAGAATGAGAGTAACGAGACTGACTTGAGTTGAACAAAGACAAACTTTAGTCTCATTCTAAGGTTTGTCTAAGTTCGTCCCAAGTTAGCCTATTTCTAAGGAAGAACTTAGATAAACCTTAGAATGAGAGTAACGAGAGTAACTTGAGATGAACAAAGAGAAACTTTTGTCTCATTCTAAGGTTTGTCAATGTTCATCCCAAGTTAGTCTATTTCTAAGGATGAACTTATACAAACCTTAGAATGAGACTAACAAGACTAACTTGGGACGAACAAAGACAAACTTTAGTCTCATTCTAAGGTTTGTCTAATTTCGTCCCTAGTTAGTCTATTTCTAAGGACAAACTTTGATAAACCTTATAATGAGACTAACAAGACTAACTTGGGACGAACAAAGAAAAACTTTAGTCTCATTCTAAGGTTTGTCTAAGTTCGTCCAAAGTTAGTCTATTTCTAAGGACGAACTTAGATAAACCTTAGAATGAGAGTAACGAGACTGACTTGAGTTGAACAAAGACAAACTTTAGTCTCATTCTAAGGTTTGTCAAAGGTCGTCCAAGTTAGTCTATTTCTAAGGACGAACTTACACAAACCTTAGAATGGGACTAACGAGACTAACTTGGGACGAACAAAGACAAACTTAGTCTCATTCTAAGGTTTGTCTAAGTTCGTCCCAAGTTAGTCTATTTCTGAGGACGAACTTAGATAAACCTTAGAATGAGACTAACGAGACTAACTTGGGACGAACAAAGACAAACTTTAGTCTCATTCTAAGGTTTGTCTAAGTTCGTCCCAAGTTAGTCTAATTTCGTCCCACGTTTGTCTCTATCTAAGGAGGAACTTAGACAAACCTTAGAATGAGACTAACGAAACTAACTTGGGGCGAACAAAGACAAACTTTAGTCTCATTCTAAGGTTTGTCTAAGTTCGTCCCAAGTTAGTCTAAGTTCGTCCCACGTTTGTCTCTTTCGGAGGACGAACTTAGACAAACCTTAGAAAGAGACTAACGAGACTATTTTGGGACGAACAAAGACAAACTTTAGTCTCATTCTAAGGTTTGTCTAAGTTCGTCCCAAGTTTGTCAAAGTTCATCCCAAGTTAGTCTATTTCTAAGGACGAACTTAGACAAACCTTAGAAATAGACTAACGAGACTAACTTGGGAAGAACAAAGACAAACATTAGTCTCATTCTAAGGTTAGTCTTAGTTCGTCCCAAGTTAGTCTATTTCTAAGGACGAACTTAGATAAACCTTAGAATGACACTAAGAGACTAACTTGGGATGAATAAAGACTAACTTTAGTCTCATTCTAAGGTTTGTCTAAGTTCGTCCCAAGTTAGTCTAAGTTCGTTCCAAGTTAGTATCTTTCTAAGGACGAACTAAGACAAACCCTAGAATGAGACTAATGAGACTAACTTGGGACGAACAAAGACAAACTTTAGTCTCATTCTAAGGTTTATCTAAGTTCGTCCCAAGTTTGTCAAAGTTCGTCCCAAGTTAGTCTATTTTTAAGGACGAACTAAGATAAACCTTAGAATGAGAGTAACGAGACTAACTTGAGACGAACAAAGACAAACATTACTCTCATTCTAAGGTTCGTCAAAGTTCGCCCCAAGTTAGTCTATTTCGAAGGACGAACTTATACAAACCTTAGAATGAGACTAACGGGACTAACTTGGGACGAACAAAGACAAACTTTAGTCTCATTCTGAGGTTAGTCTAAGTTTGTCCGAAGTTAGTGTCTAAGTTCGTCCCACATTTGTCTCTTTCTAAGGATGAACTTAGACAAAACTTAGAATGAGACTAACTTGGGACGAATAAAGACAAACTTTATTCTCATTCTAAGGTTTGTTTAAGTTCGTCCCAAGTTTGTCAAAGTTCGTCACAAGTTAGCCTATTTCTATGGACGAACTTAGATAAACTTTAGTCTCATTCTAAGGTTTGTCTAAGTTCGTCCCAAGTTTGTCAAAGTTCGTCCCAAGTTAGCCTATTTCTAAGGACGAACTTAGAGAAACCTTAGAATGAGAGTATCGAGAGTAACTTGAGATGAACAAAGACAAACTTTAGTTTCATTCTAAGGTTTGTCAAAGTTCGTCCCAAGTTAGTCTATTTCTAAGGACGAACTTATACAATCCTTAGAATGAGACTAACGAGACTAACTTGGGACAAACAAAGACAAACTTTAGTTTCATTCTAAGGTTTGTCAAAGTTCGTCCCAAGTTAGTCTATTTCTAAGGATGAACTTAGATAAACCTTAGAATGAGACTAACGAGACTTACTCGGGACGAACAAAGACAAACTTTAGTCTCATTCTAAGGTTTGTCTAATTTCGTCCCTAGTTAGTCTATTTCTAAGGACGAACTTGGATAAACCTTATAATGAGACTAACGAGACTAACTTGGGACGAACAAAGACAAACTTTAGTCTCATTCTAAGGTTTGTCTAAGTTTGTCCAAAGTTAGTCTATTTTTAAGGACGAACTTAGATAAACCTTAGAATGAGAGTAACGAGACTGACTTGAGTTGAACAAAGACAAACTTTAGTCTCATTCTAAGGTTTGTTAAAGGTCGTCCCAAGTTAGTCTATTTCTAAGGACTAACTTACACAAACCTTAGAATGAGACTAATGAGACTAACTTGGGACGAACAAAGACAAACTTTAGTCTCATTCTAAGGTTTGTCTAAGTTCGTCCCAAGTTAGTCTATTTCTGAGGACGAACTTAGATAAAGCTTAGAATGAGACTAACGAGACTAACTTGGGACGAACAAAGACAAACTTTAGTCTCATTCTAAGGTTTGTCTAAGTTCGTCCCAAGTTAGTCTAAGTTCGTCCCACGTTTGTCTTTATCTAAGGACGAACTTAGACAAACCTTAGAATTAGACTAACGAAACTAACTTGGGACGAACAAAGACAAACTTTAGTCTCATTCTAAGGTTTGTCGAAGTTCATCCCAAGTTAATCTATTTCTAATGACAAACTTAGATAAACCTTAGAATGAGAGTAACAAGACTAACTTGAGACGAACAAAGACAAACTTTAGTCTCATTCTAAGGTTTGTCAAAGTTCGTCCCAAGTTAGTCTATTTCTAAGGACGAACTTACACAAACCTTAGAATGACACTAACGAGACTAACTTGGGACGAACAAAGACAAACTTTTGTCTCATTCTAAGCTTTGTCTAAGTTCGTCCCAAGTTAGCCTATTTCTAAGGGCGAGCTTAGATAAACCTTAGAATGAGACTCACGTGACTAACTTGGGACGAACAAAGACAAACTTTTGTCTCATTCTACGTTTGTCTAAGTTCGCCCCAAGTTAGTCTAAGTTCGTCCCACGTTTGTCTCTGAGGCCGAACTTAGACAAACCTTAGAATGAGACTAACGAGACTAATTTGGGACGAACAAAGACCAACTTTAGTCTCATTCTAAGGTTTGTCTAAGTTCATCCCAAGTTTGTCAAAGTTCGTCCCAAGTTAGTCTATTTCTAAGGACCAACTTAGACAAACCTTAGAATGAGACTAACGAGACTAACTTGGGAAGAACAAAGACAAACATTAGTCTCATTCTAAGGTTAGTCTAAATTCGTCCCAAGTTAGTCTATTTCTAAGGACGAACTTCGATAAACCTTAGAATGAGACTAAGAGACTAACTTGGGACGAATAAAGACAAACTTTAGTCTCATTCTAAGGTTTTTCTAAGTTCGTCCCAAGTTAGTCAAAGTTCGTCCCAAGTTAGTCTCTTTCTAAGGACCAACTTAGACAAACCTTAGAATGAGACTAACAAGACTAACTTGGGACGAACAAAGACAAACTTTAGTCTCATTCTAAAGTTTGTCAAAGTTCATCCCAAGTTTGTCAAAGTTTGTCCCAAGTTAGTCTATTTCCAAGGACGAACTTAGATAAACCTTAGATCGATAGTAACGAGACAAACTTGTGACGAACAAAGACAAACTTTAGTCTCATTCTAAGGTTTGTCTAAGTTCGTCCCAAGTTTGTCAAAGTTCGTCCCAAGTTAGCCTATTTCTAAGGACGAACTTAGAGAAACCTTAGAATGAGAGTATCGAGAGTAACTTGAGATGAACAAAGACAAACTTTAGTTTCATTCTAAGGTTTGTCAAAGTTCGTCCCAAGTTAGTCTATTTCTAAGGATGAACTTAGATAAACCTTAGAATGAGACTAATGAGACTTACTCGGGACGAACAAAGACAAACTTTAGTCTCATTCTAAGGTTTGTCTAATTTCGTCCCTAGTTAGTCTATTTCTAAGGACGAACTTGGATAAACCTTATAATGAGACTAACGAGACTAACTTGGGACGAACAAAGACAAACTTTAGTCTCATTCTAAGGTTTGTCTAAGTTTGTCCAAAGTTAGTCTATTTTTAAGGACGAACTTAGATAAACCTTAGAATGAGAGTAACGAGACTGACTTGAGTTGAACAAAGACAAACTTTAGTCTCATTCTAAGGTTTGTTAAAGGTCGTCCCAAGTTAGTCTATTTCTAAGGACTAACTTACACAAACCTTAGAATGAGACTAATGAGACAAACTTGGGACGAACAAAGACAAACTTTAGTCTCATTCTAAGGTTTGTCTAAGTTCGTCCCAAGTTAGTCTATTTCTGAGGACGAACTTAGATAAAGCTTAGAATGAGACTAACGAGACTAACTTGGGACGAACAAAGACAAACTTTAGTCTCATTCTAAGGTTTGTCTAAGTTCGTCCCAAGTTAGTCTAAGTTCGTCCCACGTTTGTCTTTATCTAAGGACGAACTTAGACAAACCTTAGAATTAGACTAACGAAACTAACTTGGGACGAACAAAGACAAACTTTAGTCTCATTCTAAGGTTTGTCGAAGTTCATCCCAAGTTAATCTATTTCTAATGACGAACTTAGATAAACCTTAGAATGAGAGTAACAAGACTAACTTGAGACGAACAAAGACAAACTTTAGTCTCATTCTAAGGTTTGTCAAAGTTCGTCCCAAGTTAGTCTATTTCTAAGGACGAACTTACACAAACCTTAGAATGACACTAACGAGACTAACTTGGGACGAACAAAGACAAACTTTTGTCTCATTCTAAGCTTTGTCTAAGTTCGTCCCAAGTTAGCCTATTTCTAAGGGCGAGCTTAGATAAACCTTAGAATGAGACTCACGTGACTAACTTGGGACGAACAAAGACAAACTTTTGTCTCATTCTACGTTTGTCTAAGTTCGCCCCAAGTTAGTCTAAGTTCGTCCCACGTTTGTCTCTTTCTGAGGCCGAACTTAGACAAACCTTAGAATGAGACTAACGAGACTAATTTGGGACGAACAAAGACCAACTTTAGTCTCATTCTAAGGTTTGTCTAAGTTCATCCCAAGTTTGTCAAAGTTCGTCCCAAGTTAGTCTATTTCTAAGGACCAACTTAGACAAACCTTAGAATGAGACTAACGAGACTAACTTGGGAAGAACAAAGACAAACATTAGTCTCATTCTAAGGTTAGTCTAAATTCGTCCCAAGTTAGTCTATTTCTAAGGACGAACTTAGATAAACCTTAGAATGAGACTAAGAGACTAACTTGGGACGAATAAAGACAAACTTTAGTCTCATTCTAAGGTTTTTCTAAGTTCGTCCCAAGTTAGTCAAAGTTCGTCCCAAGTTAGTCTCTTTCTAAGGACCAACTTAGACAAACCTTAGAATGAGACTAACAAGACTAACTTGGGACGAACAAAGACAAACTTTAGTCTCATTCTAAGGTTTGTCTAAGTTCATCCCAAGTTTGTCAAAGTTTGTCCCAAGTTAGTCTATTTCCAAGGACGAACTTAGATAAACCTTAGATCGATAGTAACGAGACAAACTTGTGACGAACAAAGACAAACTTTAGTCTCATTCTAAGGTTTGTCTAAGTTCGTCCCAAGTTAGTCTAAGTTCGTCCCACGTTTGTCTCTTTCTGAGGACGAACTTAGACAAACCTTAGAATGAGACTAACGAGACTAATTTGGGACGAACAAAGACAAACTTTAGTCTCATTCTAAGGTTTGTCGAAGTTCATCCCAAGTTAATCTATTTCTAATGACGAACTTAGATAAACCTTAGAATGAGAGTAACAAGACTAACTTGAGACGAACAAAGACAAACTTTAGTCTCATTCTAAGGTTTGTCAAAGTTCGTCCCAAGTTAGTCTATTTCTAAGGACGAACTTACACAAACCTTAGAATGACACTAACGAGACTAACTTGGGACGAACAAAGACAAACTTTTGTCTCATTCTAAGCTTTGTCTAAGTTCGTCCCTAGTTAGCCTATTTCTAAGGGCGAGCTTGGATAAACCTTAGAATGAGACTCACGAGACTAACTTGGGACGAACAAAGACAAACTTTTGTCTCATTCTACGTTTGTCTAAGTTCGCCCCAAGTTAGTCTAAGTTCGTCCCACGTTTGTCTCTTTCTGAGGCCGAACTTAGACAAACCTTAGAATGAGACTAACGAGACTAATTTGGGACGAACAAAGACCAACTTTAGTCTCATTCTAAGGTTTGTCTAAGTTCATCCCAAGTTTGTCAAAGTTCGTCCCAAGTTAGTCTATTTCTAAGGACCAACTTAGACAAACCTTAGAATGAGACTAACGAGACTAACTTGGGAAGAACAAAGACAAACATTAGTCTCATTCTAAGGTTAGTCTAAATTCGTCCCAAGTTAGTCTATTTCTAAGGACGAACTTAGATAAACCTTAGAATGAGACTAAGAGACTAACTTGGGACGAATAAAGACAAACTTTAGTCTCATTCTAAGGTTTTTCTAAGTTCGTCCCAAGTTAGTCAAAGTTCGTCCCAAGTTAGTCTCTTTCTAAGGACCAACTTAGACAAACCTTAGAATGAGACTAACAAGACTAACTTGTGACGAACAAAGACAAACTTTAGTCTCATTCTAAGGTTTGTCTAAGTTCATCCCAAGTTTGTCAAAGTTTGTCCCAAGTTAGTCTATTTCCAAGGACGAACTTAGATAAACCTTAGATCGATAGTAACGAGACAAACTTGTGACGAACAAAGACAAACTTTAGTCTCATTCTAAGGTTTGTCAAAGTTCATCTCAAGTTAGTCTATTTCTAAGGACGAACTTGTACAAACCTTAGAATGTGACTAACGAGACTAACTTGGGACGAACAAAGACAAATTTTAGTCTCATTCTAATGTTTGTCTCAGTTCGTCCCAAGTTAGTCTATTTCTAAGGACGAACTTAGATAAACCTTAGAATGAGACTAACGGGACTAACTTGGGACGAACAAAGACAAACTTTAGTCTCATTCTAATGTTTGTCTAAGTTCGTCCCAAGTTAGTGTAAGTTCGTCCCACGTTTGTCTCTTTCTATGGTTGAACTTAGACAAACCTTAGAATGAGACTAACGAGACTAACTTGGGACTAAAAAAGACAAACTTTAGTCCCATTCTAAGGTTTGTCAATGTTCGTCCCAAGTTAGTCTATTTCTAAGGATGAACTTATACAAACCTTAGAGTGAGACTAACGAGACTTACTTGGGACGAACAAAGACAAACTTTAGTCTCATTCTAAGGTTTTATCTAAGTTCGTCCCTAGTTAGTCTATTTCTCAGGACGAACTTACATAAACCTTAGAATGAGAGTAACGAGACTAACTTGAGTTGAACAAAGACAAACTTTAGTCTCATTCTAAGGTTTTTCTAAGTTCGTCCCAAGTTAGTCTAAGTTCGTCCCAAGTTAGTCTCTTTCTAAGGATGAACTTGGACAAACCTTAGAATGAGACTAACGAGACTAACTTGGGACGAACAAAGAGAAACTTTAGTCTCATTCTAATGTTTGTCTAAATTCGTCCCAAGTTTGTCAAAGTTCGTCCAAGTTAGTCTATTTCTAAGGACGAACTTAGATAAACCTTAGAATGAGACTAAGAGACTAACTTGGGACAAACAAAGACAAACTTTAGTCTCATTCTAAGGTTAGTCTAAGTTTGTCCCAAGTTAGTCTCTTTGTAAGGACGAACTTAGACAAACCTTAGAATGAGACTTACGAGACTAACTTGGGACGAACAAAGACAAACTTTAGTCTCATTCTAAGATTTGTCTAAGTTCGTCCCAAGTTTGTCCAAGTTCGTCCCAAGTTAGTCTATTTCTAAGGACGAACTTAGATAAACCTTAGAATGAGAGTAATGAGACTAACGTGAGACGAACAAAGACAAACTTTAGTCTCATTCTAAGGTTCGTCTAAGTTGATCCCAAGTTAGTCTATTTCTAAGGACAAACATATACAAACCTTAGAATGAGAGTAACGAGACTAACTTGGGACGAACAAAGACATACTTTAGTCTCATTCTAAGGTTTGTCTAAGTTCATCCCAAGTTAGTCTATTTCTTAGGACGAGCTTAGATAAACCTTAGAATGAGACTAACGAGACTAACTTGGGACAAACAAAGACAAACTTTAGTCTCAGTCTAAGGTTCGTCTAAGTTCGTCCCAAGTTAGTCTAAGTTCGTCCCACGTTTGTCTCTTTCTAAGGATGAACTTAGACAAACTTTATAATTAGACTAAGGAGACTAACTTGGGACGAACAAAGACAAACTTTAGTCTCATTCTAAGGTTTGCCTAAGTTTGTCCCAAGTTTGTCAAAGTTCGTCCCAAGTTAGTCTATTTCTAAGGACGAACTTAGACAAACCTTAAAATGAGACTAAGAGACTAACTTGTCTCATTCTAAGGTTTGTTTAAGTTCGTCCCAAGTTTTTCAAAGTTCGTCCCAAGTGAGTATATTTCTAAGGGCGAACTTAGACAAACCTTAGAATGAGAGTAACGAGACTAACTTGGGAAGAACAAAGACAAACTTTAGTCTCATTCTAAAGTTTATCTAAGTTCATCCTTAGAAAGAGACAAACGTGGGCCGAACTTAGACAAACCTTAGAATGAGACTAAAGTTTGTCTTTGTTCATCCCAAGTTACTATCGTTAGTCTCATTCTAAGGTTTATTTAAGTTTGTCCTTAGCAATAGACTAACTTGGATTGAACTTTGACAAACTTGGGACGAACTTAGACAAACCTTAGAATGAGACTAAAGTTTGTCTTTGTTCGTCTCAAGTTAGTCTCGTTACTCTCATTCTAAGGTTTATCTAAGTTTGTCCTTAGCAATAGACTAACTTGGGACGGACTTTGACAAACTTGGGACGAACTTAGACAAACCTTTGAATGAGACTAAAGTTTGTCTTTGTTCGTCCCAAGTTAGTCTCCTTAGTCTCATTCCAAGGTTTGTCTAAGTTCGTCCTTAGAAAGAGACAGACATGGGATGAACTTAGACTAACTTGGGACGAACTTAGACAAATGACAGTGACCTTGTCGTGAGGCCAAATCAAATCTAAATTTGTAGAGTCCACTACTTTAGGCTCACTAAAAAGATAGTAAAGCGGTAAGTAGGGGTCGAACCCAAGGGAATTAAATCAACTACTCGTTGTTCTTAGTGCAAGTACAAGGAAAGTAAAGTAAGTAAAGACAAGGGGGTTTTGGAATTGGTTTGAACATAAGTGCTTGCAAAAGTAAGGGAAAGGGTTTGTGATCAAGAGAGGGAGTATTCAGTTTAGGGCCTCTCTTATTCAACACTTATCATAGGCAACCATATAGTCATTCTACATCCCATAGAGTGTGGAATTTCCGACAAAGGAAATCACCCAAAGTACTCCGGCAAGGGTAGTACAACACGGCCTCAACTGAGCTAGGTAGTAGCATGGTGCCGTAGGCAACCCGAGGTATTTCAACCCCACTACCTCACTAGGCACGGTCTAAGCTTCCTAATCTAGTCCTTATTAGATTGAACAATCCGGCAAGGGTATTGTTCTATCTATGTGTACTACCCATTATTGCCGCAAAACATCAAATGGATGTTACAATAAGGATCATTAGCTTGACTAAGCTTAGTGGCAAGACATCCAGTTAGCCGAGCCTTTGATCCGTGGAATGAGATCCAAGGACTAGTGGAATGTAGAATGAAATTAAGTACAAGTGCCTCAAAATGTAAGCATAAGAGATAAAACCCTAAACCGAATAAGAAACTTAGCTACTTGTATTCATGGTGTAGACTACAATAGCCAAAGGCATTCAACAAGAAAATTACAAGGTTTCAAGCTAAAATGCCGAGAGAAGGGTAGAGAGAAGTTGAGAGAATTCAAGCCTTGATCCAAGAGAGTTTCGACTAGCAATTTGAGAGTGGATTTTTGGATGTCTTTTCCTTGCTCCAATAGGTTGTATTTATAAGCATGAGCTAGGGTTTCTCTTGTCTTGGACACCAAGTTTGGAGTGGCACAAGTGGATTGGCATGAGCCAATGATGAGATGCTTCTAGAATCATCAAGGCACTCTTGCTCTGGAAGTAGTCAAAATGGATTGGCATGAGCCAATGATGAGATGCTTCTAGAATCATCAAGATTTTGCAGGTGGACTATGTTTGGCTTGGGCTCACGTGTGGGCCAATAATGTCTTGTGGTGATTTTGGCCTTAAATGCCATCTTTTAAGCCCGATTCTTCTTTAGACTCCAAAAGGCCCTGAAATGCAAAACGACATTAACAAGCATATGTTCTTATGATCAAATGTCGTATTTGGTGGGTTTTGTTGACACGATGAATCGTATAAATACGACTCATCAACAAACCTTAGAATAAGACTAAAGTTTGTCTTTGTTCGGCCCAAGTTAGTCTCGTTAGTCTCATTATAAGGTTTATCTAAGTTTGTCCTTAGAAATAGACTAACTTCGGACGAACTTAGACAAACCTTAGAATGAGACTGAAGTTTGTCTTTGTTCGTCCCAAATTAGTCTCGTTAGTCTCATTCTAAGGTTTGAATAAGTTCATCCTTAGGAATAGACTAACTTCAGAGGAACTTAGACAAACCTTAGAATGAGACTAAAGTTTGTCTTTGTTCGTCCCAAGTTAGTCTCGTTAGTCTCATTCTAAGGTTTGTCTAAGTTCATCCTTAGAAAGAGACAAACGTGGGACGAACTTAGACTAACTTGGGATGAACTTAGACTAACATTAGAATGAGACTAATGTTTGTCTTTGTTCTTCCCAAGTTAGTCTCGTTAGTCTCATTCTAAGGTTTGACTAAGTTCGACCTTAGAAAGAGACAAACGTGGGACGAACTTAGACTAACTTGGGATGAACTTAGACAAACCTTAGAATGAGACTAAAGTTTGTCTTTGTTCGTCCCAAGTTAGTCTCGTTAGTCTGTTTCTAAGGTTTGTCTAAGTTCTTCCTTAGAAAGAGACAAACGTGGGACGAACTGAGACTAACTTGGGATGAACTTAGACTAACCTTAGAATGAGACTAATGTTTGTCTTTGTTCTTCCCAAGTTAGTCTCGTTAGTCTCATTCTACGGTTTGACTAAGTTCGACCTTAGAAATAGACTAACTTGGGACAAACTTAGACAAACTTGGGACAAACTTAGACAAACCTTAGAATGAGACTAAAGTTTGCCTTTGTTCGTCCCAAATTGTCTCGTTAGTCTCATTCTAAGGTTTGTCTAAGTTTGTCCTTAGAAAGAGACACAAAGTGGGACGAACTTAGACAAACTTGGGACGAACTTAGACAAACCTTAGAATGAGACTAAAGTTTGTCTTTGTTCGTCCCAAGTTAGTCTCGTTAGTCTCATTCTAAGGTTTGTCTAACTTCATCCTTAGAAAGAGATAAACGTGGGACTAACTTAGACTAACTTGGGACGAACTTAGACAAACCTCAGAATGAGACTAAAGTTTGTCTTTGTTTGTCCCAAGTTAGTCTCGTTAGTCTCATTCTAAGGTTTATCTAAGTTTGTCCTTAGAAATAGACTTACTTGGGACGAACTTTGACTAACCTTAGAATGGGACTAATGTTTGTCTTTGTTCTTCCCAAGTTAGTCTCGTTAGTCTCATTCTAACTTGTAACGAACTTAGACAAACTTGGGACCAACTTTGACAAACCTTAAAATGAGACTGATAACATGGGATGAACAAAGACAAACGTTAGTCTCATTCTAAGATTTGTCTAAGTTCGTCCCAAGTTTATGAGACTAACTTGGGATAAACAAAGACAAACGTTAGTCTTATTCTAAGGTTTGTATAAGTTCGTCCCAAGTTTGTCTTAGTTCGTCCCAATTAGTCTCTATCTAAGGACAAACTAAGACAAACATTAGAATGAGACTAACGAGACTAACTTGGGACAAACTTAGACTAACTTGGGACGAACTTAGACAAACCTTAGAATAAGACTAACGTTTGTCTTTGTTTGTCCAAAGTTAGTGTCGTTAGTCTCATTCTAAGGTTTGTCTAAGTTCGTCCTTAGAAAGAGACTAACTTGGGACGAACTTAGACAAACCTTGGAATGAGATTAAGGAGACTAACTATGGACGAACAAAGACAAACGTTAGACTCATTCTATGGTTTGTCTAAGTTCGTCCCAAGTTAGTCTCATAGACAAACCTTGGAATGAGACTAACGTTTGACAAACAAAGAGACTAAGGTTTGTCTAAGTTACGTTTGTCTCTTTCTAAGGTTTGTCTAACTTAGAATGAGACTAAAGTTAGTCTAAGGTTATTCTGAGAACGGGACAAATCTTAAACGAGATAGTCTCGTTAGACAAACCTTAGAATGAGACACTAACGTTCTAACGAGAGACTTAGACAAACGTTAGTCTAAGGTTTGTCTCTTTCTATGGATGAACTTAGACAAACCTTAGAAGGAGACTAACGTTTGTCTTTGTTTGTCCCAAGTTAGTCTCGTTAGTCTCATTCTAAGAGGCTTAGACAACTTAGTTTGTCCCAAGTTAGACTCATTCTAAGGTATGTCTAAGTTCGTCTAAGTTCGTCCTTAAAAAGAGACTAATTGGGGATGAATTTTGACAAACCTTAGAATGAGACTAAAGTTCGTCTTTGTTCACCCCAAGTTCGTCCCCAGTTAGTCTCGTTAGTCTTATTCTAAGGTTTATCTAAGTTCGTCCCAAGTTAGAATGAGACTAACGAGACTATCTTGGGACAAACATAGACAAACGTTAATCTCATTCTAAAAGGTGAACATTAGACAATGACACTTGTTTTAAACAAAGACTTATTAAGGTTTGTCTAACGTTAGTCTAACAAGAGATTAACGTTCGTCTAAGTCTAAGGACATTTCTATTAAAGTTTGTCGTAAACTTAGTCTAAGTTAGTCATCGTCCTAAGACTAACTTAATCTAATTTACAGTAGCTTACAAAGACAAACCTTGGAACTTAACGTTAATCCCACGTTAGTTAGACTAAGGATAAACTAACTTAGGACAAATGAACTTAAGCCAGTAAACCTTAGAACAAACCAATGTTTCGAATGTGACTAATCATTTCAGTTAGTCTCAACTTAGACAAACCTTGGGACGAACTTAGACAAACCTTGGAGACTAAAGTTTGTCTTTGAGACAAACTTTAACTTAGAAAGACAAATGTTTAACCCTAAGTTCGTCCCAAGTTACTGGCTTTAGTTCCAAGTTAGTCTCATTCTAAGGGTTGTCTTGTCAGTTATAACGATATAATTGGACGAACTTAGACAAACATTAGAATGAGACTAACGAGACTAACTAGGGACGAACATAGACAAACGTTAATCTCATTCCAAGGTTTGTCTAAGTTCATCCCAACTTAGTGTCTTTTTAAGGACAAACTTAGAGAAACCTTAGAATGAGACTAACATGGGACGAACAAAGACAAACGTTAGTCTCATTCTAAGGTTTGTCTAAGTTCGTCCCAAGTTAGTCTAAGTTGGTCTTAAATTAGTCTCTTTCTAAGGTTTTTCTAAGTTCGAACAAAGACAAATGTTTCATTCTAACGTTGGGACAAACATAGACTTACGAGACTAACTTAGGTTTGTCTAAGTTCATCCTTAGAAAGATACTAATTGGTACGAACTTACATTTGTTCCAACTTACACAGACTAACGAGACAAACTTGTCTAAGTTTGTCTAAGTTCGTCCCAGGTTAGACAATGAGATTAACTTTGTTAGTTCGTCTATGAGTCTCATTCTAAGGTTCGTCCTTAGAAACAAAGACAAACTCATTCTAAGGTTTGTCTTACTCAGTAGTCTAACTTGGGACGAACGTTAGACAAACCTTCTAACTTAGACAATGAGACAAACCTAGAATGAGACTATTTGTTCATTAGACAAACTTGTAAGGGTTTTAATGAAAGAAACTAGCGTTAGTGTAAGTGTAACATTTGCTATTGTTCGTGTTTAATACAAATGAACGTAACCTTAGAACTTGTCCCTAATTATTAATCCTGTTTAGACAAACCTTAGACTAACTAACATTAACCTTAGTCTAACATCGTCTCTAGGTTTGACTTAGAATGAGACAAACTTGTTTAAGTTAGATTAATGAACAAACTTAGACAAATCTCATTGTAACGTTTGTCTCAAATTCTAAGTTCGTCCCAAGTTAGTCTCTTTCCAAAGACGAACTTAGACAAAACTTAGAATGAGACAAAGTTAGTCTAAGGTTTGTCAAGTTAGTCTGTTTGTATAAGTTCGTCCCAAGTTAGACAATTAAAATAGTCCCTAGAATTGGATACTAATGTTAGTCTCATTAGATAAACGTTCTTCCCAAGTTAGTCTCTTTCTAAAGACAAGTTAGACTAAGTTCATCTAAGTTTAGGGTTTAGGGTTTAGGGTTTAGAACAAGTTAGACTATGAGACTAACTAACGTCCCAAGTTCACAAATTTAGAAAGAGACTAACGAGACTGACTTGGGACAAACTTAGACAAACCTTAGAATGAGACTAACGAGACGAAATTATCCAACTTGACTAAGTCTAAGTTAGACTAATGTAGTCTATGTAACAAACCTTACAATGACAACTTGGGACTCATTTTAAGTTTGTCTAATGTCTAACGAGACTAACTTAAAGAGACTTACATGTAACCTTAGAAAGTTAGACAAAGACAAACGTTACCTTAAACGAGACTAACTTAGACTAATGTTAGACTCATTCTAACGACCTTAGTCATTCTAAGTTAATCTTTGTCTAACGTTAAGAGACAAACCTTAAGTCTCTTTGTTCGTCCCAAGTTAGTCTAAGTTCGTCCCAAGTTAGTCTCCTTCTAAGGTTTGTTGTTAGTCTCATTCCAAGGTTAGACAAACTTAGACTAACTTGGGACGAGATTAACTTAGGACAAACCTTGGGACTGACTTGGGACGAAGACTAACGTTTGTCTTTGTTCGTCCCAAGTTAGTCTCATTCTAAGGACGAACTTAGACAAACCTTGGAATGAGACTAACGACACTAACTTGGGACAAACAAAGACAAATGTAAGTCTCATTCTAAGGTTTGTCTAAGTTCGTCCCAAGTTAGTTCTCATTCTCATTTGTTTCTCTTTGCAAGGTTTGTCTTCGTTAGCCTTAGACGAATTCTAAGGTTTGTCTAAGTTAGTCTTTCCAAAATTATCAAGTTAGTCCAAATTTTGTCTCAACTTAGAAACTTGTCCTAAGTCTCATTCTCAAGTTGGAAATTACCTTGGGACGAACTTAGACAAACCTTAGAACTTAGAACTTAGGACGAACTTAGACAAACCTTATAATGAGACAAACGAGACTAACTTGGGACGAACTTTGACAAACCTGGGACGAACTTAGACAAATGTTAGAATGAGACAAACGTTAGTCTAAGGTTAGACTCGTTAGGTACAAGTTAGTGTCTAATGAGAATGAGACTAAGGGTTGTCTATGTCTTTGTTTAAGTTAGTCTCATGTTAGTCTCTTTCTAAGGACGAACTTGAGGTTTGTCTAAGTTCGTCCAAAGTTAGTTAGTTTGTCTCAAATAAATTGGGAATGAGACTAACATAGACTAACTTTGTTTGTCTAAGGTTTGTCTAACGTTTGTCTTTGTTCGTCCCAACTTAAACAAAGACTGTGTCTATGCTCTTTCTAATTTATGAAACTAATGTCTCGTAAATTAGTCTCGTACATTAGAATGAGATTTACGTTTGTCTTTGTTCATCCTAAGTTAGTCTCGTTAGTCTCATTCTAAGGTTTGTTCGTCCCAAGTCAGTCTCGTTAGTGTCATTCTAATGTTTATCTAAGTTCGTCCCAATTGAACTAAGTTGTCTAAGCCTCTTAGAATGAGACTAACGAGACTAACTTGGGACAAACAAAGACAAACGTTAGTCTCATTCTCAGGTTTGTCTAAGTTCATCCTTAGAAAGAGACTAACTTGGGATGAACTTAGACAAACCTTAGAATGAGACTAACGTTTGTCTTTGTTCGTCTAAGGACAGACTTAGACAAACCTTAGAATGAGACTAACGAGACTAACATGGGACTAACAAAGACAAACGTTAGTCTCATTATAAGGTTTGTCTAACTTCGTCCCAAGTTAGTCGAAGTTCGTCCCAAGTTAGTCTCTTTCTAAGGACGAACTCAGAAAAACCTTAGAAAGAGACTAACGAGAATAACTTGAGACGAACAAAGACAAACGTAGACATAACGTTAGTTAGTTAGTCCCAAGTTTGTTTGTCTAACGAACTTAGACGAACATAGACAAACCTTAGACAAACGTTTATAGACAATTAGTCTGTTTGCCTAAGTTAGACAAACCTTAGAAAGAGACTAACTTGGGACGAACTTAGACTAACTTGGGACGAACTTAGACAAACCTTAGAATTAGACTTACATTCATCCTTAGAAAGAGACTATTTGGGACGAACTCAGAAAAACTTGGGACGAACTTAGACAAACCTTAGACAAACGTTAATCTCATTCCAAGGTTTGTCTAAGTTACATTTGTCTAAGTTCAATGAGAATGAGACTAACGAGATTATTAGACAAACATTAGACGATGTAAGTTTGTCCCAAGTTAGTCTGCAACCTTAGAAACTAAGTTAGTCTCGTTAGACTCATTCTAAGGTTTAACTTAGAATGAGACTAACATAGACAAACCTTTATGGTCTCATTCTAAGTCTCATTGTCAAACCTTGGAATGAGATTAACGTTTGTCTATGTTCGTCCCAAGTTAGTCTCGTTAGTCTCATTCTAAGGTTTGTCTAAGTTCGTCCTTAGAAAGAGACTAATTGGGGACGAACTTAGACAAACCTTAGAATGAGACTTACATTTGTCTTTGTTCGTCCCTAGCTAGTCTCGTTAGTCTCATTCTAAGGTTTGTCTAAGTTCGTCCTTAGAAAGAGACTAATTGGGGACGAACTTAGACAACCCTTAGAATGAGACTTACATTTGTCTTTGTTCGTCCCAAGTTAGTCTCGTTAGTCTAATTCTAAGGTTTGTCTAAGTTTTTCATTCAAAGACAAACGTTAGACTCATTCTAAGGTTTGTCTAAGTTCGTCCCAAGTTAGTCTCTTTCTAAGGATGAACTTAGACTAACCTTAGAAAGAGACTAACGAGACTAACTTGGGACGAACAAAGACAAACGTTAGACTCCTTCTAAGGTTTGTCTAAGTTCATCCCAAGTTAGTGTAAGTTCGTCCCAAGTTAGTCTCTAAGGACGAACTTAGACAAACCTTAGAATGAGACTAACGAGACTAACTTGGGACGAACAAAGACAAACGTAAATCTCATTCTAAGGTTTGTCTTTGTTCGTCCTAAGTTAGTCTCGTTAGTCTCATTCTAAGGACGAACTTAGACAAACCTTAGAGACACACCAACTTGGGACGAACTTAGACTAACCTTAGAATGAGACTTACATTTGTCTTTGTTCGTTCCAAGTTAGTCTCGTTAGTCTCATTCTAAGGTTTGTCTAAGTTCGTCCCAATTTAGTCTGTTTCTAAGGACGAACTTAGACAAACCTTGGAATGAGACTAACGTTTGTCCATGTTCGTCCCAAATTAGTCTCGTTAGTCTCATTCTCATTCAAGTTGGGACGAACTTAGACTAACCACTTGGGACGAACAAAGACAAACGTTTGTCTTATTCTAAGGTTTGTCAAAGTTCGTCCCAAGTTAGTCTCCTTCTAAGGATGAACTTAGACAAACCTTAGAATGAGACTAACTTGGGACTAACTTAGACAAACCTTAGAATGAGATTTACGTTTGTCTAAGTTCGTCTAACTTGGGACGAACTTACACTAACTTGGGATGAACATAGACAAATGTTAGAAAGAGACTTACATCGTCTAAGTTCGTCCCAAGTTAGTCTCGTTAGTCTCATTCTAAGGTTAGAACGTTAGTCTCTTTAGTCTCATTCTAAGGTTTGTCATTCTAAGGTTTGTCTAAACCTTAGTCTCTTTCCAAGTTAGTCTCGTTAGTCCCAAGTTAGTCTCTTTCAAACAGACTCGTTAGTCTCATTCCAAGTTAGACCTTAGTCTCGTTAGTCATTAGTCTAAGACAAACAAAGACAAACTCTTTCTAATGATAGAAGTTAGTCTAAGGTTTGTCTGTTTGTCTCGTTTGTCTTTGGAATGAGATTAACGTTTGTCTATGTTCGTCCCAAGTTCTAAGTGACTTAGAATGAGACAAACGAGACTAACTTGGGATGAACTTAGACAAACCTTAGAATGAGATTTACGTGTGTCTTTGTTCGTCCCAAGTTAGTCTCGTTAGACTAACGTTTGTCTTTGTTTGTCCCAAGTTAGTCTCGTTAGTCTCATTCTAAGGTTTGTCTATGTTCGTCCCAAGTTAGTCTCGTTAGTCTCATTCTATGGTTTGTCTAAGCTCGTCCCGAGTTAGTCTCTTTCTAAGGACGAACTTAGACAAACCTTAGAATGAGACTAACGAGACTAACTTAGGACTAACAAAGACAAACATTAGTCTCATTCTAAGGTTTGTCTAAGTTCGTCCCAAGTTAGTCTCATTCTAAGTTAGTCTCTTTGTTTGTCATTCCCAAGTTAGTCTTTAGACAAACGTTAGTCTCATTCTAAGGTTTGTCAAACTTAGTCTCGTTAGTCTCAAGTGAGACTAACGATGCTAGATTTATGGTTTGTCTAAGTTCGTCCTTAGAACTTAGACAAGTTAGACAAACCTTGGGACGAACTGAGACAAACCTAACTTAGTCTAACGTTCGTCCCAAGGTTTGTCTAACGTTAGACAAACATAGACTAACATAGACTAAAGTTAGACAAACATAGACTAACATTTGTCATTACATAGTCTAAGTTTGTCTAAGTTCGTCCTTAGAAAGACACTAACTTGGGATGAACTTAGACAAACCTTAGAATGAGATTTACAATTGTCTTTGTTCGTCCTAAGATAGTCTCGTTAGTCATATTCCAAGGTTTGTCTAAATTCGTCCCTTAGAAAGAGACTAACTAGGGACGAACTTAGACAAACCTTAGAATGGGACTTAGATTTGTCTTTGTTCGTCCCAAGTTAGTCGCGTTAGTCTCATTCTAAGGTTTGTCTAAGTTCGTCCTAATTAGTCCTTAAAAGAGACAAACTTGGGACGAACTTCGACAAACCTAGAAAGAGACTAACTTGGGACAAACTTAGACAAACCTTAGAATGAGTCTAACGAGACTAACTTGGGACAAACCTAGAATGAGACAAACGAGACTAACGACAAAGATTGGGTTAGACTCTTTTTAACAAAGACAAAAACTTGGGATGAACAAAGACAAATGTAAGTCTCATTCTAAGGACGAACTTGGGTTTGTCGTTAGTCTCATCCCAAGTTAGTCTCTTTCTAGGTTTGTCTAAGTTCGTCCCAAGCTAGTCTCATTCTAAGGACGAACTTAGACAAACCTTGGAATGAGACTAACGACACTAACTTGGGACAAACAAAGACAAACGTTAGACTCATTCTAAGGTTTGTCTAAGTTCATCCTTAGAATGAGACTAACTTGGGACGAACAAAGACAAACATTAGTCTCATTCTAAGGTTTGTCTAAGTTCGTCCTCAGAAAGAGACTAACTTGGGACGAACATAGACAAACCTTAGAATGAGACTTACATTTGTCTTTGTTTGTCCCAAGTTAGTGTCGTTAGTCTCATTCCAAGGTTTGTCTAAGTTCGTCCTTAGAATGAGACTAACTTGGGACGAACAAAGACAAACGTTAGTCTCATTCTAAGGTTTGTCTAAGTTCGTCCCAAGTTAGTCTTTTTCTAAGGACGAACTTAGACAAACCTTAGAAAAAGACTAAAAAGAATAACTTGGGACGAACAATGACAAACGTTAGTCTCATTCTAAGGTTTATCTAAGTTCGTCCTAAGTTTGGCTAAGTTCGTCCCAAGTTAGTCTCGTTAGTCTCATTCTAAGGTTTTTCAAAGTTCGTCCTTAGAAAGAGACTAACTTGGGACAAACTAAGACAAACTTGGGACGAACTTAGACAAACCTTAGAATAAGACTAACGTTTGTCTTTGTTCGTCCCAAGTTAGTCTCGTTAGTCTCATTCTAAGGTTTGTCTAAGTTCGTCCTTAGAAAGAGACTAACTTGGGACGAACTTAGACAAACATTAGAAGGAGTCTAACGTTTGTCTTTGTTTGTCCCAAGATAGTCTCGTCTAAGTTCATCCCAAGTTAGTCTCTTTCTAACTGATGTCTAATGAGACTAACGAGACTAACAAGATGAACTTGTCAACTAAAGTTAGACTAACGAGACTAACTTGGGATGAACTTATAGAAACTTGGGATGAACTTGGGGTGAACATCGGACAAACTCTTGATGAGTTGGGACTCATTCTAAGGTTTGTTTAAGTTCGTCCCAAGTTAGTCTCATTCTAAGGTTTGTCTAAGTTCGTCCTTAGAAAGAGACTAACTTGGGACGAACTTGGGGTGAAGAAAGACAAACTTTAGTCTCATTTTAAGGTTTGTCTAAGTTCATCCCAATTAGTCTCTTTCTAAGGACGAACTTAGACAGACCTTAGAATGGGACTAACTTGGGACAAACAAAGACAAACGTTAGACTCATTGTAAGGTTTGTCTCATTCCAAGGGTTGTCTAAGTTCATCCTTAGAAAGAGACTAACTTGGGACGAACAAAGACAAACGTTAGTCTCATTCTAAGTTTGTCTAAGTTCGTCCCAAGTTAGTCTTTTTCTAATGACGAACTTAGACAAACCTTAGACTAACGAGACTAACTTGGGACGAACAAACTTTAGCCTCATTCTAAGGTTAGTCTCGTTAGTCTCATTCTAAGTTCATCCCACGTTTGTCTTTGTCTAAGTTCGTCCTTAGAAAGAGACTAACTTGGGACGAACTTAGTCAAACCTTACAATGAGACTAACTAGACTAACTTGGGTGTAACTTAGACTAACTTAGACGAACATTCGTTAGTCTCATTCTAAGGTTTGTCTAAGTTTCTCCTTAGAAAGAGCAAACTTGGGACGAACTTAGACAAACCTTAGAATGAGATTTACGTTTGTCTTTGTTTGTCCAAAGTTAGTCTCGTTAGTCTCATTCTAAGGTTTGTCTAAGTTCGTCCTTAGAAAGAGACTAACTAAGGACGAACTTAGACAAACCTTAGATTGAGACTAACGTTTGTCTTTGTTCGTCCCAAGTTAGTCTTGTTAGTCTCATTCTAAGGTTTGTCCCAAGTTAGTCTCTTTCTAAGGTTTTTCTAAGGTTTGTCTAAGGTTTGTCTAAGGTTTGTCTAAGGTTCGTCTTTAGAAAGAGACTAACTTGGGACGAACTTAGACAAACTTATAAGTTCGTCCCAATTTAGTCTCGTTAGTCACTTTCTAATCTCATTCATCTCATTCTAATGTTCCCCAATTAGAACTTAGACGAACATAGACAAACGTTAATCTCATTCCAAGGTTTGTCTAAGTTCGTCCCAAGTTAGACTCTTTCTAAGGACGAACCTTAGACAAACCTTAGAAAGAGACTAACTTGGGACAAACCTTAGAATGAGACTAACGAGACTAACTTGGAACGAACAAAGACAAACTTTAGTCTCATTCTAAGGTTTGTTTAAGTTTGTCCCAAGTTAGTCTATTTCTAAGGACGAACTTAGATAAACCTTAGAATAAGAGTAACGAGTCTAACTCGAGACGAACAAAGAAAAAGTTTAGTCTCATTCTAAGGTTTGTCAAAGTTCATCCTAAGTTAGTCTATTTCTAAGGACGAACTTAGACAACCCTTAGAATGAGACTAACGAGACTAACTTGGGACGAACAAAGACAAACCATAGTCTCATTCTATGGTTTGTCTAAGTTCGTCCCAAGTCTGTCAAAATTCATCCCAAGTTAGTCTATTTCTAAGGTCGAACTTAGAAAAACCTTAGAATGAGACTAACGAGACTAACTTGGGAAGAACAAAGACAAACAGTAGTATCATTCTAAGGTTAGTCTAAGTTCATCCCAAGTTAGTCTATTTCTAAGGACGAACTTAGATAAACCTTAGAATGAGACTAAGAGACTAACTGGGGACGAACAAAGACAAACTTTAGTCTCATTCTAAGGTTTGTCTAAGTTTGTCCCAAGTTAGTCTAAGTTCTTCCCAAGTTAGTCTCTTTCTAAGGACGAAGTTAGACAAACCTTAGAATGAGACAAACTAGACTAACTTGGGGCGAACAAAGACAAACTTTAGTCTCATTCTAAGGTTTGTTTAAGTTCGTCCCAAGTTAGTCTATTTCTAAGGACGAACTTAGATAAACCTTAGAATAAGAGTAACGAGACTAACTTGAGACGAACAAAGAAAAACTTTAGTCTCATTCTAATGTTTGTCAAAGTTCGTCCCAAGTTAGTCTATTTCTAAGGACAAACTTATACAAACCTTAGAATGAGACTAACGAGACTAACTTGGAACGAACAAAGACAAAGTTTAGTCTCATTTTAAGGTTTGTCTAAGTTTGTCCCAAGTTAGTCTAAGTTCGTCCCACGTTTGTCTCTTTCTAAGGACGAACTTAGACAAACCTTACAATGAGACTAACGAGACTAACTTGGGATGAACAAAGACAAACATTAGTCTCATTCTAAGGTTTGTCTAAGTTCGTCCCAAGTTTGTCAAAACTCATCCCAAGTTAGTCTATTTCTAAGGACAAACTTTGACAAACCTTAGAATGAGACTAACGAGATTAACTTGGGAAGAACAAAGACAAACATTAGTCTCATTCTAAGGTTAGTCTAAGTTCGTCCCACGTTTGTCTCTTTCTAAGGACAAACTTAGACAAACCTTAGAATGAGACTAACAAGACTAACTTGGGACGAACAAAGACAAACTTTAGTCTCATTCTAAGGTTTGTCTAAGTTTGTCCCAAGTTTGTCAAAGTTCATCCCAAGTTAGTCTATTTTAAAGGACTAACTTAGACATACCTTAGAATGAGACTAACGAGAATAACTTGGGAAGAACAAAGACAAACATTAGTCGCATTCTAAGGTTTGTCAAAGTTCGTCCCAAGTTAGACTATTTCTAAGGACGAACGTATACAAACCTTAGAATGAGACTAACGAGACTAACTTGGGATGAACAAAGACAAACTTTAGTCTCATTCTAAGGTTTGTCTAAGTTCGTCCCAAGTTAGTCTATTTCTAAGAACGAACTTAGACAACTTATGAAGTGCGTATCGATTCGAACAACTTATCCGATTAATTAACTAACTCCTCGGCAACGGCGCCAATTTGACAATTCGCTTGTCGTCAGAGCAAATTGTACAAATAAATTTATAAAGTCCGCTACTCGCGACTACTGGGTAGAAGTGGTAAGTAGGGGTTGAACCCAAGGGAATTAGGGGGATACGTTGTTCTTTTACTAACAGGGACGTGTTTTAGGATGATTGAGATTTTAGCGCGAGTAATTAAACTACTATTTTTGGTTTTTTGGGTTTTTTGTGCGGAAAAGTAAATACAGAAATTAAATACTGAAAGTAAATGCTGAAAGTAAAGAGATAAGGGTTAGAAGACTTACAGTGGGTGATGCGTGATTGCGATTCCTCCGATTGTTGAGCGGTTGATGGTTGTGGTTGATCGGGACATTTATACTAGGAAAGTAAATACAGGGGGTTTTTGTGATTGAAAGAAAGTATTCAGTTTCAGGTACTCTTGTATTATAACATGTATATAATAAACCGTTAGTAACTTTTCTAAGTATTCAAAGACGAATCGAGGCCCTTTCGTAGCGCAAGACTTGCAACATCGTTTAAAGCAACCCTTGTTCTACTTCAGACTAATTCCTCCTTTCGAAGTATCTTAGCCTTCTGTGCATCCACCTGATCTCACAGTTACGATTGACCAAGTGGTGTTTTAGATAAGTCAAACTCCTCAGATAAGCTTTGCCCTTTCGTAGCATCCACTTACCCGAGTATGTTCACGAACCCCACGGAAGAGTTTTGCCCTTTCGTAGCATCCACTCAACCTTGGAAATTCTGACTATAAATGGCACATAGAACAAGTTTTGAATACAAAGAAATGAAACTAAAAGATATTACAACATTATATAATACAAGAAAATACCTTCCACCGAATGAAGAGTTTAGCTACGAATATCCATAGAGGTGGATACCATAGCTAAATACTCGGGGGTTTTTGAAAACAGTAAGAGGGAAAGGGGTGGAATACTCAAGAACCAACAGGAGTATTCCCAATTTCCTACTGAATACTCAAGAACCAACAGGAGTATTCTCTATAGTATAATACTTAAGAACAAACAGGAGTATTATTTCATAAACCGAACAAACTTACAAAGTAACCAAACTTAGAGAGATAAGTGTTTTGTGTATGGATTGATGATACAAATGAGGAGGAGGGCACTTCTATTTATAGCCAAGATGGGTGGAGATGGTGGTGGAGATGGTGGCATGTGTTTCTCATCCAAGGGAGGGGGAGGAGGGGAGGAGCATGTGGAGGAGAGGCCACCACTTGTCATCTTCTTGTGGTGGAGCTCAAAGCCACCGGTGGCTTTTGGAGAGGAGGAAGGAGGAGCCGCCACTTGGAGGGAGGAGAGTGGAGGAGAGTGGAGGAGGGTGGTTGTGAGGGGGAAGCCGCCGGTCACCATGGAGGAGGAAAGGGAGGAGCAACCCACGAGTCATCCTTTTCACCTAGTGACTCATCCTTCTTCCTAAAGCCACCGGTCATCCTTGTACATGGATGAGTCTTGACGGTTTTGTACTGTCTTTACAAAACTATCAGTCCAATTTCACTCTAGGCTGTCTTTGATAATTCCTCATTTGGATTTAATTTGAGTAATTCATCGTCAGGATCTTGAGATTTCTTCGTTCAGTGCTTGATCTTGACCTTCAATTGACTCTTGATATCTTTTCAGCATAAAATCCTCTCCTTAGCGTGTTTTCACTTTTATCTCTCAATTGCCCTGTGGAAATATTTCGGGACTAACACGTAGAAGTCAGATAGACAAACAGTCTAATTTGGTGGGTTTAACTGTATTTATGATGCATACAATTATTGTCCATCAGATCACCCCACACTTTTAGTTGTTCGTCCCGAACAATGCTATTAAAGGGCGGCACTAAGTAAACTTGTTGAAATATGAAAATTAGACTGTGGTACTCGATTTCTCCTAATTCATGCATTACTACTTATTGCCAAATTAAACTGCGTAAATAAATAGAAGAAACTTGATACTTGTACCTTCGTGCCGATATGCAAATTATTTTGGATGTTTCGGGAGATAGCCCTTTTCAGGCTCCTAGACTACACCTTCGGGACCGTCTCGCACTATATGGTTTTCTTGTAGCTTTCTCTAGCACGTGATTCGATTCGGGTTTCAGTGAGTTGAGCCTTTTTTTTATTTTCTTTTTTCTTCTTTGGCGAGGGACTAGCTTTTTGTAGTGATTCTGCCTTTGGCTTTATGATCTGTCTTTTTTGAGTGCTTCACTTTTGCTCGGTTAAAACCTTCACAATTTTGGGCCTTAGGCCTCTTTTGATTTTCTTCTTTGAGTTTTTTGGTTCTTTGTGACTTGCTAGTCAATTTTCTCAGCCTTTTTGGGAGGTCCAATCATCGCCCGCAAGCCTATGGAAATACCTCCCGCTCCTCTCGTCTTCGTCGTTTCGCGCGGGTCAAGATGAGGGTCGCTCATTTATTTTCTCGGCTATTTTGACTAGAGAGAGGACGGTCTGATTCCCGTCCTCGCCTTTGCATAGATGCTTCTTGGCGGAGTTGACTTCAATTATTCACTGAACCCCGAAGTGCAGCCTCCACTGACTTCGAAAACCATATAGTTTGATCTGATCCTTCAAGTGCTTGCCAAGCCCCTCTAGGGCAATTTCTATCAACTCCACATCCCTAGGTTATCTCAGCACAAAGGGACAAATGAGAAGTTACATTCTAAGTTTTTAAACAGTTTGTATTTTCATAAGGTTGATGCATGAATTATGATCTATCTTTTTCACATTCTAAAGTTCATAATTCCAAAAAGATACTACTAAAAAAAAGAAAAAACATGCAGTTGGTTCTCACCCCACACTTTTGAACGAAGGCAAGCCTTAGTTCAAAAGTCATGCAATATATACAGGAGAAGGAAATGACATTAAGGAAAAAGAAGAACAGAACTCCCTTTAAGGTGTCGAGTGAACGACATGGCATGAGGCTGGATAATCGAGGGAGTTCAGCTGGGGCCTCGAACTCTCAGCGCAGGCCCGGTAAATTCACGGAAGCTGCCTGGCTGATCCGATCTTGCTCCAAAAACTTAATTCCTACATGAAAGACATTCCTTCTAGACAACAAGTGGGTGAGAGCGCTTATTGGAAATTTAAATAACAGAAAGTAAGATAGTGTCGGGTTACCTCCCGACCAGTGCACTTGTTTAACGTCGTTGGCTCGACAGTACCTCGTTCGGGAACATTGGTTGGGATCCCATGGGTGGCTCAGGTCAAACTTCACCTCGGCTCCTGGATTGATTCTACCGGGTTCTTTGCTGGTTGATGTGCTTAGGTTAGGACTCCATGGTTTTGGTGTCTTTTCTTTCCATTGTTTCTGAGAAGTCGGGGGACTTTTGACCGTAGCTGCTGGTCTTGATGCTTTTTTGGTCTTTTTTGGTAGGTCAAAAATCTGTGTACCGCGTTCTGAGATAGGTATAATGTCTGGCGGTTTCTTTGTATCCGTGCGGCTATTATTAATGTAGAAATTTGCGATTTTGCCGCCGAACTTGAGTGATAATGAGCCCTTGCCCACATCGATTCTTGCTTTAGTATTGTAGAGGAATGGTCGTCCTAATATTATTGTTGGAGGGTCGTCTTTGCTGGTTTCTCCCGTTTGTATTACATAAAAGTCTGCAGCAACGACGAGCTCTCCCACATGGAGTATAACATCTTCCAACACTCCAGTCGGACGGATGCACGATTTATCTCCCAGCTCGATTTTTGTCCTGGGTGGTTTTAGTGGGCCAAGTCCTAACAAGTAATATAAGGAGGAAGGCATGGCGTTGACAGCAGCCCCAAGATCGATCAAGCATTTATGAACCTGGGTTTCCCCAATACCACCGGTGACTGTAAAGGCCTCTGGGTCTTTATCTCTTTCAGATTGTGGCTCATGGTCTGAGGTGAGGGCTCTGTCCATTGTTGGGCCATTCTGCCCATTCCTTAAATTGTTACTGTCATCCCATCCAGATGCTGGTATGTCGGAGTGTATGATTGGTGGCGGTGTTATACAAACGGTGAAGTCATATCGTCCGTTGTCAGCGTGCGTGACCCATGTTTTACCATTATTGGGTCGGTCTTCCTCTTGATTCCAATCAGGACGACTCCTGCGGTTGAAGTGCTTGTTTGTTAGTCTGTATGCTGGTGATCGTGCAACTTCTCCCAGTGTCGCCTTTCCGTTTGACCCTTTCATCATGCTAAGATTCGCCTTTGGATTCTGGATGGTTTGTGAAGGTAGTCTGCCAGGTTCGCTAGTGAGCGTTGACATCGCACTGGCGAGATGGGACATTTGTTTGGTTAATTCGGAAATTGCCCCGTCAATTTTTGCCTGGTATTGGTGTAGCGAAGTACCCAATTGATTTATGTTTCCTGCGAGCTCCTTCATTGTGTCATCAAGCGACTTGGTGGGTTCTTGCTGATTATGCTGGCCAGTCTGGTACTGATTTGGTCCTTTTTGCTGATATTGACCCGCTGATGGAGTGTTCTGGTTATACTGCCGGTGTGGAGGTTGGTAGGATGACTGAGCTGATTGGGAGACAGATGGTTGAGCGTTCTTCTGAGGATAGTTGTTATGCCCATTCGGGTTGGTTGCTTGGCCATACTGTCTGTTTTGTCCGGCTCTGTCATTGCTGTTGTTGGTGTACCCTTGGTATCCTCCTGCCGCATTCACTTCTGCTGGTTCCTCTTCCATTAAAGTCGGGCATGCGTCAGTTTTGCGGTCCGTCATGCCACAAAATTCGCAAGGCTTAACTGGCACTGGCTGCCTTCGTAGGATCTGAATCATCATTTCTTTTAACTGTTTCATCTCCTCAGACATAGAGTTCATTGGTGTTTCAGCCTTCGCCACACTTTTTGTTCGGGAGAATTCTTCCTGCCGAGTCGTGTCTTCTCGAAATCGAGCATTTTCAGCAACGTCATTTATCAGTTGCCTAACTCCGCTCAATGATAGATTCATTATGGATCCTCCAGCTGAGGCGTCCAGGAGCATTTTGTCTAAGGGTCTTAATCCATCAATGAGGTACTCGATTATGAGTTTCTCGGGCAGTCCTAGTGTACAGCAACTTCTCTCCAGGTGGTTGAACTTTTCCAGGTAATCGTACATGGTTTCGTTGGGTCCTTGCTTGATGTCCTGCAGTTGCCTTCTTACTTGCATTGCTCTTCCTGCTGGGTAGTATTTGTCTAAGAATTTCTTCTGCATCTGAGCCCATGTTCTGATGCTTCCGGAAGGCAATGAAAGGAACCAGTCGTTTGCCGCGTCAATAAGGGAAAAGTAGAACGCTTTTAACTTGAAGTCGTCTACGTTTACGCCATTCGGTTTTAAGTTTTGGCAAATACCATGTAAGCGCTGGAGATGGGCCATTGCTGACTCTCCACGATTTCCTGCGAACTTCGGTAAGTTGTGGGCCAATGAAGTGTTGATGTTGATATTTTCCAGCTCAGGGCCTTCGTAGATACACCACAGCTGAATTCTGAAATCCGGTGCATTGAGTTCTCCCAAAGTAGGTTCGCCGTAATGGTCGTTATCCCCATAGTAGTTATCGAAGACGGGTTCGCGTCTCGGTACTTGTCGAGGGCGTGGGGGTGGTGGATATCTAGGGGGTTGTACTGGACCAGCTGCATTTCGGTCC
Organism: Rhodiola kirilowii; assembly: GCA_033675215.1. Lineage (NCBI taxonomy): Eukaryota > Viridiplantae > Streptophyta > Magnoliopsida > Saxifragales > Crassulaceae > Rhodiola > Rhodiola kirilowii. Next base: position 386,979 of record CM066202.1, read on the forward strand.
TCGGGTAGTTCTTGGTTTCGTCTGTTAGCTTCCCTATCACGAGCTCTTCTGTTTCTGATGAGTTGTTCCGGATCGTCGATAAATGGAAGAGGTATCTCATCATTTCGATCGTACAGGTTTATTTCTTCGTCATCCTGGTAGTCATGGTGACTTTCTTCGCGAGACATGGTTGTTTTGAAGTGCGTATCGATTCGAACAACTTATCCGATTAATTAACTAACTCTCCGGCAACGGCGCCAATTTGACAATTCGCTTGTCGTCAGAGCAAATTGTACAAATAAATTTATAAAGTCCGCTACTCGCGACTACTGGGTAGAAGTGGTAAGTAGGGGTCGAACCCAAGGGAATTAAGGGGATACGTTGTTCTTTTACTAACAGGGACGTGTTTTAGGATGATTGAGATTTTAGCGCGAGTAATTAAACTACTGTTTTTGGTTTTTTGGGTTTTTTGTGCGGAAAAGTAAATACAGAAATTAAATACTGAAAGTAAATACTGAAAGTAAAGAGATAAGGGTTAGATGACTTACAGTGGGTGATGCGTGATTGCGATTCCTCCGGTTGTTGAGCGGTTGATGGTTGTGGTTGATCGGGACTGTTATACTAGGAAAGTAAATACAGGGGGTTTTTGTGATTGAAAGAAAGTATTCGGTTTCAGGTACTCTTGTATTATAACATGTATATAATAAACCGTTAGTAACTTTTCTAAGTATTCAAAGATGAATCGAGGCCCGTTCGTAGCGCAAGACTTGCCACATCGTTTAAAGCAACCCTTGTTCTACTTCAGACTAATTCCTCCATTCGAAGTATCTTAGCCTTCTGTGCATCCACCTGATCTCACAGTTACGATTGACCAAGTGGTGTTTTAGATAAGTCGAACTCCTCAGATAAGCGTTGCCCTTTCGTAGCATCCACTTACCCGAGTATGTTCACGAACCCCACGGAAGAGTTTTTCCCTTTCGTAGCATCCACTCAACCTTGGAAATTCTGACTATAAATGGCACATAGAACAAGTTTTGAATACAAAGAAATAAAACTAAAAGATATTACAACATTATATAATACAAGAAATTACCTTCCACCGAATGAAGAGTTTAGCTACGAATATCCATAGAGGTGGATACCATAGCTAAATACTCGGGGTTTTTTGAAAATAGTAAGAGGGAAAGGGGTGGAATACTCAAGAACCAACAGGAGTATTCCCAATTTCCTACCGAATACTCAAGAACCAACAGGAGTATTCTCTATAGTATAATACTCAAGAACAAACAGGAGTATTATTTCATAAACCGAACAAACTTACAAAGTAACCAAACTTAGAGAGACAAGTGTTTTGTGTATGGATTGATGATACAAATGAGGAGGAGGGCACTTCTATTTATAGCCAAGAGGGGTGGAGATGGGTGGTGGAGATAGTGGCATGTGTTTCTCATCCAAGGGAGGAGGAGGAGGGGAGGAGCATGTGGAGGAGAGGCCACCACTTGTCATCTTCTTGTGGTGGAGCTCAAAGCCACCGGTGGCTTTTGGAGAGGAGGAAGGAGGAGCCGCCACTTGGAGGGAGGAGAGTGGAGGCGGGTGGTTGTGAGGGGGAAGCCGCCGGTCACCATGGAGGAGGAAAGGGAGGAGCAACCCATGAGTCATCCTTTTCACCTAGTGACTCATCCTTCTTCCTAAAGCCACCGGTCATCCTTGTACATGGATGAGTCTTGACGGTTTTGTACTGTCTTTACAAAACTATCAGTCCAATTTCACTCCAGGCTGTCTTTGATAATTCCTCATTTGGATTTAATTTGAGTAATTCATCGTCAGGATCTTGAGATTTCTTCGTTCAGTGCTTGATCTTGACCTTCAATTGACTCTTGATATCTTTTCAGCATAAAATCCTCTCCTTAGCGTGTTTTCACTTTTATCTCTCAATTGCCCTGTGGAAATATTTCGGGACTAACACGTAGAAGTTAGATAGACAAACAGTCTAATTTGGTGGGTTTAACTGTATTTATGGTGCATACAATTATGGTCCATCATTAGTCTATTTCTAAGGACGAACTTATACAAACCTTAGAATGAGACTAACGAGACTAACTTAGGACTAACGAGACTAACTTGGGACAAACAAAGACAAAGTTTAGTCTCATTCTAAGGTTTGTCAAAGTTTGTACCAAGTTAATCTAAGTTCGTCCCACGTTTGTCTCTTTCTAAGGACGAACTTAGACAAACCTTACAATGAGACTAACGAGACTAACTTGGGATGAACAAAGACAAACATTAGTCTCATTCAACGGTTTGTCTAAATTCGTCCCAAATTTGTCAAAACTCATCCCAAGTTAGTCTATTTCTAAGGACGAACTTAGACAAACCTTAAAATGAGACTAACGAGATTAACTTGGGAAGAACAAAAACAAACATTAGTCTCATTCTAAGGTTAGTCTAAGTTCGTCCCACGTTTGTCTCTTTCTAAGGACGAACTTAGACAAACCTTAGAATGAGACTAACGAGACTAACTTGGGACAAACAAAGACAAACTTTAGTCTCATTCTAAGGTTTGTCTAAGTTTGTCCCAAGTTTGTCAAAGTTCATCCAAAGTTAGTCTATTTTAAAGGACGAACTTAGACAAACCTTAGAATGAGACTAACGAGAATAACTTGGGAAGAACAAAGACAAACATTAGTCTCATTCTAAGGTTAGTCTAAGTTCATCCCATGTTAGTCTATTTCTAAGAACGAACTTAGATAAACCTTAGAATGAGAGTAACTTGGGACGAACAAAGGCAAACTTTAGTCTCATTCTAAGGTTTGTCTAAGTTCATCCCAAGTTAGTCTAAGTTCGTCCTAAGTTAGTCTATTTCTAAGGACAAACTTAGATAAACCTTAGAATGAGAATAACGAGACTAACTTGGGATGAACAAAGACAAACTTTAGCCTCATTCTAAGGTTTATCTAAGTTCGTCCCAAGTTAGTCTAAGTTCGTCCCACGTTTGTCTCTTTCTAAGGACGAACTTAGACAAACCTTAGAATGAGACTAACGAGACTAACTTGGGACGAACAAAGACAAACATTAGTCTCATTCTAAGGTTAGTCTAAGTTCGTCCCAAGTTAGTCTATTTCTAAGGACGAACTTAGATAAACCTTAGAATGAGACTAAGAGACTAACTTGGGACAAACAAAGACAAACTTTACTCTCATTCTAAGGTTTGTCTAAGTTCCTCCCATGTTAGTCTTAGTTCGTCCCAAGTTTGTCTCTTTCTTAGGACGAACTTAGACAAACCTTAGAATGAGACTAACGATACTAACTTGGGACGAACAAAGACAAACTTTAGTCTCATTCTAAGGTTTGTCTAAGTTCGTCCCAAGTTTGTCAAAGTTCATCCCAAGTTTGTCTATTTCTAAGAACGAACTTAGATAAACCTTAGAATGAGAGTAACGAGACTAACTTGAGACGAACAAAGACAAACTTTAGTCTCATTCTAAGGTTTGTCAAAGTTCATCCCAAGTTAGTCTATTTCTAAGGACAAACTTATACAAACCTTAGAATGAGACTAACGAGACTAACTTGGGACGAACAAAGACAAACTTTTGTCTCATTCTAAGGTTTGTCTAAGTTCATCCCAAGTTTGTCTATTTCTAAGGATGAACTTAGATAAATCTTAGAATGAGACTAACGAGACTAACTTGGGACGAACAAAGACAAACTTTAGTCTCATTCTTAGGTTTGTCTAAGTTCGTCCCAAGTTAGTCTAAGTTCGTCCCACGTTTGTCTCTTTTTAAGGACGAATTAGACAAACCTTACAATGAGACAAATGAGACTAACGAGACTAACTTGGGACGAACAAAGACAAACTTTAGTCTCATTCTAAGGTTTATCTAAGTTCGTCCCAAGTTTGTCAAAGTTCGTCCCAAGTTAGTCTATTTCTAAGGACGAACTTAGACAAACCTTAGAATGAGACTAAGGAGAATAACTTGGGAAGAACAAAGACAAACATTAATCTCATTCTAAGGTTAGTCTAAGTTCGTCCCAAGTTAGTCTATTTCTAAGAACGAACTTGGGACGAACAAAGACAAACTTTAGTCTCATTCTAAGGTTTGTATAAGTTCGTCCCAAGTTTGTCAAAATTCATCCCAAGTTAGTCTATTTCTAAGGACGAACTTAGACAAACCTTAGAATGAGACTAACGAGACTAACTTGGTAAGAAGAAAGACAAACAGTAGTCTCATTCTAAGGTTTGTCTAAGTTCGTCGCAAGTTAGTCTATTTCGAAGGACGAACTTAGAATAAACCTTAGAATGAGACTAAGAGACTAACTTGGGACGAACAAAGACAAACTTTAGTCTCATTCTAAGGTTTGTCTAAATTTGTCCCAAGTTAGTCTAAGTTCGTCCCAAGTTAGTCTCTTTCTAAGGACGAACTTAGACAAACCTTAGAATGAGACTAACGAGACTAACATGGGACGAACAAAGACAAAGTTTGGTCTCATTCTAAGTTTTGTTTAAGTTAGTCCCAAGTTAGTCTATTTCTAAGGAAGAACTTAGATAAACCTTAGAATAAGAGTAACGAGACTAACTTGAGACGAACAAAGAAATACTTTAGTCTCAATCTAAGGTTTGTCAAAGTTCGTCCCAAGTTAGTCTATTTCTAAGAACGAACTTATACAAACCTTAGAATGAGGCTAAAGAGACTAACTTGGGACAAACAAAGACAAACTTTAGTCTCATTCTAAGGTTTGTCTAAGTTCGTCACAAGTTAGTCTAAGTCCGTCCCACGTTTGTCTCTTTCTAAGGACGAATTTAGACAAACCTTAAAATGAGACTAACGACACTAACTTGGGACGAAACCTTAACCTATTTGATAAGAAGTCTAGAGCATTTTATATGCCTAGTTTTACATCTAACTTGTTATCCGTTAAAAAGGTTGCAACTGATTTGGATTGCAATGTTATCTTTAGTCCTAATGATGTGAAATTTCAGGACATTAAGAGTCATCCGTTACTTGGAAAAGGAGTAACTAAAGAAGGCTTATATTTGCTTGAAGACACTAAGCCCCTATCTGATTTGAATTGTGCTTTTAGCTCCTATTTGGCCAATGATACAATGTGGCATGCTAGATTAGGACATCCACATACTAGAGCTCTAAACTTGATGTTGCCTAGTGTTTCTTTTAAGAATGATGATTGTGAGGCTTGTATCTTGTGAAAATATTGCAAATCAGTATTTCCACAATCAATTACTACTTATAGGAATTGTTTTGATCTTGTGCATTCTGATGTATGGACTGCACCATGTATGTCAGGAGAAAACCATAAGTACTTTGTCACATTCATTGATGAAAAATCTAAGTATACTTGGCTAACATTGATCCAATCAAAGGATAGAGTTCTAGAGGCATTTTTGAATTTTCATAACTATATTACTAACCAGTTCAGTGCCAAGATAAAAGTTTTCAGACCAGATAATGATGGGGAATACACTAGCAATACTTTCAAGCAACATTTGGCAGGAGAGTCAGGAAGATGAAGAGCTTCAGGGAAGAGAGCATCCCGGCAGCAGTGATTGTGCAAGAAGCCATATTCTACTTAAAGATGAAGATAGGGGCACTAAAGAAGGAGGCTTTAGCGAAAGAGGATGTGAACTGGCTGAAGAGTATGAGGTTCATGGATTAAGGGTGTACAGGTTTGTCTTTGTTCGTCCAAAGTTAGTTTTGTTTGTCTCATTCTAAGGTTTGTCTAAGTTCATCCTTAGAAAGATACACACATGGGACAAACTTAGACTAACTTGGGATGAACTTAGACAAACCTTAGAATGAGACTAAAGTTTGTCTTTGTTCGTCCCAAGTTAGTCTCATTAGTCTCATTCTAAGGTTTATCTAAGTTCGTCCTTAGAAATAGACTAACTTGGGACGAACTTAGACTAACTTGGGACGAACTTAGACAGACCTGAGAATGAGACTAAAGTTTGTCTTTGTTCGTCCCAAGTTAGTCTCGTTAGTCTCTTTCTAAGGTTTTTCTAAGTTTGTCCTTAGAAATAGACTAACTTGGGACGAACTTAGACAAACCTTACAATGAGACTAAAGTTTATCTTTGTTCATCCCAAGTTAGTCTCGTTAGTCTCATTCTAAGGTTTGTATAAGTTCGTCCTTAGAAATAGACTAACTTGGGATGAACTTTGACAAACCTTAGAATGATACTAAAGTATGTCTTTGTTCGTCTCAAGTTATTCTCGTTACTCTCATTCTAAGGTTTATCTAAGTTCGTCCTTGGAAATAGACTAACTTGGGACGAACTTTGACAAACTTGGGACGAACTTAGACAAACCTTAGAATGAGACTAAAGTTTGTCTTTGTTCATCCCAAGTTAGTCTCGTTCTAAGGTTTGTCTAAGTTCGTCCTTATAAAGAGACTAACTTGGGACTAACTTGGAACGAACTTAGACAAACCTTAGAATGAGACCAAAGTTTGTCTTTATTCGTCCCAAGTTAGTCTCTTAGTCTCATTCTAAGGTTTATCGAAGTTCGTTCTTAGAAATAGACTAACTTGGGACGAACTTAGACTAACCTTAGAATGAGACTAATATTTGTCTTTGTTCTTCCCAAGTTAGTCTCGTTAGTCTCATTCTGAGGTTTGTCTAAGTTCGTCCTTAGAAATAGACTAACTTGGGACGAACTTTGACAAACTTGGCACGAACTTAGACAAACCTTAGAATGAGACTAAAGTTTGTCTTTGTTGGTCCCAAGGTAGTCTCGTTAGTCTCATTCTAAGGTTTGTCTAAGTTTGTACTTAGAAAGAGACAAACGTGGGACGAACTTAGACTAACTTGGGACGAACTTAGACTAACTTGGGATGAACTTAGACAAACCTTAGAATGAGACTAAAGTTTGTCTTTTTTCGTCCCAAGTTAGTCTCGTTAGTCTCATTCTAAGGTTTTTCTAAGTTCGTCCTTAGAAATAGACTAACTTGGGACGAACATAGACAAACCTTACAATGAGACTAAAGTTTGTCTTTGTTTGTCCCAAGTTAGTCTCGTTAGTCTCATTCTACGGTTTGTATAAGTTCGTCCTTAGAAATAGACTAACTTGGGACGAACTTTGACAAACCTTAGAATTATGCTAAAGTTTGTCTTTGTTCGTCTCAAGTTAGTCTCGTTAGTCTCATTCTAAGGTTTATCTAAGTTCGTCCTTAGAAATAGACTAACTTGGGACGAACTTAGACAAACCTTACAATGAGACTAAAGTTTGTCTTTGTTCGTCCCAAGTTAGTCTCGTTAGTCTCATTCTAAGGTTTTTATAAATTCGTCCTTAGGAATAGACTAACTTGGGATAAACTTTGACAAACCTTTGAATGATACTAAAGTATGTCTTTGTTCGTCTCAAGTTAGTCTCGTTACTCTCATTCTAAGGTATATCTAAGTTCATCCTTAGAAATAGACTAACATGGGATGAACTTTGACAAACTTGGGACGAACTTAGACAAACCTTAGAATGAGACTAAAGTTTGTCTTTGTTCGTCCCAAGTTAGTCTCGCTAGTCTCATTCTAAGGTTTGTCTAAGTTCGTCCTTAGAAAGAGACTAACTTGGGACGAACTTAGACTAACTTGGGACGAACTTAGACAAACCTTAGAATGAGACCAAAGTTTGTCTTTGTTCGTCCCAAGTTAGTCTCTTAGTCTCATTCCAAGGTTTAACTAAGTTTGTTCTTAGAAATAGACTAACTTGGGACGAACTTAGACTAACCTTAGAATGAGACTAATGTTTGTCTTTGTTCTTCCCAAGTTAGTCTCGTTAGTCACATTCTAAGGTTTTATAAGTTCGTCCTTAGAAATAGACTAACTTGGGACGCACTTTTACAAACCTTAGAATGATACTACAGTTTGTCTTTGTTAGTCTCAAGTTAGTCTCGTTACTCTCATTCTAAGGTTTATCGAAGTTCGTCCTTAGAAATAGACTAACTTGGGACGAACTTTGACAAATTTGGGACAAACTTAGACAAACCTTAGAATGAGACTAAAGTTTTTCATTGTTCGTCCCAAGTTAGTCTCGTTTGTCTCATTATAAGGTTTGTCTAAGTTTGTCCTTAGTAAGAGACTAACTTGGGACGAATTTAGACTAACTTGGGACGAACTTAGACAAACCTTAGAATGAGACTAATGTTTGTTTTTGTTCTTCCCAAGTTAGTCTCGTTAGTCTCATTCTAAGGTTTGTCTAAGTTCGTCCTTAGAAATAGACTAACTTAGGACGAACTTAGACAAACCTTAGAGTGAGACTAAAGTTTGTCTTTGTTCGTCCCAAGTTAGTCTCATTAGTCTCATTCTAAAGTTTGTCTAAGTTCGTCCTTAGAAAGAGACAAACGTGGGACGAACTTAGACTAACTTGGGACGAACTTAGACAAACCTTAGAATGAGACTAAAGTTTGTCTTTGTTCGTCCCAAGTTAGTCTAGTTAGTCTCATTCTAAGGTTTATCAAAGTTCATCCTTAGAAATACACTAACTTGGGACGAACTTAGACAAACCTTAGAATGAGACTAAAGTTTGTCTTTGTTCGTCCCAAAACAGTCTCGTTAGTCTCATTCTAAGGTTTGTATAAGTTCGTCCTTAGAAATAAACTAACTTGGGGCGAACTTTGACAAACCTTAGAATGAGACTAAAGTTTGTCTTTGTTCGTCCCAAGTTTGTCCTTAGAAATAGACTTACTTGGGATGAACTTTGACAAACTTGGGACGAACTTAGACAACCTTAGAATGAGACTAAGGTTTGTCTTTTTTCATCCCAAAGTCTCGTTAGTCTCATTTTAAGGTTTGTCTAAGTTCGTCCTTAGATAGAGACTAACTTGGGATGAACTTAGACAAACCTTAGAATGAGACTAAAGTTTGTCTTTGCTCATCCCAAGTTAGTCTCTTAGTCTCATTCTATGGTTTATCTAAGTTCGTCCTTAGAAATAGACTAACTTGGGACGAACTTAGACTAACCTAAGAATGAGACTAAAGTTTGTCTTTGTTCGTCCCAAGTTGGTCTCGTTAGTCTCATTCTAAGGTTTGTCTATAAAAAAAGGTTTATCTAAGTTCGTCCTTGGAAATAGACTAACTTGGGACGAACTTGGACAAACCTTAGAATGACACTAAAGTTTGTCTTTGTTCGTCCCAAGTTAGTTTTGTTTGTCTCATTCTAAGGTTTGTCCAAGTTCATCCTTAGAAAGATACACACATGGGACGAACTTAGACTAACTTGGGATGAACTTAGACAAACCTTAGAATGAGACTAAAGTTTGTCTTTGTTCGTCCCAAGTTAGTCTCATTAGTCTCATTCTAAGGTTTATCTAAGTTCGTCCTTAGAAATAGACTAACTTGGGACGAACTTAGACTAACTTGGGACGAACTTAGACAGACCTTAGAATGAGACTAAAGTTTGTCTTTGTTCGTCCCAAGTTAGTCTCGTTAGTCACTTTCTAAGGTTTTTAAAAATTTGTCCTTAGAAATAGACTAACTTGGGACAAACTTAGACAAACCTTACAGTGAGACTAAAGTTTGTCTTTGTTCATCCCAAGTTAGTCTCGTTAGTCTCATTCTAAGGTTTGTATATGTTCGTCCTTAGAAATAGACAAATTTGGGATGAACTTTGACAAACCTTAGAATGATACTAAAGTATGTCTTCGTTCGTCACAAGTTAGTCTCGTTACTCTCATTCTAAGGTTTATCTTAGTTCGTCCTTGGAAATAGACTAACTTGGGCCGAACTTTGACAAACTTGGGACGAACTTTGACAAACTTGGGACAAACTTACACAAACCTCAGAATGAGACTAAAGTTTGTCTTTGTTCATCCCTAGTTAATCTCGTTCTAAGGTTTGTCTAAGTTCGTCCTTATAAAGAGACTAACTTGGGACTAACTTGGAACGAACTTAGACAAACCTTAGAATGAGACCAAAGTTTGTCTTTGTTCGTCCCAAGTTAATCTCTTAGTCTCATTCTAAGGTTTATCTAAGTTCGTTCTTAGAAATTGACTAACTTGGGACGAACTTAGACTAACCTTAGAATGAGACTAATATTTGTCTTTGTTCTTCCCAAGTTAGTCTCGTTAGTCTCATTCTGACGTTTGTCTAAGTTCGTCCTTAGAAATAGACTAACTTGGGACGAACTTTGACAAACTTGGCACGAACTTAGACAAACCTTAGAATGAGACTAAAGTTTGTCTTTGTTGGTCCCAAGTTAGTCTCGTTAGTCTCATTCTAAGGTTTGTCTATGTTTGTACTTAGAAAGAGACAAGCGTGGGACGAACTTAGACTAACTTGGGACGAACTTAGACTAACTTGGGATGAACTTAGACAGACCTTAGAATGAGACTAATGTTTATCTTTTTTCGTCCCAAGTTAGTCTCGTTAGTCTCATTCTAAGGTTTTTCTAAGTTCGTCCTTAGAAATAGACTAACTTGGGACGAACATAGACAAACCTTACAACGAGACTAAAGTTTGTCTTTGTTTGTCCCAAGTTAGTCTCGTTAGTCTCATTCTACGGTTTGTATAAGTTCATCCTTAGAAATAGACTAACTTGGGACGAACTTTGACAAACCTTAGGATTATGCTAAAGTTTGACTTTGTTCGTCTCAAGTTAGTCTCGTTACTCTCATTCTAAGGTTTATCTAAGTTCGTCCTTAGAAATAGACTAACTTGGGACGAACTTAGACAAACCTTACAATGAGACTAAAGTTTGTCTTTGTTCGTCCCAAGTTAGTCTCGTTGGTCTCATTCTAAGGTTTGTATAAGTTCATCCTTAGGAATAGACTAACTTGGGATGAACTTTGACAAACCTTAGAATGATACTAAAGTATGTCTTTGTTCGTCTCAAGTTAGTCTCGTTACTCTTATTCTAAGGTTTATCTAAGTTTGTCCTTAGAAATAGACTAACATGGGATGGACTTTGACTAACTTGGGACGAACTTAGACAAACCTTAGAATGAGACTAAAGTTTGTCTTTGTTCGTCCCAAGTTAGTCTCGTTAGTCTCATTCTAAGGTTTGTCTAAGTTCGTCCTTATAAAGAGACTAACTTGGGACGAACTTCGACTAACTTGGGACGAACTTAGACAAACCTTAGAAATAGACCAAAGTTTGTCTTTGTTCGTCCCAAGTTAGTCTCTTAGTCTCATTCTAAGGTTTAACTAAGTTTGTTCTTAGAAATAGACTAACTTGGGACGAACTTAGACTAACCTTAGAATGAGACTAATGTTTGTCTTTGTTCTTCCCAAGTTAGTCTCGTTAGTCACATTCTGAGGTTTGTCTAAGTTCGTCCTTAGAAACAGACTAACTTGGGACGAACTTTGACAAACCTTAGAATGATACTAAAGATTGTCTTTGTTCGTCTCAAGTTAGTCTCGTTACTCTCATTCTAATGTTTATCTAAGTTCGTCCTTAGAAATAGACTAACTTGGGATGAACTTAGACAAACCTTAGAATGAGACTAAAGTTTGTCTTTGTTCGTCCCAAGTTAGTCTCGTTAGTCTCATTCTAGGGTTTGTATAAGTTCGTCCTTAGAAATAGACTAATTTGGGACGAACTTTGACAAACCTTAGAATGAGACTAAAGTTTGTATATGTTCGTCCTAAGTTAGTCTCGTTAGTCTCATTCTAAGGTTTGTCTAAGTTCATCCTTAGAAAGAGACAAACGTGGGATGAACTTAGACGAACTTAGACAAACCTTAGAATGAGACTAAAGTTTGTCTTTGTTCGTCCCAAGTTAGTCTCGTTAGTCTCATTCTAAGGTTTGAACGTTAGAAAGAGACTTACATCGTCTAAGTACATCCCAAGTTAGTCTCGTTAGTCTCATTCTAAGGTTTGAACGTTAGTCTCTTTAGTCTCATTCTAAGGTTTGTCAATGTATGGTTTGTCTAAACCTTAGTCTCTTTCAGAGTTAGTCTCGTTAGTCCCAAGTAAGTCTAAGTTTGTCCCAAGTTAGTCTCTTTCTAACAGACGAACGTTAGAACTAAACCCTTAGTCTCGTTAGTCTCATTCCAAGTTAGACCTTAGTCTCGTTAGTCATTAGTCTAAGACAAACAAAGACAAACTCTTTCTAATGATAGAAGTTAGTCTAAGGTTTGTCTGTTTGTCTCGTTTGTCTTTGGAATGAGATTAACGTTTGTCTATGTTCGTCCCAAGTTCTAAGTGACTTAGAATGAGACTAACGAGACTAACTTGGGACGAACTTAGGCAAACCTTAGAATGAGATTTACGTTTGTCTTTGTTCGTCCCAAGTTAGTCTCGTTAGACTAACGTTTGTCTTTGTTTGTCCCAAGTTAGTCTCGTTAGTCTCATTCTAAGTGATGTTCCCTTATGTGGCATGTATTTGGAAAAACGTAGCTTAGACAGTTCGAGCAGGTGTTCAGGGGGAGTTCGAACATATCCTAGTACTCATACACAGCGTGGATCAGACACAAGGATATTTCCCGGAAGGATATTGGACAGCGAAGATTTTGTCAAGTTGAAGTCGACCAGCGACGTAATCGAGCATGAGATATTCGAATGAATATCTACATTGAAGGCGGCAAAACACACTTAGGCAAGAAGATGACTTCGTATATTCTTCCAACCGATTCAAAAGATATACATCAAATATCTAGCAATATTTCCTAAATATTTGATGGGATTATCTTGTGCGAATTAGGGTTTCGTCCGAGCATATAAATACAATGCTAGGGCGCCCTTATTCATCATCTCTTTCAAGATCAAACATACACGAGTATACACTATCGATTGGGAAGGAAGAAAGCGACGGGCGGTTGTGTTTTCTCATTGGAAATACATCGGTGCAAGTGTAGTCTGCTCAAGTGCAACTCAAACTGCCTGAAGCGTATCAACTGCCGCACACAACAAAGGTGAACAAGCTTTCGAGAGAAAGCATCCGAGCTTCGAGGAGAAGATCGAGAACGTTCGGACAGAAGGTCTGAACGAAGGGGATCGAGGGGAATTGCGGTGAACCTCGGTTACAAATCTGAGAGACGGAGTATTGAGGTTAGGCAATTACAAGGTGTAAGTGTAAGTCACTGTGTAAACCCTATACTCGTAATAAAGATTTGCTGTCCCTTTTTCGGGTGTGGGAAACCCCCCCAGAGTAGGCGGAGCCGAACTGGGTTATCAGTCTGTGAGTTCTACTACTTTTGTCTGCTTGCTAAACTGTTGTGATACGAGTTCAAGATCTGTCGCAACTGAACCTTGAACTGTCAGCTGAACTGTTGTGCAAAGAGTTCAAGGTCTGTCGCAACAGTACCCTGGACACAAGCTTGAACAGGGGATATAATTTCAATTGGTATCAGAGCAGACACTCAACACACTGAGTGGGAACCTGAACTGTTCAAAATGACTCTGAAAGAAGGACAAAGCATCACCAGACCCCCGCTACTCGAAGGATCGAACTATGCCACCTGGAAGCCCGTGATGAGATCCTTTCTGAAATCTCTAGATGAAAAAGCATGGAAGGCTGTTTTGAAAGGTTGGATGGAACCCATGATGAACAATCTCACTGGAGAACCGATCGCAAAACCAGAAGCTCTGTGGACAGAAGAGGAGGACAAAGCTTCTATGGGAAACTCAAAGGCTATGAACGCAATCTTTTCGGCAGTAGATGAAAACGTCATGAAGCTAATCATCAACTGTGAAGTGGCCAAGGAAGCATGGGACATCCTCCAAACTGCCTTTGAAGGCACCGACAAAGTTCGCAACTCTCGCATGCAGGCTGTCACAACCAGGTTTGAAGAGATGAAGATGAAGGAAAGTGAAACTATCACTGAGTACAACACCGGAGTTCTGGAACTGGCTAACGAGGCTTCTGCTCTAGGGAAACCCATCGATGAAGAAAGGTTGGCCAGCAAAGTCTTAAGATCACTTCCTCCAAGATTTGCGATGAAGGTCACGGCCATAGAGGAAATGCACGACATTGCCAAACTAAAACTGGACGAGCTGATGGGTTCTCTCAGAACATATGAGATCAATCATGATTTTCAATCTGGGTAAGTGAAGGGAATTGCCATAAAGGCAGATATGCCTTAAGACAAACAGGATGGTGGCTGCACTACTAAACAACTGGCCATGATGGCTCAGAATTTTGGCAGAATGGTATGGAAAATCAACAGACGTGGACCAGAACAGGGCAAGCCTTCATCAAATAGCTTCCGAAACTGGAAACCTGACAGGTCAAGATCCAGAGACATGAGACAAGACTCTTCTAACAAAGGAAAGGAAGAAATTCAGTGCCATGAATGCAAGGGGTTTGGACATATTGCCTCCCAATGTGCGAATACACTCATGAAGAAGAAGGCAATGGTCGCTAGCTTCAGCGACAGTGAGTCAGACGAAGAAAAAGGTGAGACCACTAATTTTGTGGCCTTTGTCACTACTCTGGGTGAATGCAGCAACACCAGTGAAACAGTTCCATCGCAGTTGGAGCTCCCAAGTGAAGACCTCTCAGACAGTGACAATGAAGAACTCACGCAGGATTCTCTGACTCAGACATATAAAGATCTGTATGAGAAGTGGTTGCTTCTGATCAAGATCAACAAGAAGCTAAATGACACAGTTGCCAGCATCACTATGGAAAAGGACAAGGTCTGGCAGGAGGTCGATATACTGCTTACACTGAAGGTAGAACTGGAAGGTACAATTGTCTCACTGAATTCTCAACTGACTGAGATAAAACAGGAAAGATTGGGTCTTCTTGCTCAGAGAACAGAACTCTTGGGGACTGTCTCCTCACTGAAAGTCGAAATAGAGAAGGACCGAGACACTCATCCTGTAGGCATGGCGGGACTAAGAAAAACCATCACAGATCTGAAGAGTAAAGTGGTGTTCCAACTGAGGAGAGTAGAACAGCTGGAACTTCAGCTAGAATCTGAAAAGACGGATCACTCAGACACTAAGAAGGAGCTCAATCACCTCAAACAGTCGGTAAGGATGCTCAACTCTGGCACTAACGACTTAAATGATATTCTCAGATCTCAGAGGTTGGAATCTGGACATCGAGGCTTGGGGTTAACAAAAGAAGGTACCTCTAAAGGTAGCTCGTGTGTTAAAGGAAGATCAGTGTCTGAACACCTGCCTGAACAGAAGGTGAGACAACACCCCAGACAGAAAATAGACTTGTCCCAAGACCAGTCCAAAGGAAAGAACCGAGCTGATCACAAGAAGACGCATGGAACACTCGGTGGTGGAAAGACCCGTAGATCACCCGTCCAAAACCATGACTATTCACCAGTGACACAAAGAATAGATCGACGCAAGATAGTTGGCACTTCGACAGCGGATGTTCCTCCCACATGACAGGTAACTCTCAATATCTTACCCATATTAGACCTGTTGAGCAGATGTGGTTTGTCACATTTGGGGATGGTGGAAAGGGTCAGGTGATCGGCTGTGGGACATTGATGGTTCCGGATCTCCCTGCACTCAAGAACACCTTCCTTGTCGAAGGTTTGACAAGGAATCTTATCAGCATCAGTCAACTGTACGACGATGGACACTATGTGTCATTCTCTAGCTACTCATGTCTTGTCCTAGATATAAATGGTGATACACTGATGAAAGGAAAAAGGGATGCCAACAACTGCTACCCCATTGGGATGGGTCTGATGGGATCAATGGATGTCGAGAACCATGCCCAGCAACTGGTTACTCTAGCTTGTGCAAACGTCAACCATCGATTTCTGCGAGGGGGAGTGGACAAGACCTTGCACACAAGATCCTGTTGGAGATGCGCACAAATCCATGTTGACAACTGTCCCAGGAAACTGTTGAAACAGAAGGTGTCACAGTTACGGAAGGAGTTCGTTCCATGCCCACAGAAATATGCCTGGAGCCGAACAAGAAAATATGAATATGGAGGGCACCAGAAGATGATAACTCTGAGGCATACCAAGATCTTGGTCACCCCTCATGGCAGGCCACGGAGTGGAACACCCAGACCCTCAGGGGGTCTATGTGGTGTCAACCACTGAAAGCATCCAACGGTGGTCAGTCATAGTCGAAACTCCAGCTGAACAGTTGGATTAACCACCTAATGAAGAGAGCTGGAACAGAAGGCACAGCGCGTGAAGACCAATTTCCTTTGAATATTCTCGAAGATTTTCCTGCCTTTATTTGAAACAAGAGTTGACCAATTTGGGAAGTTGAAAAGTCTGAAGTATTATTTTTTTTGAAACACATCAGTTCGCAGCCTACTCTCCCTCTCTCGCTCAAACCCTAGAACGGCATCCTGTGACTTCTCTCTCAACTGCTCACTCAACGGCAATGGTGAACACAAGAAAGTCAGCGAAGGCCGGCATCAAATCCGCTGAAGAGAAGAGGGAAGGCATGCAGTCCTCAAAAGCTCTGGCGGCGAAATCCAAAATTCAGAAATCGAAAGCTCCGACGGTGAAAAAGGCGTCGCCTTTACGATCCGACGCTGATTCCTTGGTCAAAGCAAAGAAATCTACCGAAGGAGTAACCGCTCAAATCCCTCAGTCAACCGCGGTTGACTCGTCTGTCTCATTAGATGCTGGTACATCTCATGAAGTCCGTCCCCAATCTGAGGTATTTCCAACTGTTCCTTCAGTTTCTGCAAATATTCCTCTTATTGAAAAGATTGTGGGGGTTGAGAAGGATGTTGAGTCAATTGACGGTGATGAAGCCAGTAGGGCTGTTGGTGTTGAACCAGTAGGGCGGTGCTTGGTGGAGATGAGGGTAGAAATCTTAAGAGTGGTAGGGCTGTTGCGGTGGACAAAGCCGGTCGTGCGGTTATTGAAAACGATTCTGCCAAGATTATGGAAGAAGAGGAACCCAGCAAGGTGACTGGAGGCTCAGGATCTTGGAGGGAAAAGATCTTTGCCACAGGATACATTCCTCCGAAGGCAGGTCGCAGAAAGAAGGTTAAGCGGGCTCGTGACTCTCCCAGAAAATATCTAGCTCAGATATATGCCACTAGAGGACAGAAGATTGCAATGTCCGACGAAGAAACAGAGAAGTTCATTAAGTCCTCTGGGAAGAGAAATTTGGTGATTAATGATGCTGAGCCGTCTGAGATTCAAGGAGGAATCACTGAAGGAGGTTCCGGTATGCATGCTGAGACTGTGGCAGAGGAGATTAATCCATCAGAAAAGACAGATGTGTTGAAAGAATCCATACCAGAAGAATCAGACTCAGCAGAAAAGGATGAGGAGTTGCAGAAGATGTTCAAAGACATTGATGATGTCATGAAAGACCTGGAAAAGGAGAAGGATCAGGAAGTGGCAAGTCCAGAGGAAGCTCAGCGTGATCAGGCTGTTGGGGCAAAAGAATCTGATGCAGAAAAAGCTACAAGTGTTCCAACTGTGGAACCGAGTGTTCAGTCTAGTGTTGAGACTGGAAGAATTGCAGAGAAAGCTACAAGCGGTTGAACTATGGAACCATCTGTTCAGACTGAAGCTCAAACTGCACCAGCTCCAGAGGAAGTTTTGCCTAAGGAGACAGTGGCTGTACCAGCAGTCATTCAAGGTGATCTTCGTGATGATCATATAAAGAAGGATGGTACATCAGTTCATGGGGTGCCAGAAAAGCCAGTGTCAAAGGAAGCTACTCTTTCGGAGGATGACCATGATCTTGTCCCTCTTGTCAATCTCAAAAGGACAAAGACGGAGAAAAAGAAGGTAGAATTTGCAAAGTCTACAAAGGGATCGGTTCAGAAGGTTGCTGAGGTCGGTAGTGGTGCAGGGGGAGCCGGCTCTTCTAAGAAAAGCAAGCGCGTTGCTGTGGTTCCCGTCTCTGAAGATGCTGGGAGATGTGAAGTCCCAGCTCCTGAATCTGAGACTGTTCCAGTGGGTAAGGTCAAGAAAGGAGTGTGGTTCGTTAATAAAGACGCTGTGTTGAAATGGGATTGTGTGCTGAAAAGGAAAATCATACCTGAGAGGTTGCTGGATGCATCCAGTTACAAAAGGAAGGAAGTGGTTGAGGTTCTTAAAGAGTCTGATATGTTCTGGACGTTGGACAGATGCAAGCCATTCAACGAACAGCTGGTGCGTGAGGCCATGGCAAACCTGCCCCCAAAGTTTGGGGTCATTGGAGAGGTAGAGTATGGGGTCTTCTATGTTAGAGGAAGGAGGATCAAGATTGATCCTGAGCTGATCAATGTATACTTCTCCATGGACGACCCAGCTGTTGATGAAGAAGAATCAAGCTTTGAGAAGATAGTGAGCACCATCACTGCAGGCTCTGTTCGGTGGAGGCCTGAGTCAGTTGGGCATACAGCGGATCTGTCTACGTTCTATTCAATGCTGTTTTTCATAGCTATTTTCAACTAGAGGCCATCTACTCATCGCTCTACTGTCAACAAGGACATGACCCAACTGATTTATCAGATAGGGAATAAGCTGAAGTTCAACCTGGGTAGAATAATGTTCAAATAGATTGCTGAACATGCTACATCGATGACAACTCTGCACCAGATCTGCTTCCCGTCTCTGATTTATGAGCTGATCATCCATCAAGCTCCAGATTTGAAGGCCTCGCCTGACCATCTCACAAAGGCACCCAGCAAGTTCATCGTCAACCAGAAGTTGTTCAAAGGGCGTCACGTGAACGATCTCAAGAAAGAGAACCAGAAAGGAAAGGGTGTTGCGGAGTCGAGTCGAGGGGGAGCCAGGATGGGCCGGGATGGGAGGAGTCAGCTGCTCAGGGACCTAAATGTCATCATCGAAGTGGACAAGGAGCAACGCAGGCGGATCAACAAGCTCGCTCGTGCCCTCAGCTACCCAAGTGAGGATGAATCTGATGATACTAATTCTGAGGATGCCACTGATGATGGGTAGTCCGAATGAAGGTCCTCTATAAAACTATCTCCCTGAACTATTTGTTTAAAAACTGTCGTACTTAGTGCTTGTTCTGGCACATTTTGATTGACTGTTCAAACTCGGATCGCACCCCTTGCCAGTTTGTGGAAAAGGGGGGAGTATTTTGGAGGAGACAATTCTTGTTTCCCTCAAAGTTGTCTACTGTCTAGATAGTTAGATAGACTTAGTTATCTAGTAGATTTGGTTTTGCCAAAATGCCAAGGGGGAGATTGATGTTCCCTTATGTAGCATGTATTTGGCAAAACGTAGCTTAGACAGTTCGAGCAGGTGTTCAGGGGGAGTTTGAACATATCCTAGTACTCATACACAGCGTGGATCAGACGCAGGGATATTTCCCGAAAGGATATTGGACAGCGAAGATTTCGTTAAGTTGAAGTCGGCCAGCGACGTAATCGAGCATGAGATATTCGAATGAATATCTACATTGAAGGCGGCAAAACACACTTAGGCAAGAAGATGACTTCGTATATTCTTCCAACCGATTCAAAAGATATACATCAAATATCTAGGAATATTTCCTAAATATTTGATGGGATTATCTTGTGCGAATTAGGGTTTCGTCCAAGCATATAAATACAATGCTAGGGCGCCCTTATTCATCATCGCTTTCAAGATCAAACATACACGAGTATACACTATCGATTGGGAAGGAAGAAAGCAACGGCCGGTTGTGTTTACTCATTGGAAATACATCGGTGCAAGTGCAGTCTGCTCAAGTGCAACTCAGACTGCCTAAAGCGTATCAACTGCCGCACACAACAAAGGTGAACAAGCTTTTGAGAGAAAGCATCCGAGCTTCGAGGAGAAGATCGAGAACGTTCAGACAGAAGGTCTGAATGAAGGGGATCGAGGGGAATTGTGGTGAACCTCT
This sequence comes from Rhodiola kirilowii, assembly GCA_033675215.1. Classification (NCBI taxonomy): domain Eukaryota; kingdom Viridiplantae; phylum Streptophyta; class Magnoliopsida; order Saxifragales; family Crassulaceae; genus Rhodiola; species Rhodiola kirilowii. The sequence goes on from CM066202.1 coordinate 406,662, forward strand.
GTTGCAAATCTGAGAGACAGAGTATTGAGTTTAGGCAATTACAAGGTGTAAGTGTAAGTCCCTGTGTAAACCCTATACTCGTAATAAAGATTTGCCATCCCTTTTTTGGGTGTGGGAAACCCCCCAGAGTAGGCGGAGCCGAACTGGGTTATCAGTCGGTGAGTTCTACTGCTTTTGTCTGCTTGCTAAACTGTTGTGATACGAGTTCAAGATCTGTCGCAACTGAACCTTGAACTGTCAGCTGAACTGTTGTGTAAAGAGTTCAAGGTCTGTCGCAACAGTACCCTGGACACAAGCTTGAACAGGGGATATAATTTCACTAAGGTTTGTCTATGTTCGTCCCAAGTTAGTCTTGTTAGTCTCATTCTAAGGTTTGTCTCAGCTCGTCCCAAGTTAGTCTCTTTCTAAGGACAAACTTAGACAAACCTTAGAATGAGACTAACGAGACTAACTTAGGACTAACAAAGACAAACGTTAGTCTCATTCTAAGGTTTGTCTAAGTTCGTCTCCAGTTAGTCTCATTCTAAGTTAATCTCTTTGTTTGTCATTCCCAAGTTAGTCTTTAGACAAACGTTAATCTCATTCTAAGGTTTGTCAAACTTAGTCTCGTTAGTCTCAAGTGAGACTAACGATGCTAGATTTATGGTTTGTCTAAGTTCGTCCTTAGAACTTAGACAAGTTAGACAAACCTTGGGACGTACTGAGACAAACCCAAGTTAGTCTAACGTTCGTCCCAAGGTTTGTCTAACGTTAGTCTCTTTCTAAAGTTAGACAAACATAGACTAACGTTTGTCGTTAGATAGTCTAAGTTTGTCTAAGTTCGTCCTTAGAAAGACACTAACTTGGGATGAACTTAGACAAACCTTAGAATGAGATTAAATTTGTCTTCGTTCGTCTTAAGATAGTCTCGTTAGTCTCATTCTAAGGTTTGTCTAAGTTCGTCCATTAGAAAGAGACTAACTTGGGACGAACTTAGACAAACCTTGGAATGGGACTTACATTTGTCTTTGTTCGTCCCAAGTTAGTCTCGTTACTCTCATTCTCAGGTTTTTCTAAGTTCGTCCTAATTAGTCCTTAGAAAGAGACAAACTTGGGACGAACTTCGACAAACCTAGAAAGAGACTAACTTGGGACGAACTTAGACAAACCTTAGAATGAGTCTAACGAGACTATCTTGGGACAAACCTAGAATGAGACAAACGAGACTCACGACAAAGATTGGGTTAGACTCTTTTTAACAAAGACAAAAAACTTGGGATGAACAAAGACAAATGTAAGTCTCATTCTAAGGACGAACTTGGGTTTGTCGTTAGTCTCGTCCCAAGTTAGTCTCTTTCTAGGTTAGTCTAAGTTCGTCCCAAGTTAGTCTCATTCTAAGGATGAACTTAGAAAAACATTGGAATGAGACTAACGACACTAACTTGGGACAAACAAAGACAAACGTTAGACTCATTCTAAGGTTTGTCTCAGTTCGTCCCAAGTTAGTCTAAGTTCGTCCCACGTTTGTCTCTTTCTAAGGATGAACTTAGACAAGCCTTACAATGAGACTAACGAGACTAACTTGGATGAACAAAGACAAACATTAGTCTCATTCTAAGTTTTGTCAAAGTTCGTCCCAAGTTAGTCTATTTCTAAGGACGAACTGATACAAATCTTAGAATGAGACTAACGAGACTAACTTGGGATGAACAAAGACAAAATTTAGTCTCATTCTAAGGTTTGTCAAAGTTCGTCCCAAGTTAGTCTATTTCTAAGGGCAAACTTAGATAAACCTTAGAATGAGACTAACGAGACTTACTTGGGACGAACAAAGACGAACTTTAGTCTCATTCTAAGGTTTGTCTAAGTTCGTCCCAAGTTAGTCTAAGTTCGTCCCACGTTTGTCTCTTTCTAAGGACAAACTTAGACAAACCTTAGAATGAGACAAACGAGACTAACTTGGGATGAACAAAGACAAACTTTAGTTTCATTCTAAGGTTTGTCTAAGTTCGTCCCAAGTTTGTCAAAGTTCATCCCAAGTTGGTCTATTTAAAAGGATGAACTTAGAATGAGACTAACGAGATTAACGAGACTAACTTGGGACGAACAAAGACAAACATTAGTCTCATTCTAAGGTTAGTCTAAGTTCGTCCCAAGTTAGTCTATTTCTAAGGACAAACTTAGATAAACCTTAGAATGAGAGAAACGAGACAAACTTGGGACGAACAAAGACAAACTATAGTCTCATTCTAAGGTTTGTCAAAGTTCGTCCCAAGTTAGACTATTTCTAAGGACGAATGTATACAAACCGTAGAATGAGACTAACGAGACTAACTTGGGATGAACAAACACAAACTTTAGTCTCATTCTAAGGTTTGTCTATGTTCGTCCCAAGTTAGTCTATTTCTAAGGATGAACTTAGACAAACCTTAGAATGAGTCTAACGAGACTAACTTGAGACGAACAAAGACACACTTTAGTCTCATTCTAAGGTTTGTCTAAGTTCATCCCAAGTTTGTCAAAATTCATCCCAAGTTAGTCTATTTCTAAGGTCGAACTTATACAAACCGTAGAATGAGACTAACGAGACTAAATTGGGAAGAACAAAGACAAACAGTAGTCTCATTCTAAGGTTAGTCTAAGTTCATCCCAAGTTAGTCTATTTCTAAGGACGAACTTAGATAAACCTTAGAATGAGAGTAAGAGACTAACTGGGGACGAACAAAGACAAACTTTAGTCTCATTCTAAGGTTTGTCTAAGTTTGTCCCAAGTTAGTCTAAGTTCGTCCCAAGTTAGTCTCTTTCTAAGGACGAAGTTAGACAAACCTTAGAATGAGACTAACGAGACTAACTTGGGACGAACAAAGACAAACTTTAGTCTCATTCTAAGGTTTGTTAAAGTTCATCCCAAGTTAGTCTATTTCTAAGGACGAACTTAGATAAACCTTAGAATAAGAGTAACGAGACTAACTTTAGACGAACTTAGACAAACCTTGGAATGAGATTTACGTTTGTCTTTGTTTGTCCAAAGTTAGTCTCGTTAGTCTCATTCTAAGGTTTGTCTAAGTTCGTCCTTAGAAAAAGACTAACTAAGGACGAACTTAGACAAACCTTAGAATGAGACTAACGTTTGTCTTTGTTCGTCCCAAGTTAGTCTTGTTAGTCTCATTCTAAGGTTTGTCCCAAGTTAGTCTCTTTCTAAGGGTTTTATAAGGTTTGTCTAAGGTTTGTCCTGAGAAATGGACTAACTTGGGACTAACTTAGACAAACTTATAAGTTCGTCCCAATTTAGTCTCGTTAGTAACTTTCTAATCTCCTTCATCTCATTCTAATGTTCCCTAATTAGAACTTAGAGGAACGTAGACAAACGTTAATCTAATTCCATGGTTTGTCAAAGTTCGTCCCAAGTTAGACTCTTTCTAAGGACGAACCTTAGACAAACCTTAGAAAGAGACTAACTTGGGACAACCCTTAGAATGAGACTAACGAGACTAACTTGGGATGAACAAAGACAAACTTTAGTCTCATTCTAAGGTTTGTTTAAGTTCGTCCAAAGTTAGTCTATTTCTAAGGATGAACTTAGATAAACCTTAGAATAAGAGTAACGAGATTAACTTGAGACGAACAAAGAAAAACTTTAGTCTCATTCTAAGGTTTGTCAAAGTTCATCTTAAGTTAGTCTATTTCTAAGGACGATCTCATACAAACTTTAGAATGAGACTAATGAGACTAACTTGGGACGAACAAAGACAAACTTTAGTCTCATTCTAAGGTTTGTTTAAGTTCATCCCAAGTTAGTCTATTTCTAAGGACGAACTTAGATAAACCTTAGAATAAGAGTAACGAGACTAACTTGAGACGAACTTAGACAAACCTTAGAATGAGATTTACGTTTGTCTTTGTTTGTCAAAAGTTAGTCTCGTTAGTCTCATTCTAAGGTTTGTCTAAGTTCGTCCTTAGAAAGAGACTAACTAAGGACGAAATTATACAAACCTTAGAATGAGACTAACGTTTGTCTTTGTTCGTCCCAAGTTAGTCAAGTTAGTCTCATTCTAAGGTTTGTCCCAAGTTAGTCTCTTTCTAAGGTTTTTCTAAGGTTTGTCTAAGGTTCGTCCTGAGAAAGAGACTAACTTGGGACGAACTTAGAAAAACTTATAAGTTCGTCCCAATTTAGTCTCGTTAGTCAGTTTATAATCTCATTCATCTCATTCTAATGTTCCCTAATTAGAACTTAGACGAACGTAGACAAACGTTAATCTAATTCCATGGTTTGTCAAAGTTCGTCCCAAGTTAGACTCTTTCTAAGGACGAACCTTAGACAAACCTTAGAAAGAGACTAACTTGGGACAAACCTTAGGATGAGACTAACGAGACTAACTTGGGATGAACAAAGACAAACTTTAGTCTCATTCTAAGGTTTGTTTAAGTTCGTCCCAAGTTAGTCTATTTCTAAGGATGAACTTAGATAAACCTTAGAATAAGAGTAACGAGACTAACTTGAGACGAACAAAGAAAAACTTTAGTCTCATTCTAAGGTTTGTCAAAGTTCATCTTAAGTTAGTCTATTTCTAAGGACGATCTTATACAAACTTTAGAATGAGACTAACGAGACTAACTTGGGACGAACAAAGACAAACTTTAGTCTCATTATAAGGTTTGTCTAAGTTCGTCCCAAATTAGTCTAAGTTCGTCCCACGTTTGTCTCTTTCTAAGGACGAACTTAGACAAACCTTACAATGAGACTAACGAGACTAACTTGGGATGAACAAATACAAACATTAGTCTCATTCTAAGGTTTGTCAAAGTTCGTCCCAAGTTAGTCTATTTCTAAGGACAAACTTATACAAATCTTAGAATGAGACTAACGAGGCTAACTTGGGATGAACAAAGACAAAATTTAGTCTCATTCTAAGGTTGTCGAAGTTCGTCCCAAGTTAGTCTATTTCTAAGGACAAACTTAGACAAACCTTAGAATGAGACTAACGAGACTAACTTGGGAAGAACAAAGACAAACAGTAGTCTCATTCTAAGGTTAGTCTAAGTTCGTCCCAAGTTAGTCTATTTCTAAGGACGAACTTAGATAAACCTTAGAATGAGACTAAGAGACTAACTGGGGACAAACAAAGACAAACTTTAGTCTCATTCTAAGGTTTGTCTAAGTTTGTCCCAAGTTAGTCTAAGTTCGTCCCAAGTTAGTCTCTTTCTAAATACGAAGTTAGACAAACCTTAGAATGAGACTAACGAGACTAACTTGAGACGAACAAAGAAAAACATTAGTCTCATTCTATGGTTTGTCAGAGTTCGTCCCAAGTTAGTCTATTTCTAAGGATGAACTTATACAAACCATAGAATGAGACTAACGAGACTAACTTGGGACGAACAAAGACAAACTTTAGTCTCATTCTAAGGTTTGTCTAAGTTCGTCACACGTTTGTCTCTTTCTAAGGACGAACTTAGACAAACCTTACAATGAGACTAACGAGACTAACTTGGGATTAACAAAGACAAACATTAGTCTCATTCTAAGGTTTGTCTAAGTTCGTCCCAAGTTTGTCAAAACTCGTCCCAAGTTAGTCTATTTCTAAGGACGAACTTAGACAAACCTTAGAATGAGACTAACGAGATTAACTTGGGAAGAACAAAAACAAACATTAGTCTCATTTTAAGGTTAGTCTAAGTTCATCCCACGTTTGTCTCTTTCTAAGGATGAACTTAACCTTAGAATGAGACTAACGAGCCTAACTTGCGACGAACAAAGACAAACTTTAGTCTCATTCTAAGGTTTGTCTAAGTTTGTCCCAAGTTTGTCAAAGTTCATCCCAAGTTAGTCTATTTTAAAGGACGAACTTAGACAAACCTTAGAATGAGACTAACGAGAATAACTTGGGATGAACAAAGACAAAATTTAGTCTCATTCTAAGGTTTGTCTAAGTTCGTCCCAAGTTAGTCTATTTCTAAGGACGAACTTGGAAAAACCTTAGAATGAGACTAACGAGACTAACTTGGGACGAACAAAGACAAAGTTTAGTCTCATTCTAAGGTTTGTCTAAGTTCGTCCCAAGTTAGTCTAAGTTTGTCCCACGTTTGTCTCTTTCCAAGGACGAACTTAGATAAACATTAGAATGAGAGTAACGAGACTAAGTTGAGACGAACAAAGACAAACTTTAGTCTCATTCTAAAGTTTGTGAAAGTTTGTCCCAAGTTAGTCTATTTCTAAGGACGAACTTATACAAATCTTAGAATGAGACTAACGAGACTAACTTGGGATGAACAAAGACAAAAGTTAGTCTCATTCTAAGGTTTGTCAAAGTTCGTCCCAAGTTAGTCTATTTCTAAGGACAAACTTAGATAAACCTTAGAATGAGACTAATGAGACTAACGAGACTAACTTGGGACGAACAAAGACAAACTTTAGTCTCATTCTAAGGTTTGTCTAAGTTCGTCCAAAGTTAGTCTAAGTTCGTCCCACGTTTGTCTCTTTCTAAGGACGAACTTATACAAACCTTAGCATGAGACTAACGAGACTAACTTGGGATGAACAAAGACAAACTTTAGTCTCATTACAAGGTTTGTCTAAGTTCATCCCAAGTTTGTCAAAGTTTGTCCCAAGTTGGTCTATTTTAAAGGAAGAACTTAGACAAACTTTAGAATGAGACTAACGAGACTAACGAGACTAACTTGGGACGAACAAAGACAAACAATAGTCTCATTCTAAGGTTAGTCTAAGTTCATCCCAAGTTAGTCTATTTCTAAGGACGAACTTTGATAAACCTTAGAATCAGAGTAACGAGACAAACTTGGGACGAACAAAGACAAACTTTAGTCTCATTCTAAGGTTTGTAAAAGTTCGTCCCAAGTTAGACTATTTCTAAGGACGAACGTATACAAACCTTAGAATGAGACTAACAAGACTAACTTGGGATGAACAAAGACAAACTTTAGTCTCATTTTAAGGTTTATCTAAGTTGGTCCCAAGTTAGTCTATTTCTAAGGGTGAACTTAGATAAACCTTAGAATGAGACTAACGAGACTAACTTGGGATGAACAAAGACTAACTTTAGTCTCATTCTAAGATTTGTCTAAACTCATCCCAAGATTGTCAAAATTCATCCCAAGTTAGTCTATTTCTAAGGTCAAACTTAGACAAACCTTAGAATGAGACTAACGAGACTAACTTGGGAAGAACAAAGACAAACAGTAGTCTCATTCTAAGGTTAGTCTAAGTTCGTCAAGTTAGTCTATTTCTAAGGACAAACTTAGATAATCCTTAGAATGAGACTAAGAGACTAACTGGGGACGAACAAAGACAAACTTTAGTATCATTCTAAGGTTTGTCTAAGTTTGTCCCAAGTTAGTCAAAGTTCGTCCCAAGTTAGTCTATTTCTGAGGACGAACTTATACAAACCTTAGAATGAGACTAACGAGACTAACTTGGGACGAACAAAGACAAAGTTTAGTCTCATTCTAAGGTTTGTCTAAGTTCGTCCCAAGTTAGTCTAAGTTCGTCCCACGTTTGTCTCTTTCTAAGGACGAACTTAGACAAACCTTACAATGAGACTAACGAGACTAACTTGGGATGAACAAAGACAAACATTAGTCTCATTCTAAGGTTTGTCTAAGTTCGTCCCAAGTTTGTCAAAACTCGTCCAAAGTTAGTCTATTTCTAAGGACGAACTTAGACAAACCTTAGAATGAGACTAACGAGATTAACTTGGGAAGAACAAAAACAAACATTAGTCTCATTCTAAGGTTAGTCTAAGTTCGTCCCACGTTTGTCTCTTTCTAAGGACGAACTTAGACAAACCTTAGAATGAGACTAACGAGACTAACTTGGGATGAACAAAGACAAAGTTTAGTCTCATTCTAAGGTTTGTCAAAGTTTGTCCCAAGTTAGTCTATTTCTTAGGACGAACTTATACAAATCATAGAATGAAACTAACGAGACTAGCTTGGGATGAACAAAGACAAAATTTAGTCTCATTCTAAGGTTTGTCAAAGTTCGTCCCAAGTTAGTCTATTTCTAAGGACAAACTTAGATAAACCTTAGAATGAGACTAACGAGACTAACTTGGGACGAACAAAGACAAACTTTAGTCTCATTCTAAGGTTTGTCTAAGTTCGTCCCAAGTTAGTCTAAGTTCGTCCCACGTTTGTCTCTTTCTAAGGACGAACTTAGACAAACCGTAGAATGAGACTAACGAGACTAACTTGGGATGAACAAAGACAAACTTTAGTCTCATTCTAAGGTTTGTCTAAGTTCGTCCCAAGTTTGTCAAAGTTCGTCCCAAGTTGTCTATTTTAGAGGATGAACTTAGACAAACCTTAGAATGAGACTAACGAGACTAACTTGGGACGAACAAAGACAAACATTAGTCTCATTCTAAGGTTAGTCTAAGTTCGTCGCAAGTAAGTTTTTTTCTAAGGATGAACTTAGATAAACCTTAGAATGAGAGTAACGAGAAAAACTTGGGACGAACAAAGACAAACTTTAGTCTCATTCTAAGGTTTGTCAAAGTTTGTCCCAAGTTAGACTATTTCTAAGGACGAACGTATACAAACCTTAGAATGAGACTAACGAGACTAACTTGGGATGAACAAAGACAAACTTTAGTCTCATACTATGGTTTGTCTAAGTTCGTCCCAAGTAACTCTATTTCTAAGGATGAACTTAGATAAACCTTAGAATGAGACTAACGAGGCTAACTTGGGACGAACAAAGACAAACTTTAGTCTAATTCTAAGGTTTGTCTAAGTTTGTCCCAAGTTAGTCTAAGTTCGTCCCAAGTTAGTCTCTTTCTAAGGACGAAGTTAGACAAACCTTAGAATGAGACTAACGAGACTAACTTGGGACGAACAAAGACAAGCTTTAGTCTCATTCTAAGGTTTGTTTAAGTTCGTCCCAAGTTAATCTATTTTTAAGGACGAACTTAGATAAACCTTAGAATGAGATTAAGAGACTTACTTGGGACGAACAAAGACAAACTTTAGTCTCAATCTAAGGTTTGTCTAAGTTCCTCCCATGTTAGTCTAAGTTCGTCCCAAGTTAGTCTCTTTCTAAGTACGAACTTAGACAAACCTTAGAATGAGACTAACGATACTAACTTGGGACGAACAAAGACAAACTTTAGTCTCATTCTAAGGTTTGTCTAAGTTTGTCCCAAGTTTGTCTATTTCTAAGAACGAACTTAGATAAACCTTAGAATGAGAGTAACGAGACTAACTTGAGACGAACAAAGACAAACTTTAATCTCATTCTAAGGTTTGTCAAAGTTCTTCCCAAGTTAGTCTATCTCTAAGGACAAACTTATACAAACATTAGAATGAGACTAACGAGACTAACTTGGGATGAACAAAGACAAACTTTAGTCTCATTCTAAGGTTTGTCTAAGTTCATCCCAAGTTTGTCTATTTCTAAGGTTGAACTTAGATAAATCTTAGAATGAGAGTAACGAGACAAACTTGGGACGAACAAAGACAAACTTTAGTCTCATTCTAGGGTTTGTCAAAGTTCGTCCCAAGTTAGACTATTTCTAAGGACGAACGTATACAAACCTTAGAATGAGACTAACGAGACTAACTTGGGATGAACAAAGACAAACTTTAGTCTCATTCTATGGTTTGTCTAAGTTCGTCCCAAGTAACTCTATTTCTAAGGATGAACTTAGATAAACCTTAGAATGAGACTAACGAGGCTAACTTGGGACGAACAAAGACAAACTTTAGTCTCATTCTAAGGGTTGTCTAAGTTTGTCCCAAGTTAGTCTAAGTTCGTCCCAAGTTAGTCTCTTTCTAAGGACGAAGTTAGACAAACCTTAGAATGAGACTAACGAGACTAACTTGGGACGAACAAAGACAAGCTTTAGTCTCATTCTAAGGTTTGTTTAAGTTCGTCCCAAGTTAATCTATTTTTAAGGACGAACTTAGATAAACCTTAGAATGAGATTAAGAGACTAACTTGGGACGAACAAAGACAAACTTTAGTCTCATTCTAAGGTTTGTCTAAGTTCCTCCCATGTTAGTCTAAGTTCGTCCCAAGTTAGTCTCTTTCTAAGGACGAACTTAGACAAACCTTAGAATGAGACTAACGATACTAACTTGGGATGAACAAAGACAAACTTTAGTCTCATTCTAAGGTTTGTCTAAGTTCGTCCCAAGTTTGTCTATTTCTAAGAACGAACTTAGATAAACCTTAGAATGAGAGTAACGAGACTAACTTGAGACGAACAAAGACAAACTTTAATCTCATTCTAAGGTTTGTCAAAGTTCGTCCCAAGTTAGTCTATTTCTATGGACAAACTTATACAAACATTAGAATGAGACTAACGAGACTAACTTGGGACGAACAAAGACAAACTTTAGTCTCATTCTAAGGTTTGTCTAAGTTCATCCCAAGTTTGTCTATTTCTAAGGACGAACTTAGATAAATCTTAGAATGAGAGTAACGAGACTAACTTGAGACGAACAAAGACAAACTTTAATCTCATTCTAAGGTTTGTCAAAGTTCGTCCCAAGTTAGTCTATTTCTAAGGACAAACTTATACAAACATTAGAATGAGACTAACGCGACTAACTTGGGACGAACAAAGACAAACTTTAGTCTCATTCTAAGGTTTGTCTAAGTTCATCCCAAGTTTGTCTATTTCTAAGGACGAACTTAGATAAATCTTAGAATGAGACTAACGAGACTAACTTGGGACGAATAAAGACAAACTTTAGTCTCATTCTAAGGTTTGTCTAAGTTCATCCCAAGTTTGTCAAAGTTTGTCCCAAGTTGGTCTATTTTAAAGGAAGAACTTAGACAAACCTTAGAATGAGACTAACGAGACTAACGAGACTAATTCAAAGGGTTGTCTTTGTTCGTCCTTAGAAAGAGTCTAACTTGGGACGAACTTAGACTAACTTGGGACGAACTTAGACAAATCTTAGAATGAGACTAAAGTTTGTCTTTGTTCATCCCAAGTTAGTCTCATTCTAAGGTTTATCTAAGTTCGTCATTAGAAATAGACTAACTTGGGACTAACTTAGACTAACCTTAGAATGAGACTAATGTTTGTCTTTGTTCTTCCCAAGTTTGTCTCGTTAGTCTCATTCTAAGGTTTGTCTAAGTTCGTCCTTAGAAATAGACTAACTTGGGACAAACTTTGACAAACTTGGGACAAACTTAGACAAACCTTAGAATGAGACTAAAGTTTGTCTTTGTTCATCCCAAGTTAGTCTCGTTAGTCTCATTCTAAGGTTTGTCTAAGTTCGCCTTAGAAAGAGACAAACGTGGGATGAACTTAGACTAAGATGGAACGTACTTAGTCAAACCTTAGAATGAGACTAAAGTTTGTCTTTGTTCGTCCCAGGTTAGTCTTGTTAGTCTCATTCTAAGGTTTATCAAAGTTCGTCCTTAGAAATAAACTAACTTGGGACGAACTTAGACAAACCTTAGAATGAGACTAAAGTTTGTCTTTATTCGTCCCAAGTTAGTCTCGTTAGTATCATTCTAAGGTTTGTATAAGTTCGTCCTTAGAAATAGAGTAACTTGGGACGAACTTTGACAAACCTCAGAATGAGACTAAAGTTTGTCATTGTTCGTCTCAAGTTAGTCTCGTTACTCTCATTCTAAGGTTTATCTAAGTTTGTCCTTAGAAATAGACTAACTTTTGACGAACTTTGACAAACTTGGGACGAACTTAGACAAACCTTAGTCTTTGTTTGTCCCAAGTTAGTCTCGTTATTCTCATTCTAAGTTTTGTATAAGTTCGTTCTTAGAAAGAGACTAACTTGGGACGAACTTAGACTAACTTGGGACGAACTTAGACAAACCTTAGAATGAGACTAAATTTTGTCCATGTTTGTCCCAAGTTAGTCTCTAACTCTCATTCTAAGGTTTATCTAAATTCGTTCTTAGAAATAGTCTTACTTGGGACGAACTTAGACCGGCCTTAGAATGAGACTAATGTTTGTCTTTGTTCTTCCCAAGTTAACTCGTTAGTCTTATTCTTAGGTTTGTCAAAGTTCGTCCTTAGAAATAGACTAACTTGGGACGAACTTAGACAAACCTTAGAATGAGACTAAATTTTGTCCATGTTTGTCCCAAGTTAGTCTCTAACTCTCATTCTAAGGTTTATCTAAATTCGTTCTTAGAAATAGTCTTACTTGTGACGAACTTAGACCGGCCTTAGAATGAGGCTAATGTTTGTCTTTGTTCTTCCCAAGTTAACTCGTTAGTCTTATTCTTAGGTTTGTCAAAGTTCGTCCTTAGAAATGGACTAACTTGGGACGAACTTTGACAAACTTGGGACGAACTTAGACCAACCTTAGAATGAGACTAAAGTTTGTCTTTGTTCGTCCCAAGTTAGTCTCCTTAGTCTCATTCTATAGTTTATCTAAGTTCGTCCTTAGAAATAGACTACCTTGGGACGAACTTAGACAAACCATAGAATGAGACTAAAGTTTGTCTTTGTTCGTCCCAAGTTAGTCTCGTTAGTCTCATTCTAAGGTTTATCTAAGTTCATCCTTTGAAATAGTCTAACTTGGGACGAACTTAGACAAACCTTAGAATGAGACTAAAGTTTGTCTTTGTTCGTCCCAAGTTAGTCTCGTTTGTCTCATTCTAAGGTTTGTCTAAGTAATCACTCAGAAAGAGACAAACGTGGGACGAACTTAGACAAACTAAGAATGAGACTAAAGTTTCTCTTTGTTCGTCCCAAGTTAGTCTCGTTAGTCTCATTCTAAGGTTTATCTAAGTTCATCCTTATAAATAGACTAACTTGGGACGAACTTAGACAAACCTTAGAATGAGACTAAAGTTTGTCTTTGTTCGTCCCAAATTAGTCTCGTTAGTCTCATTTTAAGGTTTGTGTAAGTTCGTCCTTAGAAATAGACTAACTTGGGACGAACTTTGACAAACCTTAGAATGAGACTAAAGTTTGTCTTTCTTCGTCTCAAGTTAGTCTCGTTACTCCCATTCTAAGGTTTATCTAAGTTCATCCTTAGAAATAGACTAACTTGGGATGAACTTTGAGAAACTTAGACAAACCTTAGAATGAGACTAAGGTTTGTCTTTGTTCGTCCCAAGTTAGTCTTGTTAGTCGCATTCTAAGGTTTGTCTAAGTTTGTCCTTAGAAAGAGACAAACGTGGGACAAACTTAGACAAACCTTAGAATGAGACTAAAGTTTGTCATTGTTCGTCCCAAATTAGTCTCGTTAGTCTCATTCTAAGGTTTGTATAAGTTGGTCCTTAGAAATAGACTAACTTGAACTTTGACAAACCTCAGAATGAGACTAAAGTTTGTCTTTGTTCGTCTCAAGTTAGTCTCGTTACTCTCATTCTAAGGTTTGTCTAAGTTTGTCCTTAGAAATAGACTAACTTTTGATGAACTTTGACAAACTTGGGACGAACTTAGACAAACCTTAGTCTTTGTTCGTCCCAAGTTAGTCTCGTTATTCTCATTCTAAGTTTTGTATAAGTTCGTCCTTAGAAAGAGACTAACTTGGGACGAACTTAGACTAACTTGGGACGAACTTAGACAAACCTTAGAATGAGACTAAATTTTGTCCATGTTTGTCCCAAGTTAGTCTCTAACTCTCATTCTAAGGTTTATCTAAATTCGTTCTTAGAAATAGTCTTACTTGGGACGAACTTAGACCGGCCTTAGAATGAGACTAATGTTTGTCTTTGTTCTTCCCAAGTTACACTCGTTAGTCTTATTCTAAGGTTTGTCTAAGTTCGTCCTTAGAAATAAACTAACTTGGGACGAACTTTGACAAACTTGGGACGAACTTAGACAAACCTTAGAATGAGACTAAAGTTTGTCTTTGTTCGTCCCAAGTTAGTCTCCTTAGTCTCATTCTATAGTTTATCTAAGTTCGTCCTTAGAAATAGACTACCTTGGGACGAACTTAGACAAACCATAGAATGAGGCTAAAGTTTGTCTTTGTTCGTCCCAAGTTAGTCTCGTTGTCTCATTCTAAGGTTTATCTAAGTTCATCCTTAGAAATAGTCTAACTTGGGACGAACTTAGACAAACTTTAGAATGAGACTAAAGTTTGTCTTTGTTCGTCCCAAGTTAGTCTCGTTTGTCTCATTCTAAGGTTTGTCTAAGTAATCACTTAGAAAGAGACAAACGTGGGACGAACTTAGACAAACTTAGAATGAGACTAAAGTTTCTCTTTGTTCGTCCCAAGTTAGTCTCGTTAGTCTCATTCTAAGGTTTATCTAAGTTCATCCTTAGAAATAGACTAACTTGGGACGAACTTAGACAAACCTTAGAATGAGACTAAAGTTTGTCTTTGTTTGTCCCAAATTAGTCTCGTTAGTGTCATTTTAAGGTTTGTGTAAGTTCGTCCTTAGAAATAGACTAACTTGGGACGAACTTTGACAAACCTTAGAATGAGACTAAAGTTTGTCTTTCTTCGTCTCAAGTTAGTCTCGTTACTCACATTCTAAGGTTTATCTAAGTTCATCCTAAGAAATAGACTAACTTGGGATGAACTTTGAGAAACTTAGACAAACCTTAGAATGAGTCTAAGGTTTGTCTTTGTTCGTCCCAAGTTAGTCTTGTTAGTCGCATTCTAAGGTTTGTCTAAGTTTGTCCTTAGAAAGAGACAAACGTGGGACAAACTTAGACAAACCTTAGAATGAGACTAAAGTTTGTCTTTGTTTGTCCCAAGTTAGTCTCGTTAGTCTCATTCTAAGGTTTGTATAAGTTTGTCCTTAGAAATAGACTAACTTGAACTTCGACAAACCTCAGAATGAGACTAAAGTTTGTCTCTGTTCGTCTCAAGTTAGTCTCGTTACTCTCATTCTAAGGTTTATCTAAGTTTTTCCTTAGAAATAGACTAACTTGTGACGAACTTTGACAAACTTGGGACGAACTTAGACAAACCTTAGTCTTTGTTCATCCCAAGTTAGTCTCGTTATTCTCATTCTAAGTTTTGTATAAGTTCGTCCTTAGAAAGAGACTAACTTGGGACGAACTTAGACTAACTTGGGACGAACTTAGACAAACCTTAGAATGAGACTAAATTTTGTCCATGTTTGTCCCAAGTTAGTCTCTAACTCTCATTCTAAGGTTTATCTAAATTCGTTCTTAGAAATAGTCTTTCTTGGGACGAACTTAGACCAGCCTTAGAATGAGACTAATGTTTGTCTTTGTTCTTCCCAAGTTACACTCGTTAGTCTCATTCTAAGGTTTGTCTAAGTTCGTCCTTAGAAATAGACTAACTTGGGATGAACTTTGACAAACTTGGGACGAACTTAGACAAACCTTAGAATGAGACTAAAGTTTGTATTTGTTTGTCCCAAGTAAGTCTCCTTAGTCTCATTCTAAGGTTTATCTAATTTCGTCCTTAGAAATAGACTACATTGGGACGAACTTAGGCAAACCTTAGAATGAGACTAAAGTTTGTCTTTGTTCGTCCCAAATTAGTCTCGTTAGTCTCATTTTAAGGTTTGTGTAAGTTCGTCCTTAGAAATAGACTAACTTGGGACGAACTTTGACAACCCTTAGAATGAGACTAAAGTTTGTCTTTCTTCGTCTCAAGTTAGTCTCGTTACTCTCTTTCTAAGGTTTATCTAAGTTCATCCTTAGAAATAGACTAACTTGGGATGAACTTTGAGAAACTTAGACAAACCTTAGAATGAGTCTAAGGTTTGTCTTTGTTCGTCCCAAGTTAGTCTTGTTAGTCGCATTCTAAGGTTTGTCTAAGTTTGTCCTTAGAAAGAGACAAACGTGGGACAAACTTAGACAAACCTTAGAATGAGACTAAAGTTTGTCTTTGTTTGTCCCAAGTTAGTCTCGTTAGTCTCATTCTAAGGTTTGTATAAGTTTGTCCTTAGAAATAGACTAACTTGAACTTCGACAAACCTCAGAATGAGACTAAAGTTTGTCTCTGTTCGTCTCAAGTTAGTCTCGTTACTCTCATTCTAAGGTTTATCTAAGTTTGTCCTTGGAAATAGACTAACTTGTGACGAACTTTGACAAACTTGGGACGAACTTAGACAAACCTTAGTCTTTGTTCATCCCAAGTTAGTCTCGTTATTCTCATTCTAAGTTTTGTATAAGTTCGTCCTTAGAAAGAGACTAACTTGGGACGAACTTAGACTAACTTGGGACGAACTTAGACAAACCTTAGAATGAGACTAAATTTTGTCCATGTTTGTCCCAAGTTAGTCTCTAACTCTCATTCTAAGGTTTATCTAAATTCGTTCTTAGAAATAGTCTTTCTTGGGACGAACTTAGACCAGCCTTAGAATGAGACTAATGTTTGTCTTTGTTCTTCCCAAGTTACACTCGTTAGTCTCATTCTAAGGTTTGTCTAAGTTCGTCCTTAGAAATAGACTAACTTGGGATGAACTTTGACAAACTTGGGACGAACTTAGACAAACCTTAGAATGAGACTAAAGTTTGTATTTGTTTGTCCCAAGTAAGTCTCCTTAGTCTCATTCTAAGGTTTATCTAATTTCGTCCTTAGAAATAGACTACATTGGGACGAACTTAGGCAAACCTTAGAATGAGACTAAAGTTTGTCTTTGTTCGTCCCAAGTTAGTCTCGTTAGTCTCATTCTAAGGTTTGTATAAGTTCGTCCTTAGAAGTAGACTAACTTGGGACGAACTTTGACAAACCTTAGAATGAGACTAAAGTTTGTCTTTGTTTGTCCCAAGTTAGTCTCGTTAGTCTCATTCTAAGGTTTGTCTAAGTTCGTCCTTAGAAAGAATCTAAAGTTGGACGAAATTAGAGTAACTTGGGACGAACTTAGACAAACCTTAGAATGAGACTAATGTTCGTCTTTGTTCATCCCAAGTTAGTTTCGTTAGTCTCATTCTAAGGTTTGTCTAAGTTCATCCTTAGAACAAGACTAACTTGGGATGAACTTAGACAAACCTTAGAATGAGACTAAAGTTTCTCTTTGTTCGTCCCAAGTTAGTCTCGTCAGTCTCATTCTAAGGTTTATCCAAGTTCATCCTTAGAAATAGACTAACTTGGGACGAACTTACACAAACCTTAGAATTAGACTAAAGTTTGTCTTTGTTCGTCCCAAATTAGTCTCGTTAGTCTCATTTTAAGGTTTATCTAAGTTCATCCTTAGAAATAGACTAACTTGGGACGAACTTTGAGAAACTTAGACAAACCATAGAATGAGACTAAGGGTTGTCTTTGTTCGTCCCAAGTTAGTCTTGTTAGTCGCATTCTAAGGTTTGTCTAAGTTCGTCCTTAGAAAGAGACAAACGTGGGACAAACTTAGACAAACCTTAGAATGAGACTAAAGTTTGTCTTTGTTCGTCCCAAGTTAGTCTCGTTAGTCTCATTCTAAGGTTTGTATAAGTTCGTCCTTAGAAATAGACTAACTTGAACTTTGACAAACCTCAGAATGAGACTAAAGTTTGTCTTTGTTCGTCTCAAGTTAGTCTCGTTACTCTCATTCTAAGGTTTATCTAAGTTTGTCATTAGAAATAGACTAACTTGTGACGAACTTTGACAAACTCGGGACGAACTTGGACAAACCTTAGTCTTTGTTCGTCCCAAGTTAGTCTCGTTAGTCTCATTCTAAGGTTTGTATAAATTCGTCCTTAGAAAGAGACTAACTTGGGACGAACTTAGGCTAACTTGGGACGAACTTAGACAAACCTTAGAATGAGACTAAATTTTGTCCATGTTTGTCCCAAGTTAGTCTCTAACTCTCATTCTAAGGTTTATCTAAATTCGTTCTTAGAAATAGTCGTACTTGGGACGAACTTAGACCAACCTTAGAATGAGACTAATGTTTGTCTTTGTTCTTCCCAAGTTAGTCTCGTTAGTCACATTCTAAGGTTTGTCTAAGTTTGTCCTTAGAAATAGACTAACTTGGGACGAACTTTGACAAACTTGGGACAAACTTAGACAAACCTTAGAATGAGACTAAAGTTTGTCTTTGTTCGTCTAATGTTAGTCTCGTTACTCTCATTCTAAGGTTTATATAAGTTCGTCATTAGAAATAGACTAACTTGGTATGAACTTTGACAAACTTGGGACGAACTTAGACAAACCTTAGCATGAGTCTAAAGTTTGTCTTTGTTCGTCCCAAGTTAGTCTCGTTAGTCTCATTCTAAGGTTAATCTAAGTTCGTCCCAAGAAATAGACTACCTTGGGACGAACTTTGACAAACTTGGGATGAACTTAGACAAACTTTGGAATGAGACTAAAGTTTCTCTTTGTTCGTCCCAAGTTAGTCTCGTTAGTCTCATTCTAAGGTTTATCTAAGTTCATCCTTAGAAATAGACTAACTTGGGACGAACTTAGGCAAACCTTAGAATGAGACTAAAGTTTGTCTTTGTTCGTCCCAAATTAGTCTCGTTAGTCTCATTTTAAGGGTTGTGTAAGTTCGTCCTTAGAAATAGACTAACTTAGGATGAACTTTGACAAACCTTAGAATGAGACTAAAGTTTGTCTTTGTTCGTCTCAAGTTAGTCTCGTTACTCTAATTCTAAGGTTTATCTAAGTTCATCCTTAGAAATAGACTAACTTGGGATGAACATTGAGAAACTTAGACAAACCTTAGAATGAGACTAAGGTTTGTCTTTGTTCGTCCCAAGTTAGTCTCGTTAGTCGCATTCTAACGTTTCTCTAAGTTCGTCCTTAGAAAGAGACAAACGTGGGACAAACTTAGACAAACCTTAGAATGAGACTAAAGTTTGTCTTTGTTCGTCCCAGGTTAGTCTTGTTAGTCTCATTCTAAGGTTTGTAGAAGTTCGTCCTTAGAAATAGACTAACTTGAACTTTGACAAACCTCAGAATGAGACTAAAGTTTGTCTTTGTTCGTCTCAAGTTAGTCTCGTTACTCTCATTCTAAGGTTTATCTAAGTTTGTCCTTAGAAATAGACTAACTTGTGATGAACTTTGACAAACTTGGGACGAACTTAGACAAACCTTAGTCTTTGTTCGTCCCAAGTTAGTCTCGTTAGTCTCATTCTAAGGTTTGTATAAGTTCGTCCTTAGAAAGAGACTAACTTGGGACGAACTTAGACTAACTTGGGACGAACATAGACAAACCTTAGAATGAGACTAAATTTTGTCCATGTATGTTCCAAGATAGTCTCTAACTCTCATTCTAAGGTTTATCTAAATTCGTTCTTAGAAATAGTCTTACTTAAGATGAACTTAGACAAACCTTAGAATGAGACTAATGTTTGTCTTTGTTCTTCCCAAGTTACACTCGTTAGTCTCATTCTAAGTTTTGTCTAAGTTCGTCCTTAGAAATAGACTAACTTGGGACGAACTTTGACAAACTTGGGACGAACTTAGACAAACCTTAGAATGAACTTAGACAAACCTTATGAATGAGACTAAAGTTTGTCTTTAATCTTCCCAAGTTAGTCTCCTTAGTCTCATTCTAAGGTTTATCTAAGTTCGTCCTTAGAAATAGACTACCTTGGGACGAACTTAGACAAACCTTAGAATGAGACTAAATTTTGTCCATGTTTGTCCCAAGTTAGTCTCTAACTCTCATTCTAAGGTTTATCTAAATTCGTTCTTAGAAATAGTCTTACTTGGGACGAACTTAGACCAACCTTAGAATGAGACTAATGTTTGTCTTTGTTGTTCCCAAGTTACACTCGTTAGTCTCATTCTAAGGTTTGTCTAACTTCGTCCTTAGAAATAGACTAACTTGGGACGAACTTTGACAAACTTGGGACGAACTTAGACAAACCTTAGAATGAGACTAAAGTTTGTCTTTGTTCTTCCCAAGTTAGTCTCGTTAGTCTCATTCTAAGGTTTATCAAAGTTCGTCCTTAGAAATAAACTAACTTGGGACGAACTTAGACAACCCTTAGAATGAGACTAAAGTTTGTCTTTATTCGTCCCAAGTTAGTCTCGTTAGTCTCATTCTAAGGTTTGTATAAGTTCGTCCTTAGAAATAGACTAACTTGGGACGACCTTTGACAAACCTTAGAAAGAGACTAAAGTTTGTCTTTGTTCGTCTAAAGTTAGTCTCGTTACTCTCATTCTACGGTTTATCTAAGTTTGTCCTTCGAAATAGACAAACGTGGGACGAACTTAGACTAACTTGGGACGAACTTAGACAAACCTTAGAATGATACTAAAGTTTGTCTTTGTTCGTCCCAATTTAGTCTCGTTAGTCTCATTCTAAGGTTTGTCTAAGCTTGTCCTTAGAAAGAGACAAACGTGGGACGAACTTAGACTAACCTTAGAATGTGACTAATGTTTGTCTTTATTCTTCCCAAGTTAGTCTCGTTAGTCTCATTCTAAGGTTTGTCTAAGTTCGTCCTTATAAATAGACAAACTTGGGACGAACTTTGACAAACTTGGGACGAACTTAGACAAACCTTAGAATGAGACTAAAGTTTGTCTTTGTTCGTCCCAAGTTAGTCTCGTTAGTCTCATTCTAAGGTTTGTCTAAGTTCGTCCTTAGAAAGAGACAAACGTGGGACGAACTTAGACTAAGATGGGACGAAGTTAGTGAAACCTTAGAATGAGACAAAAGTTTGTCTTTATTCATCCCAAGTTAGTCTCGTTAGTCTATTTCTAAGGTTTATCTAAGTTCATCCTTAGAAATAAACTAACTTGGGACGAACTTAGACAAACCTTAGAATGAGACTAAAGTCTGTCTTTGTTCGTCCCAAGTTAGTCTCGTTAGTCTCATTCAAAGGTTTGTATAAGTTCATCCTTAGAAATAGACTAACTTTGGACGACCTTTGACAAACCTTTGAATGAGACTAAAGTTTGTCTTTGTTCGTCTCAAGTTAGTCTCGTTACTCTCATTCTAAGGTTTATCTAAGTTTGTCCTTAGAAATAGACTAACTTGTGAAACTTTGACAAACTTGGGACGAACTTAGACAAACCTTTTGAATAAGACCAAAGTTTTTCTTTGTTTGTCCCAAGTTAGTCTCGTTAGTCTCATTAGTCTCATTCTAAGGTTTGTCTAAGTTCGTCCTTAGAAAGAGACTAACTTGGGACGAACTTTGACAAACTTGGGATGAACTTAGACAAACCTTAGAATGAGACTAAATTTTGTCTTTGTTTGTCTCAAGTTAGTCTCTAGTCTCATTCTAAGGTTTACCTAAGTTCGTTCTTAGAAATAGTCTAACTTGGGACGAACTTAGACTAACCTTAGAATGAGACTAATGTTTGTCTTTGTTCGTCCCAAGTTAGTCTCCTTAGTCTCATTCTAAGGTTTGTCTAAGTTCTTCCTTAGAAAGAGACAAACGTGGAACGAACTTAGACTAACTTGGGACGAACTCAGACAAACCTTAGAATGAGACTAAAGTTTGTCTTGGTTCGTCCCAAGTTAGTCTCGTTAGTCTCATTTAAAGGTTTATCTAAGTTCGTCCTTAGAAATAGACTACCTTGGGATGAACTTAGACAAACCTTAGAATGAGACTAAAGTTTGTCTTTGTTCGTCCCAAGTTAGTCTCGTTAGTCTCATTCTAAGGTTTGTATAAGTTCGTCCTTGAAAATTAACTTACTAGGGATGAACTTTGACAAACCTTAGAATGAGACTAAAGTTTGTCTTTGTTTGTCTCAAGTTAGTCTCGGTACTCTCATTCTAAGGTTTATCTAAGTTCGTTCTTAGAAATAGACTACCTTGGGATGAACTTTGACAAACTTGGGACGAACTAAGACAAACCTTTGAATGAGACTAAAGTTTGTCTTTGTTCTTCCCAAGTGAGTATCGTTAGTCTCATTCTAAGGTTTGTCTAAGTTCGTCCTTAGAAAGAGACTAACTTGGGACGAACTTAGACTAACTTGGGACGAACTGAGACAAACCTTAGAATGAGACTAAAGTTTGTCTTTGTTCATCCCAAGTTAGTCTCTTAGTCTCATTCTAATGTTTATCTAAGTTCGTCCTTAGATATAGACTAACTTGGGACGAACTTAGACTAACCTTAGAATGAGATTAATGTTTGTCTTTGTTCTTCCCAAGTTTGTCTCGTTAGCCTCATTCTAAGGTTTGTCTAAGTTCATCCTTAGAAATAGACTAATTTGGACGAACTTTGACAAACTTGGGACGAACTTAGACAAACCTTAGAATGAGACTAAAGTTTGTCATTGTTCGTCCCAAATTAGTCTCGTTAGTCTCATTCTAAGGTTTGTAGAAAGAGAAAAACGCGGGACGAAGTTAGACTAACTTGGGACGAACTTAGACAAACCTTAGAATGAGACTAAAGTTGGTCTTTGTTCGTCCCAACTTAGTCTCGTTAGTCTCATTCAAAGGTTTATCTAAGTTCGTCCTTAGAAATGGACTAACTTGGGACGAACTTCGACAAACCTTAAAATGAGACTAAAGTTTGTCTTTGTTCATCCCAAATTAGTCTCGTTAGTCTCATTCTAAGGTTTATCTAAGTTCGTCCTTAGAAATAGACTAACTTGGAATGAACTTAGACAAACCTTAGAATGTGACTAAAGGTTGTCTTTTTTAATCCCAAGTTAGTCTTGTTAGTCTCATTCTGAGGTTTGTATACGTTCGTCCTTAGAAATAGTCTAACTTGGGACAAACTTTGACAAACCTTAGAATGAGACTAAAGTTTGTCTTTGTTCGTCTCAAGTTAGTCTCGTTACTCCCATTCTAAGGTTTATCTAAGTTCATCCTTAGAAATAGACTAACTTGGGATGAACTTTGAGAAACTTGGGACGAACTTTGACAAACCTTAGAATGAAGTTTTGAACTTTGAACTTAGACAAACCTTTGAACTTAGGCAAACCTTTGAACTTAGACTAACCTTTGAACTTAGACTAAGGTTTGTCTAAATTTGTCCTTAAAAATAGACTAACTTGGGACAAACTTTGAAACACTTGGGACGAACTTAGACAAACCTTAGAATGAGACTAAAGTTTGTCTTTGTTCGTCCCAAGTTAGTCTCGTTAGTCTCATTCTAAGGTTTGTCTAAGTTCGTCCTTAGAAAGAGACAAACGTGGGACGAACTTAGACTAAGATGGGACGAAGTTAGTGAAACCTTAGAATGAGACAAAAGTTTGTCTTTATTCATCACAAGTTAGTCTCGTTAGTCTATTTCTAAGGTTTATCTAAGTTCATCCTTAGAAATAAACTAACTTGGGACGAACTTAGACAAACCTTAGAATGAGACTAAAGTCTGTCTTTGTTCGTCCCAAGTTAGTCTCGTTAGTCTCATTCAAAGGTTTGTATAAGTTCATCCTTAGAAATAGACTAACTTTGGACGACCTTTGACAAACCTTTGAATGAGACTAAAGTTTGTCTTTGTTCGTCTCAAGTTAGTCTCGTTACTCTCATTCTAAGGTTTATCTAAGTTTGTCCTTAGAAATAGACTAACTTGTGAAACTTTGACAAACTTGGGACGAACTTAGACAAACCTTTTGAATAAGACCAAAGTTTTTCTTTGTTTGTCCCAAGTTAGTCTCGTTAGTCTCATTTGTCTCATTCTAAGGTTTGTCTAAGTTCGTCCTTAGAAAGAGACTAACTTGGGACGAACTTTGACAAACTTGGGACGAACTTAGACAAACCTTAGAATGAGACTAAATTTTGTCTTTGTTTGTCTCAAGTTAGTCTCTAGTCTCATTCTAAGGTTTATCTAAGTTCGTTCTTAGAAATAGTCTAACTTGGGACGAACTTAGACTAACCTTAGAATGAGACTAATGTTTGTCTTTGTTTGTCCCAAGTTAGTCTCCTTAGTCTCATTCTAAGGTTTGTCTAAGTTCTTCCTTAGAAAGAGACAAACGTGGAACGAACTTAGACTAACTTGGGACGAACTCAGACAAACCTTAGAATGAGACTAAAGTTTGTCTTGGTTCGTCCCAAGTTAGTCTCATTAGTCTCATTCTAAGGTTTATCTAAGTTCGTCCTTAGAAATAGACTACCTTGGGATGAACTTAGACAAACCTTAGAATGAGACTAAAGTTTGTCTTTGTTCGTCCCAAGTTAGTCTCGTTAGTCTCATTCTAAGGTTTGTATAAGTTCGTCCTTGAAAATTGACTTACTTGGGATGAACTTTGACAAACCTTAGAATGAGACTAAAGTTTGTCTTTGTTTGTCTCAAGTTAGTCTCGGTACTCTCATTCTAAGGTTTATCTAAGTTCATTCTTAGAAATAGACTACCTTGGGATGAACTTTGACAAACTTGGGACGAACTAAGACAAACCTTTGAATGAGACTAAAGTTTGTCTTTGTTCTTCCCAAGAGAGTATCGTTAGTCTCATTCTAAGGTTTGTCTAAGTTCGTCCTTAGAAAGAGACTAACTTGGGACGAACTTAGACTAACTTGGGACGAACTGAGACAAACCTTAGAATGAGACTAAAGTTTGTCTTTGTTCATCCCAAGTTAGTCTCTTAGTCTCATTCTAATGTTTATCTAAGTTCGTCCTTAGAAATGGACTAACTTGGGACGAACTTCGACAAACCTTAAAATGAGACTAAAGTTTGTCTTTGTTCATCCCAAATTAGTCTCGTTAGTCTCATTCTAAGGTTTATCTAAGTTCGTCCTTAGAAATAGACTAACTTGGAATGAACTTAGACAAACCTTAGAATGTGACTAAAGGTTGTCTTTTTTCATCCCAAGTTAGTCTTGTTAGTCTCATTCTAAGGTTTGTATACGTTCGTCCTTAGAAATAGTCTAACTTGGGACAAACTTTGACAAACCTTAGAATGAGACTAAAGTTTGTCTTTGTTTGTCTCAAGTTAGTCTCGTTACTCCCATTCTAAGGTTTATCTAAGTTCATCCTTAGAAATAGACTAACTTGGGATGAACTTTGAGAAACTTGGGACGAACTTTGACAAACCTTAGAATGAAGTTTTGAACTTTGAACTTAGACAAACCTTTGAACTTAGGCAAACCTTTGAACTTTGACTAACCTTTGAACTTAGACTAAGGTTTGTCTAAATTTGTCCTTAAAAATAGACTAACTTGGGACAAACTTTGAAACACTTGGGGCGAACTTAGACAAACCTTAGAATGAGACTAAAGTTTGTCTTTGTTCGTCCCAAGTTAGTCTCCTTAGTCTCATTCTAAGGTTTATCTAAGTTCATCCTTAGAAATAAACTAACTTGGGACGAACATAGACAAACCTTAGAATGAGACTAAAGTTGGTCTTTGTTCGTCCCAAGTTAGTCTCGTTAGTCTCATTCTAAGGTTTGTATAAGTTCGTCCTTAGAAATAAACTAACTTGGGATGACCTTTGACAAACCTTAGAATGAGACTAAAGTTTGTCTTTGTTCGTCTCAAGTTAGTCTCGTTAGTCTCATTCTAAGGTTTATCTAAGTTTGTCCTTAGAAATAGACTAACTTGTGACGAACTTTGACAAACTTGGGACGAACTTAGACAAACCTTAGAATGAGACCAAAGTTTGTCTTTGTTCGTCCCAAGTTAGTCTCGTTAGTCTCATTCTAAGGTTTGTATAAGTTCGTCCTTAGAAATAGACTAATTGGGACGAACTTTGACAAACCTTAGAATGAGACTAAAGTTTGTCTTTGTTTGTCTCAAGTTTGTCTCAAGTTTGTCTCGTTAATCTCATTCTAAGGTTTATCTAAGTTCGTCCTTAGAAATAGACTAACTTGGGATGAACTTTGACAAACTTGGGACGAACTTAGACAAACCTTAGAATGAGACTAAAGTTTGTCTTTGTTCGTCCCAAATTAGTCTCGTTTGTCTCATTCTAAGGTTTGTTTAAGTTCGTCCTTAGAAAGAGACAAACGTGGGACGAACTTTGACAAACTTGGGACGAACTTAGACAAACCTTAGAATGAGACTAAAGTTTGTCTTTGTTCGTCCCAAGTTAGTCTCGTTAGTCTCATTCTAAGGTTTGTCTAAGTTCGTCCTTAGAAATAGACTAACTTGGGACGAACTTTGACAAACTTGGGACGAACTTAGACAAACCTTAGAATGAGACTAAAGTTTGTCTTTGTTCGTCCCAACTTAGTCTCATTAGTCTCATTCTAAGGTTTGTTTAAGTTCGTCCTTAGAAAGAGACAACGTGGGACGAACTTAGACTAACTTGGGACGAACTTAGACAAACCTTAGAATGAGAGTAAAGTTTGTCTTTGTATGTCCCAAGTTAGTCTCGTTAGTCTCATTCTAAAGTTTATCTAAGTTCGTCCTTAGAAATAGACTAACTTGGGACGAACTTAAATAAACCTTAGAATGAGACTAATTACTATAGTTTGTCTTTGTTGGTCCCAAATTAGTCTCGTTAGTCTCATTCTATGGTTTATCTAAGTTCGTCCTTAGAATTAGACTAACTTGGAACGAACTTAGACAAACCTTAGAATGAGACTAAAGTTTGTCTTTGTTCGTCTCAAGTTAGTCTCGTTACTCCCATTCTAAGGTTTATCTAAGTTCATCCTTAGAAATAGACTAACTTGGGATGAACTTTGAGAAACTTGGGACGAACTTTGATAAACCTTAGAATGAAGTTTTGAACTTTGAACTTAGACAAACCTTTGAACTTAGGCAAACCTTTGAACTTAGACTTACCTTTGAACTTAGACTAAGGTTTGTCTAAATTTGTCCTTAGAAATAGACTAACTTGGGATGAACTTTGACAAACTTGGGAAGAACTTAGACAAACCTTAGAATGAGACTAAAGTTTGTCTTTGTTCGTCCCAAGTTAGTCTCCTTAGTCTCATTCTAAGGTTTATCTAAGTTCATCCTTAGAAATAAACTAACTTGGGACGAACTTAGACAAACCTTAGAATGAGACTAAAGTTGGTCTTTGTTCGTCCCAAGTTAGTCTCGTTAGTCTCATTCAAAGGTTTGTATAAGTTCATCCTTAGAAATAGACTAACTTGGGATGACCTTTGACAAACCTTAGAATGAGACTAAAGTTTGTCTTTGTTCGTCTCAAGTTAGTCTCGTTACTCTCATTCTAAGGTTTATCTAAGTTCGTCCTTAGAAATAGACTAACTTGTGACGAACTTTGACAAACTTGGGACGAACTTAGACAAACCTTAGAATGAGACCAAAGTTTGTCTTTGTTTGTCCCAAGTTAGTCTCGTTAGTCTCATTAGTCTTCTAAGGTTTGTCTAAGTTAATCCTTAGAAAGAGACTAACCTGGGACGAACTTAGACTAACTTGGGACGAACTTAGACAAACCTTAGAATGAGACTAAATATGGTCTTTGTTTGTCCCAAGTTAGTCTCTTAGTCTCATTCTAAGGTTTATCTAAGTTCGTTCTTAGAAATAGTCTAACTTTGGACGAACTTAGACTAACCTTAGAATGAGACTAATGTTTGTCTTTGATCTTCCCATGTTGGTCTCATTAGCCTCATTCTAAGGTTTGTCTAAGTTCGTCCTTAGAAATAGAGTAACTTGGGACGAACTTTGAATAACTTGGGACGAACTTAGACAAACCTTAGAATGAGACTAAAGTTTGTCTTTGTTCGTCCCAAGTTAGTCTCGTTAGTCTCATTCTAAGATTTGTATAAGTTCGTCCTTAGAAATAGACTAATTGGGATGAACTTTGACAAACTTGGGACGAACTTAGACAAACCTTAGAATGAGACTAAAGTTTGTCTTTGTTTGTCTCAAGTTTGTCTCGTTAATCTCATTCTAAGGTTTATCTAAGTTCGTCCTTAAAAATAGACTAACTTGGGACGAACTTTGACAAACTTGGGACGAACTTAGACAAACCTTAGAATGAGACTAAAGTTTGTCTTTGTTCGTCCCAAATTAGTCTCGTTTGTCTCATTCTAAGGGTTGTTTAAGTTCGTCCTTAGAAAGAGACAAACGTGGGACGAACTTCGACTAACTTGGGACGAACTTAGACAAACCTTAGAATGAGACTAAAGTTTGTCTTTGTTCGTCCCAAGTTAGTCTCTTAGTCTCATTCTAAGGTTTATCTAAGTTCGTCCTTAGATATAGACTAACTTGGGACGAACTTAGACTAACCTTAGAATGAGACCAATGTTTGTCTTTGTTCTTCCCAAGTTAGTCTCGTTAGTCTCATTCTAAGGTTTGTCTAAGTTCGTCCTTAGAAATAGACTAACTTGGGACGAACTTTGACAAACTTGGGACGAACTTAGACAAACCTTAGAATGAGACTAAAGTTTGTCTTTGTTCATCCCAAATTAATCTCGTTAGTCTCATTCTAAGGTTTGTCTAAGTTCATCCTTAGAAAGAGACAAACGTGGGACGAACTTAGACTAACTTGGGACGAACTTAGACAAACCTTAGAATAAGACTAAAGTTTGTCTTTGTTCGTCCCAAGTTAGTCTCGTTAGTCTCATTCTAAGGTTTGTCTAAGTTCGTCCTTAGAAATAGACTAACTTGGGACGAACTTTGACAAACTTGGGACGAACTTAGACAAACCTTAGAATGAGACTAAAGTTTGTCTTTGTTCGTCCCAAATTAGTCTCGTTAGTCTCATTCTAAGGATTGTTTAAGTTCGTCCTTAGAAAGAGACAAACGTGGGACGAACTTAGACTAACTTGGAACGAACTTAGACAAACCTTAGAATGAGACTAAAGTTTGTCTTTGTATGTCCCAAGTTAGTCTCGTTAGTCTCATTCTAAAGTTTATCTAAGTTCGTCCTTAGAAATAGACTCACTTGGGGTGAACTTAGACAAACCTTAGAATGAGACTAATTACCAAAGTTTGTCTTTGTTGGTCTCAAATTAGTCTCGTTAGTCTTATTCTATGGTTTATCTAAGTTCGTCCTTAGAAATAGACTAACTTGGAACGAACTTAGACAAACCTTAGAATGAGACTAAAGGTTGTCTTTTTTCATCCCAAGTTAGTCTTGTTAGTCTCATTCTAAGGTTCGTATACGTTCGTCCTTAGAAATAGTCTAACTTGGGATGAACTTTGACAAACCTTAGAATGAGACTAAAGTTTGTCTTTGTTCGTCTCAAGTTAGTCTCGTTACTCTCATTATAAGGTTTGTCTAAGTTCGTCCTTAGAAAGAGACAAACGTGGGACGAACTTAGACTAACTTGGGACGAACTTAGACAAACCTTAGAAGGAAACTAAATTTTGTCGTTGTCCGTCCCAAGTTAGTCTCGTTAGTCTCATTCTAAGGTTTATCTAAGTTCGTCCTTAGAAATAGACTAACTTGGGACGAACTTAGACAAACCTTAGAATGAGACTAACTACTAAAGTTTGTCTTTGTTCGTCCCAAATTAGTGTCGTTAGTCTCATTCTATGGTTTATCTAAGTTCGTCCTTAGAAATAGACTAACTTGGAACGAACTTAGACAAACCTTAGAATGAGACTAAAGGTTGCCTTTGTTCATCCCAAGTTAGTCTTGTTAGTCTCATTCTAAGGTTTGTATACGTTCGTCCTTAGAAATAGTCTAACTTGGGACGAACTTTGACAAACCTTAGAATGAGACTAAAGTTTGTCTTTCTTCGTCTCAAGTTAGTCTCGTTACTCTCATTCTAAGGTTTATCTAAGTTCATCCTTAGAAATAGACCAACTTGGGATGAACTTTGAAAAACTTGGGACGAACTTAGACAAACCTTAGAATGAGACTAAAGTTTGTCTTTGTTCGTCCCAAGTTAGTCTCGTAAGTCTCATTCGAATGTATGTCTAAGTTCGTCCTTAGAAAGAGACAAACATGGGACGAACTTAGACAAACCTTAGAATGAGACTAAAGTTTGTCTTTGTTCGTCCCAAGGTAGTCTCTTAGTCTCATTCTAAGGTTTATCTAAGTTCGTTCTTAGAAATAGACTAACTTGGGACGAACCTAGACTAACCTTAGAATGAGACTAATGTTTGTCTTTGTTCTTCCCAAATTAATCTCGTTAGTCTCATTCTAGGGTTTGTCTAAGTTCACCTTAGAAATAGACTAACTCGGGACAAACTTTGACAAACTTGGGACGAACTTAGACAAACCTTAGAATGAGACTAAAGTTTGTCTTTGTTCGTCCCAAGTTTGTCTAGTTAGTCTCATTCTAAGGTTTGTCAAAGTTCATTCTTAGAAGGAGACAAACGTGGGACGAACTTTGACAAACTTGGGACAAACTTAGACAAACCTTAGAATGAAACTAAAGTTTGTCTTTGTTCGTCCCAAGTTAGTCTCGTTAGTCTCATTGTAAGGTTTGTCTAAGTTCATCCTTAGAAAGAGACTAACTTGGGACGAACTTAGACAAACCTTAGAATGAGACTTAAGTTTGTCTTTGTTCGTCCCAAGGTTGTCTCTTAGTCTCATTCTAAGGTTTATCTAAGTTCGTTCTTAGAAATAGACTAACTTGGGACCAACCTAGACTAACCTTAGAATGAGACTAATGTTTGTCTTTGTTCTTCCCAAGTTAGTCTCGTTAGTCTCATTCTATGGTTTGTCTAAGTTCGCCTTAGAAATACACTAACTTGGGACGAACTTTGACAAACTTGGGACGAACTTAGACAAACCTTAGAATGAGACTAAAGTTTGTCTATGTTCATCCTAAGTTAGTCTCGTTAGTCTCATTCTAAGGTTTATCTTAGTTCGTCCTTAGAAATAGACTACCTTGGGACGAACTGAGACAAACCTTAGAATGAGATTAAAGTTTGTCTTTGTTCGTCCCAAGGTAGTCTCGTTAGTCTCATTCTAAGGTTTGTATAAGTTCGTCTTTAGAAATAGACTAACTTGGGATGAACTTTGACAAACCTTAGAATGAGACTAAAGTTTGTCTTTGTTTGTCTCAAGTTATTCTCATTACTCTCATTCTAATGTTTATCTAAGTTCATCCTTAGAAATAGACTACCTTGGGACGAACTTTGACAAACTTGGGACAAACTTAGACAAACTTTAGAATGAGACTAAAGTTTGTCTTTGTTTGTCCCAAGTTAGTCTCGTTAGTGTCATTGTAAGGTTTGTCTAACTTCATCCTTAGAAAGAGACTAACTTGGGACGAACTTAGACAAACCTTAGAATGAGATTAAAGTTTGTCTTCGTTCGTCCCAAGGTTGTCTCTTAGTCTCATTCTAAGGTTTATCTAAGTTCGTTCTTAGAAATAGACTAACTTGGGACGAACCTAGACTAACCTTAGAATGAGACTAATGTTTGTCTTCGTTCTTCCCGAGTTAGTCCCGTTAGTCTCATTCTAAGGTTTGTCTAGGTTCGCCTTAGAAATAGACTAACTTGGGACGAACTTTGACAAACTTGGGACGAACTTAGACAAACCTTAGAATGAGACTAAAGTTTGTCTTTGTTCGTCCCAAGTTAGTCTCGTTAGTCTCATTCTAAGGTTTATCTAAGTTCGTCCTTAGAAATAGACAACCTTGGGACAAACTGAGACAAACCTTAGAATGAGACTAAAGTTTGTCTTTGTTCGTCCCAAGGTAGTCTCGTTAGTCTCATTCTAAGGTTTGTATAAGTTCGTCCTTAGAAATAGACTAACTTGGGATGAACTTTGACAAACCTTAGAATGACACTAAAGTTTGTCTTTGTTTGTCTCAAGTTAGTCTCGTTACTCTCATTCTAAGGTTTATCTAAGTTCATCCTTAGAAATAGACTACCTTGGGACGAACTTTGACAAACTTGGGACGAACTTAGACAAACCTTAGAATGAGACTAAAGTTTGTCTTTGTTCGTCCAAAGTTAGTCTCGTTAGTCTCATTCTAAGGTTTGTCAAAGTTCATCCTTAGAAAGAGACTAACTTGGGACGAACTTAGACAAACCTTAGAATGAGACTAAAGTTTGTCTTTGTTCGTCCCAAGGTAGTCTCTTAGTCTCATTCTAAGGTTTATCTAAGTTCGTTCTTAGAAATAGACTAACTTGGGACGAACCTGGACTAACCTTAGAATGAGACTAAAGTTTGTCTTTGTTCATCCCAAATTAGTCTCGTCAGTCTTATTCTAAGGGTTGTGTAAGTTCGTCCTTAGAAATAGACTAACTTGGGATGAACTTTGACAAACCTTAGAATGAGACTAAAGTTTGTCTTTGTTCGTCCCAAGTTAGTCTCGGTAGTCTCATTCTAAGGTTTGTCTAAGTTCTTCCTTAGAAAGAGACAAACGTGGGACGAACTTAGATTAACTTGTGACGAACTTTGACAAACCTTAGAATGAGACTAAAGTTTGTCTTGGTTCGTCCCAAGTTAGTCTCTTTAGTCTCATTCAAAGGTTTATCTAAGTTCGTCCTTAGAAATAGACTACCTTGGGATGAACTTAGACAAACCTCAGAATGAGACTAAAGTTTGTCTTTGTTCGTCCCAAGTTAGTCTCGTTAGTCTCATTCTAAGGTTTTTATAAGTTCGTCCTTAGAAATTGACTAACTTGGGATGAACTTTGACAAACCTTAGAATGAGACTAAAGTTTGTCTTTGTTTGTCTCAAGTTAGTCTCGGTACTCTCATTCTAAGGTTTATCTAAGTTCGTCCTTTGAAATAGACTACCTTGGGACGAACTTTGACAAACTTGGGACGAACTAAGACAAACCTTTGAATGAGACTAAAGTTTGCCTTTGTTCTTCCCAAGTTAAGCTCGTTAGTCTCATTCTAAGGTTTGTCTAAGTTTGTCCTTAGAAAGAGACTAACTTGGGACGAACTTAGACTAACTTGGGACGAACTTAGACAAACCTTAGAATGAGACTAAAGTTTGGCTTTGTTCGTCCCAAGTTAGTCTCTCAGTCTCATTCTAGGGTTTATCTATGTTCGTCCTTAATATAGACTAACTTGGGACGAACTTAGACTAACCTTAGAATTAGATTAATGTTTGTCTTTGTTCTTCCCAAGTTAATCTCGTTAGTCTCATTCTAAGGTTTGTCTAAGTTCGTCCTTAGAAATATACTAACTTTGGACGAACTTTGACAAATTCGGGACGAACTTAGACAAACCTTAGAATGAGACTAAAGTTTGTCTTTGTTCGTCCCAAATTAGCCTCGTTAGTCTCATTCTAAGGTTTGTCTAAGTTCGTCCTTAGAAAGAGACAAACGTGGGACGAACTTAGACTAACTTGGGACGAACTTAGACAAACCTTAGAATGAGACTAAAATTTGTCTTTGTTCGTCCCAAGTTAGTCTCGTTAGTCTCATTCTAAGGTTTGTCTAAGTTATCCCTTAGAAAGAGACAAACGCGGGACGAAGTTAGACTAACTTGGGATGAACTTAGACAAACCTTAGAATGAGACTTAAGTTTGTCTTTGTCCATCCCAAGTTAGTCTCGTTAGTCTCATTCTAGGTTTATCTAAGTTCGTCCTTAGAAATGGACTAACTTGGGACGAACTTCGACAAACCTTAGAATGAGACTAAAGTTTGTCTTTGTTCGTCCCAAATTAGTCTTGTTAGTCTCATTCTATGGTTTATCTAAGTTCGTCCTTAGAATAGATTGGAATGAACTTAGACAAACCTTAGAATGAGACTAAAGGTTGTCTTTTTTCATCCCAAGTTAGTCTTGTTAGTCTCATTCTAAGGTTTGTATACGTTCGTCCTTAGAAATAGTCTAACTTGGGACGAACTTTGACAAACCTTAGAATGAGACTAAAGTTTGTCTTTGTTCGTCTCAAGTTAGTCTCGTTACTCCCATTCAAAGGTTTATCTAAGTTCATCCTTAGAAATAGATTAACTTGGGATGAACTTTGAGAAACTTGGGACGAACTTTGACAAACCTTAGAATGAAGTTTTGAACTTTGAACTTAGACAAACCTTTGAACTTAGGCAAACCTTTGAACTTAGACTAACCTTTGAACTTAGACTAAGGTTTGTCTAAGTTTGTCCTTAGAAATAGACTAACTTGGGACGAACTTTGACAAACTTGGGACGAACTTAGACAAACCTTAAAATGAGACTAAAGTTTGTCTTTGTTCGTCCCAAGTTAGTCTCCTTAGTCTCATTCTAAGGTTTGTCTAAGTTCTTCCTTAGAAAGAGACAAACATGGAATGAACTTAGACGAACTTGGGACGAACTTTGACAAACCTTAGAATGAGACTAAAGTCTGTCTTTGTTCGTCCCAAGTTAGTCTCGTTAGTCTCATTCTAAGGTTTATCTAAGTTCATCCTTAGAAACAAACTAACTTGGGACGAACTTAGACAAACCTTAGAATGAGACTAAAGTTGGTCTTTGTTCGTCCCAAGTTAGTCTCGTTAGTCTCATTCTAAGGTTTGTATAAGTTCGTCCTTAGAAATAGACTAACTTGGGATGACCTTTGACAAACCTTAGAATGAGACTAAAGTTTGTCTTTGTTCGTCTCAAGTTAGTCTCGTTACTCTCATTCTAAGGTTTATCTAAGTTCGTCCTTAGAAATAGACTAACTTGTGACGAACTTTGACAAACTTGGGACAAACTTAGACAAACTTAGAATGAGACCAAAGTTTGTCTTTGTTTGTCCCAAGTTAGTCTCGTTAGTCTCATTAGTCTTCTAAGGTTTGTCTAAGTTCATCCTTAGAAAGAGACTAACCTGGGACGAACTTAGACTAACTTGGGACAAACTTAG
Source organism: Rhodiola kirilowii (assembly GCA_033675215.1). NCBI lineage: Eukaryota > Viridiplantae > Streptophyta > Magnoliopsida > Saxifragales > Crassulaceae > Rhodiola > Rhodiola kirilowii. The sequence goes on from CM066202.1 coordinate 440,942, forward strand.
ACAAACCTTAGAATGAGACTAAATATGGTCTTTGTTTGTCCCAAGTTAGTCTCTTAGTCTCATTCTAAGGTTTATCTAAGTTCGTTCTTAGAAATAGTCTAACTTTTGACCGAACTTAGACTAACCTTAGAATGAGACTAATGTTTGTCTTTGATCTTCCCAAGTTGGTCTCGTTAGTCTCATTCTAAGGTTTGTCTAAGTTCGTCCTTAGAAATAGACTAACTTGGGACGAACTTTGACAAACTTGGGACGAACTTAGACAAACCTTAGAATGAGACTAAAGTTTGTCTTTGGTCGTCCCAAGTTAGTCTCCTTAGTCTCATTCTAAGGTTTGTCTAAGTTCTTCCTTAAAAAGAGACAAACGTGGAACGAACTTAGACTAACTTGGGACGAACTTTGACAAACCTTAGAATGAGACTAAAGATTGTCTTTGTTCGTCCCAAGTTAGTCTCATTCTAAGGTTTATCTAAGTTCGTCCTTAGAAATAGACTACCTTGGGATGAACTTAGACAAACCTTAGAATGAGACTAAAGTTTGTCTTTGTTCGTCCCAAGTTAGTCTCGTTAGTCTTAGTCTAAGGTTTGTATAAGTTCGTCCTTAGAAATAGACTAATTGGGATGAACTTTGACAAACCTCAGAATGAGACTAAAGTTTGTCTTCGTTTGTCTCAAGTTTGTCTCGTTAATCTCATTCTAAGGTTTATCTAAGTTCGTCCTTAGAAATAGACTACCTTGGGACAAACTTTGACAAACTAAGACAAACCTTTGAATGATACTAAAGTTTGTCTTTGTTCATCCCAAGTTAGTCTTGTTAGTCTCATTCTAAGGTTCGTATACGTTCGTCCTTAGAAATAGTCTAACTTGGGACGAACTTTGACAAACCTTAGAATGAGACTAAAGTTTGTCTTTGTTCGTCTCAAGTTAGTCTCGTTACTCTCATTCTAAGGTTTGTCTAAGTTCGTCCTTAGAAAGAGACAAACGTGGGACGAACTTAGACTAACTTGGGACGAACTTAGACAAACCTTAGAAGGAGACTAAAGTTTGTCGTTGTCCGTCCCAAGTTAGTCTTGTTAGTCTCATTCTAAGGTTTATCTAAGTTCGTCCTTAGAAATAGACTAACTTGGGACGAACTTAGACAAACCTTAGAATGAGACTAATTACTAAAGTTTGTCTTTGTTCGTCCCAAATTAGTGTCGTTAGTCTCATTCTATGGTTTATCTAAGTTCGTCCTTAGAAATAGACTAACTTGGAACGAACTTAGACAAACCTTAGAATGAGACTAAAGGTTGCCTTTGTTCATCCCAAGTTAGTCTTGTTAGTCTCATTCTAAGGTTTGTATACGTTCGTCCTTAGAAATAGTCTAACTTGGGACGAACTTTGACAAACCTTAGAATGAGACTAAAGTTTGTCTTTCTTCGTCTCAAGTTAGTCTCGTTACTCTCATTCTAAGGTTTATCTAAGTTCATCCTTAGAAATAGACCAACTTGGGATGAACTTTGAAAAACTTGGGACGAACTTAGACAAACCTTAGAATGAGACTAAAGTTTGTCTTTGTTCGTCCCAAGTTAGTCTCGTAAGTCTCATTCGAATGTATGTCTAAGTTCGTCCTTAGAAAGAGACTAACATGGGACGAACTTAGACAAACCTTAGAATGAGACTAAAGTTTGTCTTTGTTCGTCCCAAGGTAGTCTCTTAGTCTCATTCTAAGGTTTATCTAAGTTCGTTCTTAGAAATAGACTAACTTGGGACGAACCTAGACTAACCTTAGAATGAGACTAATGTTTGTCTTTGTTCTTCCCAAGTTAATCTCGTTAGTCTCATTCTAGGGTTTGTCTTAGTTCACCTTAGAAATAGACTAACTCGGGACAAACTTTGACAAACTTGGGACGAACTTAGACAAACCTTAGAATGAGACTAAAGTTTTTCTTTGTTCGTCCCAAGTTTGTATAGTTAGTCTCATTCTAAGGTTTGTCAAAGTTCATTCTTAGAAAGAGACAAACGTGGGACGAACTTTGACAAACTTGGGACAAACTTAGACAAACCTTAGAATGAAACTAAAGTTTGTCTTTGTTCGTCCCAAGTTAGTCTCGTTAGTCTCATTGTAAGGTTTGTCTAAGTTCATCCTTAGAAAGAGACTAACTTGGGACGAACTTAGACAAACCTTAGAATGAGACTTAAGTTTGTCTTTGTTCGTCCCAAGGTTGTCTCTTAGTCTCATTCTAAGGTTTATCTAAGTTCGGTCTTAGAAATAGACTAACTTGGGACGAACCTAGACTAACCTTAGAATGAGACTAATGTTTGTCTTTGTTCTTCCCAAGTTAGTCTCGTTAGTCTCATTCTAAGGTTTGTCTAAGTTCGCCTTAGAAATACACTAACTTGGGACGAACTTTGACAAACTTGGGACGAACTTAGACAAACCTTAGAATGAGACTAAAGTTTGTCTATGTTCATCCTAAGTTAGTCTCGTTAGTCTCATTCTAAGGTTTATCTTAGTTCGTCCTTAGAAATAGACTACCTTGGGACGAACTGAGACAAACCTTAGAATGAGACTAAAGTTTGTCTTTGTTCGTCCCAAGGTAGTCTCGTTAGTCTCATTCTAAGGTTTGTCTAAGTTCGTCTTTAGAAATAGACTAACTTGGGATGAACTTTGACAAACCTTAGAATGAGACTAAAGTTTGTCTTTGTTTGTCTCAAGTTAGTCTCATTACTCTCATTCTAATGTTTATCTAAGTTCATCCTTAGAAATAGACTACCTTGGGACGAACTTTGACAAACTTAGACAAACCTTAGAATGAGACTAAAGTTTGTCTTTGTTTGTCCCAAGTTAGTCTCGTTAGTCTCATTGTAAGGTTTGTCTAACTTCATCCTTAGAAAGAGACTAACTTGGGACGAACTTAGACAAACCTTAGAATGAGACTAAAGTTTGTCTTCGTTCGTCCCAAGGTTGTCTCTTAGTCTCATTCTAAGGTTTATCTAAGTTCGTTCTTAGAAATAGACTAACTTGGGACGAACCTAGACTAACCTTAGAATGAGACTAATGTTTGTCTTCGTTCTTCCCGAGTTAGTCCCGTTAGTCTCATTCTAAGGTTTGTCTAAGTTCGCCTTAGAAATAGACTAACTTGGGACGAACTTTGACAAACTTGGGACGAACATAGACAAACCTTAGAATGAGACTAAAGTTTGTCTTTGTTCGTCCCAAGTTAGTCTCGTTAATCTCATTCTAAGGTTTATCTAAGTTCGTCCTTAGAAATAGACTACCTTGGGACAAACTGAGACAAACCTTAGAATGAGACTAAAGTTTGTCTTTGTTCGTCCCAAGGTAGTCTCGTTAGTCTCATTCTAAGGTTTGTATAAGTTCGTCCTTAGAAATAGACTAACTTGGGATGAACTTTGACAAACCTTAGAATGAGACTAAAGTTTGTCTTTGTTTGTCTCAAGTTAGTCTCGTTACTCTCATTCTAAGGTTTATCTAAGTTCATCCTTAGAAATAGACTACCTTGGGACGAACTTTGACAAACTTGGGACGAACTTAGACAAACCTTAGAATGAGGCTAAAGTTTGTCTTTGTTCGTCCAAAGTTAGTCTCGTTAGTCTCATTCTAAGGTTTGTCAAAGTTCATCCTTAGAAAGAGACTAACTTGGGACGAACTTAGACAAACCTTAGAATGAGACTAAAGTTTGTCTTTGTTCGTCCCAAGGTAGTCTCTTAGTCTCATTCTAAGGTTTATCTAAGTTCGTTCTTAGAAATAGACTAACTTGGGACGAACCTAGACTAACCATAGAATGAGACTAAAGTTTGTCTTTGTTCATCCCAAATTAGTCTCGTAAGTCTTATTCTAAGGGTTGTGTAAGTTCGTCCTTAGAAATAGACTAACTTGGGATGAACTTTGACAAACCTTAGAATGAGACTAAAGTTTGTCTTTGTTCGTCCCAAGTTAGTCTCGGTAGTCTCATTCTAAGGTTGGTCTAAGTTCTTCCTTAGAAAGAGACAAACGTGGGACGAACTTAGATTAACTTGTGACGAACTTTGACAAACCTTAGAATGAGACTAAAGTTTGTCTTGGTTCGTCCCAAGTTAGTCTCTTTAGTCTCATTCAAAGGTTTATCTAAGTTCGTCCTTAGAAATAGACTACCTTGGGATGAACTTAGACAAACCTTAGAATGAGACTAAAGTTTGTCTTTGTACGTCCCAAGTTAGTCTCGTTAGTCTCATTCTAAGGTTTTTATAAGTTCATCCTTAGAAATTGACTAACTTGGGATGAACTTTGACAAACCTTAGAATGAGACTAAAGTTTGTCTTTGTTTGTCTCAAGTTAGTCTCGGTACTCTCATTCTAAGGTTTATCTAAGTTCGTCCTTTGAAATAGACTACTTGGGACGAACTTTGACAAACTTGGGACGAACTAAGACAAACCTTTGAATGAGACTAAAGTTTGTCTTTGTTCTTCCCAAGTTAAGCTCGTTAGTCTCATTCTAAGGTTTGTCTAAGTTTGTCCTTAGAAAGAGACTAACTTGGGACGAACTTAGACTAACTTGGGACGAACTTAGACAAACCTTAGAATGAGACTAAAGTTTGGCTTTGTTCGTCCCAAGTTAGTCTCTCAGTCTCATTCTAGGGTTTATCTATGTTCGTCCTTAGATATAGACTAACTTGGGACGAACTTAGACTAACCTTAGAATTAGATTAATGTCTGTCTTTGTTCTTCCCAAGTTAATCTCGTTAGTCTCATTCTAAGGGTTGTCTAAGTTCGTCCTTAGAAATAGACTAACTTTGGATGAACTTTGACAAACTTGGGACGAACTTAGACAAACCTTAGAATGAGACTAAAGTTTGTCTTTGTTCGTCCCAAATTAGCCTCGTTAGTCTCATTCTAAGGTTTGTCTAAGTTCGTCCTTAGAAAGAGACAAACGTGGGACGAACTTAGACTAACTTGGGACGAACTTAGACAAACCTTAGAATGAGACTAAAGTTTGTCTTTGTTCGTCCCAAGTTAGTCTCGTTAGTCTCATTCTAAGGTTTGTCTAAGTTATCCCTTAGAAAGAGACAAACGCGGGACAAAGTTAGACTAACTTGGGATGAACTTAGACAAACCTTAGAATGAGACTTAAGTTTGTCTTTGTCCATCCCAAGTTAGTCTCGTTAGTCTCATTCTAGGTTTATCTAAGTTCGTCCTTAGAAATGGACTAACTTGGGACGAACTTCGACAAACCTTAGAATGAGACTAAAGTTTGTCTTTGTTCGTCCCAAATTAGTCTTGTTAGTCTCATTCTATGGTTTATCTAAGTTCGTCCTTAGAATAGATTGGAATGAACTTAGACAAACCTTAGAATGAGACTAAAGGTTGTCTTTTTTCATCCCAAGTTAGTCTTGTTAGTCTCATTCTAAGGTTTGTATACGTTCGTCCTTAGAAATAGTCTAACTTGGGACGAACTTTGACAAACCTTAGAATGAGACTAAAGTTTGTCTTTGTTCGTCTCAAGTTAGTCTCGTTACTCCCATTCAAAGGTTTATTTAAGTTCATCCTTAGAAATAGATTAACTTGGGATGAACTTTGAGAAACTTGGGACGAACTTTGACAAACCTTAGAATGAAGTTTTGAACTTTGAACTTAGACAAACCTTTGAACTTAGGCAAACCTTTGAACTTAGACTAACCTTTGAACTTAGACTAAGGTTTGTCTAAGTTTGTCCTTAGAAATAGACTAACTTGGGACGAACTTTGACAAACTTGGGACGAACTTAGACAAACCTTAGAATGAGACTAAAGTTTGTCTTTGTTCGTCCCAAGTTAGTCTCCTTAGTCTCATTCTAAGGTTTGTCTAAGTTCTTCCTTAGAAAGAGACAAACGTGGAATGAACTTAGACGAACTTGGGACGAACTTTGACAAACCTTAGAATGAGACTAAAGTCTGTCTTTGTTCGTCCCAAGTTAGTCTCGTTAGTCTCATTCTAAGGTTTATCTAAGTTCATCCTTAGAAATAAACTAACTTGGGACGAACTTAGACAAACCTTAGAATGAGACTAAAGTTGGTCTTTGTTCGTCCCAAGTTAGTCTCGTTAGTCTCATTCTAAGGTTTGTATAAGTTCGTCCTTAGAAATAGACTGACTTGGGAAGACCTTTGACAAACCTTAGAATGAGACTGAAGTTTGTCTTTGTTCGTCTCAAGTTAGTCTCGTTACTCTCATTCTAAGGTTTATCTAAGTTCGTCCTTAGAAATAGACTAACTTGTGACGAACTTTGACAAACTTGGGACAAACTTAGACAAACTTAGAATGAGACCAATGTTTGTCTTTGTTTGTCCCAAGTTAGTCTCGTTAGTCTCATTAGTCTTCTAAGGTTTGTCTAAGTTCATCCTTAGAAAGAGACTAACCTGGGACGAACTTAGACTAACTTGGGACAAACTTAGACAAACCTTAGAATGAGACTAAATATGGTCTTTGTTTGTCCCAAGTTAGTCTCTTAGTCTCATTCTAAGGTTTATCTAAGTTCGTTCTTAGAAATAGTCTAACTTTGGACCGAACTTAGACTAACCTTAGAATGAGACTAATGTTTGTCTTTGATCTTCCCAAGTTGGTCTCGTTAGTCTCATTCTAAGGTTTGTCTAAGTTCGTCCTTAGAAATAGACTAACTTGGGACGAACTTTGACAAACTTGGGACGAACTTAGACAAACCTTAGAATGAGACTAAGGTTTGTCTTTGTTCATCCCAAGTTAGTCTCCTTAGTCTCATTCTAAGGTTTGTCTAAGTTCTTCCTTAAAAAGAGACAAATGTGGAACGAACTTAGACTAACTTGGGGCGAACTGTGACAAACCTTAGAATATGACTAAAGATTGTCTTTGTTCGTCCCAAGTTAGTCTCATTCTAAGGTTTATCTAAGTTCGTCCTTAGAAATAGACTACCTTTGGATGAACTTAGACAAACCTTAGAATGAGACTAAAGTTTGTCTTTGTTCGTCCCAAGTTAGTCTCGTTAGTCTCATTCTAAGGTTTGTAGAAAGAGAAAAACGCGGGACGAAGTTAGACTAACTTGGGACGAACTTAGACAAACCTTAGAATGAGACTAAAGTTGGTCTTTGTTCGTCCCAACTTAGTCTCGTTAGTCTCATTCAAAGGTTTATCTAAGTTCGTCCTTAGAAATGGACTAACTTGGGACGAACTTCGACAAACCTTAAAATGAGACTAAAGTTTGTCTTTGTTCATCCCAAATTAGTCTCGTTAGTCTCATTCTAAGGTTTATCTAAGTTCGTCCTTAGAAATAGACTAACTTGGAATGAACTTAGACAAACCTTAGAATGTGACTAAAGGTTGTCTTTTTTCATCCCAAGTTAGTCTTGTTAGTCTCATTCTAAGGTTTGTATACGTTCGTCCTTAGAAATAGTCTAACTTGGGACAAACTTTGACAAACCTTAGAATGAGACTAAAGTTTGTCTTTGTTTGTCTCAAGTTAGTCTCGTTACTCCCATTCTAAGGTTTATCTAAGTTCATCCTTAGAAATAGACTAACTTGGGATGAACTTTGAGAAACTTGGGACGAACTTTGACAAACCTTAGAATGAAGTTTTGAACTTTGAACTTAGACAAACCTTTGAACTTAGGCAAACCTTTGAACTTTGACTAACCTTTGAACTTAGACTAAGGTTTGTCTAAATTTGTCCTTAAAAATAGACTAACTTGGGACAAACTTTGAAACACTTGGGGCGAACTTAGACAAACCTTAGAATGAGACTAAAGTTTGTCTTTGTTCGTCCCAAGTTAGTCTCCTTAGTCTCATTCTAAGGTTTATCTAAGTTCATCCTTAGAAATAAACTAACTTGGGACGAACATAGACAAACCTTAGAATGAGACTAAAGTTGGTCTTTGTTCGTCCCAAGTTAGTCTCGTTAGTCTCATTCTAAGGTTTGTATAAGTTCGTCCTTAGAAATAAACTAACTTGGGATGACCTTTGACAAACCTTAGAATGAGACTAAAGTTTGTCTTTGTTCGTCTCAAGTTAGTCTCGTTAGTCTCATTCTAAGGTTTATCTAAGTTTGTCCTTAGAAATAGACTAACTTGTGACGAACTTTGACAAACTTGGGACGAACTTAGACAAACCTTAGAATGAGACCAAAGTTTGTCTTTGTTCGTCCCAAGTTAGTCTCGTTAGTCTCATTCTAAGGTTTGTATAAGTTCGTCCTTAGAAATAGACTAATTGGGATGAACTTTGACAAACCTTAGAATGAGACTAAAGTTTGTCTTTGTTTGTCTCAAGTTTGTCTCAAGTTTGTCTCGTTAATCTCATTCTAAGGTTTATCTAAGTTCGTCCTTAGAAATAGACTAACTTGGGATGAACTTTGACAAACTTGGGACGAACTTAGACAAACCTTAGAATGAGACTAAAGTTTGTCTTTGTTCGTCCCAAATTAGTCTCGTTTGTCTCATTCTAAGGTTTGTTTAAGTTCGTCCTTAGAAAGAGACAAACGTGGGACGAACTTTGACAAACTTGGGACGAACTTAGACAAACCTTAGAATGAGACTAAAGTTTGTCTTTGTTCGTCCCAACTTAGTCTCATTAGTCTCATTCTAAGGTTTGTTTAAGTTCGTCCTTAGAAAGAGACAACGTGGGACGAACTTAGACTAACTTGGGACGAACTTAGACAAACCTTAGAATGAGACTAAAGTTTGTCTTTGTATGTCCCAAGTTAGTCTCGTTAGTCTCATTCTAAAGTTTATCTAAGTTCGTCCTTAGAAATAGACTAACTTGGGACGAACTTAAATAAACCTTAGAATGAGACTAATTACTATAGTTTGTCTTTGTTGGTCCCAAATTAGTCTCGTTAGTCTCATTCTATGGTTTATCTAAGTTCGTCCTTAGAATTAGACTAACTTGGAACGAACTTAGACAAACCTTAGAATGAGACTAAACCTTAGAATGAGACTAAAGTCCCATTCTAAGGTTTATCTAAGTTCATCCTTAGAAATAGACTAACTTGGGATGAACTTTGAGAAACTTGGGACGAACTTTGATAAACCTTAGAATGAAGTTTTGAACTTTGAACTTAGACAAACCTTTGAACTTAGGCAAACCTTTGAACTTAGACTAACCTTTGAACTTAGACTAAGGTTTGTCTAAATTTGTCCTTAGAAATAGACTAACTTGGGATGAACTTTGACAAACTTGGGAAGAACTTAGACAAACCTTAGAATGAGACTAAAGTTTGTCTTTGTTCGTCCCAAGTTAGTCTCCTTAGTCTCATTCTAAGGTTTATCTAAGTTCATCCTTAGAAATAAACTAACTTGGGACGAACTTAGACAAACCTTAGAATGAGACTAAAGTTGGTCTTTGTTCGTCCCAAGTTAGTCTCGTTAGTCTCATTCAAAGGTTTGTATAAGTTCATCCTTAGAAATAGACTAACTTGGGATGACCTTTGACAAACCTTAGAATGAGACTAAAGTTTGTCTTTGTTCGTCTCAAGTTAGTCTCGTTACTCTCATTCTAAGGTTTATCTAAGTTCGTCCTTAGAAATAGACTAACTTGTGACGAACTTTGACAAACTTGGAACGAACTTAGACAAACCTTAGAATGAGACCAAAGTTTGTCTTTGTTTGTCCCAAGTTAGTCTCGTTAGTCTCATTAGTCTTCTAAGGTTTGTCTAAGTTAATCCTTAGAAAGAGACTAACCTGGGACGAACTTAGACTAACTTGGGACGAACTTAGACAAACCTTAGAATGAGACTAAATATGGTCTTTGTTTGTCCCAAGTTAGTCTCTTAGTCTCATTCTAAGGTTTATCTAAGTTCGTTCTTAGAAATAGTCTAACTTTGGACGAACTTAGACTAACCTTAGAATGAGACTAATGTTTGTCTTTGATCTTCCCATGTTGGTCTCATTAGTCTCATTCTAAGGTTTGTCTAAGTTCGTCCTTAGAAATAGAGTAACTTGGGACGAACTTTGAATAACTTGGGACGAACTTAGACAAACCTTAGAATGAGACTAAAGTTTGTCTTTGTTCGTCCCAAGTTAGTCTCGTTAGTCTCGTTAGTCTCATTCTAAGATTTGTATAAGTTCGTCCTTAGAAATAGACTAATTGGGATGAACTTTGACAAACTTGGGACGAACTTAGACAAACCTTAGAATGAGACTAAAGTTTGTCTTTGTTTGTCTCAAGTTTGTCTCGTTAATCTCATTCTAAGGTTTATCTAAGTTCGTCCTTAAAAATAGACTAACTTGGGACGAACTTTGACAAACTTGGGACGAACTTAGACAAACCTTAGAATGAGACTAAAGTTTGTCTTTGTTCGTCCCAAATTAGTCTCGTTTGTCTCATTCTAAGGTTTGTTTAAGTTCGTCCTTAGAAAGAGACAAACGTGGGACGAACTTCGACTAACTTGGGACGAACTTAGACAAACCTTAGAATGAGACTAAAGTTTGTCTTTGTTCGTCCCAAGTTAGTCTCTTAGTCTCATTCTAAGGTTTATCTAAGTTCGTCCTTAGATATAGACTAACTTGGGACGAACTTAGACTAACCATAGAATGAGACCAATGTTTGTCTTTGTTCTTCCCAAGTTAGTCTCGTTAGTCTCATTCTAAGGTTTGTCTAAGTTCGTCCTTAGAAATAGACTAACTTGGGACGAACTTTGACAAACTTGGGACGAACTTAGACAAACCTTAGAATGAGACTAAAGTTTGTCTTTGTTCATCCCAAATTAATCTCGTTAGTCTCATTCTAAGGTTTGTCTAAGTTCATCCTTAGAAAGAGACAAACGTGGGACGAACTTAGACTAACTTGGGACGAACTTAGACAAACCTTAGAATAAGACTAAAGTTTGTCTTTGTTCGTCCCAAGTTAGTCTCGTTAGTCTCATTCTAAGGTTTGTCTAAGTTCGTCCTTAGAAATAGACTAACTTGGGACGAACTTTGACAAACTTGGGACGAACTTAGACAAACCTTAGAATGAGACTAAAGTTTGTCTTTGTTCGTCCCAAATTAGTCTCGTTAGTCTCATTCTAAGGTTTGTTTAAGTTCGTCCTTAGAAAGAGACAAACGTGGGACGAACTTAGACTAACTTGGAACGAACTTAGACAAACCTTAGAATGAGACTAAAGTTTGTCTTTGTATGTCCCAAGTTAGTCTCGTTAGTCTCATTCTAAAGTTTATCTAAGTTCGTCCTTAGAAATAGACTAACTTGGGGTGAACTTAGACAAACCTTAGAATGAGACTAATTACCAAAGTTTGTCTTTGTTGGTCCCAAATTAGTCTTGTTAGTCTTATTCTATGGTTTATCTAAGTTCGTCCTTAGAAATAGACTAACTTGGAACGAACTTAGACAAACCTTAGAATGAGACTAAAGGTTGTCTTTTTTCATCCCAAGTTAGTCTTGTTAGTCTCATTCTAAGGTTCGTATACGTTCGTCCTTAGAAATAGTCTAACTTGGGATGAACTTTGACAAACCTTAGAATGAGACTAAAGTTTGTCTTTGTTCGTCTCAAGTTAGTCTCGTTACTCTCATTATAAGGTTTGTCTAAGTTCGTCCTTAGAAAGAGACAAACGTGGGACGAACTTAGACTAACTTGGGACGAACTTAGACAAACCTTAGAAGGAAACTAAAGTTTGTCGTTGTCCGTCCCAAGTTAGTCTCGTTAGTCTCATTCTAAGGTTTATCTAAGTTCGTCCTTAGAAATAGACTAACTTGGGACGAACTTAGACAAACCTTAGAATGAGACTAACTACTAAAGTTTGTCTTTGTTCGTCCCAAATTAGTGTCGTTAGTCTCATTCTATGGTTTATCTAAGTTCGTCCTTAGAAATAGACTAACTTGGAACGAACTTAGACAAACCTTAGAATGAGACTAAAGGTTGCCTTTGTTCATCCCAAGTTAGTCTTGTTAGTCTCATTCTAAGGTTTGTATACGTTCGTCCTTAGAAATAGTCTAACTTGGGACGAACTTTGACAAACCTTAGAATGAGACTAAAGTTTGTCTTTCTTCGTCTCAAGTTAGTCTCGTTACTCTCATTCTAAGGTTTATCTAAGTTCATCCTAAAAAATAGACCAACTTGGGATGAACTTTGAAAAACTTGGGACGAACTTAGACAAACCTTAGAATGAGACTAAAGTTTGTCTTTGTTCGTCCCAAGTTAGTCTCGTAAGTCTCATTCGAATGTATGTCTAAGTTCGTCCTTAGAAAGAGACAAACATGGGACGAACTTAGACAAACCTTAGAATGAGACTAAAGTTTGTCTTTGTTCGTCCCAAGGTAGTCTCTTAGTCTCATTCTAAGGTTTATCTAAGTTCGTTCTTAGAAATAGACTAACTTGGGACGAACCTAGACTAACCTTAGAATGAGACTAATGTTTGTCTTTGTTCTTCCCAAATTAATCTCGTTAGTCTCATTCTAGGGTTTGTCTAAGTTCACCTTAGAAATAGACTAACTCGGGACAAACTTTGACAAACTTGGGACGAACTTAGACAAACCTTAGAATGAGACTAAAGTTTGTCTTTGTTCGTCCCAAGTTTGTCTAGTTAGTCTCATTCTAAGGTTTGTCAAAGTTCATTCTTAGAAGGAGACAAACGTGGGACGAACTTTGACAAACTTGGGACAAACTTAGACAAACCTTAGAATGAAACTAAAGTTTGTCTTTGTTCGTCCCAAGTTAGTCTCGTTAGTCTCATTGTAAGGTTTGTCTAAGTTCATCCTTAGAAAGAGACTAACTTGGGACGAACTTAGACAAACCTTAGAATGAGACTTAAGTTTGTCTTTGTTCGTCCCAAGGTTGTCTCTTAGTCTCATTCTAAGGTTTATCTAAGTTCGTTCTTAGAAATAGACTAACTTGGGACCAACCTAGACTAACCTTAGAATGAGACTAATGTTTGTCTTTGTTCTTCCCAAGTTAGTCTCGTTAGTCTCATTCTATGGTTTGTCTAAGTTCGCCTTAGAAATACACTAACTTGGGACGAACTTTGACAAACTTAGGACGAACTTAGACAAACCTTAGAATGAGACTAAAGTTTGTCTATGTTCATCCTAAGTTAGTCTCGTTAGTCTCATTCTAAGGTTTATCTTAGTTCGTCCTTAGAAATAGACTACCTTGGGACGAACTGAGACAAACCTTAGAATGAGATTAAAGTTTGTCTTTGTTCGTCCCAAGGTAGTCTCGTTAGTCTCATTCTAAGGTTTGTATAAGTTCGTCTTTAGAAATAGACTAACTTGGGATGAACTTTGACAAACCTTAGAATGAGACTAAAGTTTGTCTTTGTTTGTCTCAAGTTATTCTCATTACTCTCATTCTAATGTTTATCTAAGTTCATCCTTAGAAATAGACTACCTTGGGACGAACTTTGACAAACTTGGGACAAACTTAGACAAACTTTAGAATGAGACTAAAGTTTGTCTTTGTTTGTCCCAAGTTAGTCCCGTTAGTGTCATTGTAAGGTTTGTCTAACTTCATCCTTAGAAAGAGACTAACTTGGGACGAACTTAGACAAACCTTAGAATGAGATTAAAGTTTGTCTTCGTTCGTCCCAAGGTTGTCTCTTAGTCTCATTCTAAGGTTTATCTAAGTTCGTTCTTAGAAATAGACTAACTTGGGACGAACCTAGACTAACCTTAGAATGAGACTAATGTTTGTCTTCGTTCTTCCCGAGTTAGTCCCGTTAGTCTCATTCTAAGGTTTGTCTAAGTTCGCCTTAGAAATAGACTAACTTGGGACGAACTTTGACAAACTTGGGACGAACTTAGACAAACCTTAGAATGAGACTAAAGTTTGTCTTTGTTCGTCCCAAGTTAGTCTCGTTAGTCTCATTCTAAGGTTTATCTAAGTTCGTCCTTAGAAATAGACAACCTTGGGACAAACTGAGACAAACCTTAGAATGAGACTAAAGTTTGTCTTTGTTCGTCCCAAGGTAGTCTCGTTAGTCTCATTCTAAGGTTTGTATAAGTTCGTCCTTAGAAATAGACTAACTTGGGATGAACTTTGACAAACCTTAGAATGAGACTAAAGTTTGTCTTTGTTTGTCTCAAGTTAGTCTCGTTACTCTCATTCTAAGGTTTATCTAAGTTCATCCTTAGAAATAGACTACCTTGGGACGAACTTTGACAAACTTGGGACGAACTTAGACAAACCTTAGAATGAGACTAAAGTTTGTCTTTGTTCGTCCAAAGTTAGTCTCGTTAGTCTCATTCTAAGGTTTGTCAAAGTTCATCCTTAGAAAGAGACTAACTTGGGACGAACTTAGACAAACCTTAGAATGAGACTAAAGTTTGTCTTTGTTCGTCCCAAGGTAGTCTCTTAGTCTCATTCTAAGGTTTATCTAAGTTCGTTCTTAGAAATAGACTAACTTGGGACGAACCTGGACTAACCTTAGAATGAGACTAAAGTTTGTCTTTGTTCATCCCAAATTAGTCTCGTCAGTCTTATTCTAAGGGTTGTGTAAGTTCGTCCTTAGAAATAGACTAACTTGGGATGAACTTTGACAAACCTTAGAATGAGACTAAAGTTTGTCTTTGTTCGTCCCAAGTTAGTCTCGGTAGTCTCATTCTAAGGTTTGTCTAAGTTCTTCCTTAGAAAGAGACAAACGTGGGACGAACTTAGATTAACTTGTGACGAACTTTGACAAACCTTAGAATGAGACTAAAGTTTGTCTTGGTTCGTCCCAAGTTAGTCTCTTTAGTCTCATTCAAAGGTTTATCTAAGTTCGTCCTTAGAAATAGACTACCTTGGGATGAACTTAGACAAACCTCAGAATGAGACTAAAGTTTGTCTTTGTTCGTCCCAAGTTAGTCTCGTTAGTCTCATTCTAAGGTTTTTATAAGTTCGTCCTTAGAAATTGACTAACTTGGGATGAACTTTGACAAACCTTAGAATGAGACTAAAGTTTGTCTTTGTTTGTCTCAAGTTAGTCTCGGTACTCTCATTCTAAGGTTTATCTAAGTTCGTCCTTTGAAATAGACTACCTTGGGACGAACTTTGACAAACTTGGGACGAACTAAGACAAACCTTTGAATGAGACTAAAGTTTGCCTTTGTTCTTCCCAAGTTAAGCTCGTTAGTCTCATTCTAAGGTTTGTCTAAGTTTGTCCTTAGAAAGAGACTAACTTGGGACGAACTTAGACTAACTTGGGACGAACTTAGACAAACCTTAGAATGAGACTAAAGTTTGGCTTTGTTCGTCCCAAGTTAGTCTCTCAGTCTCATTCTAGGGTTTATCTATGTTCGTCCTTAATATAGACTAACTTGGGACGAACTTAGACTAACCTTAGAATTAGATTAATGTTTGTCTTTGTTCTTCCCAAGTTAATCTCGTTAGTCTCATTCTAAGGTTTGTCTAAGTTCGTCCTTAGAAATATACTAACTTTGGATGAACTTTGACAAATTTGGGACGAACTTAGACAAACCTTAGAATGAGACTAAAGTTTGTCTTTGTTCGTCCCAAATTAGCCTCGTTAGTCTCATTCTAAGGTTTGTCTAAGTTCGTCCTTAGAAAGAGACAAACGTGGGACGAACTTAGACTAACTTGGGACGAACTTAGACAAACCTTAGAATGAGACTAAAATTTGTCTTTGTTCGTCCCAAGTTAGTCTCGTTAGTCTCATTCTAAGGTTTGTCTAAGTTATCCCTTAGAAAGAGACAAACGCGGGACGAAGTTAGACTAACTTGGGATGAACTTAGACAAACCTTAGAATGAGACTTAAGTTTGTCTTTGTCCATCCCAAGTTAGTCTCATTAGTCTCATTCTAGGTTTATCTAAGTTCGTCCTTAGAAATGGACTAACTTGGGACGAACTTCGACAAACCTTAGAATGAGACTAAAGTTTGTCTTTGTTCGTCCCAAATTAGTCTTGTTAGTCTCATTCTATGGTTTATCTAAGTTCGTCCTTAGAATAGATTGGAATGAACTTAGACAAACCTTAGAATGAGACTAAAGGTTGTCTTTTTTCATCCCAAGTTAGTCTTGTTAGTCTCATTCTAAGGTTTGTATACGTTCGTCCTTAGAAATAGTCTAACTTGGGACGAACTTTGACAAACCTTAGAATGAGACTAAAGTTTGTCTTTGTTCGTCTCAAGTTAGTCTCGTTACTCCCATTCAAAGGTTTATCTAAGTTCATCCTTAGAAATAGATTAACTTGGGATGAACATTGAGAAACTTGGGACGAACTTTGACAAACCTTAGAATGAAGTTTTGAACTTTGAACTTAGACAAACCTTTGAACTTAGGCAAACCTTTGAACTTAGACTAACCTTTGAACTTAGACTAAGGTTTGTCTAAGTTTGTCCTTAGAAATAGACTAACTTGGGACGAACTTTGACAAACTTGGGACGAACTTAGACAAACCTTAGAATGAGACTAAAGTTTGTCTTTGTTCGTCCCAAGTTAGTCTCCTTAGTCTCATTCTAAGGTTTGTCTAAGTTCTTCCTTAGAAAGAGACAAACATGGAATGAACTTAGACGAACTTGGGACGAACTTTGACAAACCTTAGAATGAGACTAAAGTCTGTCTTTGTTCGTCCCAAGTTAGTCTCGTTAGTCTCATTCTAAGGTTTATCTAAGTTCATCCTTAGAAACAAACTAACTTGGGACGAACTTAGACAAACCTTAGAATGAGACTAAAGTTGGTCTTTGTTCGTCCCAAGTTAGTCTCGTTAGTCTCATTCTAAGGTTTGTATAAGTTCGTCCTTAGAAATAGACTAACTTGGGATGACCTTTGACAAATCTTAGAATGAGACTAAAGTTTGTCTTTGTTCGTCTCAAGTTAGTCTCGTTACTCTCATTCTAAGGTTTATCTAAGTTCGTCCTTAGAAATAGACTAACTTGTGACGAACTTTGACAAACTTGGGACAAACTTAGACAAACTTAGAATGAGACCAAAGTTTGTCTTTGTTTGTCCCAAGTTAGTCTCGTTAGTCTCATTAGTCTTCTAAGGTTTGTCTAAGTTCATCCTTAGAAAGAGACTAACCTGGGACGAACTTAGACTAACTTGGGACAAACTTAGACAAACCTTAGAATGAGACTAAATATGGTCTTTGTTTGTCCCAAGTTAGTCTCTTAGTCTCATTCTAAGGTTTATCTAAGTTCGTTCTTAGAAATAGTCTAACTTTTGACCGAACTTAGACTAACCTTAGAATGAGACTAATGTTTGTCTTTGATCTTCCCAAGTTGGTCTCGTTAGTCTCATTCTAAGGTTTGTCTAAGTTCGTCCTTAGAAATAGACTAACTTGGGACGAACTTTGACAAACTTGGGACGAACTTAGACAAACCTTAGAATGAGACTAAAGTTTGTCTTTGTTCGTCCCAAGTTAGTCTCCTTAGTCTCATTCTAAGGTTTGTCTAAGTTCTTCCTTAAAAAGAGACAAACGTGGAACGAACTTAGACTAACTTGGGGCGAACTTTGACAAACCTTAGAATGAGACTAAAGATTGTCTTTGTTCGTCCCAAGTTAGTCTCATTCTAAGGTTTATCTAAGTTCGTCCTTAGAAATAGACTACCTTGGGATGAACTTAGACAAACCTTAGAATGAGACTAAAGTTTATCTTTGTTCGTCCCAAGTTAGTCTCGTTAGTCTTAGTCTAAGGTTTGTATAAGTTCGTCCTTAGAAATAGACTAATTGGGATGAACTTTGACAAACCTCAGAATGAGACTAAAGTTTGTCTTCGTTTGTCTCAAGTTTGTCTCGTTAATCTCATTCTAAGGTTTATCTAAGTTCGTCCTTAGAAATAGACTACCTTGGGACAAACTTTGACAAACTAAGACAAACCTTTGAATGAGACTAAAGTTTGTCTTTGTTCATCCCAAGTTAGTCTTGTTAGTCTCATTCTAAGGTTCGTATACGTTCGTCCTTAGAAATAGTCTAACTTGGGACGAACTTTGACAAACCTTAGAATGAGACTAAAGTTTGTCTTTGTTCGTCTCAAGTTAGTCTCGTTACTCTCATTCTAAGGTTTGTCTAAGTTCGTCCTTAGAAAGAGACAAACGTGGGACGAACTTAGACTAACTTGGGACGAACTTAGACAGACCTTAGAAGGAGACTAAAGTTTGTCGTTGTCCGTCCCAAGTTAGTCTTGTTAGTCTCATTCTAAGGTTTATCTAAGTTCGTCCTTAGAAATAGACTAACTTGGGACGAACTTAGACAAACCTTAGAATGAGACTAATTACTAAAGTTTGTCTTTGTTCGTCCCAAATTAGTGTCGTTAGTCTCATTCTATGGTTTATCTAAGTTCGTCCTTAGAAATAGACTAACTTGGAACGAACTTAGACAAACCTTAGAATGAGACTAAAGGTTGCCTTTGTTCATCCCAAGTTAGTCTTGTTAGTCTCATTCTAAGGTTTGTATACGTTCGTCCTTAGAAATAGTCTAACTTGGGACGAACTTTGACAAACCTTAGAATGAGACTAAAGTTTGTCTTTCTTCGTCTCAAGTTAGTCTCGTTACTCTCATTCTAAGGTTTATCTAAGTTCATCCTTAGAAATAGACCAACTTGGGATGAACTTTGAAAAACTTGGGACGAACTTAGACAAACCTTAGAATGAGACTAAAGTTTGTCTTTGTTCGTCCCAAGTTAGTCTCGTAAGTCTCATTCGAATGTATGTCTAAGTTCGTCCTTAGAAAGAGACTAACATGGGACGAACTTAGACAAACCTTAGAATGAGACTAAAGTTTGTCTTTGTTCGTCCCAAGGTAGTCTCTTAGTCTCATTCTAAGGTTTATCTAAGTTCGTTCTTAGAAATAGACTAACTTGGGACGAACCTAGACTAACCTTAGAATGAGACTAATGTTTGTCTTTGTTCTTCCCAAGTTAATCTCGTTAGTCTCATTCTAGGGTTTGTCTTAGTTCACCTTAGAAATAGACTAACTCGGGACAAACTTTGACAAACTTGGGACGAACTTAGACAAACCTTAGAATGAGACTAAAGTTTTTCTTTGTTCGTCCCAAGTTTGTATAGTTAGTCTCATTCTAAGGTTTGTCAAAGTTCATTCTTAGAAAGAGACAAACGTGGGACGAACTTTGACAAACTTGGGACAAACTTAGACAAACCTTAGAATGAAACTAAAGTTTGTCTTTGTTCATCCCAAGTTAGTCTCGTTAGTCTCATTGTAAGGTTTGTCTAAGTTCATCCTTAGAAAGAGACTAACTTGGGACGAACTTAGACAAACCTTAGAATGAGACTTAAGTTTGTCTTTGTTCGTCCCAAGGTTGTCTCTTAGTCTCATTCTAAGGTTTATCTAAGTTCGGTCTTAGAAATAGACTAACTTGGGACGAACCTAGACTAACCTTAGAATGAGACTAATGTTTGTCTTTGTTCTTCCCAAGTTAGTCTCGTTAGTCTCATTCTAAGGTTTGTCTAAGTTCGCCTTAGAAATACACTAACTTGGGACGAACTTTGACAAACTTGGGACGAACTTAGACAAACCTTAGAATGAGACTAAAGTTTGTCTATGTTCATCCTAAGTTAGTCTCGTTAGTCTCATTCTAAGGTTTATCTTAGTTCGTCCTTAGAAATAGACTACCTTGGGACGAACTGAGACAAACCTTAGAATGAGACTAAAGTTTGTCTTTGTTCGTCCCAAGGTAGTCTCGTTAGTCTCATTCTAAGGTTTGTCTAAGTTCGTCTTTAGAAATAGACTAACTTGGGATGAACTTTGACAAACCTTAGAATGAGACTAAAGTTTGTCTTTGTTTGTCTCAAGTTAGTCTCATTACTCTCATTCTAATGTTTATCTAAGTTCATCCTTAGAAATAGACTACCTTGGGATGAACTTTGACAAACTTGGGACGAACTTAGACAAACCTTAGAATGAGACTTAAGTTTGTCTTTGTCCATCCCAAGTTAGTCTCGTTAGTCTCATTCTAGGTTTATCTAAGTTCGTCCTTAGAAATGGACTAACTTGGGACGAACTTCGACAAACCTTAGAATGAGACTAAAGTTTGTCTTTGTTCGTCCCAAATTAGTCTTGTTAGTCTCATTCTATGGTTTATCTAAGTTCGTCCTTAGAATAGATTGGAATGAACTTAGACAAACCTTAGAATGAGACTAAAGGTTGTCTTTTTTCATCCCAAGTTAGTCTTGTTAGTCTCATTCTAAGGTTTGTATACGTTCGTCCTTAGAAATAGTCTAACTTGGGACGAACTTTGACAAACCTTAGAATGAGACTAAAGTTTGTCTTTGTTCGTCTCAAGTTAGTCTCGTTACTCCCATTCAAAGGTTTATCTAAGTTCATCCTTAGAAATAGATTAACTTGGGATGAACTTTGAGAAACTTGGGACGAACTTTGACAAACCTTAGAATGAAGTTTTGAACTTTGAACTTAGACAAACCTTTGAACTTAGGCAAACCTTTGAACTTAGACTAACCTTTGAACTTAGACTAAGGTTTGTCTAAGTTTGTCCTTAGAAATAGACTAACTTGGGACGAACTTTGACAAACTTGGGACGAACTTAGACAAACCTTAGAATGAGACTAAAGTTTGTCTTTGTTCGTCCCAAGTTAGTCTCCTTAGTCTCATTCTAAGGTTTGTCTAAGTTCTTCCTTAGAAAGAGACAAACGTGGAATGAACTTAGACGAACTTGGGACGAACTTTGACAAACCTTAGAATGAGACTAAAGTCTGTCTTTGTTCGTCCCAAGTTAGTCTCGTTAGTCTCATTCTAAGGTTTATCTAAGTTCATCCTTAGAAATAAACTAACTTGGGACGAACTTAGACAAACCTTAGATTGAGACTAAAGTTGGTCTTTGTTCGTCCCAAGTTAGTCTCGTTAGTCTCATTCTAAGGTTTGTATAAGTTCGTCCTTAGAAATAGACTGACTTGGGAAGACCTTTGACAAACCTTAGAATGAGACTGAAGTTTGTCTTTGTTCGTCTCAAGTTAGTCTCGTTACTCTCATTCTAAAGTTTACCTAAGTTCGTCCTTAGAAATAGACTAACTTGTGACGAACTTTGACAAACTTGGGACAAACTTAGACAAACTTAGAATGAGACCAAAGTTTGTCTTTGTTTGTCCCAAGTTAGTCTCGTTAGTCTCATTAGTCTTCTAAGGTTTGTCTAAGTTCATCCTTAGAAAGAGACTAACCTGGGACGAACTTAGACTAACTTGGGACAAACTTAGACAAACCTTAGAATGAGACTAAATATGGTCTTTGTTTGTCCCAAGTTAGTCTCTTAGTCTCATTCTAAGGTTTATCTAAGTTCGTTCTTAGAAATAGTCTAACTTTGGACCGAACTTAGACTAACCTTAGAGTGAGACTAATGTTTGTCTTTGATCTTCCCAAGTTGGTCTCGTTAGTCTCATTCTAAGGTTTGTCTAAGTTCGTCCTTAGAAATAGACTAACTTGGGACGAACTTTGACAAACTTGGGACGAACTTAGACAAACCTTAGAATGAGACTAAGGTTTGTCTTTGTTCATCCCAAGTTAGTCTCCTTAGTCTCATTCTAAGGTTTGTCTAAGTTCTTCCTTAAAAAGAGACAAATGTGGAACGAACTTAGACTAACTTGGGGCGAACTGTGACAAACCTTAGAATATGACTAAAGATTGTCTTTGTTCGTTCCAAGTTAGTCTCATTCTAAGGTTTATCTAAGTTCGTCCTTAGAAATAGACTACCTTTGGATGAACTTAGACAAACCTTAGAATGAGACTAAAGTTTGTCTTTGTTCGTCCCAAGTTAGTCTCGCTAGTCTTAGTCTAAGGTTTGTATAAGTTCGTCCTTAGAAATAGACTAATTGGGATGAACTTTGACAAACCTCATAATGAGACTAAAGTTTGTCTTCGTTTGTCTCAAGTTTGTCTCGTTAATCTCATTCTAAGGTTTATCTAAGTTCGTCCTTAGAAATAGACTACCTTGGGACAAACTTTGACAAACTAAGACAAACCTTTGAATGAGACTAAAGTTTGTCTTTGTTCATCCCAAGTTAGTCTCGTTAGTCTCATTCTAAGGTTTGTCTAAGTTTGTCCTTAGAAATAGACTAACTTGGGACGAACTTAGACTAACTTGGGACCAACTTAGACAAACCTTAGAATGAGACTAAAATTTGTCTTTGTTCGTCCCAAGTTAGTCTCTTAGTCTCATTCTAAGGTTTATCTAAGTTCGTCCTTAGATATAGACTAACTTGGGACGAACTTTGACTAACCTTAGAATGAGACTAATGTTTGTCTTTGTTCTTCCCAAGTTAGTCTCGTTAGTCTCATTCTAAGGTTTGTCTAAGTTCGTCCTTAGAAATAGACTAACTTGCGACGAACTTTGACAAACTTGGGACGAACTTAGACAAACCTTAGAATGAGACTAAAGTTTGTCTTTGTTCGTCCCAAATTAGTCTCGTTAGTCTCATTCTAAGGTTTGTCTATGTTCGCCTTAGAAATAGACTAACTTGGGACGAACTTTGACAAACTTGGGATGAACTTAGACAAACCTTAGAACGAGACTAAAGTTTGTCTTTGTTCGTCCCAAGTTAGTCTCGTTAATCTCATTCTAAGGTTTATCTAAGTTCGTCCTTAGAAATAGACTACCTTGGGACAAACTGAGACAAACTTTAGAATGAGACTAAAGTTTGTCTTTGTTCGCCCCAAGGTAGTCTCGTTAGTCTCATTCTAAGGTTTGTATAAGTTCGTCCTTAGAAATAGACTAACTTGGGATGAACTTTGACAAACCTTAGAATGAGACTAAAGTTTGTCTTTGTTTGTCTCAAGTTAGTCTCGTTACTCTCATTCTAAGGTTTATCTAAGTTCATCCTTAGAAATAGACTACCTTGGGACGAACTTTGACAAACTTGGGACGAACTTAGACAAACCTTAGAATGAGACTAAAGTTTGTCTTTGTTCGTCCAAAGTTAGTCTCGTTAGTCTCATTCTAAGGTTTGTCAAAGTTCATCCTTAGAAAGAGACTAACTTGGGACGAACTTAGACAAACCTTAGAATGAGACTAAAGTTTGTCTTTGTTCGTCCCAAGGTAGTCTCTTAGTCTCATTCTAAGGTTTATCTAAGTTCGTTCTTAGAAATAGACTAACTTGGGACGAACCTAGACTAACCTTAGAATGAGACAAAAGTTTGTCTTTGTTCATCCCAAATTAGTCTCGTAAGTCTTATTCTAAGGGTTGTGTAAGTTCGTCCTTAGAAATAGACTAACTTGGGATGAACTTTGACAAACCTTAGAATGAGACTAAAGTTTGTCTTTGTTCGTCCTAAGTTAGTCTCGGTAGTCTCATTCTAAGGTTTGTCTAAGTTCTTCCTTAGAAAGAGACAAACGTGGGACGAACTTAGATTAACTTGTGACAAACTTTGACAAACCTTAGAATGAGACTAAAGTTTGTCTTGGTTCGTTCCAAGTTAGTCTCTTTAGTCTCATTCAAAGGTTTATCTAAGTTCGTCCTTAGAAATAGACTACCTTGGGATGAACTTAGACAAACCTTAGAATGAGACTAAAGTTTGTCTTTGTTCGTCCCAAGTTAGTCTCGTTAGTCTCATTCTAAGGTTTTTATAAGTTCATCCTTAGAAATTGACTAACTTGGGATGAACTTTGACAAACCTTAGAATGAGACTAAAGTTTGTCTTTGTTTGTCTCAAGTTAGTCTCGGTACTCTCATTCTAAGGTTTATCTAAGTTCGTCCTTGGAAATAGACTACCTTGGGACGAACTTTGACAAACTTGGGACGAACTAAGACAAACCTTTGAATGAGACTAAAGTTTGTCTTTGTTCTTCCCAAGTTAAGCTCGTTAGTCTCATTCTAAGGTTTGTCTAAGTTTGTCCTTAGAGAGAGACTAACTTGGGACGAACTTAGACTAACTTGGGACGAACTTAGACAAACCTTAGAATGAGACTAAAGTTTGGCTTTGTTCGTCCCAAGTTAGTCTCTCAGTCTCATTCTATGGTTTATCTATGTTCGTACTTAGATATAGACTAACTTGGGACGAACTTAGACTAACCTTAGAATTAGATTAATGTTTGTCTTTGTTCTTCCCAAGTTAATCTCGTTAGTCTCATTCTAAGGGTTGTCTAAGTTCGTCCTTAGAAATAGACTAACTTTGGATGAACTTTGACAAACTTGGGACGAACTTAGACAAACCTTAGAATGAGACTAAAGTTTGTCTTTGTTCGTCCCAAATTAGCCTCGTTAGTCTCATTCTAAGGTTTGTCTAAGTTCGTCCTTAGAAAGAGACAAACGTGGGACGGACTTAGACTAACTTGGGACGAACTTAGACAAACCTTAGAATGAGACTAAAGTTTGTCTTTGTTCGTCCCAAGTTAGTCTCGTTAGTCTCATTCTTCTAAGGTTTGTCTAAGTTCGTCCCAAGTTAGTCTCGTTAGTCTCATTCTAAGGTTTGTCTAAGTTATCCCTTAGAAAGAGACAAACGCGGGACGAAGTTAGACTAACTTGGGATGAACTTAGACAAACCTTAGAATGAGACTTAAGTTTGTCTTTGTCCATCCCAAGTTAGTCTCGTTAGTCTCATTCTAGGTTTATCTAAGTTCGTCCTTAGAAATGGACTAACTTAGGACGAACTTCGACAAACCTTAGAATGAGACTAAAGTTTGTCTTTGTTCGTCCCAAATTAGTCTTGTTAGTCTCATTCTATGGTTTATCTAAGTTCGTCCTTATAATAGATTGGAATGAACTTAGACAAACCTTAGAATGAGACTAAAGGTTGTCTTTTTTCATCCCAAGTTAGTCTTGTTAGTCTCATTCTAAGGTTTGTATACGTTCGTCCTTAGAAATAGTCTAACTTGGGACGAACTTTGACAAACCTTAGAATGAGACTAAAGTTTGTCTTTGTTCGTCTCAAGTTAGTCTCGTTACTCCCATTCTAAGGTTTATCTAAGTTCATCCTTAGAAATAGATTAACTTGGGATGAACTTTGAGAAACTTGGGACGAACTTTGACAAACCTTAGAATGAAGTTTTGAACTTTGAACTTAGACAAACCTTTGAACTTAGGCAAACCTTTGAACTTAGACTAACCTTTGAACTTAGACTAAGGTTTGTCTAAGTTTGTCCTTAGAAATAGACTAACTTGGGACGAACTTTGACAAACTTGGGATGAACTTAGACAAACCTTAGAATGAGACTAAAGTTTGTCTTTGTTCGTCCCAAGTTAGTCTCCTTAGTCTCATTCTAAGGTTTGTCTAAGTTCTTCCTTAGAAAGAGACAAACGTGGAATGAACTTAGACGAACTTGGGACGAACTTTGACGAACCTTAGAATGAGACTAAAGTCTGTCTTTGTTCGTCCCAAGTTAGTCTCGTTAGTCTCATTCTAAGGTTTATCTAAGTTCATCCTTAGAAATAAACTAACTTGGGACGAACTTAGACAAACCTTAGAATGAGACTAAAGTTGGTCTTTGTTCGTCCCAAGTTAGTCTCGTTAGTCTCATTCTAAGGTTTGTATAAGTTTGTCCTTAGAAATAGACTGACTTGGGATGACCTTTGACAAACCTTAGAATCAGACTAAAGTTTGTCTTTGTTCGTCTCAAGTTAGTCTCGTTATTCTCATTCTAAGGTTTATCTAAGTTCGTCCTTAGAAATAGACTAACTTGTGACGAACTTTGACAAACTTGGGACAAACTTAGACAAACTTAGAATGAGAACAAAGTTTGTCTTTGTTTGTCCCAAGTTAGTCTCGTTAGTCTCATTAGTCTTCTAAGGTTTGTCTAAGTTCATCCTTAGAAAGAGACTAACCTGGGACGAACTTAGACTAACTTGGGACAAACTTAGACAAACCTTAGAATGAGACTAAATATGGTCTTTGTTTGTCCCAAGTTAGTCTCTTAGTCTCATTCTAAGGTTTATCTAAGTTCGTTCTTAGAAATAGTCTAACTTTGGACCGAACTTAGACTAACCTTAGAATGAGACTAATGTTTGTCTTTGATCTTCCCAAGTTGGTCTCGTTAGTCTCATTCTAAGGTTTGTCTAAGTTCGTCCTTAGAAATAGACTAACTTGGGACGAACTTTGACAAACTTGGGACGAACTTAGACAAACCTTAGAATGAGACTAAAGTTTGTCTTTGTTCGTCCCAAGTTAGTCTCCTTAGTCTCATTCTAAGGTTTGTCTAAGTTCTTCCTTAAAAAGAGACAAACGTGGAACGAACTTAGACTAACTTGGGACGAACTGTGACAAACCTTAGAATATGACTAAAGATTGTCTTTGTTCGTCCCAAGTTAGTCTCATTCTAAGGTTTATCTAAGTTCGTCCTTAGAAATAGACTACCTTGGGATGAACTTAGACAAACCTTAGAATGAGACTAAAGTTTGTCTTTGTTCGTCCCAAGTTAGTCTCGTTAGTCTTAGTCTAAGGTTTGTATAAGTTCGTCCTTAGAAATAGACTAATTGGGATGAACTTTGACAAACCTCATAATGAGAATAAAGTTTGTCTTCGTTTGTCTCAAGTTTGTCTCGTTAATCTCATTCTAAGGTTTATCTAAGTTCGTCCTTAGAAATAGACTACCTTGGGACAAACTTTGACAAACTAAGACAAACCTTTGAATGAGACTAAAGTTTGTCTTTGTTCATCCCAAGTTAGTCTCGTTAGTCTCATTCTAAGGTTTGTCTAAGTTCGTCCTTAGAAATAGACTAACTTGGGACGAACTTAGACTAACTTGGGACCAACTTAGACAAACCTTAGAATGAGACTAAAGTTTGTCTTTGTTCGTCCCAAGTTAGTCTCTTAGTCTCATTCTAAGGTTTATCTAAGTTCGTCCTTAGATATAGACTAACTTGGGACGAACTTTGACTAACCTTAGAATGAGACTAATGTTTGTCTTTGTTCTTCCCAAGTTAGTCTCGTTAGTCTCATTCTAAGGTTTGTCTAAGTTCGTCCTTAGAAATAGACTAACTTGCGACGAACTTTGACAAACTTGGGACGAACTTAGACAAACCTTAGAATGAGACTAAAGTTTGTCTTTGTTCGTCCCAAATTAGTCTCGTTAGTCTCATTCTATGGTTTGTCTAAGTTCATCCTTAGAAAGAGACAAACGTGGGACGAACTTAGACTAACTTGGGACGAACTTAGACAAACCTTAGAATGAGACTAAAGTTTGTCTTTGTTCGTCCCTAGTTAGTCTCGTTAGTCTCATTCTAAGGTTTGTCTAAGTTCGTCCTTAGAAATAGACTAACTTGGGATGAACTTTGACAAACTTGGGACGAACTTAGACATACCTTAGAATGAGACTAAAGTTTGTCTTTGTTCGTCCCAAATTAGTCTCGTTAGTCTCATTCTAAGGTTTGTCTAAGTTCGTGGTTAGAAAGAGACAAACATGGGACGAACTTAGACTAACTTGGGACGAACTTAGACAAACCTTAGAATGAGACTAAAGTTTGTCTTTGTCCGTCCCAAGTTAGTCTCGTTAGTCTCATTCTAAGGTTTATCTAAGTTCGTCCTTAGAAATAGACTAACTTGGGATGAACTTAGACAAACCTTAGAATCAGACTAGAGTTTGTCTTTGTTCGTCCCAAATTAGTCTCGTTAGGCTCATTCTAATGTTTGTCTTAGTTCGTCCTTAGAAAGAGACAAACGTGGGATGAACTTAGACAAACCTTAGAATGCGACTAAAGTTTGTAATTGTTCGTCCCAAGTTAGTCTTGTTAGTCTCATTCTAAGGTTTGTCTAAGTTATCCCTCAGAAAGAGACAAACGTGGGACGAACTTAGACTAACTTGGGACGAACTTAGACAAACCTTAGAATGAGACTAAAGTTTGTCTTTGTCCGTCCCAAGGTAGTCTCGTTAGTCTCATTCTAAGGTTTATCTAAGTTCGTCCTTAGAAATAGACTAACTTGGGACGAACTTAGACAAACCTTAGATTGAGACAAAAGTTTGTCTTTGTTCGTCCCAAATTAGTCTCGTTAGTCTTATTCTAAGGTTTGTGTAAGTTCGTCCTTAGAAATAGACTAACTTGGAACGAACTTAGACAAACCTTAGAAATAGACTAAAGGTTGTCTTTGTTCATCCCAAGTTAGTCTCGTTACTCTCATTCTAAGGTTTATCTAAGTTCATCCTTTGAAATAGACTACCTTGGGCCTAACTTTGACAAACTTGGGACAAACTTAGACAAACCTTAGAATGAGACTAAAGTTTGTCTTTGTTCGTCCCAAGGTAGTATCTTACTGTCATTCTAAGGTTTATCTAAGTTCGTTCTTAGAAATAGACTAACTTGGGACGAACCTAGACTAACCTTAGAATGAGACTAAAGTTTGTCTTTGTTCATCCCAAATTAGTCTCGTCAGTCTTATTCTAAGGGTTGTGTAAGTTCGTCCTTAGAAATAGACTAACTTGGGATGAACTTTGACAAACCTTAGAATGAGACTAAAGTTTGTCTTTGTTCGTCCCAAGTTAGTCTCGGTAGTCTAATTCTAAGGTTTGTCTATGTTAATCCTTAGAAAGAGACAAACGTGGGGCGAACTTAGACTAACTTAGGACGAACTTAGACAAATGTTAGAATAAGACTAAAGTTTGTCTTTGTTCATCCCAAGTTAGTCTCGTTAGTCTCATTCTAAGGTTTGTATAAGTTCGTCCTTAGAAATAGACTAACTAGGGACGAACTTTGACAAACCTTAGAATGAGACTAAAGTTTGTTTTTGTTCGTCCCAAGGTAGTCTCGTTAGTCTCATTCTAAGGTTTGTATAAGTTCGTCCTTAGAAATAGACTAACTTGGGATGAACTTTGACAAACCTTTGAATGAGACTAAAGTTTGTCTTTGTTTGTCTCAAGTTAGTCTCGTTACTCTCATTCTAAGGTTTATCTAAGTTCATCCTTAGAAATAGACTACCTTGGGACGAACTTTGACAAACTTGGGACAAACTTAGACAAACCTTAGAATGAGACTAAAGTTTTTCTTTGTTCGTCCCAAGTTAGTCTCGTTAGTCTCATTGTAAGGTTTGTCTAAGTTCATCCTTAGAAAGAGACTAACTTGGGACGAACTTAGACAAACCTTAGAATGAGACTAAAGTTTGTCTTTGTTCGTCCCAAGGTAGTATCTTACTCTCATTCTAAGGTTCATCTAAGTTCGTTCTTAGAAATAGACTAACTTGGGACGAACCTAGACTAACCTTAGAATGAGACTAAAGTTTGTCTTTGTTCATCCCAAATTAGTCTCGTCAGTCTTATTCTAAGGGTTGTGTAAGTTCGTCCTTAGAAATAGACTAACTTGGGATGAACTTTGACAAACCTTAGAATGAGACTAAAGTTTGTCTTTGTTCGTCCCAAGTTAGTCTCGGTAGTCTAATTCTAAGGTTTGTCTAAGTTCATCCTTAGAAAGAGACAAACGTGGGGCGAACTTAGACTAACTTAGGACGAACTTAGACAAACGTTAGAATATGACTAAAGTTTGTCTTTGCATCCCAAGTTAGTCTCGATAGTCTCATTCTAAGGTTTGTATAAGTTCGTCCTTAGAAATAGACTAACTAGGGACGAACTTTGACAAACCTTAGAATGAGACTAAAGTTTGTTTTTGTTCGTCCCAAGGTAGTCTCGTTAGTCTCATTCTAAGGTTTGTATAAGTTCGTCCTTAGAAATAGACTAACTTGGGATAAACTTTGATAAACCTTTGAATGAGACTAAAGTTTGTCTTTGTTTGTCTCAAGTTAGTCTCGTTACTCTCATTCTAAGGTTTATCTAAGTTCATCCTTAGAAAAGACTACCTTGGGAAGAACTTTGACAAACTTGGGACAAACTTAGACAAACCTTAGAATGAGACTAAAGTTTGTCTTTGTTCGTCCCAAGGTAGTCTCTTAGTCTCATTCTACGGTTTATCTAAGTTCGTTCTTAGAAATAGACTAACTTGGGACGAACTTAAACAAACCTTAGAATGAGACTAAAGTTTGTCTTTGTTCGTCCCAAGTTAGTCTCGTTAGTCTCATTTTAAGGTTAATCTAAGTTCGTCCTAAGAAATAGACTACCTTGGGACGAAATTTGACAAACTTGGGACGAACTTAGACAAACCTTAGAATGAGACTAAAGTTTGTCTTTGTTCGTCCAAAGTTAGTCTCGTTAGTCTCATTCTAAGGTTTGTCAAAGTTCATCCTTAGAAAGAGACTAACTTGGGACGAACTTAGACTAACTTGGGACGAACTTAGACAAACCTTAGAATGAGACTAAAGTTTGTCTTTGTTCGTCCCAAGGTAGTCTCTTAGTCTCATTCTAAGGTTTATCTAAGTTCGTTCTTAGAAATAGACTAACTCGGGACGAACCTAGACTAACCTTAGAATGGGACTAAAGTTTGTCTTTGTTCATCCCAAATTAGTCTCGTCTGTCTTATTCTAAGGGTTGTGTAAGTTCGTCCTTAGAAATAGACTAACTTGGGATGAACTTTGACAAACCTTAGAATGAGACTAAAGTTTGTCTTTGTTCGTCCCAAGTTAGTCTCGGTAGTCTCATTCTAAGGTTTGTCTAAGTTCATCCTTAGAAAGAGACAAACGTGGGGCGAACTTAGACTAACTTAGGACGAACTTAGACAAATGTTAGAATAAGACTAAAGTTTGTCTTTGTTCGTCCCAAGTTAGTGTCGTTAGTCTCATTCTAAGGTTTGTATAAGTTCGTCCTTAGAAATAGACTAACTAGGGACGAACTTTGACAAACCTTAGAATGAGACTAAAGTTTGTCTTTGTTCGTCTCAAGATAGTCTCGTTACTCTCATTCTAAAGTTTATCTAAGTTTGTCCTTAGAAATAGACTAACTTGGGGCGAACTTTTGCAAACTTGGGACGAACTTGGACAATCCTTAGAATGAGACCAAAGTTTATCTTTGTTCGTCCCAAGTTAGTCTCGTTAGTCTCATTCTAAGGTTTGTCTAAGTTCGTCCTTAGAAAGAGACTAACTTGGGACGAACTTAGAATAACTTGGGACAAACTTAGACAAACATTAGAATGAGACTAAATTTTGTCTTTGTTCGTCCCAAGTTAGTCTCTTAGTCTCATTCTAAGGTTTATCTAAGTTCGTTCTTAAAAATAGTCTAACTTGGGACGAACTTAGACTAACCTTTGAATGAGACTAATGTTTGTCTTTGTTCTTCCCAAGTTAGTCTCGTTAGTCTCATTCTAAGGTTTTCTATGTTCGTCCTTAGATATAGACTAACTTGGGACGAACTTTGACAAACGTGGACCGAACTTTGACAAACCTTAGAATGAGACTAAAGTTTTTCTTTGTTCGTCCCAAGTTAGTCTCGTTAGTCTCATTCTAAGGTTTATCTAAGTTCGTCCTTAGAAATAGACTACCTTGGGGCGAACTGAGACAAACCTTAGAATGAGACTAAAGTTTGTCTTTGTTCGTCCCAAGGTAGTCTCATTAGTCTTATTCTAAGGTTTGTATAAGTTCGTCCTTAGAAATAGACTAACTTGGGATGAACTTTGACAAACCTTAGAATGAGACTAGTTTGTCTTTGTTTGTCTCAAGTTAGTCTCGTTACTCTCATTCTAAGGTTTATATAAGTTCATCCTTAGAAATAGACTACCTTGAGACGAACTTTGACAAAGTTGGGACGAACTTAGACAAACCTTAGAATGAGACTAAAGTTTGTCTTTGTTCGTCCCAAGTTAGTCTCGTTAGTCTCATTGTAAGGTTGTCTAAGTTCGTCCTTAGAAAGAGACTAACTTGGCACGAACTTAGACTAACTTGGGACGAACTTAGACAAACCATAGAATGAGACTAAAGTTTGTCTTTGTTCGTCCCAAGTTCGTCTCTTAGTCTCATTCTAAGGTTTATCTAAGTTCATCCTTAGAAATAGACTAACTTGGGACAAACTTTGACAAACTTGGGACGAACTTAGACAAACCTTAGAATTAGACTAAAGTTAGTCTTTGTTCGTCCCAAATTAGTCTTGTTAGTCTCATTCTAAGGTTTGTCTAAGCTCGTTCTTAGAAAGAGACAAACGTGGGACGAACTTAGACTAACTTGGGACGAACTTAGACAAACTTTAGTATGTGACTAAGGTATGTCTTTGTTCGTCCCAAGTTAGTCTCGTTAGTCTCATTCTAAGGTTTGTCTAAGTTATCCCTTAGAAAAAGACGAACGTGGGACGAACTTAGACTAACTTGGGACGAACTTAGACAAACCTTAGAATGAGACTAAAGTTTGTCTTTGTTTGCCCAAGTTAGTCTCGTTAGTCTCATTCTAAGGTTTGTGTAAGTTCGTCCTTAGAAATCGACTAACTTGGGATGAACTTTGACAAACCTTAGAATGAGACTAAAGTTTGTCTTTGTTCGTCTCAAGTTAGTGTCGTTACTCTCATTCTAAGGTTTATCTAAGTTCATCCTTAGAAATAGACCAACTTGGGATGAACTTTGAGAAACTTGGGACAAACTTAGACAAACCTTAGAATGAGACTAAAGTTTGTCTTTGTTCATCCCAAGTTAGTCTCGTTAGTCTCATTCTTAGGTTTGTCAAAGTTCATCCTTAGAAATAGACTAACTTGGGACGAACTTAGACAAACCTTAAAATGAGACTAAAGTTTGTCTTTGTTCGTCCCAAGGTAGTCTCTTAGTCTCATTCAATGGTTTATCTAAGTTCGTTCTTAGAAATAGACTAACTTGGGACGAACCTAGACTAACCTTAGAATGAGACTAATGTTTGTCTTTGTTCTTCCCAAGTTAATCTCGTTAGTCTCATTCTAAGGTTTGTCTAAGTTCGCCTTAGAAATAGACTAACTTGGGACGAACTTTGACAAACTTGGGACGAACTTAGACAAACCTTAGAATGAGACAAAAGTTTGTCTTTGTTCGTTCCAAGTTAGTCTCGTTAGCCTCATTCTAAGGTTTGTCTAAGTTCGTCCTTAGAAAGAGACAAACGTGGGGCGAACTTAGACTAACTTGGGACGAACTTAGACAAACCTTATAATGAGACTAAAGTTTGTCTTTGTTTGCCCAAGTTAGTCTCGTTAGTCTAATTCTAAGGTTTATCAAAGTTCGTCCTTAGAAATGGACTGACTTGGGATGAACTTAGACAAACCTTAGAATGAGACTAAAGTTTGTCTTTGTTCATCCCAAATTAGTCTCGTCAGTCTTATTCTAAGGTTTGTGTAAGTTCGTCCTTAGAAATAGACTAACTTGGGATGAACTTTGACAAACCTTAGAATGAGACTTAAGTATGTCTTTGTGACTCAAGTTAGTCTCGTTACTCTCATTCTAAGGTTTATCTAAGTTCATCCTTAGAAATAGACTAACTTGGGATGAACTTTGAGAAACTTGGGATGAACTTAGACAAACCTTAGAATGAGACTAAAGTTTGTCTTTGTTCGTCCAAAGTTAGTCTCGTTAGTCTCATTCTAAGGTTTGTCTAAGTTCGTCCTTAGAAAGAGACTAACTTGGGACGAACTTAGACAAACCTTAGAATGAGACTCAAGTTTGTCTTTGTTCGTCCAAAGGTAGTCTCTTACTCTCATTCTAAGGTTTGTCTAAGTTCTTCCTTAGAAAGAGACAAACGTGGAACGAACTTAGACTAACTTGGGACGAACTTAAACAAACCTTAGAATGAGACTAAAGTTTGTCTTTGTTCGTCCCAAGTTCGTCTCGTTAGTCTCATTCTAAGGTTAATCTAAGTTCTTCCTAAGAAATAGACTACCTTGGGACGAAATTTGACAAACTTGGGACGAACTTAGACAAACCTTAGAATGAGACTAAAGTTTGTCTTTGTTCGTCAAAAGTTAGTCTCGTTAGTCTCATTCTAAGGTTTGTCAAAGTTCATCCTTAGAAAGAGACTAACTTGGGACGAACTTACACAACCTTAGAATGAGACTAAAGTTTGTCTTTGTTCGTCCCAAGGTAGTCTCTTAGTCTCATTCTAAGGTTTATCTAAGTTCGTTCTTAGAAATAGACTAACTTGGGACGAACCTAGACTAACCTTAGAATGAGACTAATGTTTGTTTTTGTTCTTCCCAAGTTAGTCTCGTTAGTCTCATTCTAAGGTTTGTCTAAGTTCGCCTTAGAAATAGACTAACTTGGGACGAACTTTGACAAACTTGGGACGAACTTAGACAAACCTTAGAATGAGACTAAAGTTAGTCTTTGTTCGTTCCAAGTTAGTCTCGTTAGCCTCATTCTAAGGTTTGTCTAAGTTCGTCCTTAGAAAGAGACAAACGTGGGGCGAACTTAGACTAACTTGGGACAAACTTAGACAATCCTTATAATGAGACTAAAGTTTGTCTTTGTTTGCCCAAGTTAGTCTCGTTAGTCTCATTCTAAGGTTTATCTAAGTTCGTCCTTAGAAATGGACTGACTTGGGATGAACTTAGACAAACCGTAGAATGAGACTAAAGTTTGTCTTTGTTCATCCCAAATTAGTCTCGTCAGTCTTATTCTAAGGTTTGTGTAAGTTCGTCCTTAGAAATTGACTAACTTGGGATGAACTTTGACAAACCTTAGAATGAGACTAAAGTTTGTCTTTGTTCATCTCAAGTTAGTCTCGTTACTCTCATTCTAAGGTTTATCTAAGTTCATCCTTAGAAATAGACTAACTTGGGATGAACTTTGAGAAACTTGGGATGAACTTAGACAAACCTTAGAATGAGACTAAAGTTTGTCTTTGTTCGTCCAAAGTTAGTCTCGTTAGTTAGTCTCATTCTAAGGTTTGTCTAAGTTTGTCCTTAGAAAGAGACTAACTTGGGACGAACTTAGACAAACCTTAGAATGAGACTCAAGTTTGTCTTTGTTCGTCCAAAGGTAGTCTCTTACTCTCATTCTAAGGTTTGTCTAAGTTCTTCCTTAGAAAGAGACAAACGTGGAACGAACTTAGACTAACTTGGGACGAACTTAAACAAACCTTAGAATGAGACTAAAGTTTGTCTTTGTTCGTCCCAAGTTAGTCTCGTTAGTCTCATTCTAAGGTTAATCTAAGTTCGTCCTAAGAAATAGACTACCTTGGGACGAAATTTGACAAACTTGGGACGAACTTAGACAAACCTTAGAATGAGACTAAAGTTTGTCTTTGTTCGTCCAAAGTTAGTCTCGTTAGTCTCATTCTAAGGTTTGTCAAAGTTCATCCTTAGAAAGAGACTAACTTGGGACGAACTTACACAAACCTTAGAATGAGACTAAAGTTTGTCTTTGTTCGTCCCAAGGTAGTCTCTTAGTCTCATTCTAAGGTTTATCTAAGTTCGTTCTTAGAAATAAACTAACTTGGGACGAACCTAGACTAACCTTAGAATGAGGCTAAAGTTTGTCTTTGTTCATCCCAAATTAGTCTCGTCGGTCTTATTCTAAGGGTTGTGTAAGTTCGTCCTTTGAAATAGACTAACTTGGGATGAACTTTGACAAACCTTAGAATGAGACTAAAGTTTGTCTTTGTTCGTCCCAAGTTAGTCTCGGTAGTCTCGTTCTAAGGTTTGTCTAAGTTCATCCTTAGAAAGAGACAAACGTGGGGCGAACTTAGACTAACTTGGGACGAACTTAGACAAACTTTGTCTAAGTTCGTCCCAAGTTAGTCTCGTTAGTCTCATTCTAAGGTTTGTATAAGTTCGTCCTTAGAAATAGACTAACTAGGGACGAACTTTGACAAACCTTAGAATGAGACTAAAGTTTGTCTTTGTTCGTCTCAAGTTAGTCTCGTTACTCTCATTCTAAAGTTTATCTAAGTTCGTCCTTAGAAATAGACTAACTTGGGGTGAATTTTTACAAACTTGGGACGAACTTGGACAAACCTTAGAATGAGACTAAAGTTTATCTTTGTTCGTCCCAAGTTAGTCTCGTTAGTCTCATTCTAAGGTTTGTCTAAGTTCGTCCTTAGAAAGAGACTAACGTGGGACGAACTTAGACTAACTTGGGACAAACTTAGACAAACCTTAGAATGAGACTAAATTTTGTCTTTGTTCGTCCCAAGTTAGTCTCTTAGTCTCATTCTAAGTGATGTTCCCATGAATGGCATGGCTTTGGAAAAACGGCTTTAGACAGTTGGAGCTAGAGTTCAAGAAGAGTTCAATCACGCACTGGAACAGAAGTACAGTGTGCAGAAGACGCATGATCTGGATTGAGAAGATTCTGAAGATTGAGGATCTGGGATTGAGGATCTTTTCGGTTGAAGTCGGTCAATGAAGAAACAGATACTCAGGATATCATTCGAAGATTATCTTACCAGATTTAAAGACCATCGGATCATCCTTCTAAAGAGAATATCTCTTGAATATTTGAATAAAGATATGGATCCCCCGAAGATTTCGATGAGAGTACTTGATTGGAACACATCATGGAGTCATCTCAACAGATCAGATACGGGATCAGATCTGTGCAGATTGGTTGAGAAGTTGTCGGGTGGCTTGGCGTAGAAGTCATCTTCGGAGATTGGTTTTGGTTGAATATTCTGCAAATATTCTGAAGTATCTCCGATTTATTATCAGGATATTCAGATCCAGATCTGTCTTCTCTAAAGCATATAAAAAGGAGGCTAGGGCATCTAGATTAAGTGTTGCTCCTGCTGAGAAAATAAACACGAGAAAATCCTACTGATTGGAGGAGGAGCGACAGCCGATTGAGTTCTCCCTACTGGAAACTCATCGGTGTAAGAGTAGTCTTAGCAAGTGCAACTCAGACTACCTGGAAGCGATCGTACAAGCGCACACAACCAAGGCAAACAAGCTTTCGAAGGAAAGCATCCGAGCTTCAAGTGAAGGTCGAGCACGTTCGGACGGTAGGTCTGGATGAAGGGGATCGAGGGGAGTTGCTACAAACCTCGGTTGCAAATCTGAGAGACGGAGTGTTAGTGGTGAGGCCATTACAAACAAGGTGTTGTGTAAGAGTAAGACCTCCTGTTACCCTAAACTCGTAATAAGATTTGTTGTCCCTTTTTCGGGTGTGGGAAACCCCCCAGAGTAGGCGAAGCCGAACTGAGTTATCAATATGTGCGTGCTCCTGTCTTTCATTCTGTTTACTGAACTGTTGTGGATAGAGTTCAAGACCTTTCTCAACTGCACCTTGAACTGCTGTAAAGAGAGTTCAAGGTCTGTCCGAACTCAACCCTGAACACTTGCTTGAACAGCGTATTTAATTTCAAATGGTATTAGAGCAAACACTCGACACACTGAGTGGGATCCTGGAACTGTTCAAGATTACTGAAAAATAGGGAAAGCCACCATCAAGCACCGTCCATGGCTGTATAAGAGATTCGAAGGCCTACAGAAGTAATAATGTGTGCATGGTTGCATTCAGCTCCTCAAGTAACATGGAGAAGGATCGCTGGTACTTCGACAGCGGATGCTCCGCACATATGACGGGAGACTCCAAGTTCCTTGCAAAAATTCGACCTGTTGTTACAAAACAGTTCGTCACATTTGGAGATGGTGGAAAGGGACAGGTGATCGGCTGTGGGACATTGAAGGTTCCGGATTTAACTGTCCTCAAAGACACTCTCCTAGTGGAAGGACTGAAAGTGAACCTTATCAGCATTAGTCAACTCTGCGACGGGGGATATCATGTCAAATTCACTCACAACTCATGCCATGTTCTCGATAAAGATGGAGGGATCCTGATGAAGGGAAGCAGAGCAGCCAACAACTGTTATCTCATCGGCTCAACTGGAACAGATTCTTCAACAGCTTGCTTGTCCAGCCAAGCAGATGAGATGTCTCTTTGGCACAGACGTTTGGGTCATCTAAACCTCAAGACACTGAAGAAACTCGGCTCATCTGAACTCATCCGACGAATGCCAAATGTAAAAGGAAATCCGGATGTGGTGTGTGGAGAATGCCAGATCGGGAAACAAACCAAAGCCTCTCATCCTAAGGTCTCACAAATCAGTACCAGCCGACCACTGGAACTGATCCATATGGACTTAATGGGACCAATGCAAACTGAGAGCTATGGAGGGAAGAAGTATGTGCTGGTATGTGTCGATGACTTCACCAGATTCACTTGGACAAGGTTTCTTCGAGACAAGACTGAAGCTGCTCAACAATTCATCGAACTCGCTACCTTGATCCAACGAGAGAGGGACGACAGAGGAGAAAAACTGGTGTCCATCAGGAGTGATAACGGCACTGAATTCAAGAATGCTACTATGAGAAACTATTGTATGGAACATGGAATAGCTCATCAGTTTGCTTCGGCAATCACGCCTCAGCAAAATGGAGTTGTGGAACGGAAAAATCGTACCATTCAAGAGATGGCCCGGGTGATGATCCAAGCCAAGAATATTCCTCTGAAGTTTTGGTCCGAAGCCATGAACACGGCTTGTCACATTTTAAATCGAGTTTCTATTCGCACTGGAACGGAAAAGACGTGCTATGAACTCTGGAAAGGAAAGAAGCCCACTGTGAAATACTTTCACATATTTGGAAGTGAGTGCTATATTCTGAATGACAGGGAGTACCGACAGAAGCTGGACCCAAAGAGTGATGAAGGATTTTTTCTGGGGTATTCCTCAAACAGCCGTGCATACTGGGTGTTCAACAAGCGGACATGTTCAGTCATGGAATCAATTAATGTCAAAGTCAAGGATGAAGTGGTTGTACAGGCTGTCTCTGACGACAGTGACGATAGTTCCTGCACAGTACCTGAGACACAACCATCTTCCCAGCACACTGAAGGAGAACCTAACACTTCCAACAACACTAACGGTGACTCATCATCCACTGACATCGTCCCTGGAAGTTCCTCATCTGCCGAAGCCGATATCAGTAACACTCAGGAGGATGTCTCAACCTTGCAACCCTCCCGACGAATTGCCAGGGATCACCCGATCTCTGAGGTCATTGGATCACCACGTGATGGAATAAAAACTCACAGTAAACAGATCAACTTCCGAGAATTGGCTGCCTGCTCGTGTTTCCTCTCCTCAATTGAGCCGAAAAACGTAAAGGAAGCATTACTTGATGAGTATTGGGTCCTTGCCATGCAGGAGGAATTGGAAGAATTTGCTCGGAATGATGTTTGGGATCTGGTTCCAAGGCCTGATGGGATCAACGTCATTGGGACAAAATGGATTTTCAAAAATAAATCCGACGCGTCAGGAAACATCACCAGAAACAAAGCTCGCCTGGTTGCACAAGGCTACACACAAATAGAAGGAATTGACTTTGAGGAAACTTTTGCTCCGGTAGCACGCCTTGAAGCCATTCGCTTACTTCTTGCTCTGGCATGCCACTTAAAGTTTCGACTGTTCCAGATGGACGTGAAAAGTGCGTTCCTAAACGGGTTTCTGAATGAGGAAATTTATGTGGCTCAGCCGAAAGGATTTGAGGATCCTCATCATCCTGATTCGGTGTATCACCTGAAGAAAGCCTTGTATGGTCTCAAACAAGCACCCAGAGCTTGGTATGAACGCCTCACGGTCTTCCTCGTCGATCATGGATATGTGCGAGGGGGAGTGGACAAGACCCTTTTCGTTAAACACATAAGGTCAGATTTTATTATCGCACAAATCTATGTTGACGATATTGTGTTCGGATCCAACACCCAGAAACTAGTAGATCAGTTCGTAGAACAGATGCAGAAGGAGTTCAAAATGAGCATGGTCGGGGAGATGAATTACTTTCTAGGTCTTCAGGTGACTCAAAAGGAAGATGGCATCTTTATCTCGCAAAGCAAGTATGCCAAGAATCTGATAAAGAAGTTTGATCTTGAGAAGGCAAGTCACAAACGAACTCCGGCTGCTACCCACATAAAGATAACTAAAGACGAGGCAGGAACAAAGGTCAATCAGACACTGTACAGGAGTATGATTGGAAGCCTCCTCTACTTGACAGCCAGCAGACCGGATATTACGTATGCTGTAGGAGTTTGTGCAAGGTACCAGGCGGATCCGAAAGAAAGTCATCTCCTACAAGTTAAGAGAATCATAAAATATGTGTGCGGGACTGTTGAGTTTGGAATCTGGTACACCAAGGACACCAACTCACATCTGGTTGGCTACTGCGATGCTGACTGGGCA
Source organism: Rhodiola kirilowii (assembly GCA_033675215.1). Classification (NCBI taxonomy): domain Eukaryota; kingdom Viridiplantae; phylum Streptophyta; class Magnoliopsida; order Saxifragales; family Crassulaceae; genus Rhodiola; species Rhodiola kirilowii. The sequence goes on from CM066202.1 coordinate 480,724, forward strand.
GGAAATGCTGAGGATCGGAAGAGCACATCTGGAGGATGCTTCTTCCTGGGAAATAACCTAGTTTCTTGGTTCAGCAAAAAGCAAAACAGCATCTCACTATCTACGGCTGAAGCGGAATACATTGCTGCAGGAAGCAGCTGCACTCAACTTCTATGGATGAAACAAATGCTGTCTGAATACGGAATTACACAGAAGGAGATGACCTTGTACTGTGACAATATGAGCGCAATCAGCATCTCAAAAAATCCAGTACAGCACTCCAGGACGAAACACATAGATATCAGGCACCATTTCATCAGAGAATTGGTTGAACAGAAGGTGGTAACTCTAACGCATGTGACAACGGACAAGCAATTGGCTGACATCTGCACCAAACCACTAGATGCAGCTCAGCATGAAACGCTCAGATCCTCCTTGGGTCTGTGTGTCATCTCGAACTAAGTTCTCCAGTATGTGGTCAGTCACAGACGGAACTCCAGCTGAACAGTTGGACTGACCATTTTAAGAGAAAAGGCTGGAACAGATAGTTTCGCAGGAAAGTCGTCCCTAGAAGGAATGGGACTCCCAGGAAATACGCTACATAAATAAGTGCTGTGAGGGGGAGAAATCTTGATTTGTCAGACTCTGAAATTGAGCAGGTTGTTGAACCTACTAGCAAGAGAAGTCTGGTTCTTGATGAAGAGTTGGATGAATGTTTTTGCAGAAAAGACTGCTGAGGTAGTCAATGAAGAGAAGGTGACAGAGAGGAACATCAAGAGTCTGAAGATGTTGTCACTGATAAGTCAGACCCATCTGAAGAAGACATTAATCTTGAGGAGATGTGCTTACTAGGTCTGCAACACTATCAGAAAATGAACAGGTTGAAGAAAAAGCATCTTTTGCACCAGCTGTGCCGGCCGTGTTGGAACATCCAGCTAATACAGATGTAGAGATGCAATTTTCTGATCAGGAAGAGGTTGATGGCGCACGAGTCTCAGATCCATCTGAGGAGGACGATGTCAAGCTTGGTGCAATGAACAAGGACATTGATGAGGTTGTCCAGGATTTGCAGAAGGAACGGACTATCACTCACGACAAAGATGAGCCTGTTGAGTCTGTAGAGAATTTAGAGATCGACAAGGCTGCTGAGAAAGTGTCTGTTCTGATAGATCTTGAACAGCCAGCTAACCCGGATATGAAGATGCAAGAAGCTGATCTGGAGACACCAGATAATGGAGATTGTGAGGTCAATCAGGACTTAGTCTCATTGGCTGAGCTCAAGAAGTCCGAAAAGATGAGACCAATGAAGAAAGCGGTCATCCAAGCATGCTCGACTGAAGTAACTCCAAGACGGATGGTAAGAGAACAGATGCAGGGGGAGCAAGTGTATCAATGAAAAGGAAGAGAAGTGTTCCAAGGTCTGTTCCGACCAGTGTACCAACTGGAGTGACTAAGCATGAAGTATGGTTTGCCAGTACAGTCGCAGCAGCCAAGTGGAAAGCAGGGCAGAAAAGAAAGATCCTTCCTGAAAGGATGCTTGATGAGAAGAAGTACAAAGGAGAGTAGATTTTTCAACTCTTGAAGGAGACTGATCTGACTGTGGACCGTCCAAAGATGCAGAACACGCCATATCTACCAAGTCTCTGCTCCAGATAATCTTCCCATCGCCTTTACAAGCTGAACATCAATTGGTAAAGTTGGTTGTTGGTTGTTGATCAGCATCCAGTTTTGAAGACAGACCAGGACAGACTATCAGGTGTTTCGGTAAAGTTGGTTGTTGATCACAAGCTGTTCAAGGGTCGACATAAGAATGATCTGAAGGACCCCGGGTTGAACAGGAAGAACGCACCTAAGTCTTCCATCAGGAGTACTACTGGTGAGAAGGTGTCCCGAGTTGAACGTGGTCCACTACTGAAGGAGGTAGAGATCTTTCCGGAGGCCGAGCAACTGCTGCGACACCATGGTCTGATAGTCTCACAGCTTGTGTCACTGTCCTGGGCTATGCTCGAGGGGGAGTTGATGAGTTTTTCAGATGCCGAGGAGAACGGTTTGCTTGGCTGGACCCCTTGCCAGTTTGTGGCAAAAAGGGGGAGTGTTTTGAGGTAACTGTTCTGGTTCCTCAAGTTGTGTCTAAAGTATTGATTTGTTTTGCCAAAATGCCAAGGGGGAGATTGATGTTCCCATGAATGGCATGGCTTTGGCAAAACGGCTTTAGACAGTTGGAGCTAGAGTTCAAGAAGAGTTCAATCACGCACTGGAACAGAAGTACAGCGTGCAGAAGACGCATGATCTGGATTCAGAAGATTCTGAAGATTGAGGATCTGGGATTGAGGATCTTTTTGGTTGAAGTCGGTCAATGAAGAAACAGATACTCAGGATATCATTCGAAGATTATCTTACCAGATTTAAAGACCATCGGATCATCCTTCTAAAGAGAATATCTCTTGAATATTTGAATAAAGATATGGATCCCCCAAAGATTTCGATGAGAGTACTTGATTGGAACACATCATGGAGTCATCTCAACAGATCAGATACGGGATAAGATCTGTGCCGATTGGTTGAGAAGTTGTCGGGTGGCTTGGCGTAGAAGTCATCTTCGGTGATTGGTTTTGGTTGAATATTCTGCAAATATTCTGAAGTATCTCCGATTTATTATCAGGATATTCAGATCCGGATCTGTCTTCTCTAAAGCCTATAAAAAGGAGGCTAGGGCGTCTAGATTAAGTGTTGCTCCTACTGAGAAAATAAACACGAGAAAATCCTACAGATTGGAGGAGGAGCGACAGCCGATTGAGTTCTCCCTACTGGAAACTCATCGGTGTAAGAGTAGTCTTAGCAAGTGCAACTCAGACTACTTGGAAGCGATCGTACAAGCGCACACAACCAAGGCAAACAAGCTTTCGAAGGAAAGCATCCGAGCTTCAAGTGAAGGTCGAGCACGTTCGGACGGTAGGTCTGGACGAAGGGGATCGAGGGGAGTTGCTACAAACCTCGGTTGCAAATCTGAGAGACGGAGTGTTAGTGGTGAGGCCATTACAAACAAGGTGTTGTGTAAGAGTAAGACCTCCTGTTACCCCAAACTCGTAATAAGATTTGTTGTCCCTTTTTTGGGTGTGGGAAACCCCCCAGAGTAGGCGAAGCCGAACTGGGTTATCAATCTGTGCGTGCTCCTGTCTTTCATTCTGTTTACTGAACTATTGTGGATAGAGTTCAAGACCTATCTGAACTGCACCTTGAACTACTGTAAAGAGAGTTCAAGGTCTGTCCGAACTCAACCTTGAACACTTGCTTGAACAGCGGATTTAATTTCACTAAGTTTTATCTAAGTTCGTTCTTTAAAATAGTCTAACTTGGTACGAACTTAGACTAACCTTTGAATGAGACTAATGTTTGTCTTTGTTCTTCCCAAGTTAGTCTCGTTAGTCTCATTCTAAGGTTTGTCTAAGTTCGTCCTTAGATATAGACTAACTTGGGACGAACTTTGACAAACTTGGGACGAACTTAGACAAACCTTAGAATGAGACTAAAGTTTGTCTTTGTTCATCCCAAGTTAGTCTCCTTAGTCTCATTTTATGGTTTGTCTAAGTTCTTCCTTAGAAAGAGACAAACGTGGACCGAACTTAGACTAACTTGGGACGAACTTAGACAAACCTTAGAATGAGACTAAAGTTTGTCTTTGTTCGTCCCAAGTTAGTCTCGTTAGTCTCATTCTAAGGTTTATCTAAGTTCGTCCTTAGAAATAGACTACCTTGGGGAGAACTGAGACAAACCTTAAAATAAGACTAAAATTTGTCTTTGTTCGTCCCAAGGTAGTCTCGTTAGTCTCATTCTAAGGTTTGTATAAGTTCGTCCTTAGAAATAGACTAACTTGGGATGAACTTTGACAAACCTTAGAATGAGACTAAAGTTTGTCTTTGTTTGTCTCAAGTTAGTCTCGTTACTCTCATTCTAAGGTTTATCTAAGTTCATCCTTAGAAATAGACTACCTTGAGACGAACTTTGACAAAGTTGGGACGAACTTAGACAAACCTTAGAATGAGACTAAAGTTTGTCTTTGTTCGTCCCAAGTTTGTCTCGTTAGTCTCATTGTAAGGTTTGTCTAAGTTCATCCTTAGAAAGAGACTAACTTGGCACGAACTTAGACTAACTTTGGACGAACTTAGACAAACCATAGAATGAGACTAAAGTTTGTCTTTGTTCGTCCCAAGTTCGTCTCTTAGTCTCATTCTAAGGTTTATCTAAGTTCGTCCTTAGAAATAGACTAACTTGGGACGAACTTTGACAAACTTGGGACGAACTTAGACCAACCTTAGAATTAGACTAAAGTTAGTCTTTGTTCGTCCCAAATTAGTCTCGTTACTCTCATTCTAAGGTTTGTCTAAGTTCGTTCTTAGAAAGAGACAAACGTGGGACGAACTTAGACTAACTTGGGACGAACTTAGACAAACCTTAGAATGAGACTAAAGTTTGTCTTTGTTCGTCCCAAGTTAGTCTCGTTAGTCTCATTCTAAGGGTTGTCTAAGTTATCCCTTAGAAAGAGATGAACGTGGGACGAACTTAGACTAACTTGGGACAAACTTAGACAAACCTTAGAATGAGACTAAAATTTGTCTTTGTTTGCCCAAGTTAGTCTCGTTAGTCTCATTCTAAGGTTTATCTAAGTTCGTCCTTAGAAATAGACTGACTTTGGATGAACTTAGACAAACCTTAGAATGAGACTAAAGTTTTTCTTTGTTCATCCCAAATTAGTCTCGTCAGTCATATTCTAAGGTTTGTGTAAGTTCGTCCTTAGAAATAGACTAACTTGGGATGAACTTTGACAAACCTTAGAATGAGACTAAAGTTTGTCTTTGTTCGTCTCAAGTTAGTATCGTTACTCTCATTCTAAGGTTTATCTAAGTTCATCCTTAGAAATAGACCAACTTGGGATGAACTTTGAGAAACTTGGGACAAACTTAGACAAACCTTAGAATGAGACAAAAGTTTGTCTTTGTTCGTCCCAAGTTAGTCTCGTTAGTCTCATTCTAAGGTTTGTCAAAGTTCATCCTTAGAAAGAGTCTAACTTGGGACGAACTTAGACAAACCTTAGAATGAGACTCAAGTTTGTCTTTGTTCGTCCAAAGGTAGTCTCTTACTCTCATTCTAAGGTTTGTCAAAGTTCATCCTTAGAAAGAGACTAACTTGGGACGAACTTTGACAAACTTGGGACGAACTTAGACAAACCTTAGAATGAGACTAAAGTTTGTCTTTGTTCGTTCCAAGTTAGTCTCGTTAGCCTCATTCTAAGGTTTGTCTAAGTTCGTCCTTAGAAAGAGACAAACGTGGGGCGAACTTAGACTAACTTGGGACGAACTTAGACAAACCTTAGAATGAGACTAAAGTTTTTCTTTGTTTGCCCAAGTTAGTCTCGTTAGTCTCATTCTAAGTTTATCTAAGTTCGTCCTTAGAAATGGACTGACTTGGGATGAACTTAGACAAACCTTAGAATGAGACAAAAGTTTGTCTTTGTTCATCCCAAATTAGTCTCGTCAGTCTTATTCTAAGGTTTGTGTAAGATCGTCCTTAGAAATAGACTAACTTGGGATGAACTTTGACAAACCTTAGAATGAGACTAAAGTTTGTCTTTGTTCGTCTCAAGTTAGTCTCGTTACTCTCATTCTAAGGTTTGTCTAAGTTCGTCCTTAGAAAGAGACTAACTTGGGACGAACTTAGACAAACCTTAGAATGAGACTCAAGTTTGTCTTTGTTCGTCCAAAGGTAGTCTCTTACTCTCATTCTAAGGTTTGTCTAAGTTCTTCCTTAGAAAGAGACAAACGTGGAACAAACTTAGACTAACTTGGGACGAACTTAAACAAACCTTAGAATGAGACTAAAGTTTGTCTTTGTTCGTCCCAAGTTAGTCTCGTTAGTCTCATTCTAAGGTTAATCTAAGTTCATCCTAAGAAATAGACTACCTTGGGACGAAATTTGACAAACTTGGGATGAACTTAGACAAACCTTAGAATGAGACTAAAGTTTGTCTTTGTTCGTCCCAAGTTAGTCTCGTTAGTCTCATTCTAAGGTTTGTCTAAGTTCGTCCTTAGAAAGAGACTAACTTGGGACGAACTTAGACTAACTTGGGACGAACTTAGACAAACCTTAGAATGAGACTAAAGTTTGTCTTTGTTCGTCCCAAATTAGTCTCGTTAGTCTCATTCTAAGGTTTGTCTAAGTTCGTCCTTAGAAAGAGACAAACGTGGGATGAACTTAGACTAACTTGGGACGAACTTAGACAAACCTTAGAATGAGACTAAAGTTTGTCTTTGTTCATCCCAAGTTAGTCTCGTTAGTCTCATTCTAAGGTTTGTTTAAGTTCGTCCTTAGATATAGACTAACTTGGGACGAACTTTGACAAACTTGGGACGAACTTAGACAAACCTTAGAATGAGACTAAAGTTTGTCATTGTTCGTCCCAAGTTAGTCTCTTAGTCTCATTCTAAAGTTTATCTAAGTTCGTCCTGAGAAATAGACTAACTTGGGACGAACTTAGACAAACCTTAGAATGAGAATAATGTTTGTCTAAGTTCGTCCTTAGAAATGGACTAACTTGGGATGAACTTTGACAAACTTGGGACGAACTTAGACAAACCTTAGAATGAGACTAAATTTTGTCTTTGTTCGTCCCAAATTAGTCTCGTTAGTCTCATTCTAAGGTTTGTCTAAGTTTGTTCTTAGAAAGAGACAAACGTTAGACAGAATATGCTTCTCGACATAACTAAATGGGTTATTTACGGGAAAACACCTCTATGTTTTGGTCGTTTCCCGTAAAACACCATTAAGTTTTTTTTCCTCTTAAAACACCACTATGTTTACACAGTTGACCCAGTAGCACCAAAATTCAAATTCCGTTAGAGTTAACGCCCACGTGACTCTCACGTGACTTAAAAGGTGTTAAAGGGTATGTTACTTAAACTTAGTGGTGTTTTTGGGGAAATCACAAAAAACTTAGTGGTGTTTTAGGAGAAACCACAAAAACTTAGCAGTGTTTTTGGAGGAACCACAAAAACTTAGTGGTTTTACGATTGTTTAATCCAAAAAGTAACAATTCATACACGATGAATACAAAGTCGCATCCTAACAGCAACCAAACGTTTTCATCGACAAAAAGCAGTAGCATGTTCTAGGTTTTACTAACAAAAAGTTGCTCTTAAAAGAGTCAACATACATGCCATTAAAATTATCCTTGAGGCGCGGGAATCGTGGTTGACTTGCGAGATCCTTCTTGTGATTCTCCTACATCTTGAGCGGTCCTAGCATGTACCTGTATATTTACACAAATTGGTGTAATCTATTTGCTTTCTAATATTTGGTGTAATCTGATGTTCATACCCCGCCATAAATTGTCGCTTAGCAAAGAACCTATTTATCAGTTGTCTTTTAATCCACTCCATCATCGACAAAATGGGTAATTCACGAGCGGGAAGGATCCATGCATTGAAACTTTCACATAGATTATTCAGTATGATGTCACACTTGAGTGATGGATCAAATCTGTGTCTAGCACATGTTACTACTTCTTCCTTCATTAAGTAATTGTAAGCTCGCACATCCATTTTTTTTATTTCTTCCATTGCTGCATTGAATTCCATAGCCGTGTATGCCCGTGCAGCTTTCCAAACCAATTCTTTGAACCTTAATCCAGGCCATGACTTTTTAAAATTCTCGTACATATGTCGGACGCAAATTCTACCTTTTGAAAGTCCATTACCATGCCAATTGATTGCATCCCTCAGTCCCTGTGTTAGAAAATATGGAAGAAGAATGAACTTGTGAAAAAGCAAACATAACTTGATTTTAATAAAATTATATGAGTCTGGCGCCATACCTTTTGACGATCTGAAATATATGTAGGCACAGCCCCACCAATGTCACCTACCAATTGTTCTATAAACCACATCCAACTGTCCTTAGTTTCAGACTCAACAACAGCATATGCAATAGGATATATGTTGTTGTTTCCGTCTTTTCCAACTGCCACCAATACCTGTCCTGTATATGCTCCCTTAAGGTGACACCCATCCAACCCTACAATGTTTCTGCAACCTCATAGAAATCCCCACTTCAAAGCATCTAGACAAACATATAAACGCTGAAACAGCGGCTTCTCCGGATTTCCTAGATCAACCTTCACAATTGCATAGCTCCCTGGATTAGTCTTTAGGACAGTGTGCGCGTAATCCCACACTTTTCCATACTCAGAAGATTTATCTCCTTGTGTCATGAGCATTGCTCGTAGCCTTCCTCGCCAAGCCTGCTTATAAGTTATCTCTAACTTATAATCTCGTAAGACAGAGCCTTGAAACCCGACTAGACTCCAAGAAGGATCATCACGATAATTCTCCAAGTATATCTCAGCCAACCAAATAGATGTTACCTTTGTGTTTAACCTCTGCCAACCACATGTGTGATTCGGCCCAACCGACTTAACTTGAAATGTCCCGTCCTCATACATTCTTGCGGCACTAACTTTCCACGCACACAAAATCTTCCCACAGGTGCAAGCTTTTCTTCCGTATTTCATTTTCTTGCAATTGCACTTGTTTAGACAGTATGCAGTAACTCTGTTTGCGTTATTCTGTAAAAAGTATTAGTCTGCACCATGTTCCAAACTATACTGAATTAATGCCTTTCGAAATACGGAATTTGATTCAAAGATCAATCCAGGCTCAAACACAATTTTTTGCTTAAAATCAGTCTCGGTATTGAATTCTTTCCATTTCTTTCCTTTTGAAACTCCATTCTAACATCCACTATCTAATGTGTCAACATCATCAACTTCAACACACTCCACTACATCAGAAGTTCCACCATCCTGTGTTACACTCTTACCATTTCCGACATCCACATTTTCATCACAGAAATAATCAAATTCGTCATTAACCTCGTCCTCACTTACATAAAAATATGAATCAGCCTCTTCTGATGATGACTCAGCACCTATAACAACATCATCCTCACTGTCCGCACTCACCAAATTTGCAGGAAGTTTACTTGATTCTCCTTTTTCTATCTCATTCTCCTTTTCAAGACTGGGACTTCTCATTGTTTCAAGTTGGCTTCCTAAAGTATTTGCAGCAACTAAATTGGAACTAGCAGAAATGTTTACCAAACCTCTAACCTCTCTTGGACCTGCCTCATTTGGTTCTACCACATATATTTGCACAAAATTTTCATAACTAGCATAAGTCATCATCTTCTCAACCTTGGCTTCATCCACGATTTCATGCAAACCCTTATCAATACAATTACCAGGTTGAAGGTAGTACACTTCCCTAATTGCAGCCAAACGACAATTACCCTTAAACCACTCCAGTAAACCATCTCGTGTGCAATTCTTTATCGGAACTTCCTTGCAAATCATCACTCGGCCCTTTTCGTACAAAAGGACGTTCCCAGACATTTTAAATTTACCCTGATATTGAACTCTGAAGTTGACTCCAAATACTGCAATAAAACACCACTTGAATAAACAATATAACATATACAACCAACTGTGTATCTAATGCAAACAAATCTGATTTTTTTTGAAAGAGTGAGTTACTTACGCTTCTTCATCCGGTCGGCTTTCTTTCGTTCTTCCTCTTTTCGTTGTTTGTAACTTTGTTTCGCATCATTCAACTGTTGAATTGAAGTCATACTGAAACCCTCCGCACTTCAATCGCACCCTGTGGCTTCAATGTTTCCAACCTCAATAACGAAACCCTTAATCGCGAAGTTCCCAACTTCAATCGCACCCTTCGCCGACGAAACCCCCAATCGACGAAACTTCAATCGCCGACGAACCTAATTTGCCGACTGAGTGTTTTTTTTGATAACCCTAAGTGTTAACACGAATTTCAATTTGATGCACGAGTCAAAATAGTTTTTTGTTTTAATTATTTGATTTTTTTAATATCACGTGAGAGTCACGAGTCAAAATAGCTTCTTTTTTTAATTATTTGATTTTTTAAAGTCACGTGAGGGTCACGTGGGCGTTAACTCTAACGGAATTTGAATTTTGGTGCTACTTGGTCAACTGTGTAAACATAGTGGTGTTTTAAGAGGAAAAAAAACTTAATGGTGTTTTACGGGAAACGACCAAAACATAGTGGTGTTTTCCCGTAAATAACCCTAACTAAATTTCACAAAGGCACTTTTCCTGTTACTTACTTGGGCATCCCCCTTTATAAAGGGCGCAGTAAGATTGAATACTTTTAGAGTTTGGAGGAGAAAGTCAGGAAAAGAATTAGTGGTTGGATGAAGAATAGGTTATCCTTTGGTGGCAAGAATACTCTAATTGATTCAGTGTTGAATTCAGTTGGCATTCATTGTATGTCCATTCTTCCTATTCCTGTCACTGTGCTCAATCGTGTGGGAGTATTTTTTGGAGTTTTCTCTAGGACAAGGGTGATGGTAAGAGGAGGCATTGGGTGAATTGGGAGAATGTTTGTAGAGATAAGCCTGCTGGAGGTTTGGGGATTAAAAACTTGGAGGATATGATGTTGGCCCTTCATGGCAAATTAGCTTGGAATTTTATAACATCTGACTCTTTGTGGGCCTTCCACGCGTGGAGGAGATTTGAACAAGGTGAAAGGGGGTCATGCATTTAGAATTCTATTGATCATATTATCGTTTCGTTGAGTGAAAATTCGAGGTGGATCATTGGGCAAGGAAATATCACTGTGAACAAGTTTTGTGATCGCCTCGGAGTTAGCAAACCCAGGGGCCTAGGTGATGCTAGGTTGCGGGATATTCGAGCTGATCCTATTGCTTGGCAGGACATTATTAGACGTATCCCTGTCAATAAACGGGGTGTGTATGAGGATCTGAGTTTCACGAGTGGGGATGACATCTTCATTTGGGAAGGGTGTGATTCTGGTAAGAGGAGGCATTGGGTGAATTGGGAGAATGTTTGTAGAGATAAGCCTGCTAGAGGTTTGGGGATTAAAAAGTTGGAGGATATGATGTTGGCCCTTCATGGCAAATTAGCTTGGAATTTTATAACATCTGACTCTTTATGGGCCTTCCACGCGCGGAGGAGATTTGAACAAGGTGAAAGGGGGTCATGCATTTAGAATTCTATTGATCATATTATCGTTTCGTTGCGTGAAAATTCAGGTGGATCATTGGGCAAGGGAATATCACTGTGAACAAGTTTTGTGATCGCCTCGGAGTTAGCAAGCCCAGGGGCCTAGGTGATGCTAGGTTGCGGGATATTCGAGCTGATCCTATTGCTTGGCAGGACTTTATTAGTCGTATCCCTGTCAATAAATGGGGTGTGTATGAGGATCTGAGTTTCACGAGTGGGGATGACATCTTCAATTGGGAAGGGTGTGATTCTGGTAATTTTTTGGCCAGTAAGCTCAGGAAATCCTTCCAAACTAAGTGACCTGATGTCAGATGGGCTAATAATATTTGGTGCAAATAGCTGCCTATGAAACTGGGATGCTTTGTGTGGAAATTTTTCATGGACGCAGTGCCTACCGATGACAAGGTGAAGGGTATTGGTATTAATATGGCGTCCCGATGTAGATGTTGCCACCATCCTTATACGGAGTCTATCAATCACTTATTCTTCAAGGGTGACATTTCCCAATCTGCATGGAATGGCTTCAAATCCATGTTTGGAGGTAGTTTAACTGGAGGTAAGGAGAGTTTCACTAGGGTAATTGCTGTTAGAAGGCCCAAGGAGTTTATTTTGTGCCTTAAAATTGGTATTGCCTGCTGCACCCTGTGGGAGATATGGAAGTACCGCAATGCCATCCTGTATGACAATCGCAGCCCGCCTATTAAGGTCTCTGTCAGCAGATGGGTTATGGATCTCGCAAGGTTAGTGCCGTCAAAGCTTGTGCGAGATGTTGGAGATGATAGTCTTAGACGGGTTCTTCACCTGTCTATGACAGGGAGAAAATTCTTTGGGGGCAGATGGAATTCAAGTCCTATTATGGCTAATAGGTATACGGCCTATCTAGCCTGTGTGTGCAAAATGAATCGCAGGTTTGGAGGCTTTGTCATTAAGAATGATAGAGGTATTGTCTCTTCCTTCTATGGGATGGAGGTGGTGGAGTCGGATGATTTCTCTTGTCTCATCTCTCTTTCTAAGAGGGCTGTTAAACAAGACCTTGATCGCGGTATGTATGTAAAGATGGTTGTCAGCTCATCTGTTTTCATGTTGTGGCTCGACCCGAGGCACTTTCAGGATATCCCATGGACCGAGTTGTATAAGCAAAGGAGTCTTTTCGCTGAGCTGCCTGATATTCAGTTCCGGAGATGCTGCCCCAAGGCTAATGGCGCTGCTATTACTGTAGCTTGAGCAGTGGCTCAGGGAGAAGACCTGGCTGATGAGGGAGCAGACCATTACTCATGATAATATTACCCATATCTTCCTTTGTGATTAACAGGATTGTATTCATGATCATGATAGCGAGGCGTTGGTGTTGCGGAGGATAAGGGATGATCTTTCCAGCTAGGGGTCTGTGGGGCTCCCAGGCTCCTCCGTTTCCTTCTATGCAGATGGTCCTTTTTATTGCTCGTCAGCTTATTCTTTGTCCAGTCGTCCGGCCAAGGTCTCTCCGTCAGTGGCAGGAACACTGTCTCTGGGTTGTCGTAGGTCTAGTTAGGCTTATTCTTCATATTCCTTTCTTTTTGCCGGGGTATTTCCTGGTTCATCTTTTCCGCCTGTTCGGCGTTATTAAGGGGAAAGGGATTATAACTCTCCCCTGGCGCTTGAGGGCTGGTTTGTATATCCCACGATCCATGCTTTTTGGATCCTTTATCTAATAAAGGCACTGGCACCGTCAAGTTTTAAAAAGAAAAAAAAAGAAAAAAAAAGAAAGAGACAAACGTGGGACGAACTTAGATTAACTTGGGACGAAATACAAACTTTAGAATGAGACTAAAGTTTGTCTTTGTTTGTCCCAAGTTAGTCTCGTTAGTCTCATTCTAAGTTTTGTCTAAGTTATCCCTTAGAAAGAGACGAACGTGGGACGAACTTAGACTAACTTGGGACGAACTTAGACAAACCTTAGAATGAGACTACAGTTTGTCTTTGTTCGTCCCAAGTTAGTCTCGTTAGTCTACTTCCCAAAATGCTTCCCAAAATGCTAGTGATGGTAAAGTTGGCAGAGGTGGTAACACTCATGATAGTGAGGGACATATTCCAGCTGTTGTACCTCGTGGTACTCGGACAAGGAGAGGAGCACATAACGCACCAGCGCCTGCACCGCTAGTAGAACAGAATGCACCACAAGAGACAATGTCTGAGATGATGAGCATGATGCAAGGAATGATGCAAGCGATACACGGGTTGGTTGCACAGAATGTTACCATGGGACAACCGTCCACGCAGCCAGCTCCAGCTCAAGTTGTTCAGCAGACTACTAATGATGAAGGAGTTAAGCTGGATGAGTTTCTTAAGCATCAACCACCGACTTTCTGTAGGACAGATGTGAACGAAGACCCCCAGGAGTTTATCGATGAGACCGAGAATCTTTGTGATGCCCTCCATTGTCCTAGCTGGAGATCAGTGGAGTTAGTTTCTTTCAGATTACGAGGTGTGGCTCGCTCATGGTTTGCTATCAAAAAGAGAGAGAGGAGTGCACAACAGCCACAGATGGAGTGGGAAGAATTTAAAATCTTATTTCTCGATAGATTTCTGCCTGTCAGCGTAAGGGATGCTAGAACCCGAAAGTTTGAGACTTTGAAGCAGGGAGATATGACAGTTACAGAGTATGCGAATAAGTTTGAGGCTTTGTCGGCTTATGCACCACATTTGGTGTCTTCAGAGGAGATGCGAATCAAGCGGTTTATCGCAGGGCTGCGTAACCTCATCTTCCGGGCAGTTAGTAGTACAGATTTTTTGGATTTCTCTAAGGCAGTAGATAAAGCTTGAGCCATTGGGGACAGAGAGCTTGAGACTAGAGGTGCACGTGATCAGAGGAAGAGACCTCGTGAGGAGTACGATTTAGAGAGTCGTTATGATCGGCCGGTTGAGTTTCGAGAGGGTAGACATCAGCATGGTCAGAAAGGAAGTCATCAATCTCATGTATAATATTCAGATGATAGGACGGTCTCGTAGGATGTTGGACGACCTGCACATGGTTCTCAAAGAATTAATTCTACTTCATCTAGTCAGTCGGAAATTCCTTGTAAGACTTGTGGACGTGCTCATAGAGGAGTTTGTTATAAGGAGACCAGAACTTGTTTTCGTTGTGGCGAGAAGGGACACTATATGAGTCAGTGTCCGACCCGTGAAGCTAGCATACAGTATTTGGCAGCTCATCCAGTGTACTCGCACGCCTCAGTTATGGACTCATATGATTTGTCACGTGGTATTGGAGGTCAGCATGTGATGGGTGCTCCTGTAGCACAAGCTGGAGTAGGAAAGTTTAGACAATTTCCAAGGCAGGCAGAGGGCAGCCAAATTCAGAGACAAGAAGTAGAGAATCAAGTGAGAGTACAAGATATTCATATCCCTAACGCTGGGGTTGCAGGTAAGACACTTTAAAATTCGGGGACCGAATTTTTTTTAGGAGGGTAGAATGTAATATCCCTAATTTAAAATGATGTTAGTATGATTTAAGTTATAAAAAAAACTAATTAATCTTGTTGATTAAAATTGTTGTGTCAAATAGAAATAGAAAAAAAAATAATTATGAATAATCATGCTTTGAATAAAAGAGAGGAGAGAGACGTGATGATATTCAAATAAATTTAACAAACAATTGAAGTTAATAATTAACTAGAAATTCAGAGTAATTATGGAATTATTTGAATAGTTTGACTGAGTAAATTGAAACGTGGGTGTTGATATTAAAAAGATAAGGAAATAAGTTAGTTGCCATTATCTCCATATATAAATATATGTATTAGTTGGCTAGGGTTTAGAAAAAAAAAGGAAGAACAAAAAAAGGCGATCAGTGAGTTTGAGGTTGGGAGTTACAGGCGATTAGGTGAGTTTAATTTATGGTCTAGGTTGATTTGTTTGTATATAGGTTTAAATCAATGTTATTGAATCCGAAGCTATGAGTTTTGATATAAACAGAGGTCGATTTGTGGGAGATGTGATGAACGTTTTTTGTTTGTTTGTTTTAGAAACTGTGTAGTACTTTACTGTCTTAATTTTGTGAGAATAAAACTATTTAGTCTTTCAGGAATCGTTACTTTAAGATTATGAAAAAGTTGTGTTCAAAGACCACTTAAAATAAAATAAAAATCATTTCATAATAAGAGCAAGTTAGGGTTGAGCCAATTATGAATAATATCCGTGAGTTAGACCTAGGTATGTGACTAGTTAGTATATATATGAATATTGGATTATAAGGTTTCATTCGGAATTAAGAGTGTTTAGTAGGTGGAAGGGTAATTAAAGTTGATACGTTTATTCAGGTGAAATAAGAGGCGGTATTTGAGTATTGGGATCGTATTCGCGCATTCGAGGATTGGACTGAGTTGGAACAGTGAGTGGTTAATATGCTTAATTATGATACGTTATTTATATGACATGTGATACTGAATTGTTTGTGTGATTACAAAAGTGATGAAAACGAAACCCCTCGTCTTGCGAAGACGTTAAATATAAGTGGTGTCTATTGACGTGTGATTGATTGATATGATTACGTGATTTATGTGGAGTACTTTGATATGTGTATGTGCATCATATCATATTGACATGAAATGAGATTCTGGCGTGGCTCGGCCCGTTTGTGGTTATTCTGGCGTGGTCCAGCCCGCTCGTGGTTCTCCTGGCGTAGCTCAGTCCGTTTGTGGTTATTCTGACGTGGCTCAGCACGCTCGTCGTTTATTCTGGCGAGGCTCAGCACAGTTGTGGTTTTTCTGCTGTGGCTCAGCTCGCTCGTGACAGGGTCCCGCAGACCGGCAGTGACGACTGCCCACTTACTCTGTGCATTCATGCATTCACGCCTTATTGCATATGTTATGATTGTGATGTGAAACTTGGAGTATGTGATTGTGGACGTGTGCTTATGAATATGGTTGTAATTAAGTGTATTAATTGTTCACTGAGTCTCCCCAGACTAACCCCAATTCCCCATCTTTTTCAAATAAGTGAGTCGCTTAGTCGGGAGCTATCTATCATCTCTTCGAGGAAGTTTCTTTTCGCGTATGGTGCCACACAACCAGTTGTCCCGTTGGAGTTATTTTATTATTCTATTTTCTGTTAGACATGTCGCTCAGTTGTACTTTAGGTAGGATGTTAGTAGTGTGACTTGTCACAATATACTTCCAGTTATTTATTTCTTTTTTGTTATTTTATTTAAAATACACCTATTCGAGAGTAAGTATTCAATTTTGAAGTAAGTGAGAGGCTTGCTTGGCAAAGGGTCAAGTGCCGGTGTCGGCCTAGATTTTGGGTCGTGATATCGTCCTAAGAAATAGACTACCTTGGGACGAAATTTGACAAACTTGGGATGAACTTAGACAAACCTTAGAATGAGACTAAAGTTTGTCTTTGTTCGTCCCAAGTTAGTCTCGTTAGTCTCATTCTAAGGCTTGTCTAAGTTTCTCCTTAGAAAGAGACTAACTTGGGACGAACTTAGACTAACTTGGGACGAACTCGGACAAACCTTAGAATGAGACTAAAGTTTGTCTTTGTTCGTCCCAAGTTAGTCTCTTAGTCTCATTCTAAGGTTTATCTAAGTTCGTCCTTAGAAATAGACTAACTTGGGGCAAACTTAGACTAACCTTAGAATGAGACTAATGTTTGTCTTTCTTCTTCCCAAGCTAGTCTCGTTAGACTCATTCTAAGGTTTGTCTAAGTTCGTCCTTAGAAATAGACTAACTTGGGACGAACTTTGACAAACTTGGGACGAACTTAGACAAACCTTAGAATGAGACTAAAGTTTGTCTTTGTTCGTCCCAAATTAGTCTCGTTAGTCTCATTCTAAGGTTTTTCTAAGTTTGTCCTTAGAAAGAGACAAACGTGGGATGAACTTAGACTAACTTGGGGCGAACTTAGACAAACCTTAGAATGAGACTAAAGTTTGTCTTTGTTCGTCCCAAGTTAGTCTCGTTAGTCTCATTCTAAGGTTTGTTTAAGTTCGTCCTTAGATATAGACTAACTTGGGATGAACTTTGACAAACTTGGGACGAACTTAGACAAACCTTAGAATGAGACTAAAGTTTGTCATTGTTCGTCCCAAGTTAGTCTCTTAGTCTCATTCTAAGGTTTATCTAAGTTCGTCCTGAGAAATAGACTAACTTGGGACGAACTTAGACAAACCTTAGAATGAGAATAATGTTTGTCTTTGTTCTTCCCAAGTTAGTCTCGTTAGTCTCATTCTAAGGTTTGTCTAAGTTCGTCCTTAGAAATAGACTAAATTGGGACGAACTTTGACAAACTTGGGACGAACTTAGACAAACCTTAGAATGAGACTAAATTTTGTCTTTGTTCGTCCCAAATTAGTCTCGTTAGTCTCATTCTAAGTTTGTCTAAGTTCGTTCTTAGAAAGAGACAAACGTTAGACAGAATATGCTTCTCGACATAACTAAATTTCACAAAGGCACTTTTCCTGTTACTTACTTGGGCGTCCCCCTTTATAAAGGGCGCACTAAGATTGAATACTTTCAGAGTTTGGAGGAGAAAGTCAGGAAAAGAATTAGTGGTTGGATGAAGAATATGTTATCCTTTGGTGGCAAGATTACTCTAATTGATTCAGTGTTGAATTCAGTAGGCATTCATTGTATGTCCATTCTTCCTATACCTGTCACTGTGCTCAATCGTGTGGGGAGTATTCTTTGGAGTTTTCTCTGGGACAAGGGTGATGGTAAGAGGAGGCATTGGTTGAATTGGGAGAATGTTTGTAGAGATAAGCCTGCTAGAGGTTTGGGGATTAAAAAGTTGGAGGATATGATGTTGGCCCTACATGGCAAATTAGCTTCGAATTTTATAACATCTGACTCTTTGTGGGCTTTCCACGCGCGGAGGAGATTTGAACATGGTGAAAGGGGGTCATGCATTTGGAATTCTATTGATCATATTATCGTTTCGTTGCGTGAAAATTCGAGGTGGATCATTGGGCAAGGGAATATCACTGTGAACAAGTTTTGTGATCGCCTCGGAGTTAGCAAGCCCAATGGCCTAGGTGATGCTAGGTTGCGGGATATTTGAGCTTATCCTATCGCTTGGCAAGACATTATTAGTCGTATCCCTGTCAATAAACGGGGTGTGTATGAGGATCTGAGTTTCACGAGTGGGGATGACATCTTCATTTGGGAAGGGTGTGATTCTGGTAATTTTTTGGCCAGTAAGCTCAGGAAATCCTTCCAAACTAAGTGGCCTGATGTCAGATGGGCTAATAATATTTGGTGCAAAGAGCTGCCTATGAAAGTGGGATGCTTTGTGTGGAAATTTTTCATGGACGCAGTGCCTAACGATGACAAGGTGAAGGGTATTGGTATTAATATGGCGTCCCGATGTAGATGTTGCCACCATCCTGATACGGAGTCTATCAATCACTTATTCTTCAAGGGTGACATTGCCCAATCTGCATGGAATGGCTTCAAATCCATGTTTGGAGGTAGTTTAATTGGAGGTAAGGAGAGTTTCACTAGGGTTATTGCTGTTAGAAGGCCCAAGGAGTTTATTTTGTGCCTTAAAATTGGTATTGCCTGCTGCACCCTGTGGGAGATATGGAAGTACCGCAATGCCATCCTGCATGACAATCGCAGCCCGCCTATTAAGGTCTCCGTCAGCAGATGGGTTATGGATCTCGCAAGGTTAGTGCCGTCAAAGCTTGTGCGAGATGTTGGAGATGATAGTCTTAGACGGGTTCTTCACCTGTCTATGACTGGGAGATAATTCTTTGGGGGCAGATGGAATTCAAGTCCTATTATGGCTAATAGGTATACGGCCTATCTAGCCTGTGTGTGCAGAATGAATCGCAGGTTTGGAGGCTTTGTCTTTAATAATGATAGAGGTATTGTCTCTTCCTTCTATGGGATGGAGGTGGTGGAGTCGGATGATTTCTCTTGTCTCATCTCTCTTTCTAAGAGGGCTGTTAAACATGGCCTTGATCGCGGTGTGGATGTAAAGATGGTTGTCAGCTCATCTGTTTTCATGTTGTGGCTCGACCCGAGGCACTTTCAGGATATTCCATGGACCGAGTTGTATAAGCAGAGGAGTCTTTTCGCTGAGCTGCCTGATATTCAGTTGCGGAGATGCTGCCCCAAGGATAATGGTGATGCTATTGCTGTAGCTTGAGCAGTGGCTCAGGGAGAAGACCTGGCTGATGAGAGAGTCCCTCCTTTTGTCAAGCAAGCCATTACTCATGATAATATTACCCATATCTTCCTTTGTAATCAACAGGATTGTATTCATGATCATGATAGCGAGGCGTTGGTGTTGCGAAGGATTAGAGATGATCTTTCCAGCTAGGGGTCTGTGGGGCTCACATGCTCCTCCGTTTCCTTCTATGCAGATGGTCCTTTTTATTGATCGTCAGCTTATTCTTTGTCCAGTCGTCCGGCTGAGGTCTCTCCGTCAGTGGCAGGAAGACTGTCTCTGGGTTGTCGTAGGTCTAGTTAGGCTTATTCTTCATATTCCTTTCTTTTTGCCGGGGTATTTCCTGGTTCATCTTTTCCGCCTGTTCGGCGTTATTAAGGGGAAAGGGATTATAACTCTCCCCTGGCGCTTGAGGGCTGGTTTGTATATCCCACGATCTAGGCTTTTAGGATCCTTTATCTAATAAAGGCACTGGCACCGTCCAGTTTTAAAAAGAAAAAAAAGAAAGAGACAAACGTGGGACAAACTTAGACTAACTTGGGACGAACTTATACAAACTTTAGAATGAGACTAAAGTTTGTCTTTGTTCGTCCCAAGTTAGTCTCGTTAGTCTCATTCTAAGTTTTGTCTAAGTTATCCCTTAGAAAGAGACGAACGTGGGACGAACTTAGACTAACTTGGGACGAACTTAGACAAACCTTAGAATGAGACTAAAGTTTGTCTTTGTTCGTCCCAAGTTAGTCTCGTTAGTCTACTTCTAAGGTTTATCTAAGTTTGTCCTTAGAAATAGACTGACTTGGGACGAACTTAGACAAACCTTAGAAAGAGACTAAAGTTTGTCTTTGTTCGTCCCAAATTAGTCTCGTTAGTCTTATTCTAAGGTTTGTGTAAGTTCTTCCTTAGAAATAGACTAACTTGGGATGAACTTTGACAAACCTTAGAATGAGACTAAAGTTTGTATTTGTTCGTCTCAAGTTAGTCTCGTTACTCTCATTCTAAGGTTTATCTAAGTTCGTCCTTAGAAATAGACTAACTTGGGATGAACATTGAGAAACTTGGGATGAACATAGACAAACCTTAGAATGAGACTAAAGTTTGTCTTTGTTCG
Source organism: Rhodiola kirilowii (assembly GCA_033675215.1). Lineage (NCBI taxonomy): Eukaryota > Viridiplantae > Streptophyta > Magnoliopsida > Saxifragales > Crassulaceae > Rhodiola > Rhodiola kirilowii. Next base: position 501,072 of record CM066202.1, read on the forward strand.
TCCAAAGTTAGTCTCGTTAGTCTCATTCTAAGGTTTTTCTAAGTTCCTCCTTAGAAAGAGACTAACTTGGGATGAACTTAGACAAACCTTAGAATGAGACTCAAGTTTGTCTTTGTTCGTCCAAAGGTAGTGTCTTACTCTCATTCTAAAGTTTGTCTAAGTTCTTCATTAGAAAGAGACAAACGTGGAACGAACTTAGACTAACTTGGGACGAACTTAGAGAAACCTTAGAATGAGACTAAAGTTTGTCTTTGTTCGTCCCAAGTTAGTCTCGTTAGTCTCATTCTAAGGTTTATCCAAGTTCGTCCTTAGAAATAGACTGACTTGGGATGAACTTAGACAAACCATAGAATGAGACTAAAGTTTGTCTTTGTTCATCCCAAATTAGTCTCGTTAGTCTTATTCTAAGGTTTGTGTAAGTTCGTCCTTAGAAATAGACTAACTTGGGATGAACTTTGACAAACCTCAGAATAAGACTAAAATTAGTCTTTGTTCGTCTCAAGTTAGTGTCGTTACTCTCATTCTAAGGTTTATCTAAGTTCATCCTTAGAAATAGACTAACTTGGGATGAACTTTGAGAAACTTGGGATGAACTTAGACAAACCTTAGAATGAGACTAAAGTTTGTCTTTGTTCGTCCAAAGTTAGTCTCGTTAGTCCCATTCTAAGGTTTGTCTAAGTTCGTCCTTAGAAAGAGACTAACTTGGGACGAACTTAGACAAACCTTAGAATGAGACTCAAGTTTGTCTTTGTTCGTCCAAAGGTAGTCTCTTACTCTCATTCTAAGGTTTGTCTAAGTTCTTCCTTAGAAAGAGACAAACGTGGAACGAACTTAGACTAACTTGGGACGAACTTAGACTAACCTTAGAATGAGACTAAAGTTAGTCTTTGTTCGTCCCAAGTTAGTCTCGTTAGTCTCATTCTAAGGTTAATCTAAGTTTGTCCCAAGAAATAGACTACCTTGGGACGAACATTGACAAACTTGGGACGAACTTAGACAAACCTTAGAATGAGACTAAAGTTTGTCTTTGTTCGTCCCAAGTTAGTCTCGTTAGTCTCGTTCTAAGGTTTGTCTAACTTCGTCCTTAGAAAGAGACTAACTTGGGACGAACGGGACGAACTTTGACAAACCTTAGAATGAGACTAAAGTTTGTCTTTGTTCGTCTCAAGTTAGTCTCGTTACTCTCATTCTAAAGTTTATCAAAGTTCGTCCCAAGAAATAGACTACCTTGGGGCAAACTTTTACAAACTTGGGACGAACTTGGACAAACCTTAGAATGAGACTAAAGTTTATCTTTGTTCGTCCCAAGTTAGTCTCGTTAGTCTCATTCTAAGGTTTGTCTAAGTTCGTCCTTAGAAAGAGACTAACTTGGGACGAACTTAGACTAACTTGGGACAAACTTAGACAAACCTTAGAATGAGACTAAATTTTGTCTTTGTTCATCCCAAGTTAGTCTCTTAGTCTCATTCTAAGGTTTATCTAAGTTCGTTCTTAAAAATAGTCTAACTTGGGACGAACTTAGACTAACCTTTGAATGAGACTAATGTTTGTCTTTGTTCTTCCCAAGTTAGTCTCGTTAGTCTCATTCTAAGGTTTGTCTAAGTTCATCCTTAGATATAGACTAACTTGGGACGAACTTTGACAAACTTGGGACGAACTTAGACAAACCTTAGAATGAGACTAAAGTTTGTCTTTGTTCATCCCAAGTTAGTCCCTTAGTCTCATTATATGGTTTGTCTAAGTTCTTCATTAGAAATAGACAAACGTGGACCGAACTTAGACTAACTTGGGACGAACTTAGACAAACCTCAGAATGAGACTAAAGTTTGTCTTTGTTCGTCCCAAGTTAGTCTCGTTAGTCTCACTCAAAGGTTTCTCTAAGCTCGTCCTTAGAAATAGACTACCTTGGGGCGAACTGAGACAAACCTTAGAATGAGACTAAAGTTTGTCTTTGTTCATCCCAAATTAGTCTCGTTAGTCTTATTCTAAGGTTTGTGTAAGTTCGTCCTTAGAAATAGACTAACTTGGGATGAACTTTGACAAACCTCAGAATAAGACTAAAATTAGTCTTTGTTCGTCTCAAGTTAGTGTCGTTACTCTCATTCTAAGGTTTATCTAAGTTCATCCTTAGAAATAGACTAACTTGGGATGAACTTTGAGAAACTTGGGATGAACTTAGACAAACCTTAGAATGAGACTAAAGTTTGTCTTTGTTCGTCCAAAGTTAGTCTCGTTAGTCCCATTCTAAGGTTTGTCTAAGTTCGTCCTTAGAAAGAGACTAAATTGGGACGAACTTAGACAAACATTAGAATGAGACTCAAGTTTGTCTTTGTTCGTCCAAAGGTAGTCTCTTACTCTCATTCTAAGGTTTGTCTAAGTTCTTCCTTAGAAAGAGACAAACGTGGAACGAACTTAGACTAACTTGGGACGAACTTAGACTAACCTTAGAATGAGACTAAAGTTAGTCTTTGTTCGTCCCAAGTTAGTCTCGTTAGTCTCATTCTAAGGTTAATCTAAGTTTGTCCCAAGAAATAGACTACCTTGGGACGAACTTTGACAAACTTGGGACGAACTTAGACAAACCTTACAATGAGACTAAAGTTTGTCTTTGTTCGTCCCAAGTTAGTCTCGTTAGTCTCGTTCTAAGGTTTGTCTAACTTCGTCCTTAGAAAGAGACTAACTTGGGACGAACGGGACGAACTTTGACAAACCATAGAATGAGACTAAAGTTTGTCTTTTGTTCGTCTCAAGTTAGTCTCGTTACTCTCATTCTAAAGTTTATCTAAGTTCGTCCCAAGAAATAGACTACCTTGGGGCAAACTTTTACAAACTTGGGACGAACTTGGACAAACCTTAGAATGAGACTAAAGTTTATCTTTGTTCGTCCCAAGTTAGTCTCGTTAGTCTCATTCTAAGGTTTGTCTAAGTTCGTCCTTAGAAAGAGACTAACTTGGGACGAACTTAGACTAACTTGGGACAAACTTAGACAAACCTTAGAATGAGACTAAATTTTGTCTTTGTTCGTCCCAAGTTAGTCTCTTAGTCTCATTCTAAGGTTTATCTAAGTTCGTTCTTAAAAATAGTCTAACTTGGGACGAACTTAGACTAACCTTTGAATGAGACTAAAGTTTGTCTTTGTTCTTCCCCAGTTAGTCTCGTTAGTCTCATTCTAAGGTTTGTCTAAGTTCATCCTTAGATATAGAATAACTTGGGACGAACTTTGACAAACTTGGGACGAACTTAGACAAACCTTAGAATGAGACTAAAGTTTGTCTTTGTTCATCCCAAGTTAGTCTCCTTAGTCTCATTATATGGTTTGTCTATGTTCTTCATTAGAAAGAGACAAACGTGGACCGAACTTAGACTAACTTCGGACGAACTTAGACAAACCTCAGAATGAGACTAAAGTTTGTCTTTGTTCGTCCCAAGTTAGTCTCGTTAGTCTCACTCAAAGGTTTCTCTAAGCTCGTTCTTAGAAATAGACTACCTTGGGGCGAACTGAGACAAACCTAAGAATGAGACTAAAGTTTGTCTTTGTTCGTCCCATGGTAGTCTCGTTAGTCTCATTCTAAGGTTTGTGTAACTTCATCCTTAGAAATAGACTAACTTGGGATGAACTTTGACAAACCTTAGAATGAGACTAAAGTTTGTCTTTTTTTGTCTCAAGTTAGTCTCGTTACCCTCATTGTAAGGTTTATCTAAGTTCATCCTTAGAAATAGACTACCTTGAGCTGAACTTTGACAAAGTTGGGACGAACTTAGACAAACCGTAGAATGAGACTAAAGTTTGTCTTTGTTCGTCCCAAGTTAGTCTCGATAGTCTCATTGTAAGGTTTGTCTAAGTTCGTCCTTAGAAAGAGACTAACTTGGCACGAACATAGACTAACTTGGGACGAACTTAGACAAACCATAGAATGAGACTAAAGTTTGTCTTTGTTCGTCCCAAGTTCGTCTCTTAGTCTCATTCTAAGGTTTATCTAAGTTCGTCCTTAGAAATAGACTAACTTGGGACGAACTTTGACAAACTTGGGACGAACTTAGACAAACCTTAGAATTAGACTCAAGTTAGTCTTTGTTCGTCCCAAATTAGTCTCGTTAGTCTCATTTTAAGGTTTGTCTAAGTTCGTTCTTAGAAAGAGACAAACGTGGGACGAACTTAGACAAACCTTAGAATTAGACTCAAGTTAGTCTTTGTTCGTCCCAAATTAGTCTCGTTAATCTCATTTTAAGGTTTGTCTGAGTTTGTCCTTAGAAAGAGACTAACTTGGGACGAACTTAGACAAACCTTAGAATGAGATTAAAGTTTGTCTTTGTTCGTCCCAAGTTAGTCTCGTTAGTCTCATTCTAAGGTTTGTCTAAGTTATCCCTTAGAAAGAGACGAACGTGGGACGAACTTAGAATAACTTGGGACGAACTTAGACAAACCTTAGAATGAGACTAAAGTTTGTCTTTGTTCGTCCAAAGTTAGTCTCGTTAGTCTCATTCTAAGGTTTGTCTAAGTTCGTCCTTAGAAAGAGACTAACTTGGGACGAACTTAGACAAACCTTAGAATGAGACTCAAGTTTGTCTTTGTTCGTCCAAAGGTAGTCTCTTACTCTCATTCTAAGGTTTGTCTAAGTTCTTCCTTAGAAAGAGACAAACGTGGAACGAACTTAGACTAACTTGGGACGAACTTAGACAAACCTTAAAATGAGACTAAAGTTTGTCTTTGTTCGTCCCAAGTTAGACTTATTGGTCTCATTCTAAGGTTAATCTAAGTTCGTCCCAAGAAATAGACTACCTTGGGACGAACTTTGACAAACTTGGGATGAACTTAGACAAAACTTAGAATGAGACTAAAGTTTGTCTTTGTTCATCCCAAGTTAGTCTCGTTAGTCTCATTCTAAGGTTTGTCTAAGTTCGTCCTTAGATATAGACTAACTTGGGACGAACTTTGATAAACTTGAGACAAACTTAGACAAACCTTAGAATGAGACTAAAGTTTGTCTTTGTTCGTCCCAAATTAGTCTCGTTAGTCTCATTATCAGGTTTGTCTAAGTTCGTTCTTAGAAAGAGACAAACGTGGGTCGAACTTAGACTAACTTGGGGCGAACTTAGACAAACCTTAGAATGAGACTAAAGTTTGTCTTTGTTCGTCCCAAGTTAGTCTCGTTACTCTCATTCTAAGGTTTGTCTAAGTTATCCCTCAGAAAGAGACGAACGTGGGATGAGACTAAAGTTAGTCTTTCTTCGTCCCAAGTTAGTCTCTTAGTCTCATTCTAAAGTTTATCTAAGTTCATCCTGAGAAATAGACTAACTTGGGACAAACTTAGACTAACCTTAGAATGAGACTAATGTTTGTCTTTATTCTTCCCAAGTTAGTCTCGTTAGTCTCATTCTAAGGGTTGTCTAAGTTCGTCCTTAGAAATAGACAAATGTAGGATAAACTTAGACAAAATTTAGAATGAGACTAAAGTTAATCTTTGTTCGTCCCAAATTAGTCTCGTTAGTCTCATTATAAGGTTTGTCTAAGTTCGTTCTTAGAAAGAGACAAACGTGGGTCGAACTTAGACTAACTTGGGACGAACTTAGAGAAACCTTATAATGAGACTAAAGTTTGTCTTTGTTCGTCCCAAGTTAGTCTCGTCACTCTCATTCTAAGGTTTGTCTAAGTTATCCTTCAGAAAGAGACGAACGTGTGATGAACTTAGACTAACTTGGGACGAACTTAGACAAACCTTAGAATGAGACTAAAGTTTGTCTTTGTTCATCCCAAGTTAGTCTCGTTAGTCTACTTCTAAGGTTTATCTAAGTTCGTCCTTAAAAATAGACTGACTTGGGACGAACTTAGACAAACCCTAGAATGAGACTAAAGTTTGTCTTTGTTCGTCCCAAGTTAGTCTCGTTACTCTCATTCTAAGGTTTGTCTAAGTTATCCCTCAGAAAGAGACGAACGTGGGATGAGACTAAAGTTTGTCTTTCTTCGTCCCAAGTTAGTCTCTTAGTCTCATTCTAAAGTTTATCTAAGTTCATCCTGAGAAATAGACTAACTTGGGACGAACTTAGACTAACCTTAGAATGAGACTAATGTTTGTCTTTATTCTTCCCAAGTTAGTCTCGTTAGTCTCATTCTAAGGGTTGTCTAAGTTCGTCCTTAGAAATAGACAAATGTAGGATAAACTTAGACAAAATTTAGAATGAGACTAAAGTTAATCTTTGTTCGTCCCAAATTAGTCTCGTTAGTCTCATTATAAGGTTTGTCTAAGTTCGTTCTTAGAAAGAGACTAAAGTTTGTCTTTGTTCGTCCCAAGTTAGTCTCGTTAGTCTCATTCTAAGGTTTGTCTAAGTTATCCCTTAGAAAGAGACGAACGTGGGACAAACTTAGACTAACTTGGGACGAACTTAGACAAACCTTAGAATGAGACTAAAGTTTGTCTTTGTTCGTCCCAAGTTAGTCTCGTTAGTCTACTTCTAAGGTTTATCTAAGTTCGTCCTTAAAAATCGACTGACTTGGGACGAACTTCGACAAACCTTAGAATGAGACTAAAGTTTTACTTTGTTCGTCCCAAATTAGTCTCGTTAGTCTGATTCTAAGGTTTGTGTGTGTTCGTCCTTAGAAATAGACTAACTTGGGATGAACTTTGACTAACCTTAGAATGAGATTAATGTTTGTCTTTATTCTTCCCAAGTTAGTCTCGTTAGTCTCATTCTAAGGTTTGTCTAAGTTCGTCCTTAGAAATAGACAAATGTAGGATGAACTTAGACAAAATTTAGAATGAGACTAAAGTTTGTCTTTGTTCATCCAAAATTAGTCTCGTTAGTCTCATTATAAGGTTTGTCTAAGTTCGTTCTTAGAAAGAGACAAACGTGGGTCGAACTTAGACTAACTTGGGACGAACTTAGACAAACCTTAGAATGAGACTAAAGTTTGTCTTCGTTCGTCCCAAGTTAGTCTTGTTACTCTCATTCTAAGGTTTGTCTAAGTTATCCTTCAGAAAGAGACGAACGTGGGATGAACTTAGACTAACTTGGGACGAACTTAGACAAACCTTAGAATGAGACTAAAGTTTGTCTTTGTTCATCCCAAGTTAGTCTCGTTAGTCTACTTCTAAGGTTTATCTAAGTTCGTCCTTAGAAATAGACTAACTTGGGACGAACTTAGGCAAACCATAGAATGAGACTAAAGTTTATCTTTGTTCGTTCCAAGTTAGTCTCTTAGTCTCATTCTAAAGTTTATCTAAGTTCGTCCTGAGCAATAGACTAACTTGGGACGAACTTAGACTAACCTTAGAATGAGACTAAAGTTTGTCTTTGTTCATCCCAAGTTAGTCTCGTTAGTCTCATTCCAAGGTTTGTCTAAGTTCGTCCTTAGAAATATACTAACTTGGGACAAACTTTGACAAACTTGGGATGAACTTAGACAAACCTTAGAATGAGACTAAAGTTTGTCTTTGTTCGTCCCAAATTAGTCTCGTTAGTCTCATTGTAAGGTTTGTCTAAGTTCGTTCTTAGAAAGAGATAAACGTGGGACAAACTTAGACTAACTTGGGACGAACTTAGACAAACCTTAGAATGAGACTAAAGTTTGTCTTTGTTCGTCCCAAGTTAGTCTCGTTAGTCTCATTCTAAGGTTTGTCTAAGTTATCCCTTAGAAAGAGACGAACGTGGGACAAACCTAGACTAACTTGGGACGAAATTAGACAAACCTTAGAATGAGACTAAAGTTTGTCTTTGTTCGTCCCAAGTTAGTCTCGTTAGTCTACTTCTAAGGTTTATCTAAGTTCGTCCTTAAAAATAGACTGACTTGGGACGAACTTAGACAAACCCTAGAATGAGACTAAAGTTTTCTTTGTTCGTCCCAAATTAGTCTCGTTAGTCTGATTCTAAGGTTTGTGTATGTTCGTCCTTAGAAATAGACTAACTTGGGATGAACTTTGACAAACCTAAGAATGAGACTAAAGTTTATCTTTGTTCGTCTCAAGTTAGGCTCGTTACTCTCATTCTAAGGTTTATCTAAGTTCATCCTTAGAAATAAACTAACTTGGGATGAACTTTGAGAAACTTGGGATGAACTTAGACAAACCTTAGAATGAGACTAAAGTTTGTCTTTGTTCGTCCAAACTTAGTCTCGTTAGTCTCATTCTAAGGTTTGTCTAAGTTCGTCCTTAAAAAAGAGACGAACTTGGGACGAACTTAGACAACCCTTAGAATGAGACTCAAGTTTGTCTTTGTTCGTCCAAAGGCAGTCTCTTACTCTCATTCTAAGGTTTGTCTAAGTTCTTCCTTAGAAAGAGACAAACGTGGAACGAACTTAGACTAACTTGGGACGAACTTAGACAAACCTTAGAATAACACTAGAGTTTGTCTTTTTTCGTCCCAAGTAAGTCTCGTTAGTCTCATTCTAAGGTTTGTCTAAGTTATCCCTTAGAAAGAGACGAACGTGGGACAAACTTAGACTAACTTGGGACGAACTTAGACAAACCTTAGAATGAGACTAAAGTTTGTCTTTGTTCGTCCCAAGTTAGTCTCGTAAGTCTACTTCTAAGGTTTATCTAAGTTCGTCTTTAAAAATCGACTGACTTGGGACGAACTTCGACAAACCTTAGAATGAGACTAAAGTTTTACTTTGTTCGTCCCAAATTAGTCTCGTTAGTCTGATTCTAAGGTTTGTGTGTGTTCGTCCTTAGAAATAGACTAACTTGGGATGAACTTTGACTAACCTTAGAATGAGATTAATGTTTGTCTTTATTCTTCCCAAGTTAGTCTCGTTAGTCTCATTCTAAGGTTTGTCTAAGTTCGTCCTTAGAAATAGACAAATGTAGGATGAACTTAGACAAAATTTAGAATGAGACTAAAGTTTGTCTTTGTTCATCCAAAATTAGTCTCGTTAGTCTCATTATAAGGTTTGTCTAAGTTCGTTCTTAGAAAGAGACAAACGTGGGTCGAACTTAGACTAACTTGGGACGAACTTAGACAAACCTTAGAATGAGACTAAAGTTTGTCTTTGTTCGTCCCAAGTTAGTCTCGTTACTCTCATTCTAAGGTTTGTCTAAGTTATCCTTCAGAAAGAGACGAACGTGGGATGAACTTAGACTAACTTGGGACGAACTTAGACAAACCTTAGAATGAGACTAAAGTTTGTCTTTGTTCATCCCAAGTTAGTCTCGTTAGTCTACTTCTAAGGTTTATCTAAGTTCGTCCTTAGAAATAGACTAACTTGGGATGAACTTAGGCAAACCTTAGAATGAGACTAAAGTTTATCTTTGTTCGTTCCAAGTTAGTCTCTTAGTCTCATTCTAAAGTTTATCTAAGTTCGTCCTGAGCAATAGACTAACTTGGGACGAACTTAGACTAACCTTAGAATGAGACTAATGTTTGTCTTTGTTCATCCCAAGTTAGTCTCGTTAGTCTCATTCCAAGGTTTGTCTAAGTTTGTCCTTAGAAATATACTAACTTGGGACAAACTTTGACAAACTTGGGATGAACTTAGACAAACCTTAGAATGAGACTAAAGTTTGTCTTTGTTCGTCCCAAATTAGTCTCGTTAGTCTCATTGTAAGGTTTGTCTAAGTTCGTTCTTAGAAAGAGATAAACGTGGGACAAACTTAGACTAACTTGGGACGAACTTAGACAAACCTTAGAATGAGACTAAAGTTTGTCTTTGTTCGTCCCAAGTTAGTCTCGTTAGTCTCATTCTAAGGTTTGTCTAAGTTATCCCTTAGAAAGAGACGAACGTGGGACAAACCTAGACTAACTTGGGACGAAATTAGACAAACCTTAGAATGAGACTAAAGTTTGTCTTTGTTCGTCCCAAGTTAGTCTCGTTAGTCTACTTCTAAGGTTTATCTAAGTTCGTCCTTAAAAACAGACAGACTTGGGACGAACTTAGACAAACCCTAGAATGAGACTAAAGTTTGTCTTTGTTCGTCCCAAATTAGTCTCGTTAGTCTGATTCTAAGGTTTGTGTATGTTTGTCCTTAGAAATAGACTAACTTGGGATGAACTTTGACAAACCTTAGAATGAGACTAAAGTTTGTCTTTGTTCGTCTCAAGTTAGGCTCGTTAGTCTCATTCTAAGGTTTATCTAAGTTCATCCTTTGAAATAAACTAACTTGGGATGAACTTTGAGAAACTTGGGATGAACTTAGACAAACCTTAGAATGAGACTAAAGTTTGTCTTTGTTCGTCCAAACTTAGTCTCGTTAGTCTCATTCTAAGGTTTGTCTAAGTTCGTCCTTAAAAAAGAGACGAACTTGGGACGAACTTAGACAACCCTTAGAATGAGACTCAAGTTTGTCTTTGTTCGTCCAAAGGCAGTCTCTTACTCTCATTCTAAGGTTCGTCTAAGTTCTTCCTTAGAAAGAGACAAACGTGGAACGAACTTAGACTAACTTGGGACGAACTTAGACAAACCTTAGAATAACACTAGAGTTTGTCTTTTTTCGTCCCAAGTAAGTCTCGTTAGTCTCATTCTAAGGTTTATCTAAGTTCGTCCTTAGAAATAGACTACCATGGGACAAACTTTGACAAACTTGGGACGAACTTAGACAAACCTTAGAATGAGACTATAGTTTGTCTTTGTTCGTCCCAAGTTAGTCTCGTTAGTCTCATTCTAAGGTTTGTCTAAGTTCGTCCTTAGAAAGAGACTAACTTGGATGAACTTAGACAAACCTTAGAATGAGACTAAAGTTTGTCTTTGTTCGTCCCAAGTTAGTCTCGTTAGTCTCGTTCTAAGGTTTGTCTAAGTTATCCCTTAGAAAGAGACGAACGTGGGACAAACTTAGACTAACTTGGGACGAACTTAGACAAACCTTAGAATGAGACTAAAGTTTGTCGTTGTTCGTCCCAAGTTAGTCTCGTTAGTCTACTTCTAAGGTTTATCTAAGTTCGTCCTTAAAAATCGACTGACTTGGGACGAACTTCGACAAACCTTAGAATGAGACTAAAGTTTGTCTTTGTTCGTCCCAAATTAGTCTCGTTAGTCTGATTCTAAGGTTTGTGTGTGTTCGTCCTTAGAAATAGACTAACTTGGGATGAACTTTGACAAACCTTAGAATGAGACTAAAGTTTGTCTTTGTTCGTCTCAAGTTAGGCTCGTTACTCTCATTCTAAGGTTTATCTAAGTTCATCCTTAGAAATAGACAAACTTGGGATGAACTTTGAGAAACTTGGGATGAACTTAGACAAACCTTAGAATGAGACTAAAGTTTGTCTTTGTTCATCCAAAGTTAGTCTCGTTAGTCCCATTCTAAGGTTTGTCTAAGTTCGTCCTTAGAAAGAGACTAACTTGGGACGAACTTAGACAAACCTTAGAATGAGACTCAAGTTTGTCTTTGTTCGTCCAAAGGTAGTTTCTACTCTCATTCTAAGGTTTGTCTAAGTTCTTCCTTAGAAAGAGACAAACGTGGAACGAACTTAGACTAACTTGGGACGAACTTAGACAAACCTTAGAATGAGACTAAAGTTTGTCTTTATTCGTCCCAAGTTAGTCTCGTTAGTCTCATTCTAAGGTTTATCTAAGTTCGTCCTTAGAAATAGACTACCTTGGGACAAACTTTGACAAACTTGGGACGAACTCAGACAAACCTTAGAATGAGACTAAAGTTTGTCTTTGTTCGTCCCAAGTTAGTCTCGTTAGTCTACTTCTAAGGTTTATCTAAGTTCGTCCTTAGAAATAGACTGACTTGGGACGAACTTAGACAAACCTTAGAATGAGACTAAAGTTTGTCTTTGTTCGTCCCAAATTAGTCTCGTTAGTCTTATTCTAAGGTTTGTGTAAGTTCGTCCTTAGAAATAGACTAACTTGGGATGAACTTTGACAAACCTTAGAATGAGACTAAAGTTTGTCTTTGTTCGTCTCAAGTTAGTCTCGTTACTCTCATTCTAATGTTTATCTAAGTTCATCCAAAGAAATAGACTAACTTGGGATGAACTTTGAGAAACTTGGGATGAACTTAGACAAACCTTAGAATGAGACTAAAGTTTGTCTTTGTTCGTCCCAAGTTAGTCTCGTTAGTCTCATTCTAAGGTTTGTCTAAGTTCATCCTTAGAAAGAGACTAACTTGGTACGAACTTAGAGAAACCTTAGAATGGGACTCAAGTTTGTCTTTGTTCGTCCAAAGGTAGTCTCTTACTCTCATTCTAAGGTTTGTCTAAGTTCTTCCTTAGAAAGAGACAAACGTGGAACGAACATAGACTAACTTGGGACGAACTTAGACAACCCTTAGAATGAGACTAAGTTTGTCTTTGTTCGTCCCAAGTTAGTCTCGTTAGACTCATTCTAAGGTTGATACGGGGCGGAAGCGGGACTTTACGTTGTAGGATCTGACGGAGGAGGATAGGTAGTGCAACCCGACGATTCTTGAAGCCAACCACTGCTTGTACAATGACCTGCAACAAGTAATTGCCTAACCACACTCTAAGTTTCCAAACCACACAACCACGCACGAAGTTGGAAGCACAATTTGGTTGCCGTCGAACGACCGCTTATGCAATCTCACAATGAAACTACAAGAGCAAGGGGGTAGAGAACTCTCTCTTGAAAAAAGATGTAGCAATAGCTAAATCTGAAATGTTGATGAATAATTTCGAAAATCTGAATGTGTATGTACATGTAGATGAGGATTAATACTAAGAAATGAAAGAAAATGCATGTGTTGTGGACTTGTGCAGCCACCATGGGATCTTGAGTAGCCTCTTTTGAGCAATGAGCAGCCACCATGGAGTCTTGTGCATTCTCCTTTGATCCTTGTGCAACCATAAGTGCCCATAGTTGATCTTTGTGCAATACTATTAATAGCCATGCTTTCAATTTGTGCTTGGTTGATGTGCTAAGGGAAAAGCATCAATTCTGGTCCTTTATTGCTTTCTTTCTTGTACTAAATGATGTTAGACTTCTCCCTTTGGTCTTCGTGCACGAGTCCTCCATAAGTATCCCTTCTTTATGTCCATCCACTTTTGAGAATCTGAGTAATAAAAGCACACTAGATTTAGGCATCATATAGTTCTCATCAATTGTAGTATAACAATCAACTAGGAGTGGATTCACCTCATGTTTAATTTGTTTTGCTTGGTTCCTAGTCATTGGGCCTTTGTAAGCTTCTTTCGTCGATGCATTAGCTTGTAGTTGTATAGGATTACTTGTAATAGCAGATGACCGACGAGGTGAGGCTAGTGTGTCCTCATCATCCTCCCCCTCTTCAAAAAGAGTCGTCCTCGACTCTGATTCTTCTTCACCCAAGTAAGGCGACAAGTCAGCCACGTTGAAAGTAGGACTCATATTTAGAGGAGTAGGCCAATTCTTGATTGCCTCGACTTTTGATTCGTCACCCTCAATTCCTTGCCCTGAAACGACATGGCCAAGAAAAACAACCTTCTTCGTGCAAAATGAGCACTTGTCCATGTTAGCATATAACTGTTCCCTCCTAAGAACATCTAACACAAGTTTGATATGATCAATATGCGCATCTATAGACTTGCTGTAAATCAAGATGTCATCAAAGTAAACAACAACAAATCTACCAATGTAAGCTCTCAAGACATGATTCATTAACCTCATGAAAGTACTAGGTGCATTAGTTAATCCAAAAGGCATGACTAACCACTCATACAATCCAAATTGTTTTGAATGCCGTTTTCATTTCATCTCCCTCTTTCATCCGAATTTGATGATATCCACTACGCAAATCAACCTTAGAGAATATCATAGAGCCACTAAGTTTATCAAGCATATCATCTAACCTAGGAATAGGATGACGATATCGAACAGTAATATTGTTTATGGCCCTACAATCAACACACATACGCCAAGAACCATCCTTCTTAGGAACTAAAATAACAGGGACAGCACAAGGACTTAAACTTTCACGTACATAAACTTTATTTAAAAGTTCTTGTACCTGCCTTTGTATCTCCTTTGTCTCTTCGGGGTTAGTGCGATAGGCTGGACGGTTTGGAAGTGAAGCTCCCGGAATGAGATCAATTTGATGCTCAATGCCACGCAAAGGAGGTAGTCCTGGTGGAATCTCCTCGGGAAAAACATCATTATAATCCTGCAAGACATGAGCAAATGCACTAGGAAGAGATGTCAAGTCGTTAGTCGATACCCATGTGTCTTTGTACATCAGCACAAAGATCACTTGACTTGTGTTATTCCTCACATCTCTCAACTCAGATTTGGTGGCTAGCATGACGAAATTCTCTCCCTCACTTTTCTGTTTCTCTCTCGTGTTTGTTTTGGGACACTCACTCACTGTTTTGTGGTTTTCGCTCGTATGTTTTTTCTCTCCAACTCTCACACTCACTTTGTTTCCCTCGCTGGCTTTTTGCATATGATCAGTCATAATTTGTTGCGGTGTCATAGGTCGGAGCACCAAATCCCTGCCTTTCCACTTGATTGTGTAATGGTTTGTGCGTCCACAATGTTGCGCTGAAACATCATATTGCCACGGCCTTCCCAAAAGTAAATGACACACCTTCATGGGTAGAACATCACACTCAACCGTGTCAATATAATCGCCAATCTTAAACTGAACTTTTACCTTGTGTATAATCTTCATTTCTCCGCAATCACTCAACCATTGCACATGGTATGGGTGAGGATGTGGCAGCAACTTCAGCTCAAGCTTTTCACACATCTCTTTGCTTGCAAGGTTTTGGCAACGTCCTCCATCAATTATTACTTTCGCAACTTTGTCTTGAACTCTTGCTCTTGTTTGGAGAAGGTTGTGCCGTTGACAATTCTCTGAATCTTTCATTTGCACGCTGAGCACCTTGGTAACAACAAGTGAGGCACCTTGCTCATAATCACAATAATTGTGTTCTTCGTCATCAAGAGTAGCATCAGCAACTTCGTCTTCCAAATCACTTGTTGATTCATACTCTCCTTCCTCTATGACGAGCATAGTACGGTTGTTTGGGCAGTCTTTGATCATATGACCACGTCCCTTACACTTGAAACACTCAATGTCTCTACTCTTGGATGTGGATCCAATGGAAGATGAACTAGATGACGCTGATTTGCCTTTCTCCCTTGAAGTTTCAGTTCCACCACTACGAGTGTTAGAACGGTTGCCACCTACAGAGTTAGTGGTGATGCCTCGACCAACATTAAATTGCGGTACAAACTTACTTCCACTTGCTGTAGTCTGAGTAGTGAATGAGGTTGATTTGTTCAGCTTTGAGTCATCTTGCAATTGTCGTTCAGCCTTTGAAGCAAGATGCACCAACTCTATGACATTTTGGTAAGGTTGTAGCTCAACAATCCGTTTCACACTTGAGTTCAACCCATACAAGAATCGAGCCATGGACTGCTCCTCATCTTCTTGTATATCGGCACGTATAATAGCCTTCTCCATCTCCTTGTGGTACTCCTCAACGGATTGTTTACCTTGCCTCAAGTTTTGAAGCTTGTCAAAGATGTCTCTTCTATAGTGTCTTGGAATGAATATCGCCCTCATCTCACTCTTCATTTCTGCCCAAGTAGCAATAGGGAATCCTTCTCCTTCTTCTCGTTGTCGCTGGACTTGTTCCCACCATATAAGCGCATAGTCTTCAAACTCCAATGAAGCCATGGCAAGCTTCTTCTCTTCGGAATAGTTATGCATGCGGAAAATGTTATCAACCTTCAACTCCCATGTAAGATAAGCTTCTGGATCAGATCCTCCTTCAAACTTTGGCATAGTAAATTTCAGCTTACCAAACCTTTCCTCATCACGAACAAAGTTTCCACGTTGACGGAATCCAGCATTCCTAAACATGTCACGATCCTCATTGTCAAATTCATCATCAATGTAACCATGGTTCATATTACCTCTTCCACGACCTCGTCCTCGTCCATTGAATGAAGCATCTCTAACATTATTCCCACGACCAGCAACTACGTTGTTTGTGTTGTCGGCGACATGGTTTCGCCGTCCTTGAGCATTTAGTGCAGCAACCTCTCCATCAGTCCCCTCAGTCTCATCGCCATGCACACTTGCATCTCCCGTGGCTTGTCGTAGTTCTCGAACAACTTGAGCAACTATATTAACGTGCATAGCAGCAAGATTTTGGGTTAGTTGTTGATTAACATTACCCATAAGTTGTTGAAGATCCTCGGAAATTCTATCTTGCTTTTCCTCCAATGACTCAATGCTTGCCCGAAACTCTTGACGAAGATGATCACGTAAAGCATTGAAATGGAAGCGAGTGATGGGCTGGTTGAGCTGTCCAACACCATCAATTTGGTACCTATTCTCATCATCTGCCATGATTAGTTACTCACAAAAGAAAGAAAAAGAAACCACTAACATAGAAAAAAGAAAGTGTATACGAAAACTCAACATCACCTTCTCTTACCAACCGAAGCTCGTGAAGATTCCAAGTGAGTGCAGATTTGTGTTCTACTTCGGTGATGATGGTTGGTCCAAAAGAGTGACAATCAGGCACATACAAGTCGAGAATCACACAAACAATGGCTGATTTTGGATGCACTACTCAATAGACTAGATGAAATCCCTACAAATTCAGCAACTCTTTTCTTTTGCTTTTTTTTGCTTTTTTTTTTTGCTTTTTTTGCAGTTTTTTTTTTTGACAGAACTGAAATCCACAAAACTACAAAGGGATAGATGGTACCAGTGTAACTAAAAATCTGAATGTGGCACACTAGATTTAGGCATCATATAGTTCTCATCAATTGTAGTATAACAATCAACTAGGAGTGGATTCACCTCATGTTTAATTTGTTTTGCTTGGTTCCTAGTCATTGGGCCTTTGTAAGCTTCTTTCGTCGATGCATTAGCTTGTAGTTGTATAGGATTACTTGTAATAGTAGATATCTAAGTTCGTCCTTAGAAATAGACTACCTTGGGACAAACTTTGACAAACTTGGGATAAATTTAGACAAACCTTAGAATGAGACTAAAGTTTGTCTTTGTTCGTCCCAAGTTAGTCTCGTTAGTCTTATTCTAAGGTTTGTCTAAGTTCGTCCTTAGAAAGAGACTAACTTAGGGTGAACTTAGACTAACTTGGGACGAACTTAGACAAACCTTAGAATGAGACTAAAGTTTGTCTTTGTTCGTCCCAAGTTAGTCTCTTAGTCTCATTCTAAGGTTTATCTAAGTTCGTCCTTAGAAATAGACTAACTTGGGACGAACTTAGACTAACCTTAGAATGAGACTAATGTTTGTCCTTGTTCTTCCCAAGTTAGTCTCATTAGTCTCATTCTAAGGTTTGTCTAAGTTCGTCCTTAGAAATAGACTAACTTGGGATGAACTTTGACAAACTTGGGACGAACATAGACAAACCTTAGAATGAGACTAAAGTTTGTCTTTGTTCGTCCCAAATTAGTCTCGTTAGTCTCATTCTAAGGTTTGTCTAAGTTCATCCTTAGAAAGAGACAAACGTGGGATGAACTTAGACTAACTTGGGACAAACTTAGATAAACCTCAGAATGAGACTAAAGTTTGTCTTTGTTCGTCCCAAGTTAGTCTCGTTAGTCTCATTCTAAGGTTTGTCTAAGTTCGTCCTTAGAAAGAGACTAACTTGGGACGAACTTAGACAAACCTTAGAATGAGACTAAATTTTATCTTTGTTCGTCCCAAGTTAGTCTCTTAGTCTCATTCAAAGGTTTGTCTAAGTTCTTCCTTAGAAAGAGACAAACGTGGAAGGAACTTAGACTAACTTGCGACGAACTTAGACAAACCTTAGAATGAGACTAAAGTTTGTCTTTGTTCGTCCCAAGTTAGTCTCGTTAATCTCATTCTAAGGTTTATCTAAGTTTGTCCTTAGAAATAGAATACCTTGGGACGAACTTAGACAAACCTTAGAATGAGATTAAAGTTTGTCTTTGTTCGTCCCAAGTTAGTCCCGTTAGTCTCAATCTAAGGTTTGTATAAGTTCGTCCTTAGAAATAGACTAACTTGGGATGAACTTTGACAAACCTTAGAATGAGAATAATGTTTGTCTTTGTTTGTCTCAAGTTAGTCTTGTTACTCTCATTCTAAGGTTTATCTAAGTTCATCCTTAGAAATAGACTACTTAGGATGAACTTTGACAAACTTGGGACGAACTTAGACAAACCTTAGAATGAGACTAAAGTTTGTCTTTGTTCTTCCCAAGTTAGTCTCGTTAGTTTCATTTTAAGGTTTGTCTAAGTTTGTCCTTAGAAAGAGACTAACTTGGCATGAACTTAGACTAACTTGGGACGAACTTAGACAAACCTTAGAATGAGACTAAAGTTTGTCTTTGTTTGTCCCAAGTTAGTCTCTTAGTCTCATTCTAAGGTTTATCAAAGTTCATCCTTAGAAATAGACTAACTTGGTACGAACTTAGACTAACCTTAGAATGAGACTAATGTTTGTCTTTGTTCTTCCCAAGTTAGTCTCATTAGTCTCATTCTAAGGTTTGTCTAAGTTCGTCCTTAGAAATAGACTAACTAGGGACAAACTTTGACAAACTTGGGACGAACTTAGACAAACCTTAGAATGTGACTAAAGTTTGTCTTTGTTCGTCCCAAATTAGTCTCGTTAGTCTCATTCTAAGGTTTGTCTAAGTTCGTTCTTAGAAAGAGACAAACGTGGGATGAACTTAGACTAACTTGGGACGAACTTAGACAAACCTTAGAATGAGGCTGAAGTTTGTCTTTGTTCGTCCCAAGTTAGTCTCGTTAGTCTCATTCTATGGTTAGTCCAAGTTATCCCTAAGAAAGAGACGAACGTGGGACAAACTTAGACTAACTTGGGACGAACTTAGACAAACCTTAGAATGAGACTAAAGTTTGTCTTTGTTCGTCCATAGTTAGTCTCGTTAGTCTCAATCTAAAGTTTATCCAAGTTTGTCCTTAGAAATAGACTGACTTGGGACGAACTTGGACAAACCTTTGAATGAGACTAAAGTTTGTCTTTGTTCGTCCCAAATTTGTCTCGTTAGTCTCATTCTAAGGTTTGTGTAAGTTCGTCCTTAGAAATAGACTAACTTGGGATGAACTTTGACAAACCTTAGAATGAGACTAAAGTTTGTCTTTGTTCGTCTCAAGTTAGTCTCGTTACTCTCATTCTAAGTTTTATCTAAGTTCATCCTTAGAAATAGACTAACTTGGGATGAACTTTGAGAAACTTGGGACGAACTTAAACAAACCTTAGACTGAGACTAAAGTTTGTCTTTGTTCGTCCAAAGTTAGTCTCGTTAGTCTCATTCTAAGGTTTGTCGAAGTTCGTCCTTAGAAAGAGACGAACTTGGGACGAACTTAGACAAACCTTAGAATGAGACTCAAGTTTGTCTTTGTTCGTCCAAAGGTAGTCTCTTACTCTCATTCTAAGGTTTATCTAGGTTCGTTCTTAGAAATAGACTAACTTGGGACAAACTTAGACTAACCTTAGAATGAGACTAATGTTTGTCTTTGTTCTTCCCAAGTTAGTCTCGTTAGTCTCATTCTAAGGTTTTTCAAAGTTCGTCCTTAGAAATAGACTAACTTGGGACAAACTTTGACAAACTTGGGACGAACTTAGACAAACTTTAGAATGAGACTAAATTTTGTCTTTGTTCATCCCAAGTTAGTCTTGTTAGTCTCATTCTAAGGTTTGTCTAAGTTCGTCCTTAGAAAGAGACAAACGTGGGACGAACTTATACTAACTTGGGACGAACTTAGACAAACCTTCGAATGAGACTAAAGTTTGTCCTTGTTCGTCCTAAGTTAGTCTCGTTAGTCTCATTCTAAGGTTTGAATAAGTTTGTCCTTAGAAATAGACTGACTAGGGACGAACATAGACAAACCTTAGAATGAGACTAAAGTTTGTCTTTGTTCGTCCCAAATTAGTCTCGTTAGTGTTATTCTAAGGTTTGTGTAAGTTTGTCCTTAGAAATAGATTAACTTGGGAAGAACTTAGACAACCTTAGAATGAGACTAAAGTTTGTCTTTGTTCGTCCCAAATTGGTCTCGTTACTCTCATTCTAAGGTTTATCTAAGTTCGTCCTTAGAAAGAGATTAACTTGGGACGAACTTAGACTAACTTGGGACGAACATAGACAAACCTTAGAATGAGACTAAATTTTGTCATTGTTTGTCCCAAGTTAGTCTCTTAGTCTCATTCTAAGGTTTATCTAAGTTCGTTCTTAGAAATAGTCTAACTTGGGACGAACTTAGACTAACCTTAGAATGAGACTAATGTTTGTCTTTGTTCTTCCCAAGTTAGTCTCGTTAGTCTCATTCTAAGGTTTGTCTAAGTTCGTCCTTAGAAAGTGACCAACTTGGGAGGAACATAGACTAACTTGGGACGAACTTAGACAAACCTTAGAATGAGACTAATGTTTGTCTTTGTTCGTACCAAGTTAGTCTCGTTAGTCTCATTCTAAGGTTTATCTAAGTTTGTCCTTAGAAATAGACTGACTAGGGACGAACTTAGACAAACCTTAGAATGAGACTAAAGTTTGTCTTTGTTCGTCCCAAATTAGTCTCGTTAGTCTTATTCTAAGGTTTGTGTAAGTTCGTCCTTAGAAATAGACTAACTTGGGATGAACTTTGACAAACCTTAGAATGAGACTAAAGTTTCTCTTTGGTCATCTCAAGTTAGTCTCGTTACTCTCATTCTCAGGTTTATCTAAGTTCATCCTTAGAAATAGACTAACTTGGGATGAACTTTGAGAAACTTGGGATGAACTTAGACAAACCTTAGAATGAGATTAAAGTTTGTCTTTGTTCATCCAAAGTTAGTGTCGTTAGTCTCATTCTAAGGTTTTTCTAAGTTCGTCCTTAGAAAGAGACTAACTTGGGACGAACTTAGACAAACCTTAGAATGAGACTCAAGTTTGTCTTTGTTCGTCCAAAGGTAGTCTCTTACTCTCATTCTAAGGTTTGTCTAAGTTCTTCATTACAAAGAGACAAACGTGGAACGAACTTAGACTAACTTGGGACGAACTTAGGCAAACCTTAGACTGAGACTAAAGTTTGTCTTTGTTCGTCCCAAGTTTGTCTCGTTAGTCTCATTCTAAGGTTTATCTAAGTTCGTCCTTAGAAATAGACTGACTTGGGATGAACTTAGACAAACCATAGAATGAGACTAAAGTTTGTCTTTGTTCATCCCAAATTAGTCTCGTTAGTCTTATTCTAAGGTTTGTGTAAGTTCGTCCTTAAAAATAGACTAACTTGGGATGAACTTTGACAAACCTTAGAATGAGACTAAAATTTGTCTTTGTTCGTCTCAAGTTAGTGTCGTTACTCTCATTCTAAGGTTTATCTAAGTTCATCATAGACTAACTTGGGATGAACTTTGAGAAACTTGGGATGAACTTAGACAAACCTTAGAATGAGACTAAAGTTTGTCTTTGTCCGTCCAAAGTTAGTCTCGTTAGTCTCATTCTAAGGTTTGTCTAAGTTCGTCCTTAGAAAGAGACTAACTTGGGACGAACTTAGGCAAACCTTAGAATGAGACTCAAGTTTGTCTTTGTTCGTCCAAAGGTAGTCTCTTACTCTCATTCTAAGGTTTGTCTAAGTTCTTCCTCAGAAAGAGACAAACGTGGAACGAACTTAGACTAACTTGGGAAGAACTAAGACAAACCTTAGAATGAGACTAAAGTTTGTCTTTGTTCGTCCCAAGTCAGTCTCGTTAGTCTCATTCTAAGGTTAATCTAAGTTCGTCCCAAGAAATAGACTACCTTGGGACGAACTTTGACAAACTTGGGATGAACTTAGACAAACCTTAGAATGAGACTAAAGTTTGTCTTTGTTCGTCCCAAGTTAGTCTCGTTAGTCTCATTCTAAGGTTTGTCTAAGTTCGTCCTTAGAAAGAGACTAACTTGGGACGAACTTAGACTAACTTGGGACGAACTTAGACAAACTTGCGACGAACTTAGACAAACCTTAGAATGAGACTAAAGTTTGTCTTTGTTCGTCCCAAGTTAGTCTCTTAGTGTCATTCAAAGGTTTATCTAAGTTCGTCCTTAGAAATAGACTAACTTGGGACAAACATAGTCTAACCTTAGAATGAGACTAATGTTTGTCTTTGTTCTTCCCAAGTTAGTCTCGTTAGTCTCATTCTAAGGTTTGTCTAAGTTCATCCTTAGAAATAGACAAATGTGGGATGAACTTAGACTAACTTGGGACTAACTTAGACAAACCTTAGAATGAGACTAAAGTTTGTCTTTGTTCGTCCCAAGTTAGTCTCGTTAGTCTCATTCTAAGGTTTGTCTAAGTTCGTCCTTAGAAATAGACTAACTTGGGACAAACATAGACTAACCTTAGAATGAGACTAATGTTTGTCTTTGTTCTTCCCAAGTTACTCTCGTTAGTCTCATTCTAAGGTTTGTCTAAGTTCTTCCTTCGAAATAGACAAATGTGGGATGAACTTAGACTAACTTGGGACGAACTTAGACAAACCTTAGAATGAGACTCAAGTTTTTCTTTGTTCGTCCAAAGGTAGTCTCTTACTCTCATTCTAAGGTTTATCTAAGTTCGTTTTTAGAAATAGACTAACTTGGGACGAACTTAGACTAACCATAGAATGAGACTAATGTTTGTCTTTGTTCTTCCCAAGTTAGTCTTGTTAGTTTCATTCTAAGATTTGTCTAAGTTCGCCTTAGAAATAGACTAACTTGGGACGAACTTTGACAAACTTGGTACGAACTTAGACAAACCTTAGAATGAGACTAAAGTTTGTCTTTATTCGTCCCAAGTTAGGCTCGGTAGTCTCATTCTAAGGTTTGTCTAAGTTCATCCTTAAAAAGAGAAAAACGTGGGGCGAACTTAGACTAACTTGGGACGAACTTAGACAAACCTTAGAATAAGACTAAAGTTTGTCTTTGTTCGTCCCAAGTTAGTCTCGTTAGTTTCATTCTAAGGTTTATCTAAGTTCGTCCTTAGAAATAGACTAACTTGGGACAAACATAGACTAACCTTAGAATGAGACTAATTTTTGTCTTTGTTCTTCCCAAGTTAGTCTCGTTAGTCTCATTCTAAGGTTTGTCTAAGTTCGTCCTTAGAAATAGACAAATGTGGGATGAACTTAGACTAACTTGGGACGAACTTAGACAAACCTTAGAATGAGACAAAAGTTTGTCTTTGTTCATCCCAAGTTAGTCTCGTTAGTCTCATTCTAAGGTTTGTCTAAGTTCGTCCTTAGAAATAGACTAACTTGGGACAAACATAGACTAACCTTAGAATGAGACTAATGTTTGTCTTTGTTCTTCCCAAGTTAGTCTCGTTAGTCTCATTCTAAGGTTTGTCTAAGTTCGTCCTTAGAAATAGACAAATATGGGAAGAACTTAGACTAACTTGGGACGAACTTAGACAAACCTTAGAATGAGACTTAAGTTTGTCTTTGTTCATCCAAAGGTAGTCTCTTACTCTCATTCTAAGGTTTTTCTAAGTTCGTTCTTAGAAATAGACTAACTTGGGACGAACTTAGACTAACCTTAGAATGAGACTAATGTTTGTCTTTGTTCTTCCCAAGTTAGTCTCGTTAGTCTCATTCTAAGGTTTGTCTAAGTTCGCCTTAGAAATAGACTAACTTGGGACGAACTTTGACAAACTTGGGACGAACTTAGACAAACCTTAGAATGAGACTAACGTTTGTCTTTATTCGTCCCAAGTTAGTCTCGGTAGTCTCATTCTAAGGTTTGTCTAAGTTCATCCTTAAAAAGAGACAAACGTGGGGCGAACTTAGACTAACTTTGGACGAACTTAGACAAACCTTAGAATAAGACTAAAGTTTGTGTTTGTTCGTCCTAAGTTAGTCTCGCTAGTCTCATTCTAAGGTTTGTATAAGTTCGTCCTTAGAAATAGACTAACTTGGGATGAACTTTGACAAACCTTAGAATGAGACTAAAGTTTGTCTTTGTTAGTCTCAAGTTAGTCTCGTTACTCTCATTTTAAGGTTTATCTAAGTTCATCCTTAGAAATAGA
Organism: Rhodiola kirilowii; assembly: GCA_033675215.1. NCBI lineage: Eukaryota > Viridiplantae > Streptophyta > Magnoliopsida > Saxifragales > Crassulaceae > Rhodiola > Rhodiola kirilowii. The sequence goes on from CM066202.1 coordinate 524,926, forward strand.
CTAACTTCGGATGAACTTTGACAAACTTGGGACGAACTTAGACAAACCTTAGAAGGAGACTAAAGTTTGTCTTTGTTCGTCCCAAATTAGTCTCGTTAGTCTCAGTCTAAGGTTTGTCTAAGTTCGTCCTTAGAAAGAGACAAACGTGGGATGAACTTAGACTAACTTGGGACAAACTTAGACAAACCTTAGAATGAGACTAAAGTTTGTCTTTGTTCGTCCCAAGTTAGTCTCGTTAGTCTCATTCTAAGGTTTGTCTAAGTTCGTCCTTAGAAAGAGACTAACTTGGGACGAACTTAGACAAACCTTAGAATGAGACTAAATTTTGTCTTTGTTCGTCCCAAGTTAGTCTCTTAGTCTCATTCTAAGGTTTGTCTAAGTTCTTCCTTAGAAAGAGACAAACGTGGAAGAAACTTAGACTAACTTGGGACAAACTTAGACAAACCTTAGAATGAGACTAAAGTTTGTCTTTGTTCGTCCCAAGTTAGTCTCGTTAGTCTCATTCTAAGGTTTATCTAAGTTTGTCCTTAGAAATAGACTACCTTGGGATAAACTTAGACAAACCTTAGAATGAGACTAAAGTTTGTCATTGTTCGTCCCAAGTTAGTCTCGTTAGTCTCATTCTAAGGTTTGTATAAGTTCGTCCTTAGAAATAGACTAACTTGGGATGAACTTTGACAAACCTTAGAATGAGACCAATGTTTGTCTTTGTTTGTCTCAAGTTAGTCTCATTACTCTCATTCTAAGGTTTATCTAAGTTCATCCTTAGAAATAGACTACCTTGGGATGAACTTTGACAAACTTGGGACGAACTTAGACAAACCTTAGAATGAGACTAAAGTTTGTCTTTGTTCGTCCCAAGTTAGTCTCGTTAGTCTCATTCTAAGGTTTGCCTAAGTTTGTCCTTAGAAAGAGACTAACTTGGCATGAACTTAGACTAACTTGGGATGAACTTAGACAAACCTTAGAATGAGACTAAAGTTTGTCTTTGTTTGTCCCAAGTTAGTCTCTTAGTCTCATTCTAAGGTTTATCTAAGTTCGTTCTTAGAAATAGTCTAACTTGGGACGAACTTAGACTAACCTTAGAATGAGACTAATGTTAGTCTTTGTTCTTCCCAAGTTAGTCTCGTTAGTCTCATTCTAAGGTTTGTCTAAGTTCGTCCTTAGAAAGAGACCAACTTGGGAGGAACATAGACTAACTTGGGACGAACTTAGATAAACCTTAGAATGAGACTAATGTTTGTCTTTGTTTGTCCCAAGTTAGTCTCGTTAGTCTCATTCTAAGGTTTGTCTAAGTTATCCCTTAGAAAGAGACGAACGTGGGATGAACTTAGACTAACTTGGGACGAACTTAGACTAACTTGGGACGAACTTAGACAAACCTTAGAATGAGACTAAAGTTTGTCTTTGTTCGTACCAAGTTAGTCTCGTTAGTCTCATTCTAAGGTTTATCTAAGTTTGTCCTTAGAAATTGACTGACTAGGGACGAACTTAGACAAACCTTAGAATGAGACTAAAGTTGGTCTTTGTTCGTCCCAAATTAGTCTCGTTAGTCTTATTCTAAGGTTTGTGTAAGTTCGTCCTTAGAAATAGACTAACTTGGGATGAACTTTGACAAACCTTAGAATGAGACTAAAATTTGTCTTTGTTCGTCTCAAGTTAGTGTCGTTACTCTCATTCTAAGGTTTATCTAAGTTCATCCTAGACTAACTTCAGATGAACTTTGAGAAACTTGGGATGAACTTAGACAAACCTTAGAATGAGACTAAAGTTTGACTTTGTTCGTCCAAAGTTAGTCTCGTTAGTCTCATTCTAAGGTTTGTCTCAGTTCGTCCTTAGAAAGAGACTAACTTGGGACGAACTTAGACAAACCTTAGAATGAGACTCAAGTTTATCTTTGTTCGTCCAAAGGTAGTCTCTTACTCTCATTCTAAGGTTTGTCTAAGTTCTTCCTCAGAAAGAGACAAACGTGGAACGAACTTAGACTAACTTGGAAAGAACTTAGACAAACCTTAGAATGAGACTAAAGTTTGTCTTTGTTCGTCCCAATTTAGTCTCGTTAGTCTCATTCTAAGGTTTGAATAATTTTGTCCTTAGAAATAGACTGACTAGGGACGAACTTAGACAAACCTTAGAATGAGACTAAAGTTTGTCTTTGTTCGTCCCAAATTAGTCTCGTTAGTCTTATTCTAAGGTTTGTGTAAGTTCGTCCTTAGAAATATATTAACTTGGGACGAGCTTAGACAACCTTAGAATGAGACTGAAGTTTGTCTTTGTTCGTCCCAAGTTAGTCTCGTTAGTCTCATTCTAAGGTTAATCTAAGTTCGTCCCAAGAAATAGACTACCTTGGGACGAACTTTGACAAACTTGGGATGAACTTAGACAAACCATAGAATGAGACTAAAGTTTGTCTTTGTTCATCCAAAGTTAGTCTCGTTAGTCTCATTCTAAGGTTTGTCTAAGTTCGTCCTTAGAAAGAGCGACGAACTTAGACAAACCATAGAATGAGACTAAAGTATATCTTTGTTCGTCCCAAGTTAGTCTCTTAGTCTCATTCAAAGGTTTATCTAAGTTCGTCCTTAGAAATAGACTAACTTGGGACAAACATAGACTAACCTTAGAATGAGACTAATGTTTGTCTTTGTTCTTCCCAAGTTAGTCTCGTTAGTCTCATTCTAAGGTTTGTCTAAGTTCGTTCTTAGAAATAGACAAATGTGGGATGAACTTAGACTAACTTGGGACGAACTTAGACAAACCTTAGAATGAGACAAAAGTTTGTCTTTGTTCGTCCCAAGTTAGTCTCGTTAGTCTCATTCTAAGGTTTGTCTAAGTTCGTCCTTAGAAATAAACAAACTTGGGACAAACATAGACTAACCTTAGAATGAGACTAATGTTTGTCTTTGTTCTTCCCAAGTTAGTCTCGTTAGTCTCATTCTAAGGTTTGTCTAAGTTCGTCCTTAGAAATAGACAAATATGGGATGAACTTAGACTAACTTGGGACGAACTTAGACAAACCTTAGAATGAGACTTAAGTTTGTCTTTGTTCATCCAAAGGTAGTCTCTTACTCTAATTCTAAGGTTTATCTAAGTTCGTTCTTAGAAATAGACTAACTTGGGACAAACTTAGACTAACCTTAGAATGAGACTAATGTTTGTCTTTGTTCTTCCCAAGTTAGTCTCGTTAGTCTCATTCTAAGGTTTGTCTAAGTTCGCCTTAGAAATAGACTAACTTGGGACGAACTTTGACAAACTTGGGACGAACTTAGACAAACCTTAGAATGAGACTAACGTTTGTCTTTATTCGTCCCAAGTTAGTCTCGGTAGTCTCATTCTAAGGTTTGTCTAAGTTCGTCCTTAAAAAGAGACAAACGTGGGGCGAACTTAGACTAACTTTGGACGAACTCAGACAAACCTTAGAATAAGACTAAAGTTTGTGTTTGTTCGTCCTAAGTTAGTCTCGTTAGTCTCATTCTAAGGTTTGTATAAGTTCGTCCTTAAAAATATACTAACTTGGGATGAACTTTGACAAACCTTAGAATGAGACTAAAGTTTGTCTTTGTTCGTCTCAAGTTAGTCTCGTTACTCTCATTTTAAGGTTTATCTAAGTTCATCCTTAGAAATAGACTAACTTCGGATGAACTTTGACAAACTTGGGACGAACTTAGACAAACCTTAGAAGGAGAATAAAGTTTGTCTTTGTTCGTCCCAAATTAGTCTCGTTAGTCTCAGTCTAAGGTTTGTCTAAGTTCGTCCTTAGAAAGAGACAAACGTGGGATGAACTTAGACTAACTTGGGACAAACTTAGACAAACCTTAGAATGAGACTAAAGTTTGTCTTTGTTCGTCCCAAGTTAGTCTCGTTAGTCTCATTCTAAGGTTTGTCTAAGTTCGTCCTTAGAAAGAGACTAACTTGGGACGAACTTAGACAAACCTTAGAATGAGACTAAAGTTTTGTCTTGGTTCGTCCCAAGTTAGTCTCTTAGTCTCATTCTAAGGTTTGTCTAAGTTCTTCCTTAGAAAGAGACAAACGTGGAAGGAACTTAGACTAACTTGGGACAAACTTAGACAAACCTTAGAATGAGACTAAAGTTTGTCTTTGTTCGTCCCAAGTTAGTCCCGTTAGTCTCATTCTAAGGTTTATCTAAGTTTGTCCTTAGAAATAGACTACCTTGGGACGAACTTAGACAAACCTTAGAATGAGACTAAAGTTTGTCTTTGTTCGTCCCAAGTTAGTCTCGTTAGTCTCATTCTAAGGTTTGTCTAAGTTCGTCCTTAGAAAGAGACCAACTTGGGAGGAACATAGACTAACTTGGGACGAACTTAGACAAACCTTAGAACTAATGTTTGTCTTTGTTTGTCCCAAGTTATTCTCGTTAGTCTCAATCTAAGGTTTGTCTAAGTTATCCCTTAGAAAGAGACGAACGTGGGACGAACTTAGACTAACTTGGGACGAACTTAGACAAACTTTAGAATGAGACTAAAGTTTGTCTTTGTTCGTACCAAGTTAGTCTCGTTAGTCTCATTCTAAGGTTTATCTAAGTTTGTCCTTAGAAATAGACTGACTAGGGACGAACTTAGACAAACCTTAGAATGAGACTAAAGTTTGTCTTTGTTCGTCCCAAATTAGTCTCGTTAGTCTTATTCTAAGGTTTGTGTAAGTTCGTCCTTAGAAATAGACTAACTTGGGATGAACTTTGACAAACCTTAGAATTAGACTAAAATTTATCTTTGTTCGTCTCAAGTTAGTGTTGTTACTCTCATTCTAAGGTTTATCTAAGTGCATCCTAGACTAACTTGGGATGAACTTTGAGAAACTTGGGATGAACTTAGACAAACCTTAGAATGAGACTAAAGTTTGTCTTTGTTCGTCCTAAGTTAGTCTCGTTAGTCTCATTCTAAGGTTTGTCTAAGTTCATCCTTAGAAAGAGACTGACTTGGGACGAACTTAGACAAACCTTAGAATGAGACCAAAGTTTGTCTTTGTTCGTCCCAAGTTAGTCTCGTTAGTCTCATTCTAAGGTTAATCTAAGTTCATCCCAAGAAATAGACTACCTTGGGACGAACTTTGACAAACTTGGGATGAACTTAGACAAACCTTAGAATGAGACTAAAGTTTGTCTTTGTTCGTCCCAAGTTAGTCTCGTTAGTCTCATTCTAAGGTTTGTCTAAGTTCGTCCTTAGAAAGAGACTAACTTGGGACGAACTTAGACAAACCTTAGAATGAGACAAAAGTTTGTCTTTGTTCGTCCCAAGTTAGTCTCGTTAGTCTCATTCTAAGGTTTGTCTAAGTTCGTCCTTAGAAATAGACTAACTTGGGACAAACATAGACTAACCTTAGAATGAGACTAATGTTTGTCTTTGTTCTTCCCAATTTAGTCTCGTTAGTCTCATTCTAAGGTTTGTCTAAGTTCGTCCTTAGAAATAGATAAATGTGGGATGAACTTAGCCTAACTTGGGACGAACTTAGACAAACCTTAGAATGAGACTCAAGTTTGTCTTTGTTCGTCCAAAGGTAGTCTCTTACTCTCATTCTAAGGTTTATCTAAGTTCGTTCTTAGAAATAGACTAACTTGGGACGAACTTAGACTAACCTTAGAATGAGACTAATGTTTGTCTTTGTTCTTCCCAAGTTAGTCTCGTTAGTCTCATTCTAAGGTTTGTCTAAGTTCGTCCTTAGAAATAGACTAACTTGGGACAAACTTTGACAAACTTGGGATGAACTTAGACAAACCTTAGAATGAGACTAAAGTTTATCTTTGTTCGTCCCACGTTAGTCTCGTTAGTCTCATTCTATGGTTAGTCTAACTTATCCCTTAGAAAGAGACGAACGTGGGACAAACTTAGACTAACTTGGGACGAACTTAGACAAACCTTAGAATGAGACTAAAGTTTGTCTTTGTTCATCCATAGTTAGTATCGTTAGTCTCATTCTAAGGTTTATCCAAGTTCGTCCTTAGAAATAGACTGACTTGGGATGAACTTAGACAAACCATTGAATGAGACTAAAGTTTGTCTTTGTTCGTCCCAAATTAGTCTCGTTAGTCTCATTCTAAGGTTTGTGTAAGTTCGTCCTTAGAAAAAGACTAACTTGGGATGAACTTTGACATACCTTAGAATGAGACTAAAGTTTGTCTTTGTTCGTCTCAAGTTAGTCTCGTTACTCTCATTCTAAGGTTTATCTAAGTTCATCCTTAGAAATAGACTAACTTGGGATGAACTTTGAGAAACTTGGGACGAACTTAGATAAACCTTTGACTGAGACTAAAGTTTGTCTTTGTTCGTCCAAAGTTAGTCTCGTTAGTCTCATTCTAAGGTTTGTCGAAGTTCGTCCTTAGAAAGAGACGAACTTGGGACGAACTTAGACAAACCTTAGAATGAGACTCAAGTTTGTCTTTGTTCGTCCAAAGGTAGTCTCTTACTCTCATTCTAAGGTTTATCTAAGTTCGTTCTTAGAAATAGACTAACTTGGGATGAACTTAGACTAACCTTAGAATGAGACTAATGTTTGTCTTTGTTCTTCCCAAGTTAGTCTCGTTAGTCTCATTCAAAGGGTTGTCTAAGTTCATCCTTAGAAATAGACTAACTTGGTACAAACTTTGACAAATTTGGGACGAACTTAGACAAACCTTAGAATGAGACTAAAGTTTGTCTTTGTTCATCCCAAGTTAGTCTCGTAAGTCTAAGTTCATCCTTAGAAAGAGACAAACGTGGGACGAACTTAGACTAACTTGGGACGAACTTAGACAAACCTTAGAATGAGACTAAAGTTTGTCTTTGTTCGTCCCAAGTTAGTCTCGTTAGTCTCATTCTAATATTTGAATAAGTTCGTCCTTAGAAATAGATTAACTTGGGACGAACTTAGACAACCTTAGAATGAGACTAAAGTTTGTCTTTGTTCATCCCAAATTGGTCTCGTTACTCTCATTCTAAGGTTTATCTAAGTTCGTCCTTAGAAAGAGATTAACTTGGGACGAACATAGGCTAACTTGGGACGAACATAGAGATACCTTAGAATGAGACTAAATTTTGTCTTTGTTTGTCCCAAGTTAGTCTCTTGGTCTCATTCTAAAGTTTATCTAAGTTTGTTCTTAGAAATAGTCTAACTTGGGACGAACTTAGACTAGCCTTAGAATGAGACTAATGTTTGTCTTTGTTCTTCCCAAGTTAGTCTCGTTCGTCTCATTCTAAGGTTTGTCTAAGTTCGTCCTTAGAAAGAGACCAACTTGGGAGGAACATAGACTAACTTGGGACGAACTTAGACAAACCTTAGAATGAGACTAATGTTTGTCTTTGTTTGTCCCAAGTTAGTCTCGTTAGTCTCATTCTAAGGTTTGTCTAAGTGATCCCTTAGAAAGAGACGAACGTGGGACGAACTTAGACTAACTTTGGATGAACTTAGACAAACCTTAGAATGAGACTAAAGTTTGTCTTTATTCGTACCAAGTTAGTCTCGTTAGTCTCATTCTAAGGTTTATCTAAGTTTGTCCTTAGAAATAGACTGATTAGGGACGAACTTAGACAAACCTTAGAATGAGACTGAAGTTTGTCTTTGTTCGTCCCAAATTAGTCTCGTTAGTCTTATTCTATGGTTTGTGTATGTTCGTCCTTAGAAATAGACTAACTTGGGATGAACTTTGACAAACCTTAGAATGAGACTAAAGTTTCTCTTTGTTCGTCTTAAGTTAGTCTCGTTACTCTCATTTTGAGGTTTATCTAAGTTCATCCTTAGAAATAGACTAACTTGGGATGAACTTTGAGAAACTTAGGATGAACTTAGACAAACCTTAAAATGAGACTAAAGTTTGTCTTTGTTCGTCCAAAGTTAGTCTCGTTAGTCTCATTCTAAGGTTTTTCTAAGTTCGTCCTTTGAAAGAGACTAGCTTGGGACGAACTTAGACAAACCTTAGAATGAGACTCAAGTTTGTCTTTGTTCGTCCAAAGGTAGTCTCTTACTCTTATTCTAAGGTTTGTCTAAGTTCTTCATTAGAAAGACACAAACGTGGAACGAACTTAGACTAACTTGGGACGAACTTAGACAAACCTTAGAATGAGACTACAGTTTGTCTTTGTTCGTCCCAAGTTAGTCTCGTTAGTCTCATTCTAAGGTTTATCTAAGTTCGTCCCTAGAAATAGACTGACTTGGGATGAACTTAGACAAACCATAGAATGAGACTAAAGTTTGTCTTTGTTCATCCCAAATTAGTCTCGTTATTCTTATTCTAAGGTTTGTGTAAGTTCGTCCTTAGAAATAGACTAACTTGGGATGAACTTTGACAAACCTTAGAATGAGACTAAAATTTGTCTTTGTTCGTCTCAAGTTAGTGTCGTTACTCTCATTCTAAGGTTTATCTAAGTTCATCCTTAGAAATAGACTAACTTGGGATGAACTTTGAGAAACTTGGGATGAAGTTAGACAAACCTTAGAATGAGACTAAAGTTTGTCTTTGTTCGTCCAAAGTTAGTCTCGTTAGTCTCATTCTAAGGTTAGTCTAAGTTCGTCCTTAGAAAGTGACTAACTTGGGACGAACTTAGACAAACCTTAGAATGAGACTCAAGTTTGTCTTTGTTCGTCCAAAGGTAGTCTCTTACTCTCATTCTAAGGTTTGTCTAAGTTCCTCCTCAGAAAGAGACAAAAGTGGAACGAACTTAGACTAACTTGGGACGAACTTAGACAAACCTTAGAATGAGACTAAAGTTTGTCTTTGTTCGTCCCAAGTTAGTCTCGTTAGTCTCATTCTAAGGTTAATCTAAGATCGTCCCAAGAAATAGACTACCTTGGGACGAACTTTGACAACCTTGGGATGAACTTAGACAAACCTTAGAATGAGACTAAAGTTTGTCTTTGTTCGTCCCAAGTTAGTCTCGTTAGTATCATTCTAAGGTTTGTCTAAGTTCGTCCTTAGAAAGAGACTAACTTGGGACGAACTTAGACTAACTTGGGACGAACTTAGACTAACTTGGGACGAACTTAGACTAACTTGGGACGAACTTAGACAAACCTTAGAATGAGACTAAAGTTTGTCTTTGTTCGTCCCAAGTTAGTCTCTTAGTCTCATTCAAAGGTTTATCTAAGTTCGTCCTTAGAAATAGACTAACTTGGGACAAACATAGACTAACCTTAGAATGAGACTAATGTTTGTCTTTGTCCTTCCCAAGTTAGTCTCGTTAGTCTCATTCTAAGGTTTGTCTAAGTTTGTCCTTAGAAATAGACAAATGTGGGATGAACTTAGACTAACTTGGGACGAACTTAGACAAACCTTAGAATGAGACTAAAGTTTGTCTTTGTTCGTCCCAAGTTAGTCTCGTTAGTCTCATTCTAAGGTTTGTCTAAGTTCTTCTTTAGAAATAGACTAACTTGGGACAAACATAGACTAACCTTAGAATGAGACTAATGTCTGTCTTTGTTCTTCCCAAGTTAGTCTCGTTAGTCTCATTCTAAGGTTTGTCTAAGTTCGTCCTTAGAAATAGACAAATGTGGGATGAACTTAGACTAACTTGGGACGAACTTAGACAAACCTTAGAATGAGACTCAAGTTTGTCTTTGTTCATCCAAAGGTAGTCTCTTACTCTCATTCTAAGGTTTATCTAAGTTCGTTCTTAGAAATAGACTAACTTGGGACGAACTCAGACTAACCTTAGAATGAGACTAATGTTTGTCTTTGTTCTTCCCAAGTTAGTCTCGTTAGTCTCATTCTAAGGTTTGTCTAAGTTCGTCCTTCGAAATAGACTAACTTGGGACAAACTTTGACAAACTTGGGACGAACTTAGACAAACCTTAGAATGAGACTAAAGTTTGTCTTTGTTCATCCCAAGTTAGTCTCGTTAGTCTCATTCTAAGGTTTGTCTAAGTTCGTCCTTAGAAAGAGACAAACGTGGGACGAACTTAGACTAACTTGGGACGAACTTAGACAAACCTTAGAATGAGACTAAAGTTTGTCTTTGTTCATCCCAAGTTAGTCTCGTTAGTCTCATTCTAATATTTGAATAAGTTCGTCCTTAGAAATAGATTAACTTGGGACGAACTTAGACAACCTTAGAATGAGACTAAAGTTTGTCTTAGTTCGTCCCAAATTGGGCCCGTTACTCTCATTCTAAGGTTTATCTAAGTTCGTCCTTAGAAAGAGATTAACTTGGGACGAACTTAGGCTAACTTGGGACGAACATAGACAAACCTTAGAATGATACTAAATTTTGTCTTTGTTTGTCCCAAGTTAGTCTCTTAGTCTCATTCTAAGGTTTATCTAAGTTCGTTCTTAGAAATAGTCTAACTTGGGACGAACTTAGACTAACCTTAGAATGAGACTAATGTTTGTCTTTGTTCTTCCCAAGTTAGTCTCGTTAGTCTCATTCTAAGGTTTGTCTAAGTTTGTTTTTAGAAAGAGGCCAACTTGGGAGGAACATAGACTAACTTGGGACGAACTTAGACAAACCTTAGAATGAGACTAATGTTTGTCTTTGTTTGTCCCAAGTTAGTCTCGTTAGTCTCATTCTAAGGTTTGTCTAAGTTATCCCTTAGAAAGAGACGAACGTGGGACGAACTTAGACTAACTTGGGACGAACTTAGACAAACCTTAGAATGAGACTAAAGTTTCTCTTTGTTCGTACCAAGTTAGTCTCGTTAGTCTCATTCTAAGGTTTATCTAAGTTTGTCCTTAGAAATAGACTAACTAGGGACGAACTTAGACAAACCTTAGAATGATACTAAAGTTTGTCTTTGTTCGTCCCAAATTAGTCTCGTTAGTCTTATTCTAAGGTTTGTGTAAGTTCGTCCTTAGAAATAGACTAACTTGGGATGAACTTTGACAAACCTTAGAATGAGACTAAAGTTTCTCTTTGTTCGTCTCAAGTTAGTCTCGTTACTCTCATTCAATGGTTTATCTAAGTTCATCCTTAGAAATAGACTAACTTGGGATGAACTTTGAGAAACTTGGTATGAACTTAGACAAACCTTAGAATGAGACTAAAGTTTGTGTTTGTTCGTCCAAAGTTAGTATCGTTAGTCTCATTCTAAGGTTTTTCTAAGTTCGTCCTTAGAAAGAGAGTAACTTGGGACGAACTTAGACAAACCTTAGAATGAGACTCAAGTTTGTCTTTGTTCGTCCAAAGGTAGTCTCTTACTCTCATTCTAAGGTTTGTCTAAGTTCTTCATTAGAAAGAGACAAACGTGGAATGAACTTAGACTAACTTGGGACGAACTTCGACAAACCTTAGAATGAGACTACAGTTTGTCTTTGTTCGTCCCAAGTTAGTCTTGTTAGTCTCATTCTAAGGTTTATCTAAGTTCGTCCTTAGAAATAGACTGACTTGGGATGAACTTAGACAAACCATAGAATGAGACTACAGTTTGTCTTTGTTCGTCCAAAGTTAGTCTCGTTAGTCTCGTTAGTCTCATTCTAAGGTTTGTCTAAGTTCGTCCTTAGAAAGAGACTAACTTGGGACGAACTTAGAAAAAACCTTAGAATGAGACTCAAGTTTGTCTTTGTTCGTCCAAAGGTAGTCTCTTACTCTCATTCTAAGGTTTGTCTAAGTTCTTCCTCAGAAAGAGACAAAGGTGGAACGAACTTAGACTAACTTGGGACGAACTTAGACAAACCTTAGAATGAGACTAATGTTTGTCTTTGTTCGTCCCAAGTTAGTCTCGTTAGTCTCATTCTAAGGTTAATCTAAGTTCGTCCCAAGAAATAGACTACCTTGGGACGAACTTTGACAAACTTGGGATGAACTTAGACAAACCTTGGAATGAGACTAAAGTTTGTCTTTGTTCGTCCCAAGTTAGTCTCGTTAGTCTCATTCTAAGGTTTGTCTAAGTTCGTCCTTAGAAAGAGACTAACTTGGGACGAACTTAGACTAACTTGGGACGAACTTAGACTAACTTGGGACGAACTTAGACAAACCTTAGAATGAGACTAAAGTTTGTCTTTGTTCGTCCCAAGTTAGTCTCTTAGTCTCATTCAAAGGTTTATCTAAGTTCGTCCTTAGAGAATGTTGGAAGCTTTGTTATATGAATATTACTTTAGTTCATGCGGAACTAACAATAATCAATTAAATCTGAACATGCATATCTATAAGTCTGAACATGCATATATGAATCTGAACGAATACAGGAATCAGAATCTGATAAATCAAATAGATACAAAAAGGACAGCAAACCGAGTTGGTGATTCAGTCACGTCGTTGACGCTGTCCTTAAAGCTGATTTGCCTCCCGTTGGTGCTGGATTTGACGGCAAAAAGCTTCCCAGGATAAAAGAACCTCAGCAAGCGCGTTGAGCACCGTAGCCTTGCTGATCGAACCTATTCGATCTTCTGCTATCACAGATCGGGAGAAGAGAACAGTAGTCGAGATGTGAAGGAGTGTGTTTTCGGTGTGTTCTGAACTGAAGCGCAGGCTTCTTTATATAGTTGAGAGGAGAAACGGTTTCAGCCTGACTTTTCGGAAAAGATAGTATCTGGCCAGTATCAACAGTCCACGTTCTTATCTCGAAAAATCAGCAACCGCCGAAGACTGACTCAGTCTTACTTACTCTTTGACGTTTGGTTTTACATAATAATAATAAGATCGAATTATGTAAAAAACCGAACCGAAATTAGATTAACCAAAAACGAACCGCGCAACCCGCTGAGAAAATCGACAGCATTCACCCGGATGATGTGGGCGCGCACAAGACAGGCCAAATCCGACGTCGTCGACCGGATGATTTCCCCCCCCCCCCCCCTGCGCACGCCCGCGAAGGCATTTTGGGAGAGTTTCTTTTAACAACTTAACAAGCTTGTTATGGAAATCATATATGAACAAACAATGTTCCCATTTGGCCTCCAATGTGGGATATAAGCTTTTCACTTGTGTGAAATCAAGCTAGCTATCCATTCCTACCAAAGTCATGTTTTCATGGTTTTGGCACTACTTTGAGCATCAATTACTCATTCGATTTAGCTTCGTTTTTGGCGATTCAATACTTGATTTCATACCTCACACGTCAAGGTATTTTAATCTAATTTTGTCAACAAGATTCGAGGTGTTCTCCACGCTCAATTTTAGGTCTCAAATGTGGCGCACCACCATTTTCTTCAACCCACTACAAACACATTTTCCAACAATCCCCCACATGAAGAAAATCGAGTGGTGAAATCAAATAAAACAATAATCCTCGATAATCAACTCGACACGAAGTGGTGATAGCTTCTACGGATAATATCTGCACAGGATAGGTAGGTTACCCCCTTGAACCTTCCATTGAGATAACATGATCTCTTTACTGACTATTCAGTAGACGTGATGTCTTTGAACTGTTCGTCTTATACTGTAAACGAAATCAAGTTTCCACAGATATTATCCTGATCTTATTCAGTTCTTACTGGTGGGCTCATTTTGGTCGTGATACCCCTTTCCTGGTTCTGCAAGAGTTTCTAAAGAATTAAGCCCTTTGAATTCTCCTTTGAAGCGACCCCACTTCTCTCTCACATAGGTGATTCTTTCTTAAAGTAATCCTGCATTACCCATTTGAATCTCACTATTCAAATTACTAGAATCATTAAAAGCTTCGTGCTTAGCCTCGTGCAGGAGTCAATGTTTTATCTGGGAATAGGATTGGGGTGTTACCCCCCACAGTGACCTCACACAGTCTTAGCAGGTATGTTGTCCCTTTGAACCAAGTTCTTGGGATCTCCAGTCATCATGGTAGGGTTTTCCTTTGCCTCAACTTTTATAGCCCAAGGGCTTAAGCCTATGTTTTGATGTTAGCAATCAAAATGCTTCAGTCCCATTCCCTTAGTCGTCTTCTCTACTTGGTCCTTATTTAACCCTTTGGTTAACGGATCCGATATATTTTCTTTGGACCTCACGTAGTCAATGCTTATGACTCCGGATGAGAGAAGTTGTCTTATGGTATTGTGTCTTCGACGTATGTGTCTAGACTTACCATTATACATGACATTCTGTGCCCTACCAATTGTTGATTGATTATCACAATACACACATATTGGTGGCACAGGGTTTTTCGAACCAGGAATATCCTCTACAAAATTCCTTAACCACTCTGCTTCTTCGCCGCATTTATCTAATGCCACAAACTCAGCTTCCATCGTGGATCTGGTTATTAGAGTTTGTTTCGAGGATTTCCATGACACGGCTGCACCTCCCAAAGTGAATACATATCCACTGATGGCCTTTGAGTCTTGTATATCAGATATCCAGCTTGCATCAGTGTAACCTTCAATGACTTCAGGATATCTGGTATAATGTAGACCGTAGTCACGAGTAAATCGTAGATACTTCAGTACTCTCACGATGGCTTTCCAGTGTTCATATCCTGGGTTACTCGTATATCTTGCAAGCCTACTCACACAATAAGCAATATCAGGTCTAGTACAATTCATCAAGTACATTAGACTGCCTATTACTTTTGAGTATTCCACTTGAGAGATACTCTCCCCTTTGTTTTTAGACAGATGGTGGTTCATATCTATAGGAGTTTTATAAACTCCTACACTATCTTTCCCAAATTTGTCTAAAATCTTATCAACGTAGTGTGCTTGGCTTAAGACAAATCCATCTGCCGTCCTTGTGATTTTAATCCCTAAAATTACATCGGCCAGACCTAAGTCTTTCATATCAAACCTTGAGTTTAACATGGACTTAGTAGATTTAACCATTTCTTCATTGTTTCCCACAATGAGAATATCATCGACGTATAAGCACAAAAGCACATACCCGTGTTCAGTGGTTTTGCTATATACACATTTGTCACACTCGTTGATTTTGAATCCATTTGACAATATCACTTTGTCAAATTTCTCATGCCACTGTTTTGGTGCCTGTTTCAGACCATAGAGAGACTTAACAAGTTTACAGACTTTTCTCTCTTGTCCTGGCGCTTTACAACCCTCAGGTTGTTCCATATATATCTCTTCTTCAAGATCTCCATTCAAGAAGGCAGTCTTCACATCCATTTGATGAATTTCTAAATTGCGCAGAGCTGCAATTGCAATTATCATCCGTATAGATGTGATCCTTGTCACAGGTGAGAATGTATCAAAGTAGTCTAGACCTTCCTTTTGTCTATATCCTTTGATCACAAGTCTCGCTTTGTACTTTTCAACAGTACCATCAACTTTCATTTTCTTAGTAAAAATCCACTTTGAATCAAGTGGCTTACATCCCGGAGGAAGATTAACTAACTCCCAAGTATGATTTTGCATAATTGAGTCTAGTTCACTTTTTATGGCTTCTTTCCATATAGGGCCATCAACAGAGCTTATAGCTTCATTATATGTAGGAGGTCCCGCCTCAACCATAAAGGTTACAAAATCAGGTCCAAACGAATTTTCAACCCTTGCTCTTTTGCTTCTTCTTGGTTCCTCCCCATTTGTATCATCCTCGGATACTTCTTCTTGTTGGTGATACATTTCAGTAGTATCTTCACCTATCTCATAAGGTGAACTCGCTGGTTTTTCCTTATAAGGAAACATATGTTCAAAGAACGAAGCATTCTTAGACTCTATAATTGTGTTCTTGTGTATATCAGGGTTTTTAGACTCATACACAATGAACCTATACGCATTACTATTATGCGCATAGCCTATAAAGACACAATCAACTGTCTTTGGTCCTATCTTCATTCTTTTAGAACCGGGAGCCATTACTTTGGCTAAGCATCCCCACACTCGCAAGTGTTTGTAAGCAGGTTTTCTCCCTTTAAATAATTCATAGGGAGATTTCTCCTTCCTTTTTCGGGGTATTCGATTTAGCAGATAGTTAGCCGACAAAACGGCCTCCCCCCACATTGACTGGGGTAACCCTGAACTAAGTAACATCGCATTCATCATTTCTTTGATAGTGCGATTCTTACGTTCAGCTACACCATTCGATTGAGGAGAATAAGGTGGTGTAACCTCATGTATGATTCCAGTTTGTGCACACAGTGCCCCAAATGGTTCTACATATTCACCACCACGATCACTTTGTAGCCTTTTAATCTTTTTATTTAGTTGGTTTTCCACTTCCAACTTATACATGGCAAATTTCTCTACTGCTTCATCCTTGCTCTTTAGCAAGTATATTGAACAATATTTTGTACTGTCATCTATGAAAGTCACAAAATATTTATTTCCACCTCTTGTTGGCATGAATTTCAAGTCACATAGATCACTATGTATTAAGTCAAGGGGTTCAGTGTCTCTTTCAACATTATGAAAGGATGTTCTTGTTAATTTTGCTTCAACACAAATTTCACACTTGTGTTCGGAATCAAATTGAAATTTTGGTATACAATCCAATTTCATTAGATTCCTTATCGAGTCATAATTCACATGACCTAATCTACCATGCCATAAATTAGATGACTCAAGCAAGTAAGCGGAAGAATTTTTATTGATAGAATTGATAGCAATTACATTGAGTTTCCACATTCCATCCTTCACGTAACCACGTCCCACATACATGCCGTTCTTTGAAAGAACGACCTTCTGGGACTCAAACACCATCTTAAAACCATGACTAGTAAGTAAGGTTCCAGACACTAAATTCTTCCTGACATCAGGCACATATGAAACATTGGTCAGCTTCAGCTCCTTGCCCGACGTCATCTTCAACATCACACTTCCTTTTCCCTTGACTTCTGAGGTGGCCAAGTTGCCCATGTACACCTTCTCTCCATTTTCAGTCAACTTCAGCTCAGAGAAGGCATTCTTGTCAGAGCAGATGTGGTGGGTTGCTCCAGTATCCAGCCACCACTCCTTGGGGTTGGAATCCACCAGACTCAGCTGAGAAATCACAGCCACTAGTTGCTCTTCATCTCCCTCGGCGACATTCGTCTTCTTCTTCTTTGGAGCTCTACAATCAGCAGATCGGTGACCCTCTTTGTCACAATTGAAGCACTTGCCAGCAAACTTCGTCTGCACCTTCTTCTTGATAACCCTACTCTTGGGTCCAAGTTTGTTTAAGGGCTTCTTCCCTTTGGAGCTAGCACCATGTTCCACTATGTTAGCCCTTTCAGAAGGTAGCTTTGTCCCCTTATCAGAGAGTCGATTGTCCTCTTCATTCTTGAGGCGAATCACCAGGTCTTCCATAGACATTTCCTTTCGCTTGTGCTTAAGGTAATTCTTGAAGTCCTTCCACCCCGAAGGTAGCTTCTCAATTACTGCAGCAACCTGGAATGGTTCACTGACCTTCATTCCCTCTGCATTCATCTCATGCATAATCAGCTGCAAGTCGTGCACCTGACTGGTTACAGTCTTTGAATCCACCATCTGGAATTCGAGGAAGCGTCCCACCAGGTACTTCTTGGAGCCAGCATTCTCTGTTCGGTACTTCCGATCAAGCGCCACCCAAAGGTCCTTAGCTGAACTTTTGGATTTGTACACCTTGTACAACACGTCATTAAGACAGTTCATCACATAATTGTGACAGAGATACTCAGCATCTTTCCATGCATTGTATGCAATGAGCACTTCATTGTCCGCCTCACCCTCAGCCACCGTAGGTGTCTCCTCGGTCAGATACCGGGCAAACCCTAATTGGGAGAGGTAGAAATGCATCTTAGGCTGCCATGTAGTGAAGTTCAACCCATTGAACTTCTCAGGCCTTTCAGCTGCCATTACTGCAGCAGGCACTTGTGCCACCATAGTATTTGGAACTGGACCTGCAGGTACATTCCCGGCCGGAGCCATTAATGGGGTAGTCGCAGCCGACTCAGCACCATCCTGGTGATATTAGACACCTTCCATGTTCACAGACAAGTTGTTTTGTCCTTGTTCAGAATTCATTGCTACAACAGAGACAAATCTGTTAGTATGAAATAATATTCAGATAATAACGAAGCTAATGTTTGTCTTTGTTCTTCCCAAGTTAGTCTCGTTAGTCTCATTCTAAGGTTTGTCTAAGCTCGTCCTTAGAAATAGACAAATGTGAGATGAACTTAGACTAACTTGGGACGAACTTAGACAAACCTTAGAATGAGACTAAAGTTTGTCTTTGTTCGTCCCAAGTTAGTCTCGTTAGTCTCATTCTAAGGTTTGTCTAAGTTCGTCCTTAGAAATAGACTAACTTCGGATGAACTTCGACACTAACCTTAGAATGAGACTAATGTTTGTCTTTGTTCTTCCCAAGTTAGTCTCGTTAGTCTCATTCTAAGGTTTGTCTAAGTTCGTCCTTAGAAATAGACAAATGTGGGATGAACTTAGACTAACTTGGGACGAACTTAGACAAACCTTAGAATGAGACTCAAGTTTGTCTTTGTTCGTCCAAAGGTAGTCTCTAACTCTCATTCTAAGGTTTATCTAAGTTCGTTCTTAGAAATAGACTAACTTGGGACGAACTTAGACTAACCTTAGAATGAGACTAATGTTTGTCTTTGTTCTTCCCAAGTTAGTCTCGTTAGTCTCATTCTAAGGTTTGTCTAAGTTCGCCTTAGAAATAGACTAACTTGGGACGAACATTAAAAAACTTGGGACGAACTTAGACAAACCTTAGAATGAGACTAAAGTTTGTCTTTGTTCGTCCCAAGTTAGTCTCGGTAGTCTCATTCTAAGGTTTTTCTAAGTTCGTCCTTAAAAAGAGACAAACGTGGGGCGAACTTAGACTAACTTGGGACGAACATAGACAAACCTTAGAATAAGACTAAAGTTTGTCTTTGTTCGTCCCAAGTTAGTCTCGTTAGTTCTACTCTAAGGTTTGTATAAGTTCGTCCTTAGAAATGGACTAACTTGGGACGAACTTTGACAAACCTTAGAATGAGACTAAAGTTTGTCTTTGTTTGTCTCAAGTTAGTCTCGTTACTCTCATTTTAAGGTTTATCTAACTTCATCCTTAGAAATAGACTAACTTGGGATTAACTTTGAGAAACTTGGGACAAACTTAGACAAACCTTAGAATGAGACTAAAGTAGTCTCATTCTAAGGTTTGTCAAAGTTCATCCTTAGAAAGAGACTAACTTGGGATGAACTTAGACAAACCTTAGAATGAGACTAAAGTTTGTCTTTGTTCGTCCAAAGTTAGTCTCGTTAGTCTCATTATAAGGTTTGTCTAAGTTCGTCCTTAGAAAGAGACTAACTTGGGACGAACTTAGACAAACCTTAGAATGAGACTCAAGTTTATCATTGTTCGTCCAAAGGTAGTCTCTTACTCTCATTCTAAGGTTTGTCTAAGTTCTTCCTTAGAAAGAGACAAACGTGGAACGAACTTAGACTAACTTGGGACGAACTTAGACAAACCTTAGAATGAGACTAAAGTTTTTCTTTGTTTGTCTCAAGTTAGTCTCGTTACTCTCATTCTAAGGTTTATCTAAGTTCATCCTTAGAAATAGACAACCTTGGGACGAACTTTGACAAACTTGGGACGAACTTAGACAAACCTTAGAATGAGACTAAAGTTGGTCTTTGTTCGTCCCAAGTTAGTCTCATTAGTCTCATTGTAAGGTTTGTCTAAGTTCGTCCTTAGAAAGAGACTAACTTGGCACGAACTTAGACTAACTTGGGACGAACTTAGACAAACCATAGAATGAGACTAAAGTTTGTCTTTGTTCATCCCAAGTTCGTCTCTTAGTCTCATTGTAAGGTTTATCTAAGTTCGTCCTTAGAAATAGACTAACTTGGGACGAACTTAGACTAACTTGGGACGAACTTAGACTAACTTGGGACGAACTTAGACTAACTTGGGACGAACTTAGACAAACCATAGAATTAGACTAAAGTTTGTCTTTGTTCGTCCCAAGTTAGTCTCGTTAGTCTCATTCTAAGGTTTGTCTAAGTTGGTCCTTAGAAAGAGACTAACTTGGGACGAACTTAGACAAACCTTAGAATGAGACTAAAGTTTGTCTTTGTTCGTCCCAAGTTAGTCTCGTTAGTCTCATTCTAAGGTTTGTCTAAGTTATCCCTTAGAAAGAGACAAACGTGGGACAAACTTAGACTAACTTGGGACGAACTTAGACAAACCTTAGAATGTGACTAAAGTTTGTCTTTGTTCGTCCCAAATTAGTCTCGTTAGTCTCATTCTAAGGTTTGTCTAAGTTCGTTCTTAGAAAGAGACAAACGTGGGACGAACTTAGACTAACTTGGGACGAACTTAGACAAACCTTAGAATGAGACTGAAGTTTGTCTTTGTTCGTCCCAAGTTAGTCTCGCTAGTCTCATTCTATGGTTAGTCTAAGTTATCCCTCAGAAAGAGACGAACGTGGGACAAACTTAGACTAACTTGGGACGAACTTAGACCAACCTTAGAATGAGACTCAAGTTTGTCTTTGTTCGTCCAAAGGTAGTCTCTTACTCTCATTCTAAGGTTTGTCTAAGTTCTTCATTAGAAAGAGACAAACGTGGAATGAACTTAGACTAACTTGGGACGAACTTCGACAAACCTTAGAATGAGACTACAGTTTGTCTTTGTTCGTCCCAAGTTAGTCTCGTTAGTCTCATTCTAAGGTTTATCAAAGTTCGTCCTTAGAAATAGACTAACTTGGGATGAACTTAGACAAACCATAGAATGAGACTAAAGTTTGTCTTTGTTCATCCCAAATTAGTCGCGTTAGTCTTATTCTAAGGTTTGTGTAAGTTCGTCCTTAGAAATAGACTAACTAGGGATGAACTTTGACAAACCTTAGAATGAGACTAAAATTTGTCTTTGTTCGTCTCAAGTTAGTGTCGTTACTCTCATTCTAAGGTTTATCTAAGTTCATCCTTAGAAATAGACTATCTTGGGATGAACTTCGAGAAACTTGGGATGAACTTAGACAAACCTTAGAATGAGACTACAGTTTGTCTTTGTTCGTCCAAAGTTAGTCTCGTTAGTCTCATTCTAAGGTTTGTCTAAGTTCGTCCTTAGAAAGAGACTAACTTGGAACGAACTTAGAAAAAACCTTAGAATGAGACTCAAGTTTGTCTTTGTTCGTCCAAAGGTAGTCTCTTACTCTCATTCTAAGGTTTGTCTAAGTTCTTCCTCAGAAAGAGACAAAGGTGGAACGAACTTAGACTAACTTGGGACGAACTTAGACAAACCTTAGAATGAGACTAAAGTTTGTCTTTGTTCGTCCCAAGTTAGTCTCGTTAGTCTCATTCTAAGGTTAATCTAAGTTCATCCCAAGAAATAGACTACCTTGGGACGAACTTTGACAAACTTGGGATGAACTTAGACAAACCTTGGAATGAGACTAAAGTTTGTCTTTGTTCGTCCCAAGTTAGTCTCGTTAGTCTCATTCTAAGGTTTGTCTTAGTTCGTCCTTAGAAAGAGACTAACTTGGGACGAACTTAGACTAACTTGGGACGAACTTAGACTAACTTGGGACGAACTTAGACAAACCTTAGAATGAGACTAAAGTTTGTCTTTGTTCGTCCCAAGTTAGTCTCTTAGTCTCATTCAAAGGTTTATCTAAGTTCGTCCTTAGAAATAGACTAACTTGGGACAAACATAGCCTAACCTTAGAATGAGACTAATGTTTGTCTTTGTTCTTCCCAAGTTAGTCTCGTTAGTCTCATTCTAAGGTTTGTCTAAGTTCGTCCTTAGAAATAGACAAATGTGAGATGAACTTAGACTAACTTGGGACGAACTTAGACAAACCTTAGAATGAGACTAAAGTTTGTCTTTGTTCGTCCCAAGTTAGTCTCGTTAGTCTCATTCTAAGGTTTGTCTAAGTTCGTCCTTAGAAATAGACTAACTTGGGATGAACTTCGACACTAACCTTAGAGTGAGACTAATGTTTGTCTTTGTTCTTCCCAAGTTAGTCTCGTTAGTCTCATTCTAAGGTTTGTCTAAGTTCGTCCTTAGAAATAGACAAATGTGGGATGAACTTAGACTAACTTGGGACGAACTTAGACAAACCTTAGAATGAGACTCAAGTTTGTCTTTGTTCGTCCAAAGGTAGTCTCTAACTCTCATTCTAAGGTTTATCTAAGTTCGTTCTTAGAAATAGACTAACTTGGGACGAACTTAGACTAACCTTAGAATGAGACTAATGTTTGTCTTTGTTCTTCCCAAGTTAGTCTCGTTAGTCTCATTCTAAGGTTTGTCTAAGTTCGCCTTAGAAATAGACTAACTTGGGACGAACATTAAAAAACTTGGGACGAACTTAGACAAACCTTAGAATGAGACTAAAGTTTGTCTTTGTTCGTCCCAAGTTAGTCTCGGTAGTCTCATTCTAAGGTTTTTCTAAGTTCGTCCTTAAAAAGAGACAAACGTGGGGCGAACTTAGACTAACTTGGGACGAACATAGACAAACCTTAGAATAAGACTAAAGTTTGTCTTTGTTCGTCCCAAGTTAGTCTCGTTAGTTCTACTCTAAGGTTTGTATAAGTTCGTCCTTAGAAATGGACTAACTTGGGACGAACTTTGACAAACCTTAGAATGAGACTAAAGTTTGTCTTTGTTCGTCTCAAGTTAGTCTCGTTACTCTCATTTTAAGGTTTATCTAACTTCATCCTTAGAAATAGACTAACTTGGGATTAACTTTGAGAAACTTGGGACAAACTTAGACAAACCTTAGAATGAGACTAAAGTAGTCTCATTCTAAGGTTTGTCAAAGTTCATCCTTAGAAAGAGACTAACTTGGGATGAACTTAGACAAACCTTAGAATGAGACTAAAGTTTGTCTTTGTTCGTCCAAAGTTAGTCTCGTTAGTCTCATTCTAAGGTTTGTCTAAGTTCGTCCTTAGAAAGAGACTAACTTGGGACGAACATAGACAAACCTTAGAATGAGACTCAAGTTTATCATTGTTCGTCCAAAGGTAGTCTCTTACTCTCATTCTAAGGTTTGTCTAAGTTCTTCCTTAGAAAGAGACAAACGTGGAACGAACTTAGACTAACTTGGGACGAACTTAGACAAACCTTAGAATGAGACTAAAGTTTGTCTTTGTTTGTCTCAAGTTAGTCTCGTTACTCTCATTCTAAGGTTTATCTAAGTTCATCCTTAGAAATAGACAACCTTGGGATGAACTTTGACAAACTTGGGACGAACTTAGACAAACCTTAGAATGAGACTAAAGTTGGTCTTTGTTCGTCCCAAGTTAGTCTCATTAGTCTCATTGTAAGGTTTGTCTAAGTTCGTCCTTAGAAAGAGACTAACTTGGCACGAACTTAGACTAACTTGGGACGAACTTAGACAAAGCATAGAATGAGACTAAAGTTTGTCTTTGTTCATCCCAAGTTCGTCTCTTAGTCTCATTATAAGGTTTATCTAAGTTCGTCCTTATAAATAGACTAACTTGGGACGAACTTAGACTAACTTGGGACGAACTTAGACTAACTTGGGACGAACTTAGACTAACTTGGGACGAACTTAGACAAACCATAGAATTAGACTAAAGTTTGTCTTTGTTCGTCCCAAGTTAGTCTCGTTAGTCTCATTCTAAGGTTTGTCTAAGTTGGTCCTTAGAAAGAGACTAACTTGGGACGAACTTAGACAAACCTTAGAATGAGACTAAAGTTTGTCTTTGTTCGTCCCAAGTTAGTCTCGTTAGTCTCATTCTAAGGTTTGTCTAAGTTATCCCTTAGAAAGAGACGAACGTGGGACAAACTAAGACTAACTTGGGACGAACTTAGACAAACCTTAGAATGTGACTAAAGTTTGTCTTTGTTCGTCCCAAAATAGTCTCGTTAGTCTCATTCTAAGGTTTGTCTAAGTTCGTTCTTAGAAAGAGACAAACGTGGGACGAACTTAGACTAACTTGGGACGAACTTAGACAAACCTTAGAATGAGACTGAAGTTTGTCTTTGTTCGTCCCAAGTTAGTCTCGCTAGTCTCATTCTATGGTTAGTCTAAGTTATCCCTCAGAAAGAGACGAACGTGGGACAAACTTAGACTAACTTGGGACGAACTTAGACCAACCTTAGAATGAGACTCAAGTTTGTCTTTGTTCGTCCAAAGGTAGTCTCTTACTCTCATTCTAAGGTTTGTCTAAGTTCTTCATTAGAAAGAGACAAACGTGGAATGAACTTATACTAACTTGGGACGAACTTCGACAAACCTTAGAATGAGACTACAGTTTGTCTTTGTTCGTCCCAAGTTAGTCTCGTTAGTCTCATTCTAAGGTTTATCTAAGTTCGTCCTTAGAAATAGACTAACTTGGGATGAACTTAGACAAACCATAGAATGAGACTAAAGTTTGTCATTGTTCATCCCAAATTAGTCGCGTTAGTCTTATTCTAAGGTTTGTGTAAGTTCGTCCTTAGAAATAGACTAACTAGGGATGAACTTTGACAAACCTTAGAATGAGACTAAAATTTGTCTTTGTTCGTCTCAAGTTAGTGTCGTTACTCTCATTCTAAGGTTTATCTAAGTTCATCCTTAGAAATAGACTATCTTGGGATGAACTTCGAGAAACTTGGGATGAACTTAGACAAACCTTAGAATGAGACTACAGTTTGTCTTTGTTCGTCCAAAGTTAGTCTCGTTAGTCTCATTCTAAGGTTTGTCTAAGTTCGTCCTTAGAAAGAGACTAACTTGGGACGAACTTAGAAAAAACCTTAGAATGAGACTCAAGTTTGTCTTTGTTCGTCCAAAGGTAGTCTCTTACTCTCATTCTAAGGTTTGTCTAAGTTCTTCCTCAGAAAGAGACAAAGGTGGAACGAACTTAGACTAACTTGGGACGAACTTAGACAAACCTTAGAATGAGACTAAAGTTTGTCTTTGTTCGTCCCAAGTTAGTCTCGTTAGTCTCATTCTAAGGTTAATCTAAGTTCATCCCAAGAAATAGACTACCTTGGGACGAACTTTGACAAACTTGGGATGAACTTAGACAAACCTTGGAATGAGACTAAAGTTTGTCTTTGTTCGTCCCAAGTTAGTCTCGTTAGTCTCATTCTAAGGTTTGTCTAAGTTCGTCTTTAGAAAGAGACTAACTTGGGACGAACTTAGACAAACTTGGGACGAACTTAGACTAACTTGGGACGAACTTAGACAAACCTTAGAATGAGACTAAAGTTTGTCTTTGTTCGTCCCAAGTTAGTCCCTTAGTCTCATTCAAAGGTTTATCTAAGTTCGTCCTTAGAAATAGACTAACTTGGGACAAACATAGCCTAACCTTAGAATGAGACTAATGTTTGTCTTTGTTCTTCCCAAGTTAGTCTCGTTAGTCTCATTCTAAGGTTTGTCTAAGTTCGTCCTTAGAAATAGACAAATGTGAGATGAACTTAGACTAACTTGGGACGAACTTAGACAAACCTTAGAATGAGACTAAAGTTTGTCTTTGTTCGTCCCAAGTTAGTCTCGTTAGTCTCATTCTAAGGTTTGTCTAACTTCGTCCTTAGAAATAGACTAACTTGGGATGAACTTCGACACTAACCTTAGAATGAGACTAATGTTTGTCTTTGTTCTTCCCAAGTTAGTCTCGTTAGTCTCATTCTAAGGTTTGTCTAAGTTCGTCCTTAGAAATAGACAAATGTGGGATGAACTTAGACTAACTTGGGATGAACTTAGACAAACCTTAGAATGAGACTCAAGTTTGTCTTTGTTCGTCCAAAGGTAGTCTCTAACTCTCATTCTAAGGTTTATCTAAGTTCGTTCTTAGAAATAGACTAACTTGGGACGAACTTAGACTAACCTTAGAATGAGACTAGTGTTTGTCTTTGTTCTTCCCAAGTTAGTCTCGTTAGTCTCATTCTAAGGTTTGTCTAAGTTCGCCTTAGAAATAGACTAACTTGGGACGAACATTAAAAAACTTGGGACGAACTTAGACAAACCTTAGAATGAGACTAAAGTTTGTCTTTGTTCGTCCCAAGTTAGTCTCGGTAGTCTCATTCTAAGGTTTTTCTAAGTTCGTCCTTAAAAAGAGACAAACGTGGGGCGAACTTAGACTAACTTGGGACGAACATAGACAAACCTTAGAATGAGACTCAAGTTTGTCTTTGTTCGTCCCAAGTTAGTCTCGTTTGTTCTACTCTAAGGTTTGTATAAGTTCGTCCTTAGAAATTGACTAACTTGGGACGAACTTTGACAAACCTTAGAATGAGACTAAAGTTTGTCTTTGTTCGTCTCAAGTTAGTCTCGTTACTCTCATTTTAAGGTTTATCTAACTTCATCCTTAGAAATAGACTAACTTGGGATTAACTTTGAGAAACTTGGGACAAACTTAGACAAACCTTAGAATGAGACTAAAGTAGTCTCATTCTAAGGTTTGTCAAAGTTCATCCTTAGAAAGAGACTAACTTGGGATGAACTTAGACAAACCTTAGAATGAGACTAAAGTTTGTCTTTGTTCGTCCAAAGTTAGTCTCGTTAGTCTCATTCTAAGGTTTGTCTAAGTTTGTCCTTAGAAAGAGACTAACTTGGGACGAACTTAGACAAACCTTAGAATGAGACTCAAGTTTATCATTGTTCGTCCAAAGGTAGTCTCTTACTCTCATTCTAAGGTTTGTCTAAGTTCTTCCTTAGAAAGAGACAAACGTGGAACGAACTTAGACTAACTTGGGACGAACTTAGACAAACCTTAGAATGAGACTAAAGTTTGTCTTTGTTTGTCTCAAGTTAGTCTCGTTACTCTCATTCTAAGGTTTATCTAAGTTCATCCTTAGAAATAGACAATCTTGGGACGAACTTTGACAAACTTGGGACGAACTTAGACAAACCTTAGAATGAGACTAAAGTTGGTCTTTGTTCGTCCCAAGTTAGTCTCATTAGTCTCATTGTAAGGTTTGTCTAAGTTCGTCCTTAGAAAGAGACTAACTTGGCACGAACTTAGACTAACTTGGGACGAACTTAGACAAACCATAGAATGAGACTAAAGTTTGTCTTTGTTCATCCCAAGTTCGTCTCTTAGTCTCATTATAAGGTTTATCTAAGTTCGTCCTTAGAAATAGACTAACTTGGGACGAACTTAGACTAACTTGGGACGAACTTAGACTAACTTGGGACGAACTTAGACTAACTTGGGACGAACTTAGACAAACCATAGAATTAGACTAAAGTTTGTCTTTGTTCGTCCCAAGTTAGTCTCGTTAGTCTCATTCTAAGGTTTGTCTAAGTTGGTCCTTAGAAAGAGACTAACTTGGGACGAACTTAGACAAACCTTAGAATGAGACTAAAGTTTGTCTTTGTTCGTCCCAAGTTAGTCTTGTTAGTCTCATTCTAAGGTTTGTCTAAGTTATCCCTTAGAAAGAGACGAACGTGGGACAAACTTAGACTAACTTGGGACGAACTTAGACAAACCTTAGAATGTGACTAAAGTTTGTCTTTGTTCGTCCCAAATTAGTCTCGTTAGTCTCATTCTAAGGTTTGTCTAAGTTTGTTCTTAGAAAGAGACAAACGTGGGACGAACTTAGACTAACTTGGGACGAACTTAGACAAACCTTAGAATGAGACTGAAGTTTGTCTTTGTTCGTCCCAAGTTAGTCTCGTTAGTCTCATTCTATGGTTAGTCTAAGTTATCCCTCAGAAAGAGACGAACGTGGGACAAACTTAGACTAACTTGGGACGAACTTAGACCAACCTTAGAATGATACTAAAGTTTGTCTTTGTTCATCCCAAATTAGTCTCGTCAGTCTTATTCTAAGGTTTGTGTAAGTTCGTCCTTAGAAATAGACTAACTTGGGATGAACTTTGACAAACCTTAGAATGAGACTAAAGTTGTCTTTGTTCTTCTCAAGTTAGTCTCGTTACTTATTCTTGTTAGAATTGAGAGACTAAGAGAGTATTGGAATAGAGAGAATAGAGAGAATAGAGAGAAAAGAAAGAGAGCAAAATCAGATTTACTTTCTTGTATTCAACTTGATAAAATATACAAGCTTATATAGAGGCTAGATCAACCATTTAATATCAACTCTCAACTACATCCTAACAGCTCTATTCTCATTTAATGCTAACTCCCAACAGCTCCTCATTTGAATATTTGAATGAGCTCTTGGATAGTTATATTCTTGAATAGAGTTAATCTTGGATATATTCTTCCTGTCAATACTCCCCCTCAAGCTTGACAACCAGAACTTGTTAAGCTTGGAACCATGAAGACTTGCCTCATTAAAAACCTAAGTATGTAAAACCTCATGGGATGAAACCATACTTAGGGAAAAAGAGTGCAAACCCTCATGGCCTAGGGACTCATGACAGAGGAATGCTGGTGAGTCCAAGTTTTGAATGTATGAACTTGCACACCTTTGAGCTTGCAGCTTTGGTGAAGATGTCTGCCAACTGATCTCCACTTCTTGTATAACATGGAAGAATCAGTCCTTGCTCCACCATTTGCCTAACTTTGTGGCAGTCAACTTCAATGTGCTTGGTCTTTTCATGGAACACTGAGTTGGATGCAATGTGTATGGCTGCTTGATTGTCACAATGCATGGTGATTTGTGTTGGAGACTCGATGCCTAAGTCCATGAGCAAAGCCTTTATCCATATGAGTTCATTGGTGAGCTTCCTCATTGCTCTATATTCTGCTTCAGCACTTGAGCATGAGATCACCTTTTGCTTCTTGCTCTTCCAAGTAACTAAGTTGCCTCCAATGAATGTGCAATAGCCTCTGGTAGACTTCCTATCCACTCTATCTCCAGCCCAATCAACATCACAATAACCCACAATCTCAGTGCATCCATTGCACCCCATCCATATACCTTGACCGGGTGAGCCTTTGAGGTATCTAAGCAGCCTCTCCACCATATGCCAATGATGCATCTTTGGTTTTTGCATATGTTGGCTCACCTGATTCACAGCAAAGCAAATATCAGGTCTAGAAATGGTTGAGTAGATGAGTTTACCAACCATCCTTCTATATTGCTTGAAGTCTTCAAATGGCCTATCTTCAATCTCCCCCTCTCTAGATACTTTGTAGCCTTCCTCAAGGGGTGTATTCGCTGGCTTTGCTCCAAGTTTTCCCGCCTCACACAAAAGATCGAGTGTGTACTTCCTTTGGTATAAGAAGAGCCCCTCTTTTGATTGGCATACTTCAATTCCAAGGGAGTACTTTAGCTTACCCAAATCTTTAATATCAAATACAGTTTTTAAGAAAACTTTGGTAGCATTTATACCTGCCTTGTCACTCCCTGTGATGATGATATCATCAACATACACAAGGATGACAACTCTACCTTTTGGACCACAGAGGTTGAAGAGGGTGTGATCAGCTTCTGACCTCTTGAAACCTCTCTTTATAAGAGTCTAACTCAGCTTGTGGTACCAAGCTCTTGGTGATTGCTTCAAGCCATAAATTGCCTTCTTCAATCTAAGCACTTTCCCTGGCTTGACTGAGTCTTCTAGGCCAGAAGGGGGAAGCATATAGACGTCTTCATCTAGTTCTCCTTGGAGAAAAGCATTTTTGACATCCATCTGCCATAATTCCCACTCAAGGTTGGTTGCAAGTGAAAGGATGATCCTTACCGTATGTAGCTTGGCCACTGGAGCAAATGTATCAAGATAGTCTTCTCCATATGTTTGAGTGAATCCTCTTGCTACCAATCTTGCCTTGTGCCTTTCAATCTGTCCATCACTCTTGTATTTGATTGTGAAGACCCACTTGCTTGACACTACCTTCTTTCCTTTGGGAAGATCAGACTCATACCAAGTGCCATTTACCTCCATTGCCTTGGTTTCGTCGCAAATAGCTTCCCTCCACAACTTATGCTCTTTAACTTCATCATAGGATCGTGGCACATGTCCTTCATCCAGTTTGCTAATGAACACTTGATGTTCTTGAGGGAAATGAGCCAAGAAACACATAACTTGAATAGGGTGAGCTACAGCCATGTTGTTGTAGAACACCCTTGTGTTTACCCAATTGGAACGATCATTCCTCACCCTTGTGCTTCTCCTAAGAGGTTGCACTTCTTCCACCTCTTTACCTTGATGCTCTTCATCATTCGAAGC
Source organism: Rhodiola kirilowii (assembly GCA_033675215.1). Lineage (NCBI taxonomy): Eukaryota > Viridiplantae > Streptophyta > Magnoliopsida > Saxifragales > Crassulaceae > Rhodiola > Rhodiola kirilowii. The sequence continues at coordinate 554,695 of CM066202.1, forward strand.
AAAGTCTGAATCATCTTGGGCTCCATCTTGATCATGACTAGATGATCCAGCTTCTTGTGGCTCTACTTGTGCTTCATCTTGATCACCATCTTGATCATGACTAGATGAGTCAGCTTCTTTTGGCTCCACCTGTGCTTCATCTTGATTTCCCCCCTCGTGATCAGGATGGGGTAATTCCTCAGTCTCTTGAGGGGTCATAAGAGTAGGAACTTTCTGTGTTCCCCCTGATCCTTGGGCAGATTTAGCCCAAAGCCCTCCAAGATGATCCTTAAGTTCGTGGCTCTATTTGATGGTACTTCAGATAGGTTCTTTAGGTCATCCCAACTCCTACTCTCGTAGTACCCCTTTGCCTCCACAAACTTCAAATCTCGAGACACTAAGACTTTCCGTGCTACCGGATCATAGCACTTGTATCCCTTTTGAGTTGTTGAGTAGCCAATGAACATTGCCTTTGTACTCTTAGCTTCTAGTTTGTTTCTTTGTTCCCCTGGGATTAGCACAAAACAAAGACACCCAAATACTCTTAAGTAATTAATGGAAGGTTTGGATTTGTTGAGTACCTCATAGGGAGATATGTCATCAAGACTCCTTTTTGGAATTCTGTTGATGAGGTAAGAAGCTGTCATCACAGCATCTCCCCAAAACCTCTTTGGCACATTGGTATGGAACATAATGGACCTCGCTATCTCCATTAAGTTCCTATTCTTCCTCTCCGCCACGCTATTCTGTTGAGGGGTATAAGGGCAGCTTGTTTGATGTATAATCCCATGATTAGCCAAATGTTGCTTGAAAGTATTGCTAGTGTATTCCTCACCATTATCTGATCTGAAAACTTTTATCTTGGCATTGAACTGGTTAGTAATATAGTTCTGAAAATTCATAAAAGCCTCTAGAACTCTATCCTTTGATTGGATCAATGTTAGCCAAGTATACTTAGATTTTTCATCAATGAATGTGACAAAGTACTTATGGTTTTCTCTAGACAGACAAGGTGCAGTCCATATATCAGAATGCACAAGATCAAAACAATTCCTATAAGTAGTAATTGATCTTGGAAATACTGATTTGCAATGTTTTCCCAAAATACAAGCCTCGCAATCATCATTCTTAAAAGAAACACTAGGCAACATCAAGTTTAGAGCTCTAGTATGTGGATGTCCTAATCTAGCATGCCACATTGTATCATTGGCCAAATAAGAGCTAAAAGCACAATTCAAATCAGATAGGGGCTTAGTGTCTTCAAGCAAATATAAGCCTTCTTTGGTTACTCCTTTTCCAAGTAACTGATGACTCTTAATGTCCTGAAATTTCACATCATTAGGACTAAAGATAACATTGCAATTCAAATCAGTTGCAACCTTTTTAACAGATAACAAGTTAGATGTAAAACTAGGCATATAAAAAGGTCTAGACTTCTTATCAAATAGATTAAGGTTTCCAACACCCTTAATAGGTATTTTATCACCATTTGCAATTACCACATTTCCTAAGGCAGGCTCAACATCATTAATCAACTTAGAGTTACTAATCATGTGATGAGAGGCTCCTGAATCTATAATCAATGATTTAGAAATGTTTGATGCAATGAATGATTTACCAAGTGTGTTACCAAGGTTCTCCTTGAGAGCTTTGATGAGTGCATCAAGATCTGATCTCCTGATCATCCCATCCTCAGTGCTCTTCAAGGAAGTCAAGGCTTGCCCTTCTTCCTCATTGGAGAGGTGAGCTCTTGCATCCTTGAACTTGTTTGGCTTCAAGTGAGGGTGAAGGATCCAGCATTTGTCCTTCATGTGCCCCTTTTTCTTGCAAAACTCACAAGTAAAGACCTTCCTCTCCTCTGATTTATACACCACCTTGTTGGCTTGAGCTGCTTTAGCTTTGTTAGCCATGGAGAGTTCTCCTTTTCCTCCAAAAAGACCAAGAGAACCTTGCTCCTTTTGAATTTGAGCACACATTTCTTCAAGTGTTGGAAGCTTGTCAGCCCTCAAGATGTGTTTGGTCAGGTCATTGTAGGTTGGGTTCAAGGTTAGAAGTAGCCCAAACACCTTGTCTTGCTCCCTTCTTTCATTAATAGTTGCTGGATCAGTGGTGCTTGGTCTAAGCATTTCCAGCTCAGCCCATAAGGACCTAAATTTCCCGAAGTGTTGGGTGAACTCCATGTCTTCTTCGCTTAGGTTGTTGATGGCCTTCTTGACCTCAAATACCCTGCTCAAGTTGGATGTGTTTCCATACACTGTTTGGAGTGTATCTTAAAGGTCTTTCGCTGTCTCGCAATAGGAATATGCCTCTAAGATTGATGCTTCAAGAGAGTTTTGAATGATGGACAGAACCATCAAGTCTTCTTGAAGCCACCTATCCTTATCAACAGGGACAATCTCCGTATCATCTAATTATTGGACAATTTGGCTATGAGCATCACTCTTGGTGATATGACTCCATAGACCTCTTCCTCCCAGGGCTGTTTTGATCATTCTTGACCATAGCAGGTAATTCACTCCCTTGAGAGTCACCGGAATGACCACAGCTTTGGTATCCATGTTGGATGAGCGTGTGGTTTGATTTCCAAAACAAATGAATGAAAGAGAATAAGAGTATGCTGCGGAATTTGGATCTATGCTGCTGATACCATGTTAGAATTGAGACACTAAGAGAGTATTGGAATAGAGAGAATAGAGAGAAAAGAAAGAGAGCAAAATCAGATTTACTTTCTTGTATTCAACTTGATAAAATATACAAGCTTATATAGAGGCTAGATCAACCATTTAATATCAACTCTCAACTACATCCTAACAGCTCTATTCTCATTTAATGCTAACTCCCAACAGCTCCTCATTTGAATATTTGAATGAGCTCTTGGATAGTTATATTCTTGAATAGAGTTAATCTTGGATATAGCCTTCCTGTCAATAATTCTAAGGTTAATCTAAGTTCATCCTTAGAAATAGACTAACTTGGGATGAACTTTGAGAAACTTGGGACGAACTTAGACAAACCTTAGAATGAGACTAAAGTTTGTCTTTGTTCGTCCAAAGTTAGTCTCGTTAGCCTCATTCTAAGGTGTGTCGAAGTTCATCCTTAGAAAGAGACTAACTTGGGACGAACTTAGACAAACCTTAGAATGAGACTCAAGTTTGTCTTTGTTCGTCCAAAGGTAGTCTCTTACTGTCATTCTAAGGTTTATCTAAGTTCGTTCTTAGAAATAGACTAACTTGGGACGAACTTAGACTAACCTTAGAATGAGACTAATGTTTGTCTTTGTTCTTCCCAAGTTAGTCTCATTAGTCTCATTCTAAGGTTTGTCTAAGTTCGTCCTCAGAAATAGACTAACTTGGGACAAACTTTGACAAACTTGGGACGAACTTAGACAAACCTTAGAATGAGGCTAAAGTTTGTCTTTGTTCATCCCAAGTTAGTCTCGTTAGTCTCATTCTAAGTTTTGTCTAAGTTCGTCCTTAGAAAGAGACAAACGTGGGACGAACTTAGACTAACTTGGGACGAACTTAGACAAACCTTAGAATGAGACTGAAGTTTGACTTTGTTCATCCCAAGTTAGTCTCGTTAGTCTCATTCTAAGGTTTGAATAAGTTCGTCCTTAGAAATAGATTAACTTGGGACGAATTTAGACAAACCTTAGAATGAGACTAAAGTTTGTCTTTGTTCGTCCCAAATTAGTCTCGTTACTCTCATTCTAAGGTTTATCTATGTTCTTCCTTAGAAAGAGATTAACTTGGGACGAAGTTAGACTAACTTGGGACGAACATAGACAAACCTTAGAATGAGACTAAATTTTGTCTTTGTTTGTCCCAAATTAGTCTCTTAGTCTCATTCTAAGGTTTATCTAAGTTCGTTCTTAGAAATAGTCTAACTTGGGACGAACTTAGACTAACCTTAGAACGAGACTAATGTTTGTCTTTGTTCTTCCCAAGTTAGTCTCGTTAGTCTCATTCTATGGTTTGTCTAAGTTCGTCCTTAAAAAGAGACCAACTTGGGAGGAACATAGACTAACTTGGGACGAACTTAGACAAACCTTAGAATGAGACTAATGTTTGTCTTTGTTTGTCCCAAGTTAGTCTCTTAGTCTCATTCTAAGGTTTATCTAAGTTCGTCCTTAGAAATAGACTAACTTGGGACGAACTTGGACTAACCTTAGAATGAGACTATTGTTTGTCTTTGTTCTTCCCAAGTTAGTCTCGTTAGTGTCATTCTAAGGTTTGTCTAAGTTCGTCTTTAGAAATAGACTAACTTGGGACGAACTTTGACAAACTTGGGATGAACTTAGACAAACCTTTGAATGAGACTAAAGTTTGTCTTTGTTCGTCCCAAATTAGTCTCGTTAGTCTCATTCTAAGGTTTGTCTAAGTTTGTCCTTAGAAAGAGACAAACGTGGGATGAACTTAGACTAACTTGGGACGAACTTAGACAAGTCTGGCCAGATGCTTTACTTTAAGATTGGGGAACAAACTTAATGCGAGCCCATTGAGTAGACATCTGTCCAATCTTTCCCATATCCTGCTAGAACCATTCTGATTATTTGACCAGGTGAATGGAGAGCCTTCAAAGCCAGCATCAGAAACTCCTATGCTCATCATGAAATCATTGAACAATCTTATAGATTTCCCATTTTTCCTGTTACCCCCTTTTTTCTCTCTCTACGAAGCTATAGAGTGAAAGTCCCCAACCAGGATCCAAGGAGAAGAAATTTGCATAGCCAAATCACCAAGGTCGTTCCAGAGATGCTGCCTCAGGTTCAGATCAATAAAGGCATAAACAAAGCTGCAGATAAACTTTAGCCCATCCAGATTATTACAAATCTCCACTGTGATGTGCTGATCAGAGTAAGCCAAAGAGGTAATTGAAATATTATCAGACCACATAATCCAAATATGAGAATTAGTAGGATAGCATTGAAAAGAATTATTGAAACCCATTTTTCTAACAAGGGCACGAAGATCATCAGGGCCACCTTTAGGTTCCAAATTACAGCAGATATCCAGGCAATGGGTTTTAATCATAAGAGATAAATAATCACAAGTACCTTTATTTCCGATGCCTCTAGCATTCCAACAAAGGATTTGTTGTATCATCATTGAGAGGAGAATTTTGGGCAGTACTTGCTACCCTGTTTATATTCTTTCTACAGAGTGCTCTTGAATACACCCTTAGTGATCATATTAAACCTTGACATCATCTTGGGATGCACTAACACCCCCAATTCTTCACTGAAAAATATGCCATCCTCTTTTGTTTCTTCATGAGAATTGTTTATGGTTTCGGAGACATGACTCACACTGTCTTCCGTCTGATATTTATTATTACCATCAGCGTTTTGCTTTCCTCCATCTGAATCCATATCAAGGGATGGGGTGCCCCTTTCCTTGTCATTATTTTTGTCTGTCTTCAGGGTATAGCCCTGTATTTCCTCGACTATTGAGTCTACCTCATCATTAGAATCAGCTTCCTTCCTGTTAGGATATGGTTTTGTGAGAGTGCCCTCTTTTGGTTCAGCAAGGCCAAACCTAACTGCCTTCCTCTTTATTAACCTCATACCTTTGTTTTTGAATCTACCAGCAGTCTTTAAGATGGAGAAGTTTCTATGACTTTGGAGGACTTGGTTGACGCTTCCTTTAGTGGATGATTCACCCACCTCCATCTCAGCATTCTCAGAGAAATTAGATTTACTGTTCTCTTGGTCTTGCATAGAGGTCTCCCTAACTATCTGATTCTTCTTATTTTTCTTCCTTTCAACAATCTTCCACTCCTGAGGATGAGGATCCTGATTTACATCTCCTTTATCATGAACCGAAATTTTCTGTTCCTTGAGGGAATTAATATTCTTCCCTGTTGTGCTTAAGTTCTCTCTTTTCTCAGACTATCTGTTCACTTTTCTCAAGTTAGTCTCGTTACTCTCATTCTAATGTTTATGTAAGTTCATCCTTAGAAATAGACTAACTTGGGATGAACTTTGAGAAACTTGGGACGAACTTAGACAAACCTTAGAACGAGACTAAAGTTTGTCTTTGTTCGTCCAAAGTTAGTCTCGTTAGTCTCATTCTATGGTATGTCTAAGTTCGTCCCTAGAAAGAGACTAACTTGGGACGAACTTAGACCAACCTTAGAATAAGACTCAAGTTTGTCTTTGTTCGTCCAAAGGTAGTCTCTTACTCTCATTCTAAGGTTTATCTAAGTTCTTTCTTAGAAACAGACTAACTTGGGACGAACTTAGACTAACCTTAGAATGAGACTAATGTTTGTCTTTGTTCTTCTCAAGTTAGTCTTGTTAGTCTCATTCTAAGGTTTGTCTAAGTTCGTCCTTATAAATAGACAAACTTGGGACAAACTTTGACAAACTTGGGACGAACTTAGACAAACCTTAGAACGAGACTAAAGTTTGTCTTTGTTCGTCCCAAGTTAGTCTCATTAGTCTCATTCTAAGGGTTGTCTAAGTTCTTCCTTAGAAAGAGACAAACGTGGGACGAACTTAGACTAACTTGGGACGAACTTAGACAAACCTTAGAATGAGACTAAAGTTTGTCTTTGTTCGTCCCAAGTTAGTCTCGTTAGTCTCATTCTAAGGTTTGTATAAGTTCATCCTTAGAAATAGACTAACTTGGGATGAACTTTGACAAACCTTAGAATGAGACTAAAGTTTGTCTTTGTTCGTCTCAAGTTAGTCTCGTTACTCTCATTCTAAGGTTTATCTAAGTTCGTCTTTAGAAATAAACTAACTTGGGGTGAACTTTTACAAACTTGGGACGGACTTGGACAAACCTTAGAATGAGACTAAAGTTTATCTTTGTTCGTCCCAAGTTAGTCTCATTAGTCTCATTCTAAGGTTTGTCTAAGTTTGTCCTTAGAAAGAGACTAACTTGGGACGGACTTAGACAAACCTTAGAATGAGACTAATGTTTGTCTTTGTTCTTCCCAAGTTAGTCTCGTTTGTCTCTTTCTAAGGTTTGTCTAAGTTCGTCCTTAGAAAGAGACAAACGTGGGACGAACTTAGACTAACTTGGGACGAACTTAGACAAACATTAGAATGAGACTAAAGTTTGTCTTTGTTTGTCCCAAGTTAGTATCGTTAGTCTCGTTTGTCTCATTCTAAGGTTTGTATAAGTTCGTCCTTAGAAATAGACTAACTTGGGACGAACTTTGACAAACCTTAGAATGAGACTAAAGTTTGTCTTTGTTCATCCCAAGTTAGTCTCGTTAGTCTCGTTTGTCTCATTCTAAGGTTTGTATAAGTTCGTCCTTAGAAATAGACTAACTTGGGACGAACTTTGACAAACCTTAGAATGAGACTAAAGTTTGTCTTTGTTCGTCCCAACTTAGTCTCGTTACTCTCATTCTAAGGTTCATCTAAGTTCGTCCTCAGAAATAGACTAACTTGGGGAAAACTTTGACAAACTTGGGATGAACTTGGACAAACCTTAGAATGAGACTAATGTTTATCTTTGTTCGTCCCAAGTTAGTCTCGTTAGTCTCATTCTAAGGTTTGTCTAAGTTCGTCCTTAGAAAGAGACTAACTTTGGACGGACTTAGACAAACCTTAGAATGAGACTAATGTTTGTCTTTGTTCTTCCCAAGTTATTCTCGTTAGTCTCATACTAAGGTGTGTCTAAATTCGTCCTTAGAAATATACTAACTTGGGACGAACTTTGAAAAACTTGGGACGAACTTAGACAAACCTTAGAATGAGACTAAAGTTTGTCTTGGTTTGTCCCAAGTTATTCTCGATAGTCTCATTCTAAGGTTTGTCTAAGTTCGTCCTTAAAAAGAGACAAAAGTGGGACGAACTTAGACTAACATGGGCCAAACTTAGACAAACCTTAGAATGATACTAAAGTTTGTCTTTGTTCGTCTCAAGTTAGTCTCGTTACTCTCATTCTAAGGTTTATCTAAGTTCTTCCTTAGAAATAGACTAACTTGGGACGAACTTTGACAAACTTGGGACGAACTTAGACAAACCTTAGAAGAGACTAAAGTTTGTCTTTGTTCGTCCCAAGTTAATCTCGTTAGTCTCATTCTAAGGTTTGTCTAAGTTTGTCCTTAGAAAGACACAAACTTTGGACGAACTTAGAGTAACTTGGGACGAACTTAGATAAACCTTAGAATGAGACTAAAGTTTGTCTTTCTTCGTCCCTAGGTAGTCTCTTAGTCTCATTCTAAGGTTTATCTAAGTTCGTCCTTAGAAATAGACTAACTTGGGACGAACTTAGACTAACTTTAGAATGAGACTAATGTTCGTCTTTGTTCATCCCAAGTTTGTTTCGTTAGTCTCATTCTAAGATTTGTCTAAGTTCGTCCTTAGAAATTGACTAACTTGGGACGAACTTAGACAAACCTTAGAATGCGACTAATGTTTGTCTTTGTTCATCCAAAGTTAGTCTCGTTAGTCTCATTCTAAGGTTTGTGTAAGTTCGTCCTTAGAAAGAGACAAACGTGGGACGAACTTAGACTAAGATGGGACGAACTTAGACAAACCTTAGAATGAGACTAAAGTTTGTCTTTGTTCATCCCAAGTTAGTCTCGTTAGTCTCATTCTAAGGTTTGTATAAGTTCGTCCTTAGAAATAGACTAACTTGGGATGAACTTTGACAAACCTTAGAATGAGACTAAAGTTTGTCTTTGTTCATCTCAAGTTAGTCTTGTTACTCTCATTCTAAGGTATATCTAAGTTCGTCCTTAGAAATAGACTAACTTGGGATGAACTCTTACAAACTTGGGAGGAACTTCGACAAACCTTAGAATGAGACTAAAGTTTGTCTTTGTTCGTCCCAAGTTAGTATCGTTAGTCTCATTCTAAGGTTTGTCTAAGTTCGTACTTAGAAATAGAGTAACTTGGGACGAACTTTGACAAACTTGGGACGAACATAGACAAACCTTAGAATGAGAGTAAAGTATGTCTTTGTTCGTCCCAAGTTAGTCTCATTAGTCTCATTCTAAGATTTGTCTAAGTTCGTCCTTAGAAGGAGAAAAACGTGGGACGAACTTAGACTAAGATGGGACGATCTTAGTCAAACCTTAGAATGAGACTAAAGTTTGTCTTTGTGCGTCCCAAGTTAGTCTCGTTAGTCTCATTCTAAAGTTTGTATAAGTTCATCCTTAAAAATAGACTAACATGGGACGAATTTTGACAAACCTTAGAATGAGACTAAAGTTTGTCTTTGTTCGTCCCAAGTTAGTCTCGTTAGTCTTATTCTAAGGTTTGTATAAGTTCGTCCTTAGAAATACACTAACTTGGGACGAACTTTGACAAACCTTCGAATGAGACTAAAGTTTGTCTTTGTTCCTCTCAAGTTAGTCTCGTTACTCTCATTCTATTGTTTATCTATGTTCGTCTTAAGAAATAGACTAACTTGGGATGAAATTAGACTAACTTGGGATGAACTTAGACTAACTTGGGACGAACATAAACAAACAATAGAATGAGACTAAAGTTTGTCTTTGTTCGTCCGAAGTTAGTCTCTTAGTCTCATTCTAAGGTTTATCTAAGTTCGTCCTTAGAAATAGACTAACTTGGGATGAACTTAGACTAACATTAGAATGAGACTAATGTCTGTCTTTGTTCTTCCCAAGTTAGTGTCGTTAGTCTCATTCTAAGGTTTGTCTAAGTTCGTCCTTAGAAGTAGACTAACTTGGGACAAACTTTGACAAACTGGGGACGAACTTAGACAAACCTTTGAATGAGACTATAGTTTGTCTTTGTTCGCCCCAAGTTAGTCTCGTTAGTCTCATTCTAAGGTTTGTCTAAGTTCGTCCTTAGAAAGATACAAACGTGGGACGAACTTAGACTAAGATGGGACGAACTTAGTCAAACCTTAGAATGAGACTAAAGTTTGTCTTTGTTCGTCCCAAGTTAGTCTCGTTAGTTTCATTCTAAGGTTTATCTAAGTTCATCCTTAGAAATAAACTAACTTGGGATGAACTTAGACAAACCTTAGAATGACACTAAAGTTTGTCTTTGTTCGTCCCAAGTTAGTTTCTTTAGTCTCATTCTAAGGTTTGTATAAGTGCATCCTTAGAAATAGACTAACTTGGGACGAACTTCGACAAACCTTAGAATGAGAGTAACGAGACTAACTTGAGACGAACTAAGACAAACTTTAGTCTCATTCAAAGGTTTGTCTAAGTTCGTCCCACATTTGTCTCTTTCTAAGAACGAACTTAGAAAGACCTTAGAATGAGACTAACGAGACTAATTTGGGACGAACAAAGACAAACTTTAGTCTCATTCTAAGGTTTGTCTAAGTTCGTCCCAAGTTTGGCAAAGTTCGTCCCAAGTTAGTCTATTTCTAAGGACGAACTTAGATAAACCTTAGAATGAGACTAAGAGACTAACTTGGGACGAACAAAGACAAAGTTTAGTCTCATTCTAAGGTTTGTCTAAGTTCATCCCAAGTTATTCTAAGTACGTGCCAAGTTAGTCTCTTTCTAAGGACGAACTTAGACAAACCTTAGAATGAGACTAACGAGACTAACTTGGGACGAACAAAGACAAACTTCAGTCTCATTCTAAGGTTTGTCTAAGTTCGTCCCAAGTTTGTCAAAGTTCATCCTAAGGTAGTCTATTTCTAAGGACGAACTTAGATAAACCTTAGAATGAGAGTAACGAGACTAACTTGAGACAAACAAAGACAAACTTTAGTCTCATTCTAAGGTTTGTCAAAGTTCATCCCAAGTTAGTCTATTTCAAAGGACGAACTTATACAAACCTTAGAAATAGACTAACTTGTGAGGAACTTAGACTAACTTGGGACGAACTTAAACAAACCTTAGAATGAAACTAAAGTTATTCTTTGTTCATCCCAAGTTAGTCTCTTAGTCTCATTCTATGGTTTATCTAAGTTCGTCCTTAGAAACAGACTAACTTGGGACGAACTTAGACTAACTTTAGAATGAGACTAATGTTCATCTTTGTTCATCCCATGTTAGTTTCGTTAGTATCATTCTAAGGTTTGTCTAAGTTCGTCCTTAGAAATAGACTAACTTGGGACGAACTTAGACAAACCTTAGAATGTGACTAAAGTTTGTATTTGTTTGTCCCAAATTAGTCTCGTTAGTCTCATTCTAAGGTTTGTCTAAGTTCGTCCTTAGAAAGAGACTAACTTTGGACGAACTTAGAGTAACTTTGGACGAACTTAGACAAACCTTAGAATGAAACTAAAGTTTGTCTTTGTTCATCCCAAGTTAGTCTCTTAGTCTCATTCTATGGTTTATCAAAGTTCGTCCTTAGAAATAGACTAACTTGGGACGAACTTAGACTAACTTTAGAATGAGACTAATGTTCGTCTTTGTTCATCCCATGTTTGTTTCGTTAGTATCATTCTAAGGTTTGTCTAAGTTCGTCCTTAGAAATAGACTAACTTGGGACGAACTTAGACTAAGATGGGACAAACTTAGACAAACCTTAGAATGAGACTAAAGTTTGTCTTTGTTCGTCCCAAGTTAGTCTCCTTAGTCTCATTCTAAGGTTTGTCTAAGTTCATCCTTAGAAAGAGACTAACTTTGGACGAACTTAGAGTAACTGTGGACGAACTTAGACAAACCTTAGAATGAAACTATAGTTTGTCTTTGTTCATCCCAAGTTAGTCTCTTAGTCTCATTCTATGGTTTATCTAAGTTCGTCCTTAGAAAGAGACTAACTTTGGATGAACTTAGAGTAACTTTTTTTTAAACCGGCCGGGGCCAGACATTTTATTGATAAAAGGTCCAAAAAAGCCTGAACCATGGCAGTACAAACAATTCCCTCAAGCACCGGGCGAAGGATATACGATCCTTGACCCTAATAATGCTGAACAGGAAAAAAGGGGGGAACACTCCCTGAGCTGGGGCCTCAGCACCTCATAGATGGCTTCCTAGGTGAAACCAGCACACGGAAAAAGAAAAGGAGGGGGCCATCTCTCCCCACATACGCAGATGGGATCCTTGAGACAGCCAATACAGAGACTACACGTACGGACAAGTGTATGAAGGCTCCTGGTGATGATAGCCTTGAGGCGAGCCAGGCTGCAAGATGCGGGGTGACTCGGGTACCTGAGTGTTGCTGTAGTCTTTATTGTTTCTGCACCACATCAGCAGCTGAAGGTAATCGCTGGTAAGCGCTACTCGAACTGCTTTGGGTAGGTCCTTCACGTAGTAGTAGATGTGGCCTGAAGTATCCTAGAAGCTCATGGCAATGGCGGCGTCATTTAGCTCCGGAGCAATCTCCATAACCTTGGCCCTGCCTAAAATCTTCCTTGCTTAGCGCCAACGATTATAATGGGACCAGCCCCCAGCGAAGTTCTCAGCCCCTATTAGCTTGCTGTCGACATGAGAGCTTTGGATACTGGAGACTTCCCCATCCAGCCTTCTTCTTCTAAAAGCAGACAAGCTGAAATGAGGCCTTCGATAAGGTCTTTGTACTCCAGCTCCAACCTGAAGCCGAAGAGCAGACTGCTCGTGCGATCTCTGAGAATTCCGCCACAAGCAGACTTATTAATTGCCAAGGACAGAGTGAACCCTAAAGCGCTTGGGCACCACTTGATTCACTTCCCTTTGATGTTAGCTGAAGGGGTGGGGATGTACAGGCTGCTCAGGGCGAATTGAGAGTGGAAAGACAGCTTGTATTCAGCCTTGATCATAATACCCAACACTTTAGCCCAGCGTTCCACGCCTGTTCTGATGTTAATACAGGGGTTACCATGAATCTTATTATTCATGTGGAGCCAGATTTCCCAAAGGGTAGAAGCAGCTAGGCACAGGGATAGACAATCCATAAAGTCAGTCCTTTTCAAATTAACAAACCAGACATCCTTCAATTGATGCATGGTAACAGGGGCTGGTTTATCAAAAATAAAGGCCAAGAATTTCCATATAGGGGTAGCCAGGTCACTGAGAATAAACAAATGGTCAGTCTCTTCTGTCTTAGCAGTGTGACAACACCAGCATTTAGAAACAATCTGAATACCGCATCTTAGAACGTTGTCGTCAGTAGGGAGAGATTTATGCCATAGCCGCCACAAAAAGACGTTGATCTTGGGAGGCAACCAGGACTGCCAGGAGTTTTTAAACAGTCTACTTTTAGGCATATGGATTCTGATTTTTTCATAACAAGCTTTTATGACCCCTGGGAGCATGTTAAAAAACTTATCTCGAATCTCAGGTGGAAAGAATCGATAACCCCTCTTATGACCCCTGGGAGCATGTTAAAAAACTTATCTCGAATCTCAGTGTTGATAACCACGTCCTTGATGGTCCATTGATTGGCATGCCTCGGCAGCCTCACATTATGCCATTCACAGAAGTGGCCAAGGTGAATCTCCCCCTTGCCAATGTCCCAGCAACTGTCCAGACGCATCTTTATGATATAAGGCTTGACTGCGGTCCAAATGGCTGAGCTGTAGGAGCTGTATAAATATTTTTCACGAGCAAACTGAGCCCAGGTGGACTGATTTTGCAGGAACCGCCAGGCCAGCTTGGAAAGCAAGGATTTTTTCACATCAGCCAATCTTCTGATACCAAGACCACCCTCATCTATAGGTAAGCATATGGTGTCCCATTTCACCCAACGATGACCCGAGGAACCTCCCCTGTCCCAAATAAAATTCCTCATAAGTCTTTTAAATCTATTAATCACCACTTTGGGAACTTAGAGTAATATGGAACGAACTTAGACAAACCTTAGAATGAGACTAAAGTTTGTCTTTGTTCGTCCCAAGTTAGTCCCTTAGTCTCATTCTAAGGTTTATCTAAGTTTGTCCTTAGAAATAGACTAACTTGGGACGAACTTAGACTAACCTTAGAATAAGATGAAAGTTTGTCTTTATTCATCCCAAGTTAGTCTCGTTAGTCTCATTCTAAGATTTGTCTAAGTTCGTCCTTAGAAAGAGACTAACTTGGGACGAACTTAGACTAACTTGGGACGAACTTAGACAAACCTTAGAATGAGACTAAAGTTTGTCTTTGTTCGTCCCATGTTAGTCTCTTAGTCTTATTCTAAGGTTTATCTAAGTTCATCCTTAGAAATAGACGAACTTGGGACGAACTTAGACAAACCTTAGAATGAGACTAAAGTTTGTCTTTGTTGTCTCAAGTTAGTCTCGTTACTCTCATTCTAAGGTTTATCTAAGTTCGTCCTTAGAAATAGACTAACTTGGGATGAACATTGACTAACTAGGGACAAACTTTGACAAACCTTAGAATGAGACTAAAGTTTGTCTTTGTTCGTCTCAAGTTAGTCTCGTTACTCTCATTCTAAGGTTTATCTAAGTTCTTCCTTAGAAATAGACTAACTTGGGATGTACATTGACAAACTTGGGACGAACTTAGACAAACCTTAGAATGAGACTAAAAGTTGTCTTTGTTCGTCCCAAGTTAGTCTCGTTAGTCTCATTCTAAGGTTTGTCTAAGTTCGTCCTTAGAAAGAGACTAACTTGGGACGAACTTAGACTAACCTTAGAATGTGACTAATGTTTGTCTTTGTTCTTCCCAAGTTATTCTCGTTAGTCTCATTCTAAGGTTTTTCTAAGTTCGTCCTTGGAAATAGACTAACTTTGGACGAACTTTGACAAACTTGGGACGAACTTAGAAAAACCTTAGAATGAGACAAAAGTTTGTCTTTGTTGGTCCGAAGTTGTCTCGTTAGTCTCATTCTAAGGTTTGTCTAAGTTCATCCTCAGAAAAAGACAAACGTGGGACGAACATAGACAAACTTGGGACGAACTTAGACAAACCTTAGAATGAGACTAAACTTTGTCTTTGTTCGTCTCAAGTTAGTCTCGTTACTCTCATTCTAAGGTTTATCTAAGTTCGTCCTTAAAAATAGACGAACTTGGGACGAACTTTGACAAACTGAAATTATATCCCCTGTTCAAGCAAGTGTTCTAGGTTGTGTTTGGACAGACCTTGAACTCTTTCTACCACAGTTCCACAACAAGTACGAACAGAACAATAAATCGCGAGTACGCACAGATTGATAACCCAATTCGGCTACGCCTACTCTGGGGGGTTTCCCACACCCGGAAAAAGGGACAACAAATCTTTATTACGAGTATAGAGCTTTTCAGTGGACTTACACTTACACCTTGTAATTGCCTAGCCTCTACTACTCCGTCTCTCAGATTTGTAACCAAGGTTCGTCGCAACTCCCCTTGTTCCCCTTCGTCCAGACCTTCTGTCCGAACGTACTCGAACCTCTCCTGAAGCTCGGTCGCTTTCACTTGAAAGCTGGTTGTTCTGTTTGTGCTATGAACTTGATCACCTCTGGTCAATCTGAATGGCACATATCAGACTGAGCTCACACCTATGTTTTTCCAGTGGGGAAAACACAACGGCCGTCGCTTTCTTCTTTTCCAATCGATAGGATTTCTTCGTGTATTTTTGATCTTGAAAGCGATGCCTATTAGGGTTGCCTTTGCATGGTATTTATATGCTCGAGCAAAAACCCTAATTTGCATAAGATAATCCCATCAAATATTTAGGAATATATTCCGAAATATTTGATGCATATCTTTCAAATCGGTGAGAGGGAAAACGATGACTTCCTCTCCAAGTCAGCCAAGCCGTCATGTAGAAGATATTCATCTGAATATATGGAGTCCGATTTCTTCGCTGGCCGACTTCAGATCGAAGAGATATTCGATCTAGAACCTTCTGGAAAAATCTCTGCGTCTGCTCTACGCTGTATAGTAGATCCACTAAGTGTTCGAACTCCCCCTGAACTCCTGCTCGAACTGTCGAACTACGTTTTGCCAAACACATGCCACACAAGGGAACATCAATCTCCCCCTTGGCATTTTGGCAAAACCAAATCTACTAGTCAACTAGATCTATCTAACTATCTAGACAGTAGCCAACCTTGAGGGAACAAAATTGTCACCACCTCAAAATACTCCCCCTTTTTGCCACAAACTGGCAAGGGGCCGATCGAGTTCGAACAGTTAATCAATAAGTGCCAGAACAAGCACACAATAACTAGAGTTTTAAATACGGTCTGAGTTCAGAGAAAAAGTTATTAGGAGACCTTCATGAAGACGAACCATCATCAGTGCCCTCCTCAGAGACTGTATCATCAGCTTCATCGTCACTTGGAAAGCTGAGGGCACGAGCGAGCTTGTTGATACGTTTGCGCTGCTCCTTGTCCGCTTCAATGATGTCATGCAGGTCCATGAGAAGTCTGTTCCTCTCATCACGGGCCAACCTTGCTCCTCTTCGCCTTGATGGCTCGGCAATATCTTTGCCCTTCGAGGTCTCCTCCTTGAGATCATTAATATGACGCCCTTTAAATAGCTTGTGGTCTACGACAAACTTGCTGGGAGACTTTGAGAGCTGATCAATGGAGGACATCAAATCAGGGGCATGATAAACAATCAACTCATAAATCAGTGATGGGAAGCAGATCTGGTGAAGAGTCCTCTTTGACGTAGCATGTTCAGCAATCTGTTTGAACATGACTCTTCCCAAATTGAATTTCCGCTTGTTCCCTATCTGATACAGCAGTTGAGCCACGTCCTTATGTATTGTTGATCGATGTGTAGAAGGTCTCCAGTTGAAGACAGCAATGAAGAACAGCATGGAATAAAACATTGATAAGTCTGCTGTGTGCACAACTGATTTAGGTCTCCACCTAACAGAGCCCGCAGTGATAGTACTCACAATCTTCTCAAAATTTGCCTCCTCCTCGTCAACAGCCGGGTCATCCATCGAGAAATACACATTGATTAGCTCCGGATCAATCTTAATTCTCCTCCCTCTAACAAAGAAGACTCCATACTCAGGATCTCCAACTACCCCAAAGTGAGGTGGCAAGTTCGCCATTGCCTCACGCACAAGCTGTTCACTATAGGGTTTGCACCTAGCCAGCGTCCAAAATAGATACGATTCTTTCAGAACCTTAACCACCTCCTTTCCCTTATACCGGGACTCATCTAGCAGTCTTTCAGGTATGATTTTCCTCTTCTGGATGCATGGCCACTTTCTTACAGCATCTTTGTTAACAAACCATACACCCTTCTTAACCAAGCCAACTGGGACAGTCTCAGCATCTGGGCCTGGGACTTCACATCCCCCAGCGTCTTCTGAAACAGGCATTGGAGCGACACGCTTCCTTTTCTTGGAGGAACCAGCTCCCCCTGCACCACTGCATACATCAGCACCCTCCTGGGCAGAATCCTTTGTAGACTTCGCAAAGGCCACTTTTTCCTTTTCCTTCCCCTTTGACATCTTCTTTAACTTCACAAGAGGAACCAAATCCTGATCATCACCCATCTGAGGAACTGCTTGAGCGTCAGTCTTCTGAGAGTCATCAATATCCATCTGAGCACCATGGTGACTGTCCTGAACAGCATCTGGAACAGTTGTTGTTTCCTCAATCACAACATTCTCTGGAGTATCAACTAACTCCTCTTCAGCTGGAACACCGAGGACTTCCTTTGGTAGATTCTCAACAAAATCATCTATGTCTTTGAACATATTGTCCAGGTCTTCATCCCCTTCAGCAGTCTCAGGCTCTTCTACAACAGCATCAATCTCCCCAACACTCTTTACAGATGAATCTGGTCTATTACTCACAGTCTCCGCAACTTCACCTTCTGAGACTCCAATCTCCTCAACCAAGTTATCAACAGGTGCATCCTTCATACCCAAATTCCTCATACTCTTCTTTTCCTCATTAGAAATATCAGGTACCCTCCCTCTAATAGAACAGACCCTGGCTAGGCATTGTCTGGGAGAGGCAGCTCGGCGAGACACGTTCTTTCTTTGAAAACCTCCCGGGCGAACGTACCCGGAAGCTTGAATCTTTGCCTTCCAAACGTCTGAAACACCAGACTTTCTTGACACTGACATTCTGGGTTCCGTTTCTTCAACAGATTTAGAAACTTCATCACCCTTTTCACCAACCACAATCTTGTCCTTGTCAACACAAATCTCAGCCCTACCGGCTTCTTCAACACTAAGAGCCCTCCTAGCTTCAGCACCCAAATTCCCCACATTCTCAACTCCCATAATAATTCATCAACAACCACAGATTTTTCAATGACTGCAGAAACCGAAGGAAATATGGGATTTACCTCCGATTGTGGACACGCTTGAGGGGTAGAAACCGCCGTGACTGTCTGGGAAGTTTCAGCAGTTATGTCCTCGGCAGACATCTCGTGTAAAGGCGATGCCTTTTTCATCTTCGCAGCCTTGGATTTTGGAATCTTTGATTTCGGTGTCACCACCTTTGAGGTTTGCATGCTTTCCTTCCTTTTCTCCGCGGAAATAACACTGGATTTTGCTGACTTCCTTGTGTTCACCATCGTCGATTTCGGAGAAGTCGAGAGTGAGAGACTTCCAATCTAGGGTTTCGGAGACGAGAAGAGAAGACACGCTCAACAGTTGAGATTTGAAAATAAAATATCCTCCTGCCTTTTCGTCTTCTCAATAAACGCCAGTCGCTTTCCAAATAAAGCGGTGTAATTCGAATATTTCAGAATAAAATATTTGATCATAAGAACTTTCCCATCTGTTCCAGCTCCCTTCTTAGGTGGTCAGACCAACTGTTGTAGCTGGGGATTCGCCTTTGACTGACCACTGCCTGGAACACTCAGTTTATGAACCCACACAGACCCAAGGAGGATCTGGGAGTTCCGAACCGAGGAATCTCATTCAATTTCTCTTCTGGTGAACTGGCATTCATCTGTGCAAGCAGTTCGAACTCCTTCTACAACTGTGTAATCTTCTGTTCAAACTCTCACAGTAACTGTGACACCTTGTGATCCAGCAGTTTCCTGGTACAGTTGCCAAAATTGATTTGTGCGATCCTTCTATTGTGTAGGGTCTTTTTCACTCCCCCTCGCAGAACTCGATGTTTGGCTTGAACATAGTTGAGAGTAGACCTTAGCTTCTCGTTTCCCATTCTGATGGTATAACAGTCATTGACCCTTCTTCTCCCTTTCATTACGGAATCACCATTCACGTTAAGAACGAGGCATGAGTTACGAGAGAATGACACATAGTATCCATTGTCGCACAGTTGACTGATGCTAATGAGATTCATAGTCAGACCTTCAACCAGGAGAGTGTCCTCGAGTGCAGGGAGATCTGGAACCTTCAATGTTCCACAGCCGATCACCTGACTCTTCCGACCATCCGCGAAGGTGACAAACCGCATCTGCTCAACAGGTCTAATATGAGAGAGATATTCAGAGTTACCTGTCATGTGTGCAGAGCATCCACTATCGAAGAACCAACTTGCTTGCACTGTATCTCCTTATGAGCAGCACGCTACCATGCATCCTGTCTGTTGTTCCTTCGGAATCCAAACTTGTTTCTGTCGAGGTTGGATCTGTTGCTGCTGGTGTCCTCGACGTTCAGCAAGAAACAGTCGACACTGCCGTCTGATGTGTCCCATCTGGTAGCAGTACCAACATGTCAGCAAGTCTTTCTTCTGATTTGAACTGAGGTAAGTAGTCCTGGACTTGTCTTGGGACAGATCCACTTTCTGTCTAGGGTGCTTTCTCACCTTCTGTTCAGGCCACTGTTCAGACACTGATTTAGCTTTAACACACATAGTATCCTTTGAACTCCTTTTTCCCACGAACCCCAATCCTCTACGTCCTACCTCCATCCTTTGAGCGTTGAGGATTTCATCTAAATTTTCTGAGCCAGAGTTCAACATCCTCACTGACTGTTTGAAGTGAGTGAGCTCCTTTTCAGCAACTTCTCGGTCCATTTTTTCTGATTCTAGCTGGAGTTCCAGCTGTTCTATCTTTCTGTGTTGGAACACCTCCTTGCGTTTTAGATCTGAGACAACCTTTCTTAGCCCAGTCATGCCAACAGGATAAGTTTCACGGTCTTTTTCAATGTCGACTTTCAGCGAGGAGATAGTGCCCAGGAGCTCCGTCTTCTGAGCAAGCAAACACAGTCTTTCCTGTTTCGTATCAGCCAGTTGAGAGTTTAGGGAAGTTACCGTGCCTTCAAGTTCAGCCTTCTGTGTGACCAGAATCTCCACTTCTTCCCAGACCTTATCCTTTTCTGTAGTGATGCTTGCAACTGTGTCATCCAGCTTCTTGTTTACCTTGATCAGTAGCAGCCACTTTTCATATAGATCCTTATATGTCTCGGCCAGAGATTCCTGCGTCAGTTCTTCACCGTCACTGTCTGAGAGGTCTTCAGCTGGGAGTTCCAACAGAGGTGGAACAGTTTCACTGGTGCTACCGTATTCCTCCAGAGTTGAAGCAAAGGCCACAAAGTTTGTGGTTGTGCCTCCTTTTTCTTCATCTGACTCACTGTCACTGAAACTTGCAACCATTGCCTTCTTCTTCATGAGTGTGTTCGCACATTGTGAAGCAATATGACCAAACCCTCTGCATTCAAGACACTGAATTTCTTCCTTTCTTCTGTCAGAGGAGTCTTGCCTTGAGTCACTGAACCTAGACCTGTCGGTTTTCTAGTTTCGGAAACCGGTCGATGAGGACTGCCCCTGTTCTGGACCACGCCTATTGATTTTCCGCACCATTCTTCCAAAGTTCTGAGCCATCATGGCCAGTTGCTCAGTGGAGCAGTCAGCTTCTGATTTGTCTTCTACCCAATCTGCTTTCAGTGCAATTCCCTTCACTTCTCCAATTTGGAAATTATGATTGATCTCGTAGGTTCTGAGGGAACCAGTCAGCTCGTCCAGTTTCAACTTGGAGATGTCATGCATTTCCTCAATGGCTGTTACCTTCATAGCAAATCTCGGAGGGAGTGATCTTAGGACTTTGCTCACCAATCTATCCTCGTTGATGGGTTTCCCAAGGGCAGACGCTTCGTTGGATAGTTCCAGAACCCTGGTGTTGTACTCAGCGATGGACTCACTCTCCTTCATTTTCATCTCTTCGAACTTTGTTGTGACAGCCTGCATACGAGAGTTTCGAACCTTGTCTGTACCTTCAAAGGCTGTTTGGAGAATGTCCCATGCTTCCTTAGTAACTTCACAATTGATAATCAGCTTCATGACATTTTCATCAACTGCCAAGAAGATCGCATTCATTGCCTTTGCGTTTCTCATGGATGCTTTGTTCTCCTCTTCACTCCATAAGGTTTCTGGTTTTAGAACAGGTTCTCCAGTGAGGTTGTTTATCATAGGTTCCGTCCACCCTCTCTGAACGGTCATCCAGGCTTTCTCGTCTAGAGATTTCAGAAAGGATCGCATCATAGGTTTCCAGGTGGCACAGATCGATCCTTCTAATAGCGGAGGTCTGGTGATGCTTTGTCCTTCTTTTAGAGGCATTTTGAACAGTTTAGGATCCCACTCAGTGTGTCGAATGTTTGCTTTGATACCAATTGAAATTATATCCCATGTTCAAGCAAGTGTTCTAGGTTGTGTTTGGACAGACCTTGAACTCTTTCTACCACAGTTCCACAACAAGTACGAACAGAACAATAAATCGCGAGTACGCACAGATTGATAACCCAGTTCGGCTACGCCTACTCTGGGGGGTTTCCCACACCCGGAAAAAGGGACAACAAATCTTTATTACGAGTATAGAGCTTTTCAGTGGACTTACACTTACACCTTGTAATTGCCTAACCTCTACTACTCCGTCTCTCAGATTTGCAACCAAGGTTCGTCGCAACTCCCCTTGATCCCCTTCGTCCAGACCTTCTGTCCGAACGTACTCGAACCTCTCCTGAAGCTCGGTCGCTTTCACTTGAAATCTGGTTGTTCTGTTTGTGCTCTGAACTTGATCACCTCTGGTCAATCTGAATGGCACGTATCAGACTGAGCTCACACCGATGTTTTTCCAGTGGGGAAAACACAACGACCGTCGCTTTCTTCTTTTCCAATCGATAGGATTTCTTCGTGTATTTTTGATCTTGAAAGCGATGCCTATTAGGGTTGCCTTTGCATGGTATTTATATGCTCGAGCAAAAACCCTAATTTGCATAAGATAATCCCATCAAATATTTAGGAATATATTCCGAAATATTTGATGCATATCTTTCAAATCAGTGAGAGGGAAAACGATGACTTCCTCTCCAAGTCAGCCAAGCCGTCATGTAGAAGATATTCATCTGAATATCTGGAGTCTGATTTCTTCGCTGGCCGACTTCAGATCGAAGAGATATTCGATCTAGAACCTTCTAGAAAAATCTCTGCGTCTGCTCTACGCTGTATAGTAGTTCCACTAAGTGTTCGAACTCCCCCTGAACTCCTGCTCGAACTGTCGAACTACGTTTTGCCAAACACATGCCACACAAGGGAACTTAGAATGAGACTAAAGTTTGTCTTTGTTCGTCCCAAGTTAGACTCGTTAGTCTCATTCTAAGATTTATCTAAGTTCGTCCTTAGAAATAGACTAACTTGGGACGAACTTAGACAAACCTTAGAATGAGACTAAAGTTTGTCTTTGTTCATCCCAAGTTAGTGTCGTTAGTCTCATTCTAAGGTTTGTATACGTTCGTCCTTAGAACTAGACTAACTTGGGACGAACTTTGACAAACCTTAGAATGAGACTAAAGTTTGTCTTTGTTCGTTCCAAAATAGTCTCGTTAGTCTCATTCTAAGGTTTGTATAAGTTCGTCCTTAGAAATAGACTAACTTGGGACGAACTTTGACAAACCTTAGAATGAGGCTAAAGTTTGTCTTTGTTCGTCTCAAGTTAGTCTCATTACTCTCATTCTAAAGTTTATCTAAGTTCGTCCTTAGAAATAGACTAACTTGGGACAAACTTTGACAAACTTGGGATGAACTTAGACAAACCATAGAATGAGACTAAAGTTTGTCTTTGTTCGTCCCAAGTTAGTCTCGTTAGTCTCATTCTTATTGACAGGAAGACTATATCCAAGATTAACTCTATTCAAGAATATAACTATCTAAGAGCTCATTCAAATATTCAAATGAGGAGCTGTTGGGAGTTAGCATTAAATGAGAATAGAGCTGTTAGGATGTAGTTGAGAGTTGATATTAAATGGTTGATCTAGCCTCTATATAAGCTTGTATATTTTATTAAGTTGAATACAAGAAAGTAAATCTGATTTTGCTCTCTTTCTATTCTCTCTATTCTCTCTATTCCAATACTCTCTTAGTCTCTCAATTCTAAAATGGTATCAGCAGCATAGATCCAAATTCCGCAGCATATTCTTATTCTCTTTCATTCATTTTTTGTTGAAATCAAACCACACGCTCATCCAAGATGGATACCAAAGGTGTTGTCATTCCGGTGACTCTCAAGGGAGTGAATGACCTGCTATGGTCAAGAATGATCAAAACAGCCTTGTGAGGAAGAGGTCTATGGAGTCATATCACCAAGAGTGATGCTTATAGCCAAATTGTCCAACAAGAAGATGATACGGAGATTGTCCCTGTTGATAAGGATAGGTGGCTTCAAGAAGACTTGATGGTTCTTTCCATCATTAAAAACTCTCTTGAAGCATCAATCTTAGAGGCATATTCCTATTGCGAGACAGCGAATGACCTTTGGGATACACTCCAAACAGTGTATGGAAACACATCCAACTTGAGCAGGGTGTTTGAGGTCAAGAAGGCCATCAACAACCTAAGCCAAGAAGACATGGAGTTCACCCAACACTTCGGGAAATTTAGGTCCTTATGGGCTGAGCTGGAAATGCTTAGACCAAGCACCATTGATCCAGCAACTATTAATGAAAGAAGGGAGCAAGACAAGGTGTTTGGGCTACTTCTAACCTTGAACCCAACCTATAATGACCTGACCAAACACATCTTGAGGGCTGACAAGCTTCCAACACTTGAAGAAATGTGTGCTCAAATCCAAAAGGAGCAAGGTTCTCTTGGTCTTTTTGGAGGAAAAGGAGAACTCTCCATGGCTAACAAAGCTGAAGCAGCTCAAGCCAACAAGGTGGTGTATAAATCAGAGGAGAGGAAGGTCTTTACTTGTGAGTTTTGCAAGAAAAAGGGGCACATGAAGGACAAATGCTGGATCCTTCACCCTCACTTGAAGCCAAACAAGTTCAAGGATGCAAGAGCTCACCTCTCCAATGAGGAAGAAGGGCAAGCCTTGACTGCCTTGAAGAGCACTGAGGATGGGATGATCAGGAGATCAGATCTTGATGCACTCATCAAAGCTCTCAAGGAGAACCTTGGTAACACACTTGGTAAATCATTCATTGCATCAAACATTTCTAAATCATTGATTATAGATTCAGGAGCCTCTCATCACATGATTAGTAACTCTAAGTTGATTAATGATGTTGAGCCTGCCTTAGGAAATGTGGTAATTGCAAATGGTGATAAAATACCTATTAAGGGTGTTGGAAACCTTAATCTATTTGATAAGAAGTCTAGAGCTTTTTATATGCCTAGTTTTACATCTAACTTGTTATCCGTTAAAAAGGTTGCAACTGATTTGGATTGCAATGTTATCTTTAGTCCTAATGATGTGAAATTTCAGGACATTAAGAGTCATCAGTTACTTGGAAAAGGAGTAACCAAAGAAGGCTTATATTTGCTTGAAGACACTAAGCCCCTATCTGACTTGAATTGTGCTTTTTGCTCTTATTTGGCCAATGATACAATGTGGCATGCTAGATTAGGACATCCACATACTAGAGCTCTAAACTTGATGTTGCCTAGTGTTTCTTTTAAGAATGATGATTGCGAGGCTTGTATTTTGGGAAAACATTGCAAATCAATATTTCCAAGATCAATTACTACTTATAGGAATTGTTTTGATCTTGTGCATTCTGATGTATGGGCTGCACCTTGTCTGTCTAGAGAAAACCATAAGTACTTTGTCACATTCATTGATGAAAAATCTAAGTATACTTGGCTAACATTGATCCAATCAAAGGATAGAGTTCTAGAGGCTTTTAAGAATTTTCAGAACTATATTACTAACCAGTTCAATGCCAAGATAAAAGTTTTCAGATCAGATAATGGTGGGGAATACACTAGCAATACTTGCAAGCAACATTTGGCTAATCATGGGATTATACATCAAACAAGCTGCCCTTATACCCCTCAACAGAATGGCGTGGTGGAGAGGAAGAATAGGAACTTAATGGAGATAGCGAGGTCCATGATGTTCCATACCAATGTGCCAAAGAGGTTTTGGGGAGATGCTGTGATGACAGCTTCTTACCTCATCAACAGAATTCCAAAAAGGAGTCTTGATGACATATCTCCCTATGAGGTACTCAACAAATCCAAACCTTCCATTAATTACTTAAGAGTATTTGGGTGTCTTTGTTTTGTGCTAATCCCAGGGGAACAAAGAAACAAACTAGAAGCTAAGAGTACAAAGGCAATGTTCATTGGCTACTCAACAACTCAGAAGGGATACAAGTGCTATGATCCGGTAGCACGGAAAGTCTTAGTGTCTCGAGATGTAAAGTTTGCGGAGGCAAAGGGGTACTACGAGAGTAGGAGTTGGGATGATCTAAAGAACCTACCTGAAGTATAATCAGATAGAGCCACGAACCTAAGGATCATCTTGGAGGGCCTTGGGCTAAATTTGCCCAAGGATCAGGGGGAACACGGAAAGTTCCTACTCCTATGACCCCTCAAGAGACTGAGGAATTACCCCATCCTGATCACGAGGGGGGAAATCAAGATGAAGCACAGGTGGAGCCACAAGAAGCTGACTCATCTAGTCATGATCAAGATGGTGATCAAGATGAAGCACAAGTAGAGCCACAAGAAGCTGGCTCATCTAGTCATGATCAAGATGGAGCCCAAGATGATTCAGACTTTGCTCCGAATGATGAAGACAATCAAGGTAAAGAGCTTGAAGAAGTGCAACCTCTTAGGAGAAGCACAAGGGTGAAGAATGATCGTTCCAATTGGGTAAACACAAGAGTGTTCTACAACAACATGGCTGTAGCTCACCCTATTCAAGCTATGTGTTTTTTGGCTCATTTCCCTCAAGAACATCAAGTGTTCATTAGCAAACTGGATGAACGACATGTACCAAGATCCTATGATGAAGCTAAAGAGCATAAGTTGTGGAGGGAAGCTATTTGCGACGAAACCAAGGCAATGGAGGTAAATGGCACTTGGTATGAGTCTGATCTTCCCAAAGGAAAGAAGGCAGTGTCAAGCAAGTGGGTCTTCACAATCAAATACAAGAGTGATGGACATATTGAAAGGCACAAGGAAAGATTGGTAGCGAGAGGATTCACTCAAACATATGGAGAAGACTATCTTGATACATTTGCTCCAGTGGCCAAGCTACATACGGTAAGGATCATCCTTTCCCTTGCAACCAACCTTGAGTGGGAATTATGGCAGATGGATGTCAAAAATGATTTTCTCCAAGGAGAACTAGATGAAGAGGTGTATATGCTTCCCCCTCCTGGCCTAGAAGACTCAGTCAAGCCAGGGAAAGTTCTTAGATTGAAGACAGCAATTTATGGCTTGAAGCAATCACCAAGAGCTTGGTACCACAAGCTGAGTTCAACTCTTATAAAGAGAGGTTTCAAGAGGTCAGAAGCTGATCACACCCTCTTCAACCTCTGTGGTTCAAAAGGTAGAGTTGTCATCCTTGTGTATGTTGATGATATCATCATCACAGGGAGTGACAAGGCAGGTATAAATGCTACCAAAGTTTTCTTAAAAACTATATTTGATATTAAAGATTTGGGTAAGGTAAAGTACTTCCTTGGAATTGAAGTATGCCAATCAAAAGAGGGGCTCTTCTTATCCCAAAGGAAGTACACACTTGATCTTTTGTGTGAGGCAGGAAAACTTGGAGCAAAGCCAGCCAATACACCCCTTGAGGAAGGCTACAAAGTATCTAGAGAGGGGGAGATTGAATATAGGCCATTTGAAGACTTCAAGCAATATAGAAGGATGGTTGGTAAACTCATCTACTTAACCATTTCTAGACCTGATATTTGCTTTGTTGTGAATCAGGTGAGCCAACATATACAAAAACTAAAGATGCATCATTGGCATATGGTGGAGAGGCTCGTTAGATACCTCAAAGGCTCACCCGGTCAAGGTATATGGACGGGGTGCAATGCAAGCACTGAGATTGTGGGTTATTGTGATGCTGATTGGGCTAGAGATAGAGTGGATAGGAAGTCTACCACAGGCTATTGCACATTCATTGGAGGCAACTTAGTTACTTGGAAGAGCAAGAAGCAAAAGGTGATCTCATGCTCAAGTGCTGAAGCAGAATATTGAGCAATGAGGAAGCTCACCAATGAACTCATATGGATAAAGGCTTTGCTCAAGGACTTAGGCATCGAGTCTCCAACTCCAATCACCATGCATTGTGACAATCAAGCAGCCATACACATTGCATCCAACTCAGTGTTCCATGAAAGGACCAAGCACATTGAAGTTGACTGCCACAAAGTTAGGCAAATGGTGGAGCAAGGAGTGATTCTTCCATGTTATACAAGAAGTGGAGATCAGTTGGCAGACATCTTCACCAAAGCTGCAAGCTCAAAGGTGTGCAAGTTCATCAATTCAAAACTTGGACTCACCAGCATTCCTCTGTCATGAGTCCCTAGGCCATGAGGGTTTGCACTCTTTTTCCCTAAGTATGGTATCATCCCATGAGGTTTTACATACTTAGGTTTTTAATGAGGCAATTCTTCATGGTTCCAAGCTTAACAAGTTCTGGTTGTCAAGCTTGAGGTGGAGTATTGACAGGAAGACTATATCCAAGATTAACTCTATTCAAGAATATAACTATCCAAGAGCTCATTCAAATATTCAAATGAGGAGCTGTTGGGAGTTAGCATTAAATGAGAATAGAGCTGTTAGGATGTAGTTGAGAGTTGATATTAAATGGTTGATCTAGCCTCTATATAAGCTTGTATATTTTATCAAGTTGAATACAAGAAAGTAAATCAGATTTTGCTCACTTTCTATTCTCTCTAGTCTCTCTATTCCAATACTCTCTTAGTCTCTCAATTCTAACAATTCTAAGGTTTATCAAAGTTCATCCTTAGAAATAGACTAACTTGGGACGAACTTAGTCTCAAATTTTATCTTTGTTCGTCCCAAGTTAGTCTCGTTAGTCTCATTCTAAGGTTTGTATAAGTTCGTCCTTAGAAATAGACTAACTTGGGATGAACTTTGACAAACCTTAGAACGAGACTAAAGTTTGTCTTTGTTCGTCTCAAGTTAATCTCGTTACTCTCATTCTGAGGCTTATCTAAGTTCGTCCTTAGAAATAGACTAACTTGGGACAAACTTAGACAAACCTTAGAATGAGACTAGAGTTTGTCTTTATTCGTCCCAAGTTAGTCTCGTTAGTCGCATTCTGAGGTTTATCTAAGTTCGTACTTAGAAATAGACTAACTTGGGACGAACTTTGACAAACTTGGGATGAACTTAGACAAACCATAGAATGAGACTAAAGTTTGTCTTTGTTCGTCCCAAGTTAGTCTCGTTAGTCTCATTCTAAGGTTTATCTAAGTTCATCCTTAGAAATAGACTAACTTGGGACGAACTTAGACAAACCTAAGAATGAGATTAAAGTTTATCTTTGTTCGTCCCAAGTTAGTCTCATTAGTCTCATTCTAAGGTTTGTATAAGTTCGTCCTCAGAAATAGACTAACTTGGGATGAACTTTGACAAACCTTAGAATGAGACTAAAGTTTGTCTTTGTTCGTCTCAAGCTAATCTCGTTACTCTCATTCTGAGGTTTATCTAAGTTCGTCCTTAGAATTAGACTAACTTGGGACGAACTTAGACAAACCTTAGAATGAGACTAAAGTTTGTCTTTGTTCATCCCAAGTTAGTCTCGTTAGTCGCATTCTGAGGTTAATCTAAGTTCCTCCTTAGAAATAGACTAACTTGGGATGAACTTTGAAAAACTTGGGACGAACTTAGACAAACCTTAGATTGAGACTAAAGTTTGTCTTTGTTCGTCCCAAGTTAGTCTCGTTAGTCTCATTCTAAGTTTTGTCTAAGTTCATCCTTAGAAAGAGAATAACTCGTGACAAACTTTGACTAACTTGGGACGAACTTAGACAAACCTTAGATTGAGACTAAAGTTTGTCTTTGTTTGTCCCAAGTTAGTCTCGTTAGTCTCATTCTAAGGTTTATCAAAGTTCATCCTTAGAAATCGACTAACTTGGGACGAACTTAGACAAACCTTAGAATGAAACTAAAGTTTATCTTTATTCATCCCAAGTTAGTCTCGTTAGTCTCATTCTAAGGTTTGTATAAGTTTGTCCTTAGAAATAGACTAACTTGGGATGAACTTTGACAAACCTTAGAATGAAACTAAAGTTTGTCTTTGTTCGTCTCAAGTTAATCTCGTTACTCTCATTCTAAGGTTTATCTAAGTTCGTCGTTAGAAATAGACTAACTTGGGACGAACTTTGACAAACTTGGGATGAACTTAGACAAACCTTAGAATGAGATTAAAGTTTGTCTTTGTTCGTCCCAAGTTAGTCTCGTTAGTCGCATTCTAAGGTTTATCTAAGTTTGTCATTAGAAATAGAGTAACTTGGGACGAACTTAGACAAACCTTAGAATGAGACTAAAGTTTGTCTTTGTTCGTCCCAAGTTAGTCTCGTTAGTCTGATTCTAAGGTTTGTATAAGTTCGTCCTTAGAAATAGACTAACTTGGGACGAACTTTAACAAACCTTAGAATGAGGCTAAAGTTTGTCTCTGTTTGTCTCAAGTTAGTCTCGTTACTCTCATTCTAAGGTTTGTCTAAGTTCGTCCTTAGAAATAGACTAACTTGGGATGAACTTTAACAAATTGGGATGAACTTAGACAAACCTTAGAATGAGACTAAAGTTTGTCTTTGTTCGTCCCAAGTTAGTCTCGTTAGTCTCATTCTAAGGTTTATCAAAGTTCATCCATAGAAATAGACAAACTTGGTACGAACTTAGACAAACCTAAGAATGAGACTAAAGTTTATCTTTGTTCGTCCCAAGTTAGTCTCGTTAGTCTCATTCTAAGGTTTGTAAAAGTTCGTCCTTAGAAATAGACTAACTTGGGATGAACTTTGACAAACCTAAGAATGAGACTAAAGTTTGTCTTTGTTCTTCTCAAGTTAATCTCGTTACTCTCTTTCTATGGTTTATCTAATTTCTTCCTTAGAAATAGACTAACTTGGGACGAACTTAGACAAACCTTAGAATGAGACTAAAGTTTGTCTTCGTTCGTCCCAAGTTAGTCTCGTTCGTCGCATTCTGAAGTTTTTCTAAGTTCGTCCTTAGAAATAGACTAACTTGGGACGAACTTTGACAAACTTGGGACGAACTTAGACAAACCTTAGATTGAGACAAAAGTTTGTCTTTGTTCGTCCCAAGTTAGTCTCGTTAGTCTCATTCTAAGGTTTATCAAAGTTCATCCTTAGAAATAGACTAACTTGGGACGAACTTAGACAAACCTTATAATGAAACTAAAGTTTATCTTTGTTCTTCCCAAGTTAGTCTCGTTAGTCTCATTCTAAGGTTTGTATAAGTTCATCCTTAGAAATAGACTAACTTGGGATGAACTTTGACAAACCTTAGAATGAGATTAATGTTTGTCTTTGTTCGTCTCAAGGTAATCTCGTTACTCTCATTCTGAGGTTTATCTAAGTTCGTCGTTAGAAATAGACTAACTTGGGATGAACTTTGACAAACCTTAGAATGAGACTAAAGTTTGTCTTTGTTCGTCCCAAGTTAGTCTCGTTAGTCTCATTCTAAGGTTTATCTAAGTTCGTCCTTAGAAATAGACTAACTTGGGACAAACTTTGACAAACTTGGGATGAACTTAGACAAACCGTTGATTGAGACTAAAGTTTGTCTTTGTTCGTCCCAAGTTAGTCTCGTTAGTCTCATTCTAAGGTTTGTCTAAGTTCGTCCTTAGAAAGAGAATAACTTGGGATGAACATAGACTAACTTGGGACGAAGTTAGACAAACCTTAGAATGAGACTAAAGTTTGTCTTTGTTCATCCCAAGTTAGTCTCGTTAATCTCATTCTAAGGTTTATCAAAGTTCATCCTTAGAAATAGACTAACTTGGGACGAACTTAGACAAACCTTAGAATCAAACTGAAGTTTATCTTTGTTCGTCCCAAGTTAGTCTCGTTAGTCTCATTCTAAGGTTTGTATAAGTTTGTCCTTAGAAATAGACTAACTTGGGATGAACTTTGACAAACCTTAGAATGAGACTAAAGTTTGTCTTTGTTCGTCTCAAGTTAATCTCGTTACTCTCATTGTGAGGTTTATCTAAGTTTGTCCTTAGAAATAGACTAACTTGGGATGATCTTTGACAAACTTGGGTCGAACTTAGAAAAACCTTAGAATGAGACTAAAGTTTGTCTTTGTTCGTCCCAAGTTAGTCTCGTTAGTCTCATTATAAGGTTTATCTAAGTTCGTCCTTAGAAATAGACTAACTTGGGACGAACTTAGACAAACCTTAGAATGAGACTAAAGTTTGTCTTTGTTCATCCCAAGTTAGTCTCGTTAGTCTCATTCTAAGGTTTGTATACGTTCGTCCTTAGAAATAGACTAACTTGGGACGAACTTAGACAAACCTTAGAATGAGACTAAAGTTTGTCTTTGTTTGTCCCAAGTTAGTCTCTTAGTCTCATTCTAAGGTTTATCAAAGTTCATCCTTAGAAATAGACTAACTTGGGATGAACTTTGACAAACCTTAGAATGAAACTAAAGTTTGTCTTTGTTCATCTCAAGTTAATCTCGTTACTCTCATTCTGAGGTTTATCTAAGTTCGTCGTTAGAAATAGACTAACTTGGGACGAACTTTGACAAACTTGGGATGAACTTAGACAAACCTTAGAATGAGATTAAAGTTTGTCTTTGTTCGTCCCAAGTTAGTCTCGTTAGTCGCATTCTAAGGTTTATCTAAGTTTGTCATTAGAAATAGACTAACTTGGGACGAACTTAGACAAACCTTAGAATGAGACTAAAGTTTGTCTTTGTTCGTCCCAAGTTAGTGTCGTTAGTCTCATTCTAAGGTTTGTACACGTTCGTCCTTAGAAATAGATTAACTTGGGACTAACTTTGACAAACCTTAGAATGAGACTAAAGTTTGTCTTTGTTCGTTCCAAAATAGTCTCGTTAGTCTGATTCTAAGGTTTGTATAAGTTCGTCCTTAGAAATAGACTAACTTGGGACGAACTTTGACAAACCTTAGAATGAGGCTAAAGTTTGTCTCTGTTTGTCTCAAGTTAGTCTCGTTACTCTCATTCTAAGGTTTATCTAAGTTCGTCCTTAGAAATAGACTCACTTGGGATGAACTTTAACAAATTGGGATGAACTTAGACAAACCTTAGAATGAGACTAAAGTTTGTCTTTGTTCGTCCCAAGTTAGTCTCGTTAGTCTCATTCTAAGGTTTATCAAAGTTCATCCATAGAAATAGACAAACTTGGTACGAACTTAGACAAACCAAAGAATGAGACTAAAGTTTATCTTTGTTCGTCCCAAGTTAGTCTCGTTAGTCTCATTCTAAGGTTTGTAAAAGTTCGTCCTTAGAAATAGACTAACTTGGGATGAACTTTGACAAACCTAAGAATGAGACTAAAGTTTGTCTTTGTTCTTCTCAAGTTAATCTCGTTACTCTCTTTCTGAGGTTTATCTAATTTCTTCCTTAGAAATAGACAAACTTGGGACGAACTTAGACAAACCTTAGAATGAGACTAAAGTTTGTCTTCGTTCGTCCCAAGTTAGTCTCGTTAGTCGCATTCTGAAGTTTTTCTAAGTTCGTCCTTAGAAATAGACTAACTTGGGACGAACTTTGACAAACTTGGGACGAACTTAGACAAACCTTAGATTGAGACTAAAGTTTGTCTTTGTTCGTCCCAAGTTAGTCTCGTTAGTCTCATTCTAAGGTTTGTCTATGTTCGTCCTGAGAAAGAGAATAACTTGGGACGAACTTTGACTAACTTTGGACGAACTTAGACAAACCTTAGAATGAGACTAAAATTTGTCTTTGTTCGTCCCAAGTTAGTCTCGTTAGTCTCATTCTAAGGTTTATCAAAGTTCATCCTTAGAAATAGACTAACTGGGGCTAACTTAGACAAACCTTAGATTGAGACTAAAGTTTATCTTTGTTCGTCCCAAGTTAGTCTCGTTAGTCTCATTCTAAGGTTTGTATAAGTTCGTCCTTAGAAATAGACTAACTTGGGATGAACTTTGACAAACCTTAGAATGAGACTAAAGTTTGTCTTTGTTCGTCTCAAGTTAATCTCATTACTCTCATTCTGAGGTTTATCTAAGTTCGTCGTTAGAAATAGACTAACTTGGGATGAACTTTGACAAACCTTAGAATGAGACTAAAGTTTGTCTTTGTTCGTCCCAAGTTAGTCTCGTTAGTCTCATTCTAAGGTTTATCTAAGTTCGTCCTTAGAAATAGACTAACTTGGGACGAAGTTTGACAAACTTGGGATGAACTTAGACAAACCGTTGATTGAGACTAAAGTTTGTCTTTGTTCGTCCCAAGTTAGTCTCGTTAGTCTCATTCTAAGGTTTGTCTAAGTTCGTCCTTAGAAAGAGAATAACTTGGGACGAACATAGTCTAACTTGGGACGAAGTTAGACAAACCTTAGAATGAGACTAAAGTTTGTCTTTGTTCGTCCCAAGTTAGTCTCGTTAGTCTCATTCTAAGGTTTATCAAAGTTCATCCTTAGAAATAGACTAACTTGGGACGAACTTAGACAAACCTTAGAATGAAACTGAAGTTTATCTTTGTTCGTCCCAAGTTAGTCTCGTTAGTCTCATTTTATGGTTTGTATAAGTTTGTCCTTAAACATAGACTAACTTGGGATGAACTTTGACAAACCTTAGAATAAGACTAAAGTTTGTCTTTGTTCGTCTCAAGTTAATCTCGTTACTCTCATTCTGAGGTTTATCTAAGTTTGTCCTTAGAAATAGACTAACTTGGGACGAACTTTGACAAACTTGTGACGAACTTAGACAAACCTTAGAATGGGACTAAAGTTTGTCTTTGTTCGTCCCAAGTTAGTCTCGTTAGTCGCATTCTGAGGTTTATCTAAGTCAGTCCTTAGAAATAGACTAACTTGGGATGAACTTTGACAAACTTGGGACGAACTTAGACAAACCTTAGATAGAGACTAAAGTTTGTCTTTGTTCGTCCCAAGTTAGTCTCGTTAGTCTCATTCTAAGGTTTGTCTAAGTTCGTCCTTAGAAAGAGAATAACTTGGGACGAACTTTGACTAACTTGGGACGAACTTAGACAAACCTTAAAATGAGACAAAAGTTTGTCTTTGTTCGTCCCAAGTTAGTCTCGTTAGTCTCATTCTAAGGTTTATCAAAGTTCATCCTTAGAAATAGACTAACTTGGGATGAACTTAGACAAACCTTATAATGAAACTAAAGTTTATCTTTGTTCTTCCCAAGTTAGTCTCGTTAGTCTCATTCTAAGGTTTGTATAAGTTCATCCTTAGAAATAGACTAACTTGGGTTGAACTTGGACAAACCTTAGAATGAGATTAAAGTTTGTCTTTGTTCGTCTTAAGGTAATCTCGTTACTCTCATTCTGAGGTTTATCTAAGTTCGTCGTTAGAAATAGACTAACTTGGGATGAACTTTGACAAACCTTAGAATGAGACTAAAGTTTGTCTTTGTTCGTCCCAAGTTAGTCTCGTTAGTCTCATTCTAAGGTTTATCTAAGTTCGTTCTTAGAAATAGACTAACTTGG
The DNA here is from genome assembly GCA_033675215.1 of Rhodiola kirilowii. Taxonomy (NCBI): domain Eukaryota; kingdom Viridiplantae; phylum Streptophyta; class Magnoliopsida; order Saxifragales; family Crassulaceae; genus Rhodiola; species Rhodiola kirilowii. The sequence goes on from CM066202.1 coordinate 589,258, forward strand.
GACGAACTTTGACAAACTTGGGATGAACTTAGACAAACCGTTGATTGAGACTAAAGTTTGTCTTTGTTCGTCCCAAGTTAGTCTCGTTAGTCTCATTCTAAGGTTTGTCTAAGTTCGTCCTTAGAAAGAGAATAACTTGGGATGAACATAGACAAACTTGGGACGAAGTTAGACAAACCTTAGAATGATACTAAAGTTTGTCTTTGTTCATCCCAAGTTAGTCTCGTTAATCTCATTCTAAGGTTTATCAAAGTTCATCCTTAGAAATAGACTAACTTGGGACGAACTTAGACAAACCTTAGAATCAAACTGAAGTTTATCTTTGTTCGTCCCAAGTTAGTCTCGTTAGTCTCATTCTAAGGTTTGTATAAGTTTGTCCTTAGAAATAGACTAACTTGGGATGAACTTTGACAAACCTTAGAATGAGACTAAAGTTTGTCTTTGTTCGTCTCAAGTTAATCTCGTTACTCTCATTGTGAGGTTTATCTAAGTTTGTCCTTAGAAATAGACTAACTTGGGATGATCTTTGACAAACTTGGGTCGAACTTAGAAAAACCTTAGAATGAGACTAAAGTTTGTCTTTGTTCGTCCCAAGTTAGTCTCGTTAGTCTCATTCTAAGGTTTATCTAAGTTCATCCTTAGAAATAGACTAACTTGGGACGAACTTAGACAAACCTTAGAATGAGACTAAAGTTTGTCTTTGTTCATCCCAAGTTAGTCTCGTTAGTCTCATTCTAAGGTTTGTATACGTTCGTCCTTAGAAATAGACTAACTTGGGACGAACTTAGACAAACCTTAGAATGAGACTAAAGTTTGTCTTTGTTCGTCCCAAGTTAGTCTCGTTAGTCTCATTCTAAGGTTTGTCTAAGTTCGTCCTTAGAAATAGACTAACTTGGGACGAACTTAGACAAACCTTAGAATGAGACTACAATTTGTCTTTGTTTGTCCCAAGTTAGTGTCGTTAGTCTCATTCTAAGGTTTGTATACGTTCGTCCTTAGAAATAGACTAACTTGGGACGAACTTTGAAAAACCTTAGAATGAGACTAAAGTTTGTCTTTGTTCGTTCCAAAATAATCTCGTTAGTCTCATTCTAAGGTTTGTATAAGTTCGTCTTTAGAAATAGACTAACTTGGGATGAACTTTGACAAACCATAGAATGAGGCTAAAGTTTGTCTTTGTTCGTCTCATGTTAGTCTCGTTACTCTCATTCTAAGGTTTATCTAAGTTAGTCCTTAGAAATAGACTAACTTGGGACGAACTTTGACAAACTTGGGATGAACTTAGACAAACCATAGAATGAGACTAAAGTTTGTCTTTGTTCGTCCCAAGTTAGTCTCGTTAGTCTCATTCTAAGGTTTATCAAATTTCATCCTTAGAAATAGACTAACTTGGGATGAACTTAGACAAACCTAAGAATGAGACTAAAGTTTATCTTTGTTCGTCCCAAGTTAGTCTCGTTAGTCTCATTCTAAGGTTTGTATAAGTTCGTCCTTGGAAATAGACTAACTTGGGATGAACTTTGACAAACCTTAGAATGAGACTAAAGTTTGTCTTTGTTCGTCTCAAGTTAATCTCGTTACTCTCATTCTGAGGCTTATCTAAGTTCGTCCTTAGAAATAGACTAACTTGGGACGAACTTAGACAAACCTTAGAATGAGACTTAAGTTTGGCTTTGTTCGTCCCAAGTTAGTCTCGTTACTCGCATTCTGAGGTTTATCTTAGTTCGTCCTTAGAAATAGACTAACTTGGGACGAACTTGGACAAACTTGGGATGAACTTAGACAAACCTTAGATTGAGACTAAAGTTTGTCTTTGTTCGTCCCAAGTTAGTCTCGCTAGTCTCATTCTAAGGTTTGTATAAGTTTGTCCTTAGAAAGAGAATAACTTGGGACGAACTTTGACTAACTTGGGACGAACTTAGACAAACCTTAGAATGAGACTAAAGTTTGTCTTTGTTCGTCCCAAGTTAGTCTCGTTAGTCTCATTCTAAGGTTTATCAAAGTTCATCCTGAGAAATAGACTAACTTGGGACGAACTTAGACAAACCTTAGAATGAAACTAAAGTTTATCTTTGTTCGTCCCAAAAATGTCTCGTTAGTCTCATTCTAAGGTTTGTATAAGTTTGTCCTTAGAAATAGACTAACTTGGGATGAACTTTGACAAACCTTAGAATGAGACTAAAGTTTGTCTTTGTTCGTCTCAAGTTAATCTCGTTACTCTCATTCTGAGGTTTATCTAAGTTTGTCCTTAGAAATAGACTAACTTGGGACGAACTCTGACAAACTTGTGACGAACTTAGACAAACCTTAGAATGAGACTAAAGTTTGTCTTTGTTCGTCCCAAGTTAGTCTCGTTAGTCTCATTCTAAGGTTTGTATACGTTCGTCCTTAGAAATAGATTAACTTGGGACGAACTTAGACAAACCTTAGAATGAGACTAAAGTTTGTCTTTGTTCGTCCCAAGTTAGTGTCGTTAGTCTCATTCTAAGGTTTGTATACGTTCGTCCTTAGAAATAGACTAACTTGGGACAAACTTTGACAAACCTTAGAATGAGAGTAAAGTTTGTCTTTGTTCGTTCCAAAATAGTCTCGTTAGTCTCATTCTAAGGTTTGTATAAGTTCGTCCTTAGAAATAGACTAACTAGGGACGAACTTTGACAAACCTTAGAATGAGACTAAAGTTTCTCTTTGTTCGTCTCAAGTTAGTCTCGTTACTCTCATTCTAAGGTTTATCTAATTTCGTCCTTAGAAATAGACTAACTTGGGATGAACTTTGACAAACTTGGGATGAACTTAGACAAACCATAGAATGAGACTAAAGTTTGTCTTTGTTCGTCCCAAGTTAGTCTCGTTAGTCTCATTCTAAGGTTTATCAAAGTTCATCCTTAGAAATAGACTAACTTGGGACGAACTTAGACAAACCTTAGAATGAAACTGAAGTTTATCTTTGTTCGTCCCAAGTTAGTCTCGTTAGTCTCATTCTAAGGTTTGTATAAGTTTGTCCTTAGAAATAGACTAACTTGGGATGAACTTTGACAAACCTTAGAATGAGACTAAAGTTTGTCTTTGTTCGTCTCAAGTTAATCTCGTTACTCTCATTCGGAGGTTTATCTAAGTTTGTCCTTAGAAATAGACTAACTTGGGATGAACTTTGACAAACTTGGGACGAACTTAGAGAAACCTTAGAATGAGACTAAAGTTTGTCTTTGTTCGTCCCAAGTTAGTCTCGTTAGTCTCATTCTAAGGTTTATCTAAGTTCGTCCTTAGAAATAGACTAACTTGGGACGAACTTAGACAAACCTTAGAATGAGACTAAAGTTTGTCTTTGTTCGTCCCAAGTTAGTCTCGTTAGTCTCATTCTAAGGTTTGTATTTGCTCGTCCTTAGAAATAGACAAACTTGGGACGAACTTTGACAAACCTTAGAATGAGACTAAAGTTTGTCTTTGTTCGTTCCAAAATAGTCTCGTTAGTCTCATTCTAAGGTTTGTATAAGTTCGTCCCCAGAAATAGACTAACTTGGGACGAACTTTGACAAACCTTAGAATGAGGCTAAAGTTTGTCTTTGTTCGTCGGAATTTAGTCTCGTTACTCTCATTCTACGGTTTATCTAATTTCGTCCTTAGAAATTGACTAACTTGGGATGAACTTTGACAAACTTTGGATGAACTTAGCCAAACCATAGAATGAGACTAAAGTTTGTCTTTGTTCGTCCCAAGTTAGTCTCGTTAGTCTCATTCTAAGGTTTATCAAAGTTCATCCTTCGAAAAAGACTAACTTGGGACAAACTTAGACAAACCAAAGAATGAGACTAATGTTTATCTTTGTTCGTCCCAAGTTAGTCTCGTTAGTCTCATTCTATGGTTTGTATAAGTTCATCCTTAGAAATAGACTAACTTGGGATGAACTTTGACAAACCTTAGAATGAGACTAAAGTTTGTCTTTTTTCGTCTCAAGTTAATCTCGTTACTCTCATTCTGAGGCTTATCAAAGTTCGTCCTTAGAAATAGACTAACTTGGGACGAACTTAGACAAACCTTAGAATGAGACTAAAGTTTGTCTTTGTTCGTCCCAAGTTAGTCTCGTTAGTCGCATTCTGAGGTTTATTTAAGTTCGTCCTTAGAAATAGACAAACTTGGGACAAACTTGGGACGAACTTAGACAAACCTTAGATTGAGACTAAAGTTTGTCTTTGTTCATCCCAAGTTTGTCTCGTTAGTCTCATTCTAAGGTTTGTCTAAGTTCGTCCTTAGAAGGAGAATAACTTGGGACGAACTTTGACTAACTTGGGACGAACTTAGACAAACCTTAGAATGAGACTAAAGTTTGTCTTTGTTCGTCCCAAGTTAGTCTCGTTAGTCTCATTCTAAGGTTTATCAAAGTTCATCCTTAGAAATAGACTAACTTGGGACGAACTTAGACAAACGTTAGAATGAAACTAAAGTTTATTTTTGTTCGTCCCAAAAGTTAGTCTCGTTAGTCTCATTCTAAGGTTTGTATAAGTTCGTCCTTAGAAATAGACTAACTTGGGATAAACTTTGACAAACCTTAGAATGAGAATAAAGTTTTTCTTTGTTCGTCTCAAGTTAATCTCGTTACTCTCATTCTGAGGTTTATCTATGTTCGTCCTTAGAAATAGACTAAGTTGGGACGAACTTTGACAAACTTGGGAAAAACTTAGACAAACCTTAGAATGAGACTAAAGTTTGTTTTTGTTCGTCCCAAGTTAGTCTCGTTAGTCTCATTCTAAGGTTTATCTAAGTTCGTCCTTCGAAATAGACTAACTTGGGACGAACTTAGACAAACCTTAGAATGAGACTAAAGTTTGTCTTTGTTCGTCCCAAGTTAGTCTCGTTAGTCTCATTCTAAGGTTTGTATACGTTCGTCCTTAGAAATAGACTAACTTGGGACGAAATTAGAGAAACCTTAGAATGAGACTAAAGTTTGTCTTTGTTCGTCCCAAGTTAGTCTCTTAGTCTCATTCTAAGTTTTATCTAAGTTCGTCCTTAGAAACGGGCTAACTTGGGACAACTTAGACTAACCTTTTTTTTTAAACTCGGCGGTGCCAGTACCTTTATTAATAAGAGGATCCAACGAGCCTGGACCGTGGCAAGTACAAAACCGCCCTCAAGCGCCAGGACAAAGTTATAGACCCTTTCTCCTTAAAAACGCCGAACAGGCTAGGACTGAAACCAGGAAATACCCCGGCAAGAATAAAAGAAGAAACAATGGGTTAGCCTAACAAGACCTAAAACGCCACAGCAGCACCAAAATAAGGCAGCCACTGAGACACAAAAATTTAGCTAGGCGCCTCGGATGCCCGCCGGGTCCTTAGAAACTACCAACAGAACGAAGAGCCCAAACAGGACCTTAGATACTAAGATCATCACGAATCCTTCGCAGCACCACCGCCTCACTATCATGGTCATGAATACAATCCTCATGATCACATAAGAAAATATGACCAATATTATCATGGATAATGGCCTGCTTGACCAAATAGGGAGCTCTCCCTTCATCAAGGTCTTCTCCCTGAGCCGCAGCGCAGGCAATAGCGATAGCACCGCCATTGGCCTTAGGACAGCACCTCCGAAATTGGACATCTGATAGATCAGAAAACAAGCTCCTCATCTTATACAGCTCACTCTAGGGGATATCATGAAAGTTCCTCGGATCAAGCCACATAATGAAAACATAAGAGCTAACAACAAGGCTAACGTCCATCCCACGATCAAGACCATGTTTAACTGCCATCTTGACCAGCGAGATTAAACAGGCGAAATCATCCGCCTCAACCATCTCAGTCCCAAAGAAGCAATCCACAATACCTCTATCATTCTTAAAGACACAGCCTTCAAACATGCGATCACTTCTTCGAACACAGGCAAGGAAGGCCGAACATCTATTGGGGGTGATTGGACTAGGCATCCATCTGCCCACAGAGAAGTTCCACCCTGCCGTAGAAAGGTGAAGCACCCGCTTGAGGCTAGCGCTTCCAACATCTTGAGCTAGCTTAGCAGGCACTAGTCTAGCAAGATCCATACCCCATTTCCTGATGCACACCCTAATCGGGGGGCTGCGCTGATCATATAACATGTTATTTCGATACTTCCAAATTTCCCACAAAGTGCAACAAGCAACACCAATTTTAAGACAAGACAAAAAAACTCTTGGGACTTCTAGCGGCAATGACTCTAGTAATGCTCTCCTTCCCTCCGATCAAGCCACCCCCAAACATAGAGTTGAAATACGACCAGGCAGATTGCGCAATGTCACCCTTGAAGAACAAATGGTTGGTAGATTCCACCACAGGATTTTGACAACATCTACACCTCGAAGCCATATTAATACCAATACCCATCACTTTATACATGAAAAACTTCCAAACAAAACAGCCAGCCTTCCTTGGCACCCAAGTTAGTCTAACCTTAGAATGAGACTAATGTTTGTCTTTATTCTTCCCAAGTTAGTCTCGTTAGTCTCATTCTAAGGTTTGTCCAAGTTCGTCCTTAGAAATAGAATAACTTGGGACAAACTTAGACAAACTTGGGATGAACTTAGACAAACCTTAGAATGAGACTAAAGTTTGTCTTTGTTCGTCCCAAGTTAGTCTCGTTAGTCTCATTCTAAGGGTTGTCTATGTTCATCCTTAGAAAGAGACAAACGTGGGACGAACTTAGACTAAGATGGAACAAACTTAGACAAACCTTAGAATATGACTAAAGTTTGTCTTCGTTCATCCCAAGTTAGTCTCGTTAGTCTCATTCTAAGGTTTGTCTAAGTTCGTCCTTAGAAATAGACTAACTTGGGACAAACTTTGACAAACTTGGGATGAACTTAGACAACCCTTAGAATTCGACTAAAGTTTGTCTTTGTTCGTCCCAAGTTAGTCTCGTTAGTCTCATTCTAAGGTTTGTCTAAGTTCGTCCTTAGAAAGAGACAAACGTGGGACGAGTTTAGACTAACTTGGGACGAACTTAGACAAACTATAGAATGAGACCAAAGTTTGTCTTTGTTCGTCCCAAGTTAGTCTCGTTAGCCTCATTCTAAGGTTTGTATAAGTTCGTCCTTAGAAATAGATTAACTTGGGACGAACTTTGACAAACCTTAGAATGAGACTAAAGTTAGTCTTTGTTCGTCCCAAGTTAGTCTCGTTAGTCTCATTCTAAGGTTTGTCTAAGTTTGTCCATAGAAAGAGACTAACTTGGGACGAACTTCGACTAACCTTAGAATGAGACTAATGTTTGTCTTTGTTCTTCCCAAGTTATTCTCGTTAGTCTCATTCTTAGGTTTGTCTAAGTTCGTCCTTAGAAATAGACTAACTTGGGATGAACTTTGACAAATATGGGCCGAACTTAGACAAACCTTAGAATGAGACTAAAGTTTGTCTTTGTTCGTCCCAAGTTAGTCTCGTTAGTCTCATTCTAAGGTTTGTCTAAGTTCGTCTTTAGAAAGAGAATAACTTGGGATGAACTTTGACTAACTTGGGACGAACTTAGACAAACCTTAGAATGAGACTAAAGTTTGTCTTTGTTCGTCCCAAGTTAGTCTCGTTAGTCTCATTCTATGGTTTATCAAAGTTCATCCTTAGAAATAGACTATCTTGGGACGAACTTAGACAAACCTTAGAATGAAATTGAAGTTTATCTTTGTTCGTCCCAAGTTAGTCTCGTTAGTCTAATTCTAAGGTTTGTATAAGTTTGTCCTTAGAAATAGACTAACTTGGGATGAACTTTGACAAACCTTAGAATGAGACTAAAGTTTGTCTTTGTTTGTCTCAAGTTAATCTCGTTACTCTCCTTCTGAGGTTTATCTAAGTTTGTCCTTAGAAATAGACTAACTTGGGATGAACTTTGACAAACTTGGGACGAACTTAGACAAACCTTAGAATGAGACTAAAGTTTGTCTTTGTTCGTCCCAAGTTAGTCTCGTTAGTCTCATTCTAAGGTTTATCTGAGTTCGTCCTTAGAAATAGACAAACTTGGGACGAACTTAGACAAACCTTAGAATGAGACTAAAATTTGTCTTTGTTCGTCCCAAGTTAGACCCGTTAGTCTCATTCTAAGGTTTGTATACGTTCGTCCTTAGAAATAGACTAACTTGGGACGAACTTAGACAAACCTTAGAATGAGACTAAAGTTTGTCATTGTTCGTCCCAAGTTAGTCTCGTTAGTCTCATTCTAAGGTTTATCTAAGTTCGTCCTTAGAAATAAACTAACTTGGGATGAACTTTGACAAACCTTTGAATGTGCCTAAAGTTTGTCTTTGTTCGTCTCAAGTTAGTCTCGTTACTCTCATTCTAAGGTTTATCTAAGTTCGTCCTTAGAAATAGACTAACTTGGGATGAACTTTGACAAACTTGGGATGAACTTAGACAAACCTTAGAATGACACTAAAGTTTGTCTTTGTTCGTCCCAAGTTAGTCTCATTAGTCTCATTCTAAGGTTTGTATAAGTTCGTCCTTAGAAATTGACTAACTTGGGATGCACTTTGACAAACCTTAGAATGAGACTAAAGTTTGTCTTTGTTCGTCTCAAGTTAATCTCGTTACTCTCATTCTGAGGTTTATCTAAGTTCGTCCTTAGAAATAGAGTAACTTGGGACGAACTTAGACAAACCTTAGAATGAGACTAAAGTTTGTCTTTGTTCGTCCCAAGTTAGTCTCGTTAGTCGCATTCTGAGGTTTATCTAAGTTCGTCCTTAGAAATAGACTAACTTGGGACGACCTTTGACAAACTTGGGATGAACTTAGACAAACCTTAGATTGAGACTAAAGTTTGTCTTTGTTCGTCCCAAGTTAGTCTCGTTAGTCTCATTCTAAGGTTTGTCCTTAGAAAGAGAATAACTTGGGACGAACTTTGACTAACTTGGGACGAATTTAGACAAACATTAGAATGAGACTAAAGTTTGTCTTTGTTCGTCCCAAGTTAGTCTCGTTAGTCTCATTCTGAGGTTTATCAAAGTTCATCCTTAGAAATAGGTTAACTTGGGACAAACTTAGACAAACCTTAGAATGAAACTAAAGTTTATCTTTGTTCGTCCCAAGTGAGTCTCGTTAGTCACATTCTAAGGTTTGTATATGTTTGTCCTTTGAAATAGACTAACTTGGGACGAACTGAGACAAACCTTAGAATAGACTAAAGTTTGTCTTTGTTCGTCCCAAGTTAGTCTCGTTAGTCTCATTCTAAGGTTTGTCTAAGTTTGTCCCAAGTTAGTCAACGTTCGTCCTTAGAAATAGACAAACTTGGGATGAACTTTGACAAACCTTAGAATGAGACTAAAGTTTGTCTTTGTTCATCTCAAGTTAATCTCGTTACTCTCATTCTGAGGTTTATCTATGTTCGTCCTTAGAAATAGACTAACTTGGGACGAACTTTGACAAACTAGGGACGAACTTAGACAAACCTTAGAATGACACTAAAGTTTGTCTTTGTTCGTCCCAAGTTAGTCTCGTTAGTCTCATTCTAAGGTTTATCTTAGTTCGTCCTTAGAAATAGACTAACTTGGGACAAACTTTGACAAAGTTGGGACGAACTTAGACAAAACTTAGAATGAGACTAAACTTTGTCTTTGTTCGTCCCAAGTTAGTCTCGTTAGTCTCATTCTAAGGTTTGTCTAAGTTCATCCTTAGAAAGAGACTAACTTGGGATGAACATAGACTAACTTTGGACGAACTTAGACAAACCTCGGAAATGAGACGAAAGTTTGTCTTTGTTTGTCCCAAGTTAGTCTCATTCTAAAGTTAGTATAGGTTCGTCCTTAGAAATAGACTAACTTGGGACGAACTTAGACTAACCTTAGAATTAGACTAATGTTTGTCTTCGTTCTTCCCAAGTTAGTCTCGTTAGTCTCATTCTGAGGTTTGTCTAAGTTCGTCCTTAGAAATAGACTAACTTGGGACGAACTTTGACAAACTTGGGACGAACTTAGACAAAGCATAGAATGAGACTAAAGTTTGTCTTTGTTTGTCCCAAGTTAGTCTCGTTAGTCTCATCCTAAGGTTTGTCTAAGTTCGTCCTTAGAAAGAGACAAACGTAGGACGAACTTAGACTAACCTTAGAATGAGACTAAAGTTTGTCTTTGTTCGTCCCAAGTTAGTCTCTTAGTCCCATTCTAGGGTTTATCTAAGTTGTCCTTAGAAATAGACTAACTTGGGACAAACTTAAACTAACCTTAGAATGAGACTAAAGTTTGTCTTTGTTCGTCCCAAGTTAGTTTCGTTAGTCTCATTCTAAGGTTTGTCTAAGTTCGTCGTTAGAAAGAGACTAACTTAAGATGAACTTAGACTAACTTGGAACGAACTTAGACAAACCTTAGAATGAGACTAATGTTTGTCTTTGTTCGTCCCAAGTTAGTCTCTTAGTCTCATTCTAAGGTTTATCTAAGTTCGTTCTAAGAAATAGACTAACTTGGGACGAACTTAGACTAACCTTAGAATGAGACTAATGTTTGTCTTTGTTCTTCCCAAGTTAGTCTCGTTAGTCTCATTCTGAGGTTTGTCTAAGTTCGTCCTTAGAAATAGACTAACTTGGGACGAACTTTGACAAACTTGGGACGAACTTAGACAAAGCATAGAATGAGACTAAAGTTTGTCTTTGTTTGTCCCAAGTTAGTCTCGTTAGTCTCATCCTAAGGTTTGTCTAAGTTCGTCCTTAGAAAGAGACAAACGTAGGACGGAATTAGACTAACCTTAGAATGAGACTAAAGTTTGTCTTTGTTCGTCCCAAGTTAGTCTCTTAGTCCCA